>WNNJ02000108.1:0-658873 GCA_012934845.2 Pomphorhynchus laevis | reverse complement strand
ATATATATAATATATATATATATATATATATATATATATATATATATATATATATATATATATATATATATATATATATATATATCTTTTTCCGAGTATCAGATTAATTAAATTTTCTAACGTTTCTTTCATATCTGTTAAATCTAGATTTGTCTAAAGCATACCAAAATCAGACTTATTTATATTTGGAAAATTTATTCCTTTTGTCTGTTCTAAAAATTCTTTTGTAGAATTAATACTGAAATAATGTTTTATACCAGTATTAATTTCGATTACTTTACAATATTTTAAAGTGTGCTTTAATTAATTTAAGTATTTTATTCATATAGACAGAAAGTGGTTTTAATGTACATTTAAACGCACTACATATGAACCTAGGTTTTATTGGATTTTTATGTAATTTAGGATTCCAATATAATATTGGTATAGTTTTATTATCTGATTCAACCTTTATACCATTTTTATCCATTATAGAACAGTGACTTGTAATAATTGTTTCTAAACTCAACTCACTACGTTCATATGTTGGATTTACATTTAAATCATTATAATTAACTTATTTCATAAGTTAATCATAATAAAGCATTTTGCATATGAAGACAAATAGTTATAGTATTATATTAATAGATAATGATTAATATAACTATAATATTATTAATATTTTAATAATATTATATTATTAATTTAGAATTATCAATATATTTTGATGTATCATCGTTATATCAAATTATTTCATTGTTGTAATTTTTTGCAATATAATGTGTAATCTGGAATAGGTTTTTGATTCAATTTTTGCATGAATGCGAAAATGTTAATAAAAAAATAACTGATGTTAAATTTTTTAATGATGAGAAACATATTCTAGCGAAATAAAAAAGTGTTAATTATTAACCAATAAACCGTTTGACTGTTATTCTGTTGATTTAAATTTAAAACATTGTATTTGTACTGTATTGAAAAATAAAATAATTTAAAATTTACAAAAACATTAATCAAGATATACATGAAATTTTAAGTTGATTTCATGTACCAAATAAAAAACGATGATTAGTAATCATTGAAATATTTGATGGAATTCTATATTAATTTACAAGGTCATTGTAAATTATTAGAGTTATTTGATAAACGGCTTTATATGGCTAAAAATCATTAGTTATTTAACGATGGCGACACAAATCACGAATATATAACCCCAATCACCACAGAGGCAGTACAACTCATTGATTTTACATTGCTGCATTGTTGGCTTACCAATGCTGTCTTGATAATTACTGTCATGTGAATCAAACCATGATTAGGAATCAAGCCAGATACCTCCCACACGATCGCAAAGTATTCAGGCACTACTCCATGCGAATTAATGAGAAAATGTATTTTTATTTTGTTCTAATTCGAGAATACAGATTAATGTAAGATAGGAAATCACGTCTGCAAACTGACATATATGGGCAATTTACCAAGAGTGTGAACAACTTTACTAACTACATTGGCGGATATTTTGGTCAACAGTGGGCATGTAGATATTCTAGGCATTAAGACTGTAACGTAATGTATATTAAAAATATGGTTAATCCTCACTTTTAATTTACTTAGCCTGCATTCATACATTCTGGTAAGAGTTGCATCGCCATAATGTTTTAATTCAAATAATATTTTTTGTAGTTAAGGTACATGTTACTTTAATAATAAAATAGCAAACATTCATTTTTCAACCAATTATTGCTGTCTAGCATTTGCGTCATGGTAAACTATTAATTATAGTGATTAATCAGGGTTAACAATAAAAAATAGCGATAATTTTTTAAATTTATCAACAAAGTGCTTTGTCGACAGCAATTATTTCGTAAGTTGTTTCAATATACGAAATACGGCATATCGTTTAAAGAATAGTTAAACCATTAATATCTATTTATTAAAAACTTAATATCTATTTCTATTTGCAATATACGCACTTTAGGATCATATATCGAACATTTATGTAATACCACAAGCTTGGATTCATATTTAACGATAAATATCAATATTTAAGAATTAGTAATGTATGTGTTTATTATAGTTAAAAACAGTATACGAAAACTAGTAAATTTGCAAATATTTGATGTATAGAAATTGCAAATATTTGATGTATGATAAAATCTTGCAACTTTGACCTTTTTTGATATAATAACAGAAATTATATCAAATTATATCAAAAATATTTCACACTCTAAAATATATAATCAAATATTAATAAAGAGGGAAGTACATCTTATAAGATAACAAACTATTTATGATGTTTAAACTGTGTAATTGTGGGCATTTTATAGTATCATATCAAAAATTTATATTAATATAATAAATAATAAATATTGTATATAATTATATTACAATGTATTATCATGCATTAGTTTTTCAATATTTTCACTTTTTGATATGCATTTTTTCTAAATTTTTCTTTTTTCTACAATTTATTTTTGTTTAATTGCTTCCCTATTTCTAAAACAAATAAAATAGATACTTTTAATTTTATAGTGTATCAACAGTTTTGCTCATAATACGTAACTTGAAATCTACAATTTTTTAAACCAATAAATGCAGTTGACTTTCGAAGCAGCTTACTTAAATACTTTATTGACAATAGGGTAACAATTACATAACTTTTAATTAGTTATAATTAACTAAATTAATTAACTAAATTTAAATTCATTATTAACAAAATAAAATTTTTAATTTAGCAAGATAATTCTATTAACAAAGATAAATATATCTTGGAATTTTGGAGCAGGACCAATAAAAAGCCTATTTAATTTTATATTTCGCTAGTTGCTGCTAGCATCATAAGGAAAAACCTTTTTTGTTACTTTTGAGAATATTCACATTCAAATTGCAAATGATAAGGAGTACATAGGAATGTTAGAATATTTTAAATAAAACATTCTAACATTCCTCTGTACTCTTTATTGCTTTTGATACTGATGATGTTAGGCTAGCAGCAAATTAAGAACTATTAAATCGAGTAAGTATTTTATTGATCATTTTCCAAAATTTCAAATTATAACATAAATCAATTGTCGGTTATTTTTAATGAACTTATATCTTAAACTTATAATATTAATATTGTGGTGATTTAAAGAAACGGTGAGATTATTCGCAACTTATAAAAATGGAATTAAGAAAATTCCTTTAAAAAATGGAGTTAATTAACATGTTTGAAGCGATACTCTTCTAAGTAATGATATTATTTTTTACTATCCATACGATTTCCGTTTGCTAAATGAGATAGGTCAATGTAAAAGAACTAAGCAAAGTATATTATTAAAAGTAAAGCGTTTCATAGCAATTTATTAGTCAGCAACAATTAGTAATAGCAGACATATGTGAAGAAAATATTAGATATATTTAACCGAAACGTTTCAACTTTTCACATTTTTATCAATTGGATTTTCAATCTTAGAATAAATTACAATTTAGAGATTCTTAATCCGGAAAGAAGCATTTATATTTTCATATCCAGAACAAATTTTAACGAATATATATTTTTGTTTCATAATTTTATGAGGAAATTTTATTAATTTGTCTAATTTAATATTATAAATTATAATATTAAATTATATTACAAATAGTTAAAAATGTGATGTGCGTATATACGATACTAAGGTTTTGATAAATTATTCGATAATTTTAAAATATTTACATATTAACGTTTATATTTTTAATGAATATTATATTTTCAAGAACAAAAACAATATTTTATATGAGGATATAACTATTTAGATTTTACGTCTCCCGACGTGATGGCACCATATTACCTTACTCAGGCCGAGTCAGCTAGTGGCGCCGTCGCCAGATTCTCAGAGTCTCGGGAGCGTTCCAAATATATCCCCGTGGACGAGCAGAATATCTTTTTACTGGTCTAGTCAGTAAGACGATTGACGCTACGGAACCATGTGCAATTCTATCTTTCTAAAGGCTGGAAAAAAGTCTGATTAGGGTGATCGCCGACAAGCGATTTGTTCACATGACTTATTAAACGAATAATCATGTCAATGCAACGAGGCAACGCCGCTTGCTTCCTACGAGCCAAGGACAATTACAAATAGTAGAGATTTGTAATAATAAGCAATATTTATTTGCATTTTTAGTTTACACTAAAAAGCTAATCTGAAAAAATAATTAAAGTCTTCATATAGACTTCTTCATATATAATGGTTAATAAATGTTAGAAAATTAAAATTTATCTTTTTTATTAATAACTTAAGTAATTTAATAAACGTGCAATTCATAATAAATACTTTTTAAAAATTGGTAATTTAGAAATATTTTTTAAATCTTGAAATAAGCATTTATTTTAAAGTATGCTTTTAAAAATGGTTTTATTTTGCATTCAGTATAAAAGTATTTTGTTTAGGTTAATGAAACGTTTGAGGTTATTTATATTACTTACTTCAGTGATCTTTGTATTGCTGCTATATAACGGTTGGCCTGCAACTTACGTATTAACATGTAGTCAAAGTATAAAAATTCCAGCGCCAAATGAGTCAGGAATATTATGTCCTTCATACATACACGGACCTCACAATCATGGTTTCAAACAGGGAAATTTCGATGAAATATACAATTCCCATTTAATCTCAAGATCACATTCGAATGTTATATATGGGGGTAGTTGGTCACCGAAAAGTTGTTTACCAGATAACGAGCCAATATTAATTATAGTGCCGATCAGAGGACGAGCTAAGCATCTTCACCTATTTCTTACGCTAATGCATAATTTCATTCAGATGCAAAATATTCCTTACAAAATAGTGACAGTTAGTCAGACGAGCGATAAAGAATGGAACAAAGGTATACTAGTTAACATGGGTGTGCTACATGCTCCGAGCAACGCAAATTGTTTTATTATTTACGATGTTGACATGATACCCGATCGTTATGAAAATATGTTCACTTGTAATCAGTGCGTTCCGAAATCACTGACAAGTGCTGTATCTTACTGGAATTATAATAAAGTTTCAAATACTAACTTTGGTGGAATAGTCGCACTAACTAGAAGACAATATTTTCGCATTAATGGCTTCAGCACAATGTTTTGGGGTTGGGGCGAAGAAGATAATGATGCCTATAGAAGATGTGAATTCTTTTACAAATATATTGAAAGAGTGCCATATTCTGTTGGAAAAATCTCGCATTTGGATCATACTGATAATGAACGAGGCGAAAAAAATCATGAACGTTATCTTCGAATTAGGCAAGCATCTTATGACTACACCTTGGACGGACTGTCTAATACACACACAATTTGTAATTTATCATCCGTCATCGAATATCCACTTAGGACTCATATTCTTGTAGATTGCAAACGTCCCCCAGAATCTGTTATCGCGTCATTTCTCGGTATCAAAAAGTTGTCTTAAAATCAATTCATTAGTAATTTAATAAAATGTATTAAAATAGTGCTTGTAATATTTGAATGCATGTTCGGTATAATTTATGGTACAAAATATGTGTATATGATTGTTCTATGTTGTTAAGATAAGAATTACCATTTTCACTTATCATTTAATATAGTAGAAATTGATTAATTTGAAACTTATTATTAATATTTTTATTAATTCTTCTATGTTATTAAGTCATTAAATCACAAATTAATACCGCAAAATTTTAATTATTTAATTTTTTAATTAATTTTAATTTCGAAAATATAAAAATTTATTTAATTTAATATTTAAATAAATAATATTTAATTATTATTTAATAATATTATATGTTATTATATTAAGTGTGAAATTACAAATAGCAAAACAGGTTTGTTGTTTTAGCTATAGCGATCATCTTTAAATGGTTGCTAATCAATTTTATTAATCAGGATTTATCAGCAATAAATGATAAATGGATTCGAATCAACTACACATAGTCACAGCGTTTCAATCAATTATAACAATACTACAAAGATGCGTTAGTTAGTGAAAAGAGAAGATCTGACGAAGTTATACATTGTTATTAGAAATAGTTAGAATTTGACTCATTTTAGATTGAACGTTCGTTAAATGATAAAATAGAACAATGCCAACGCTCTTCGATGTCACAGTGCAATCATCAAGTGTATGAATTTTGCAGCAAAGCCTCAAACAATCTGAATCGGAATTATCGGTACGTGGAAATTTTTAACGCTCTTCACAATCAATTTTTAATAATTTTGCATATGAAATGTCTTTTGTTATTTAGGGTTGACCATTAATTTAAAGTAGCCGAAAGGCAGATTTCTAATACAGATTTCTTAATCTAATATAATGCATATTGTTTATTATCTATCCATAAACTTTACAGCTTAGGAGTTTTAATATTGATTCTTAATTAATCCATATTGTATAAAAGAATAAAATATTATTCTATAAATATAAAATATAAATTTATGAACGAGAATATTTTATTCAATTATAATGGCTTTAAATTCTTAGAATTGAAGCATCATTGTTAATTGTCGATTTCTTCTTGATCCTGCGATAACTACCGACAAGTAGTTGTGACATTTGTATTCTTGTGATAATAATTTTGATAGATCACTTATTAATTGTAGATGTAATGGGGAGAACATTTTATGCTATAGTACAGACTCCATTCATAGTATTGTTAAAACTGATTTAATTAATATCTAACGAACACGGTATTTATACTTGGCCATCCAAGTTTCTATAAATATGAGGATATATGATCGTATTTACGAATTCGATAGAGGCAGAGCAGTGTTGATGAGGTGCTGAAGAGGTTTAAGGATGACTTTGAAGAGAAGACGAGAATGCTAAAACATTAACCAATACGATGGAAGAGAAGGGATGAGATAAGATATTCCATGAACTAAATTCTATAGAATTTCAGATGAGACGAATATAACGAGAATAATATTTAAAGATATAGTTTTATCACGAATGAAAGGATCGAGATTCAAATTATTGTCGAAGTGAACACCTAGAAATATTAGTTTATCTACAGCAGGAATAATTGTGGCCTGAAGATACAGAGAAGGAGGATATACATAAACGGAATAGGGTAAAACCATAAAACTATAACACTAGAAAAACTATTAGATTTGGTAGGATTGAGAGACATGCGCAAAGAAATTATATGTTCTGATAGATCACGAAGACAATTCGACGAGGATTTGAAAATTTGGCTTAGGAAATGAGGAGACGAGTGAGAATAAAGAAGTAATTTATCAGCATACTGCATTACTCTGAATCAGAATTTATTAGTTATACAAGATAAATATCCAAGAAGAGGCGTAAATAGAATAGGACAAAGTACTGAACCTTGAGGTACACCACAAGAGAGAAAAGATAGAGGAGAACACATTGAATTAGAATGGACGGAAAATGAACGATCGGAGAGATACGAAGAGAACCAAGCCAATATGGACGAAGAGAAGCCATAGTGATAGTGATAACGAAAAGGAAGGATTTTGTTAACGAAAAGGAAGGATTTTATGATTGGAAATTTCGAATGAGGGTGAAAGATATAGTGGTATCACACCAATGCAAAGTCCTTTATCACTAGCAGAGAGTAGGTTAGAAAAAATTCTGCGATATGAGCGAAGAAAAGAAAATCGAGGATTTTCCAAGAAAGACACGAGATATTTTTTTCAGAAACTGATTTTTAACAAAGGAACGGAACATGTTATTATATGATGATACGTTTATTCTATATAATCGATAAGCTAGTATAAATGATTAGATAATTATATATTATGATACGCATGTATTTATTAGACGTATCTGTTTATAATACGTATTTATTTTTAATTTTTTAGTCAAATAATTTCAGAATATTTTTACGATTTTTAAATTTTCTAGACAAAATTGTAAAATTTTAGCTCTTTTTCAAATCTTTAAAAATTGGAAATGTTTATGTTTTGTATAATCGATACGCTATTCTCAATATTCATAAATTGAATTTTACTATTGACTCGTGCAATTGGAATTGGGTTCTATAACTACATCATTGTCTCACAACCTGTACCAGCAAATTTCTTCCTGATGATAAACACATATTTTCTTGACAGGTTGGCGGAGTTTCGCTAGATGACACAAATACTTTCTCTTTCCAAACTTGTGGATTTTCTCTCATCACCTTTATTAAAAGCAGAATAATAAATATAAGTAAGATATTTGGTTGCTTAAATATCACTTAATAATACTCAACAGTAATTAATATTTTTCAATAAATTTAATAATATTTTATTTAATAATATTTTATTTAATAATATTTTATTTTAATAATGTTATACCGAGACAAGAGTGTTGGTATAAAAAAACCAAAGCGGTATTTTACGCCAGTGTCATTATAAAATAATTACATCAGAATATAGTTTTGCTGATTTTATATACAAATCTATTAATAAAGTTTAAAGAGTTTAAACTATCTTGTTATCTCTATTAACTACTTACATTTGAGATCTAAAGTAAATACAATTAATATACACAATCTAAAGTAAATACAAAACTTTCTTGGTTACAAACATCTTACAATCAAATAACATACACGAATATCTAAGCTTTCATCTAATATCATCTGTAACTGGAGACTTCGCGTGTTTCATAAAATCTACAACACATTGCAGTCGGAAACCCCTTGGCGAATGGAAGGGGCAAAGCTTAGTATTTGCCCGCATTGTAACAAGCCAATCGCACTTACAAAATTCGGAAATGTACGTTTTCACAAGAGTTTTGGGGTTCGGTGCCCAGGCACTAACTGCGCTTCGATTGTTGATTACACACCCAATATTTCCTCCCATGTCAAACTTACAGCCGAACGTCAAACCTACAAAGGATCTGAAATGGCTTCGACCATAGACGTTTCCCGCAATTTAACGCATATAAAATGCTTCACCGTATTTGGGCATCACCTACGCTGACAGTAAGACGAATCCCTTGGAGTTTCGAAATAAAGCAGCTCGCATTTTTATCAATCTTATTGAGGAGGCACTAGAACATAAATCGCCATATAGCTTGACTAGTCTTTTGGGGTTCGCAAAAGTGTGCCTATCAGCTCATTCAGGTGATCACCGAAATGCACGAAAACATATAGAGAATGCACTCAAGTCAGCCGAAAACAGGCAGTTTGACACTTCCTTTCTCACGCATGTTTGTGCTCAACAAACGACCCGACATAAACACGACAAATCAAAGACAATGACAATCGAACTTGTGCGACAGAGAAACTACGGCAAAGCAATGAAACGAATATCTTCGTCACGGCTGGCGCTGTTCACAGATCAGACACACCGTAAGCTCACAGATTTGCACCCACCCGGTAAAGGTATTATAACCTCAATCCCAACGGCAGAACACGGTATTGTCATCGATTCGGATACCGTTCGTGATTCAATTTTCTCATTCCCCTCTGCATCGTCACCAGGTTGTCTGGGTTTAAGAGCCGAACACCTACAAGACATGATCACAGCGGATCAGTCTGGAAAGCTTCTAAGCCGCCTGACACATCTGATAAATTATATGGCAGCCAGTGACCTTCCTGTAGATATAGCTCGATATTTTGCGGGTGCAGATCTTATCGCTCTAGAAAAACCAAATGGAGGTATACGCCCAATAGCGGCAGGAGAATTGTTACGGAGGGTGTGCAAAGTGTATTTGCACGAAGATGCGCGATAAGTTCACTCAAATATTTCAACCACAACAGGTCGGTGTTGCAGTGGCAAATGGCGCAGATTTAATAATTCATCAGGTTCGACGATTGCACGAACAGATGCACACCTCGGAAAATTGAGTATGGGCGAAAGTAGATGTTTCGAACGCATTAAATACAGTTGACAGGCAATGTTTTATTGACGCAGTCGACATTGAAGCACCTTCTATCAGACCGTGGATCAAATTGTTCTACTCGCAACCATCAAAATTACGATTTGGAGCAGCAAAAAATCTTACATCGTCAGCAGGAGTACAACAAGGGGACCCTCTGGGCCCATTCCTTTTCGCACTGGCAATCCAACCGATTATTCGGAAAGTCGACTCGATCACATGTATCAGTTTTAACAAGTGGTAGTTAGACGATGGAATAATTGGAGGTGAACCCAAGGCAGTTGCTATCACATTAAACATGATTGCAAATGAGCTGGAAAAAATCGGACTATCAATGAATCGGCAAAAAACCGAATTAATAGGCCACACAGAAGCAATTATCTCAACGCAGACAGGATGGACTCAAACTCCACATACCAAGACTGACGGCAATTTCACTCTTTTGGGATGCCCAATTGGTTCGCAAGAGTTTGTAGAAGCATATCTCATAAATAGTTACTGACCAAACTAGTAAATGACACAGAGCTTGTTGCGTCGCTTCCGCACGCTCATGTGGCTTACCTGCTATTGCGCCAATGTGCTTCCGCTCAACGAATAGCATTCCTAATGAGGAATGTAGATCCAGCAAGCACCGAACTTTTCTGTAAGCAGTTTGATAATGCTGTGATACGGGCGATGGAAATCATCGCTTCAATACAACTGTCAGCGCGAACACGATCTCAAGTTGAGCTCCCACTAAAAATGGACTGTCTATGCCTTAGGAGTACAAACAAACACAGAGCGGCAGCCTTTGCAGCAAGCATTAGCACAGTGGCCACGTTTGTGAACCAGGATCCGAATACATTTCCGGGCTTTGTAAACGCGAATGAAATACTTGCGCAACACGGAGCAGAAGTGGAACAACAGGCTTCATCCACAAGACAACATCAAATATCGCTCAAAATCGACACAGTAAAGCGGAAAATCTATTAGACACTGGAGATGATCGGACAAGGGCCAGACTATTAGCGGTATCACAACCACATGCGAACGCATTGTTACAATGCGTCCCAAATCGAAGTCTCGGCCTAGCTCTTACCGACTAAGAATTTACAATTCTTATACAAATGTGGTTAGGCCTGCAAATTGCTCCAAGTGACTACCGTTGTAGTCGATGTTTTCGAAACGCAGATGCTGAGGGCTTCCATGCACTAACTTGCAACTACGGTGGTTTTCCAGGAATGCGTCATAATGCAATTCGTGACGTCGTTCTCCAGGCGGCACAATCAGCAAGAATGCATGTGGGTTGCGAGGTTCGCAACCTTGTCCAAAATCGACAAGAACGGCCAGCCGATATTCTGATATACGGGGATCATTCAGATGCTATAGATTTCGAGGTAACACATCCACTACGGAAATCCTTTCTTCGCCAGTCAGCTTATGTGTCTAGTTACGCAGCTGCGCAGTACGCATCATCGGTCAAAGATAGGAAGTACTGTGCTAAAATGATTGAGGCAGGATATAACTTACATGCAGTCTTGAAGTGTTACGGCGGCTGGAATATGGAAGGGGAGAAAATCATCAGACTAATCGCCCGATCCTTAGCAATTCGATCATCTCTACCATACAGCATCACATCTGCATGGCTCTTTCAACGAATATCAATATCACTCATGAGAGGAAATTCAAAAGCTATATTATCTAGCATTGATCTGTTAAACCGACCGTATTCCGAGATTGCTAATCCCATAATGGAGAATCCCACACGAATTATGAACCCCTTCCAGGCATTTGATCTGGATGATGAGGAATCTGGCGCTCCACTCGAGACGGAAAATGTCAGAAAGGTGTGTGCGAAGGCGCAATCTGATGTCCATGATTGTGAAATGTCACAAGAACATGCATCTGACAGTGAATCAATTATAAACAAATGTGCGGAAACGGCGAGAGAGGAAACTTCTCTGTATAAGTCCGATGCAGAATAAAACTTATTTGAACAATACGACTCTCGTGATAACTCTAGAACGGACATGCGAAAGCTGCGCCGCACAGCAGCTGACGGGATTTCTGCTGCATTTCATAACCAGCTCAATGATTACGGGAATGTGATCCGCGAGGTGTTTAGCGATGGTAACTGCTTATTTCACGCTCTCTCTGACCAGATGACGGGTAATTTCGATAATCACTCAGAGTATCGTGCGAATGTTTGCGACTACCTGGAGGCCAACAAGACGGAGTTTAGGCATTTCTTCGAAAACTTTGACAAATCGATCGCGCAGCTTCGCAAACCGCGTGTGTTTGCCGGAAATGAGGCACTGGTGAACTTTGCTCGCCTCAAACGCGTTTCTATTGTCATTCACCAGGAAGATATTATGCCGTGGGTTATTAACAGCAGCACGATAAGCGAAAATTGCAGCCAAGATCCTTTACATGCCCCTTCACATAATAGAGTGCCTAGCTCCTTTGTTGGACGACAAGAGCGCTAGCGAAAACAGCTTTGAATCGAATCGGCAAATCGAAGTTGAGGCGACGGAGCTTCACATTTCATATTACCGCAACGAGCACTACAATAGCCTGCGAAGGATTGACAGCGACTGCGACGGACCAGCTTCAGTCAACCTTCGCGAATTCGGCCGCTGAGGGACACGACGCTGCCCACAATAGGAGGAAAGACTGAGTGAATTTATTTGGTAACGTTGTTTATTCTTTTCTTTAGTTGTAATTGTTATTTATATATAGTCTATTAATAATATACATTTATAATAATATATATTTAATAATATATAATATATATAATACATTTTAATAATATATATTTAATATACAAGTCTATCAAGTAATATTGAAGACATTTCTTATATTTGATATAAGAAATATTTATATTTGAATGTTTATGTTTAAATCAGCTACCTAGAGATTTTGGACTTGATATTTGACTCGAACTTGTCTTGGAAGAGGCATGTTGAAGATACCGCATATAAATGTGCTAGGCGTCTATACTTTTTAAAAGTGTTAAAGCAAAATGGTGTATTTGACTACCAGCTAGAGCTTGTTTACAATGCGACAATACGTTCAATTCTACTATATGCATACCCTACACTTTGTGATATGACATCTTTTGAAATTAAAAAGCTTATTCGCACTCATAATCGAGGGCAGCAAATATGTGGCAAGAATATAGAACCACTTGAAGTTTCAATGAGCAGAATTTTAAAAAAGAAATCGCGTGAATCCATTGTAGAATATTTATTGACAATTTCATCATCACAATATTTAGGGATGGAAAAGCGATACGATCTACGAAAGTCAAATAACATAGTTAAGCTTGCTCGTACAGAAAAGCTAAAGCGCAACTTCTTACAACATTACTACTCAGAACGTCTGCTATTTAACTGTTTATTGTGTAATTTTAAGACATTTTGAGAATATTATGTGTAATTTTAATTTTCCTACTTGTATGTTTTTTTCATGCCTTCAAATTTTGTCTATCGTATGAACAAAGATACATATTCATCTTGTAAAAATAAAGGATTATTGAAATGGTTCCATATTAAGATATAAATTTTTTTAACTATATAATGTTTCTGTATATTCTTTAAATTAAAATAGAATCTTTCAACTATTTTGTTGGTTAGTTTTCTTTACGATTAATTTTATCAACACGTCTTATTCCTTTTCTGCTCTGAGGTATATACGCGCATTAGGTAAAAGCAGTATCTATTGCAGAATTTGCAAATACATGTTTGTTCTCGTACGTGGTAGATGTGTCCACCTTTGCATAAAGAAATGTGATTTCCTGCCAGAGGCTTGAGCTAGTCAATAACGTTTTTCTTTTTCATTTGT
Organism: Pomphorhynchus laevis; assembly: GCA_012934845.2. NCBI lineage: Eukaryota > Metazoa > Acanthocephala > Palaeacanthocephala > Echinorhynchida > Pomphorhynchidae > Pomphorhynchus > Pomphorhynchus laevis. Next base: position 645,263 of record WNNJ02000108.1, on the reverse strand, counting down.
TTTCCATTATTCTGGATCATTATCGGTGACTGCATAAATTCAGCTTTTATTTCAAATAATATTTAACAGGTACTTATGCTCAATAATATTATACAGATAGTTCTGCCCAATAATATTAAGAACGTATTTTTGCCCAATAATATTAAGGTATTTTTGCCCAATAATATTCTAAGGTAGCCCTAGAATACCTTTTGTATTTCGGGTTGTCATCATATTACGTTCATAACCTTCTTCCGTTGCAGATTTTGATAAGGGATTTTGATTAGAGAATATATAGCTTTGTTCCCGGGAATGGAAAACGGATGAATGCCTTGCTTCTGTGAATGGAAAGCGGATGAATTTCGAATAGCATATTTGGCACGATAGCATCACTATGCTTCATAACAATATTAAGCGAGGTTCGGTGAAAAACGACAAAATTGATCTTCTCTAAATTGAACATTCCACGCAAACGAATAATGTCATATGCGTCTATATTAGCAACGCTCTTGTCTTACACTTTTGTGAAATCCTTATTAAAAACTATTTGATATTATAAACATTTACAAAATTTTAAATTTTTTAGTTTTTCCTACAGCTAGAATGAGCATGAATATTCCGAAATATTTTGTTGGGCTAGTGGAATGTTGTCTTAGTGACACAGCCTAATTGTTAATTATAAATTACAGTGATTGACTTACACTTTTATTATCTGGAGTATCTCGATCTATCACTTGACTATTCGATATGTTATTAATGTCTTCCATATTTGATCTAAGCAAATAAGTTCTATAAGTTGCATATGTATACTCTGATATAATTATATTTTCACTAAATTCACAAAACAAGAAATATAACTTTAAAAGTTAATTTTCTTTTAAAAATATAACTTTATCAATCTAAAACTTTTATTGTTCAGGGCGTCATCGATAGGAATGATAAAATAATTAATTATTGAGGACTATTGCAATAGTGGAAACTTTGCTAATAATTTTTTATTTTATTGTTCCTCTCGATATTAAAACGCTCAATACAGTTCACGATCGATCGTATCATTGGAAAATTATAATTATAATGATTACTTTTATTAATTTATTATTGAAATAGTGAATTAACTCGTTCAGGGCATTTAAATATCGAAATGAATAGAAAAAGAAATTATTATTCACAAATGTTCGTCTATTGCAATAGTCCTTTTCAAGTGTTATGCTTAAACGTGCGGAACAATTTAAGAGCACATCGAACGTATCATTAATATATTAATCTAGTAATTACTTTAGAGTATAAAAGTAATTTTGCAAGTGACGATGCAAATTACTGATACACGGGATATAACCAGGGAATATATTATGTTTTATGTCTTGATAATAGCATAATTTTTGAGAATGTCTAACATAAAAATTGTCGAATAAACAAACATGCAAACTATAACATACAGAAATTGCAAATGCTACTGTTTTAGGCAAATTCTAAATATTAAAACAACTTTTAAGTGATAATAAGCTAAAAGATCTTTATGTAAATATAAGAAGTTTTTCTAAAGATATCATATGTTCAATAAATCAAAAATTAATTAACGACTATGATAGGCTAAGTTGTATAATAGACAATTATTGTAATACAAAATACTATAATCGTACAATAAATGTTAATAATAACAATAGAAAATATACATTAACCATAAACTTCATTAATAAATGTATAGATAACATAAATATAGCCGGACTTTTAAATAATTCTAAAAGTAAAGAAATAATAGGGTCAGATTTAAGTAAATATATTCCTAAAATAAGGTATAAACTCCTACCACCATTAGGACGAAAAATTTGTAATTATAATAAAGAATTAAAATCAATATGTAACGATAATATTAGAAACATAATGGAAACAGAATGCAATTGTAAAAGTCTTAGTTTTGATAAAATAAATGAACATATATGTACCCATAATCTAGAATTAATTGAAAATTGTGAATTAAGAAAGCTGCTATCGAAAGGGTATAAATATAGATTAAATAACAACAACGACAAAAATAAAATTTACAGTTCGTTATATAATAACTTAAATGATTAATTTAGTAAGCTGATTAATAGTGAAAGCTCGAATATATCTAAGATAAAAATTTGGAAAGATTATATATTTGATAAAATTAAAAATAAAATGAAAATAACAAACAATTATAAAGGAAAGATAAAATTAATAAAGATATGTATAAAGAACTTACTAAATTAAAGGATAACTATATAATAACAACTATTGATAAAGCTAGTAATAACTTTGTCTTCATATGCAAAAAGCTTTATTATGATATACTAATGAAAGAGGTTAATTCTAATGATTTAAATGTAAATCCAGCATATGAACGTAGTGAGTTGAGTTTAGAATCAATTATTACAAGTCACTGTTCTATAATGGATAAAAAGGGTATAAAGGTTGAATTAGATAATAAAACTATACCTATATTATATTGGAATCCAAAATTACATAAAAATCCAATAAAACCTAGGTTCATATGTAGTGCGTTTAAATGTACATTAAAACCACTTTCTGTTTATATGAATAAAATACTTAAAGTAATTAAAGCACATTTAAAAAATATTGCAAGGTAATCGAAATTAATACTGGTATAAAACACTATTTCAGTATTAATTCTACAAAAGAATTTTTAGAACAGACAAAAGGAATGAATTTTCAAAATATAAATACATACGATTTTAGTACGCTTTATACAAATCTAGATTTAGTAGATATTAAAGAAGCGTTAGTAAAATTAATTAATCTTATATTCGGAAAAAGATATACATATATATGTTATAATAATTATAACGCCTATCTAACAAAAATTAAACCAACAAATAAATATAAATATATGGATAAAATTAAATTAATAGAATCCTTAAATATTTTGATAAATCAAAATTATTTAAAAGTAGGGACATCTATATTTAGACAAGTAAAAGGTGTTCCAATGGGTGGTAATAGTAGCCCAATTATAGCTGACTTGTTTTTAAGCTTTATAGAATATAAATTTGTTCATAACTGTGTAAAAACTAAATCTAAACAATATAAATATATGAAATATATGTTTCGATACATTGATGATATATGTGTATTTAATTCTAATAATTTTTATTCAATTAGTGAGCACATTTATCCAGAAAGCCTTATTCTTAACAAAACCAATATTAATGATAAAGAAGGTGTATATCTAGATATGAACATTAAATTAACATTAACTAAAACTACTATTAATTTATATCGTAAAGATGACATATTTAAATTTACAAGAAACATATTTTTGCATGAGCATTCATGCATACCATATAATATAAAATATAATACATTAAATATTGAAATTTTAAGAATTGCAACAATATGTAATGATATTGGCTTTCTTAAAAATCATTTAAATAATTTAATAGATACATATTTTAAACTAGGTTACTATAAAAATAACATCAAGCAGAAAATAGTAAAATATATAAATCAACACAATAATATAAAGAATAAATTTAAACTCTTAAGTGGCAAATTTTTATGGATGAAATAAATAATATACTTTGCATTAGAATAAGATACTAGATAGTTATTTCAGAGGAAATACATCATTAGCATGTATTTGGCCCCGCTGCTATGTTGGGTAGAGGAGTTAGGTGCCGAAACCTGATAGCATAGCAGTTCCTCCTGATGACCTCTAATTCTTATTCTGATACAACGTCTGTTATTTATTAGTCAATTCATAAAAATGACGTTTATTTTAAATTTTATTTTTTATTTTTATTTTTTAACTTGATTAAAATTATAGAAAATCTAAAAACAATTATAAATTTTATTATTTAATTATTAAATTTTGATTTAGCATTATTATGTTTTGTTTATTTTATAATTATATAACAATACGTAGACTCAGTTAGCTGATTTAATCTGTACAATCTGCCGAAACCCGGGATCGAACCAGGGACCTTTAGATCTTCAGTCTAACGCTCTCCCAGCTGAGCTATTTCGGCATTGAAAATCAATATATTAATCTATTTATAAATCTAACAATCACTTAAGAATATAAAAGTAATTTTGCAAGTGACGATGCAAATTACTGATACACAGGATAGAATCAGGGAATACATAATGCTTTTTTATGTTTTGATAAAAGTATTATTTTCGAGAACGTCTTACATAAAAAATGTCGAGTAAACAATCATGCAAACTATAACATACAGAAATTGCAAATACTACTATCCTAGCCAAATTCTATACTAATTTTCCGAAACCCGGGAAATTTACAACAGAAAATTACAACATCTTCAGAAAATTACAGGTTGTAATTTTCTGAATATGCTAGCAAAAGTTAGCGAAATATCGAAAATAATTTATTTTCTTTGATCCAGCTCCAATAATTATTTATCAATAATGGATTAGTATCAACTATTTAAAAAGGATATTTGTTTTTGATATTTTGCTAACCTCTGTTAGTATTTTCAGAAAATTACTGTAATTTTCTGAAGATGCTTACAGTAGTTAGTGAAGGGCTAGGCGTCTGTAGTAGGCGCATTCCAGGTTAAGCGTCGCGACGAAGGTTGCAAAAGGGAATGCAGGTTTATACTTTCCTGTTTATGTAAATAAAAAAATTCTATTGAAATTCTTTCTTATTAATGTAACGTCACAAGAAGTTTTCAAAGACGTACATTTTGAAAAACATTGTAATTTTCAGAAGATGCTAACAGAGGTTAGCGAAAAATCAATAAAACATTTCTCTCTTTTCTTTGATCCGCTCCAATAAATATTTACCAATAATGGATTAGTATCAACTATTTCAAAAAAATATTTGTTTTTGATATTTTGCTAACCTCTGTTAGTACCTTTAGAAAATTAAAATCTGTTTCTCTAAAATCAGATGATGTTTTATAAGATTAAAAACCAAGTTGTCCTATCAAATATTCTTCAAAGAATAATATTTAAATCTCATATTGTTGAGTTAGTGGCATTTCGATTTTACAACAAGATAAGATACTTAAAATCTTAGAACTCTTCTCATCAGGTCTAATCAACCGCTCACTATCTTTACGCATATAGTAAGATACACGGATACCATCATTTCAGTTAACTGGGCTCCGGATTCAACTTGAATAAATTCAATAATGTTGTAAATAGAGTAAATAACAAAATAGTTTCTGAAACGGGCCAAAAATATGTAATAAATAAGGAGCCCAAATGCGCCTATGATGTTCTTACCGGCAACTGTTTAAAATTTTAGAAAACGACTCAGGATCAAAGGCCTAGGTTTCTAAAGGCGTTAATGTCAAAATCACCTAATTACCAACTTTCGATCCTGAAGAAATACTACGAATACTGAATAGCAAAACGATTTTTAATGAAGCAACTCGCATATTTTGTTTTTAGATTATATTAATCTGATTTCAACGTTCAGGTTTACTGATTACTTTTCTCTTATGAATGCGTGTTCTAGTTGTAATTATCTAATTTACAAATCCAAATTACGAATTATCTCTAATTGCTCTAATTGATTTTTTTTCTCGTAACTGTGTATTTTTATGATTTTAATGTTAAATTAATACGAATTATCTCTAATTGTTCTAAACATAAATTTACCTAACTGCTAATCGAAGTCCTGCCAACTTTTTTGTGTTAAGTTCTGTTTCATGCTTCAATAGTTCTTCAAATTGAAAATCATAATCCTTTTCAATTTGGCATTTAATCTAAATTAAGTGTTCTATTTTTAGTTAATGAATGTTATAAGGAAGTAATTATTCTTAAATAATTATTAAATATTTTATATTAAATATAGAATATAATAAAAGTATTAATAATATTATCATATATTAAGTCTATAATATTAATGTAATAAATTAATATTATATAATAATTATATAATAATATAATAATTATTCAGTAAATAATTATCCTGCGTTTCTACGTATTTTTTCACAACTTTTATTCAAATTGAATATAATTTCAGAAAATGAGGATTATACGCTTCTTTATTCTAGGAAAATTTGGAATAAAGAAAATTCATGAAATTAATGAGCTTTAATAAATTAATAAGGAGAGTGAGACCATTATCTCACTATCTTTATTCATGATGAAAGTTAGCCGATATTAAAGAGACCTGCGCTGGCATTTGCCAGTGCTTTTGCTAATGATCCTTTTTGGTGAAGCTGTAGTGCTGATTTAGTACTCGATATTACTAGAAATTTTCTAGTACATCATTCACATTGATTCATTCATTGATTGCCGTCTGCCAGTCCTTCTCTGCATCCAGTAGTGGGAAGGATGAGTCATTGTGATGACGAAACGGCATTCATCATTCTTTCGCGTCTGGCTTACATGTTTTACTTTCATAAATTGTTTTAATATGCAATCTATTGATGTTTAACTGATTATCCGATATAAAACAGATCTTAGCGTCTAAAGTAGAACTATTTGGAAGTATGGTATAACGACAAACGTGTAGTATTTTATAAACTATGTATTTATTCGATTCTTGGATCATATGGTCTAATTATGTAATACAGGATATGGTCAGGAAATCTATCATTTATTCACAATATCGACGAAATTAAGCAACGTATCTGGTTGAATAGAAAATGGATAAACTTTATTCCAACGAAGGTCACCGGGGTAAACAGTAATTTAATCGAATAATGAAAAATAATATCTGAAATAATTTAATACATATAATGTTTTATATAATTCTAAGACACTTTGTAAAAATAAATCCATTTTTAAAATAGATCCATTGCTTATGAATTGACTAATAAATAACATACAATATATAAGAATAAGGATTAGATGTCACCAGGATGAGCTACTATTTTATCAGGTTTCGGCTTCTATCCCTCGACCCATCATTTAAACAGTAGTATTTTTTGTTTGTTCAAATACTTGTATCTTTTCAGTAGTATTTAAACTACTGTTCAAATACTTGTATATTTTAAACACTTTTATATTTTGAATACTTTAACCTAATAAGTGTTAACCATCACTTAACCTTATGTTCAGCTTGTAACTGTTTTAATTCGTTTTCAAATCTTCGGCAATTTTTCATTGCAGTTCGACTAGAAGACTTTAATTTGTCTCGTTCCATTTCAAGTTCATATATCTTTTCCTGGGCAGAATTGATTGAATTCTTGTATTTAAAATCGCTGGCCTCTATGCTATAAACAATATAACTTTTACGAACTTTCTTAAAATGTGCATAGACTTACTGTTCTGAAAGCTTATACACTTTCTCATTTTGTTCAGCGAGTCGATAGGACATGTGCTTTAATTGTTTACGCAAATTTGAATTGGCATCAAATAACTTTCTACACAAAAGTCACTAATAAAAATTGAGTTTAAACTGTCTATGAATTATAAAAAAAGTTTATGAAAATCACTACAGTAATTATTAACTTAAGAAAATGCAAGAAATTATTTAAAGGTAATAATTATTAAAGGTTAAATAATTATTAAATAAATAATTAATAACTTAATTATAATTTAACTTTAAATAATTATTAATAATTATTTAAAGGTAATTTTATTTAATTATTAAAGGTAAATATTTTTATGGTTTGTAATATCATAAAATAGCGTTCAATTTTATCAGTAATAAGCACTTTATAACTAAAAAGGTCGTATTAGAATTCACTAGCGTAATTAATATAGACAGTTTCGTCGTTAAATAAACTGCAACCAAAGACATTTTCAATGCAATTATCATCTTCAACAATAAAACTTGGCATTTTGCTATTTACAATATCAAGTTACTTTGCATACTAACATTTTTATCTAATATTATGGACCATTTATAAAATGCTAAAACATATAACTATTTGGCAACTAGTCTGGTGTCGGATATATTCATCTACGATCCTATCTGTAGCTATTAAAATAAACATGAACATCCTACAATATTTCTTAAAGTGTGCTTTAATTACTTTAAGTATTTTATTCATATCGACAGAAAGTGGTTTTAATGTACATTTAAACGCACTACATATGAACCTAGGTTTTATTGGAGTTTATGTAATTTTGGATTCCAATATAATATAGGTATAGTTTTATTATCTGATTCAACCTTTATACCATTTTTATCCATTATAGAACAGTGACTTGTAATAATTGTTTCTAAACTCAACTCACTACGTTCATATGTTGGATTTACATTTAAATCATTAGAATTAACCTCTTTCATTAGTATATCATAATAAAGCTTTTTGCATATGAAGACAAAGTTATTACTAGCTTTATCAATAGTTGTTATTATATACTTATGCTTTTATTTAGTAAATTCTGTATACATATCTTTATTAATTTTAATATTAATTTGTATGTACTAGCAAACAAATTAAAACAAACAACGGCTACAACCCTACTTTAATTGCTGCCAAAACCTGGGATCGAACCAGGAACCTTTAGATCTTCAGTCTAACGCTTTCCCAACTAAGCTATTTCTGCTGAAAGAGACGAAATAGTACGATTACACAAGTTGGATTACACAATCTACTTGTTATTTCTACCGTGTTTTTACACAGTTATAAACAAATTCATATTCTATAAAGCTTAAAAATAAGTCAACTATAATTGGGCTACTATTACATAGCATTGGAATGGGATGGAATGGAACACATTTTACTTGTCTAAATACAGATGCATCTACTTTTAAATAATTTTGATTTATCAAAATATTTAAGGATTCTATTAATTCAATTGTTAGATAGGCGTTATATTTATTATAACATATATATGTATATCTCTTCCCGAGTATCAGATTAATTAAATTTTCTAACGTTTCTTTCATATCTGTTAAATCTAGATTTGTCTAAAGCGTACCAAAATCAGACTTATTTATATTTGGAAAAATTATTCCTTTTGCCTGTTCTAATTTTTTTTGTAGAATTGATACTGAAATAGTGTCTTATACCAGTATTAATTTCGATTACCTTGCAATATTTTTTGAAGTGTGCTTTAATTTCTTTAAGTATTTTATTCATATAGACAGAAAGTGGTTTTAATGTACATTTAAACGCACTACATATGAACCTAGGTTTGATTGGATTTTTATGTAATTTTGGATTCCAATATAGTATAGGTATAGTTTTATTATCTGATTCAACCTTTATACCATTTTTATCCATTATAGAACAGTGACTTTTAATAATTGTTTCTAAACTTAAATTACTACCAGTATTAATATTATACCATTATTAATTTCGATTAACCTACAATATTTCTTGAAGTGTGCTTTAATTACTTTAAATAGTTTTTTCATATAAGAAAAGTTACTAAATTGCAATATCATAAATTCCAAAACGTGTTTAGCCATGTTTAAAATTTTGCATACAAAACTTAAATATTAGTATATCTAAACATTGATACCTTTTTTCTTCGTTGAATTTTAATGATAAGTTATTTCTCAGTGTGCTGAGTTTCTCTTCGTATTTATTAATTACCACTTGAACTTGTTTTGAGCAAATCTGCGTTTTTTCTGATTGCAGTTCAGCTCTTACAAAATATTAAATTTGATCTTAATGATTTTAAAATATCTTAAACCTTAGTTGTTCACATTCCTGCTTGCATTTCTCATATGTAGTTCTATTTGATTCCATTTCATTTCGTAATGAAGTTATTACTTGATTTAAGGCTTCAATAGTTTCCTCGTTTTCCTGATATTGTTCAGTAGCGTTCAAAATAAGAGCATTGTGGGTTTGCTGATCTAACTGAAGCTCTCTATTCTAAACAAAAGTATATTCACTGTAAAAAAGTAAGCTTTATAGACACTTGTAAGTCCGTTTAATGACTAATAAATTTTTAGATTAACAAAAGGAATTTTTAACAGGAATCAACATGAATTTGTATTTAGCTAAATAGTTGAATAGAATAGTTATTGAATTACAACAAGATTTTCGTGAAATTAATGTTGTATGTAATAAATTAGCGTTGCTAGTTTTGTGAGTTGCATTTTATTTATCATTTTATTACAATTTTTAATATTTCTAGATATATTTTTATTGTCAAAATTATTACTCGATCTATAATTTGTTTTTATAGCTTTTCTCATGTATTTTAATTATTGTGAACTGTCTCTATAAATTCTGTTAATTAAGAAAAGTTTATTGAGTTGTCTCCATAATCTACAAATCATACATATTGTACAAGTAACAAACAGTTCTTTCGACTGTTAACGACAAAGTCTTCTAAATTGAACAACGTTTAACTATTATCCAATGAACGTGAATCCATAAATTCATTGTTGTAATATTCTCTATCATCCAAGGTATATAGTCTTATAAAGAGACGAAATTATCCGCTATGCTCTCTTACTTTTTTCCACGTTTAAAACATCAAAAACATCAAAGTTGACCCATTAACGAGCTAACCTTTCAGTTATTTGGCGAAATGTAACCACGCGTTAACCTGACCACCGCACCTTAAGCCAACACTAATCAGTCTCAATGCATCGCTTACTTTTATGTACTGCCTTTTAAAATTTGCAGTATATACAATTAAAATCAATTGTGGTAGAATAAAAATGGGTTTTCAATAGTAGCTGTTTGAAATGGTTCTTCGGCCTCATATTCCTAGGGCCAAATATATTCTAATGATGTATTTTATGTAAATTGAACTTCAGTTGTGATTACTGAAATACTCTTTATAAAATAACAGGGGTTTTGTTGTACGGAATTAAAATGCACAGCTGATTATCGATTGATGTTTGATTAAATTTTATATTTAAAATACCAAGTATATAGAAGCTATTAACTGTTGGAACTAATTTTCAACATCAATTCATTTAGCTAATTAACATTTATTTAAATTATTTATAAATAAAAAATAAAATAATAATTTTTTAATAATAAAATAAAAATTAATAAAAAATTAAATCAAAAAATTAATCAGTAGATATTTAAGTTTATTATCAAATATTTGATAATATTTCAGTTTACTTATAATTATTTTATTCTAAATATTTAATTTATTTAATTATTCTTATGTGGGTATATGTCAATCAAATTATTTAAAATTTTATCTACTATTTTTATTTAGTAATTTTTGTTTGGTAAAACATTTATTTAAATTAAGTACATTATAATATGTAAATACTACAAGACATGCATTATTTATTTTAAATTATTATATAATACAATAAATACATTATGTATTAAATATATAGATGTATCATAGTCTTTATGCAAATCTATTGTATGATTTCTTTTACAATTATAGTTTGTTATTGTTTATGAAAATATTTTTGAATAAAAATAATAATTTCTAATATTTTATATTCTTGTTTACTAAGTTGATTTATTTAAAACAATAAAATGTAATACCTTCGAAATTAACTCATTGTTTTGGCTTCTAAGTACGTTTCGTTCCTTGGTGAGGCAATACATGTATTGTTCTATTGTTGCAAGTTTATTTTTAACATTTAATAATTCGCTGCAAATACAACACATTTTATATATTTCAATGAAGGGCATAAAGAATATTAAATTTGTATTTTTGTAATATTGTATTTGTCAAGGTGATTTATATGTGCGGAATGTATTTATATAATATGTCTATGTCCTTATTTGATTTTTAATAAAATAATAAAAAATTATATTTTTAACATTAGAGATTTAATCACTTCAATGTTTTATTTTACATTTTTGGATATTTCTTCTGTCAAAGAAGAAATTTCATATTGATTTCTAATTTAAGAATGTTTATTTTATAAACTTTTGGCTTTTAAGCTGTCAATAATTTATTAATGAATTAATGATAGGTTTTTAAACCTGTCATTGATATTATGGTTTTTCGTATATTTTCATTATTATGTTGGAACCTTTCAATCTTCATCAAATAAGCAACCGTAATTTTAATTTTTCTCATTTATTTACTAGATCATGATATGTTCAACATCGTATTTTACTTACCACGTATCGTTTTTACTCGATTGAAGGACTTAGAAACTATGGAATACTCTTCCCTCAAATATTTCCACGTCTTTGTCATCTTTGCACAATTAAAAAAGTTTCTATTTATACCGAATTTAAATTTATAAAGATCGCCTTTTTAGTTAAATTAAAAAAGTTTCTATTTATACCGAATTTAAATTTATAAAGATCGCCTTTTTAGTTCAATTTTTAAGTGGCAGATAGTCATATTTGCCACTTTAAAAATCTTTTATTTTTTCTTCATATGCTTAACTTATTATCGACAATGTTGAGTCTTTTCTTACGACAATGTTAAGTCTTTTCCTGATCATGAACGAGGTGAGTCAGTCAATAGTTAACGTTCAGACGATGATGAAGCTCGAAGGAGAATCTTTATTGAAAAACGCCGTCAACACTACGATGAGTATAGGAGGGCCAAAGAGTTACACCAACACTCCCCAACCGCGTCGGCGATGACATCTATTGTTACGAACAATTAATATTTGGGACCCAATTGCGGGTAACCCCCAATTTGTAACTGGTAATTATTTTAATTTCATTAAAAAAACTTATCTGTTCCATATTTATAAAACATGCGATATTGTTGCACTGAGGTGTGTCCATTACTCCTCGATGTGCCCCTGTTAACTCATCACAGTAAACCAACTGCTGGATGATCTAAATACGGACATCTTCCTGGTTACAGACCTCGCGACAGGCCTATCAGGAGGCGTATTTAAAATTTCGTCATTATCTCAACTTAATGAACACGTCCTTACAAACTCAAAATCGTATCGCTATTATCAAGACTAAAATGCTGAGATGGACGATTGGAGTAACTTACCTCGACCATGTGCGCAACGGCGAGATCCGACAGTGGTACGGTGAAATGGAAGACGCGTACATTGAGAATCAACCTCGCTTCCATACGGGATTAAAGGCAAAATAAGAATGTAATATTGTTGCACAGTGTAAATTGCGATTATTATCCAGGTTTAACGATATAAAATCCGTTTTATCTTAAATAATATATATTTTGATAAATAATTTTACAAAAGCTGCGTTTCTTAACTAAACCAGTGGCAACTAATTCGTTTAATCATTGATCGTTGATAGTATGGCGATCAAAATTACATTAAAGCTGGAAAGGCGATCACTATTAAAGCTAGAAATTTGATTAACAAGATAATTTTACGTTGGACGAAACCGCACATTCGTAAACATTGATGGATATAATGTAAGAGAAATTTTAATAAAACTTTTTTAATTGACACAAACAGGACGTGGTAGGCGCCACGTCTGGACACAAACAGGACGTGGTAAGCGTCACGTCTTGACACAAACAGAGCGTGGTAGGGTTAAGCTTCCCCACGAAGTTTGTAAAAAGCATTCAGGTTTACACTTTCCTGTTTGTGTCAATTAAAACAGTTCTATTGAAATTATTTATGATTAATATAACGTCACCAGCAGTTTTAGTAATTTTAATTTTAACTCACCTTTTAATATCGTCATAATCTTTGTGTGACTCCATGCATATTTTTGCCTTACCAACGGTAGATCTTCTTTCTTCTGCTGAAATCGCTAGTTTCTCGGATATAATATCATTTTCTCGTTTCAATTTTGACAATTCCTATTTTAACCAGATTCTAGTTGGAAAATAAATTTGTAACTTATTGCATTTGATTTTTAACCGAACGATAAAATTTTTAGCATGATTTTGAAGTGTAACGATTTAGATGATGTTACTTATTTTCAGAATAACTAACTTATTAGAATCATTTTAAACTATTCTTACTTAAATACATAATGATCGCATAATCCTGAAGATGGTTTCAAATAGTTGCTGAAATATCGAAAATAAATTTTATTTTATTTTGCTAGACTGCCTTTAATTATTCAAATAAACAATAAAAATAAATAATTCCTTTGTACCTTAAGTCAATAGCGAATGAGGCAAATACATGTAATGACGTATTTCCTCTGATGTAATGTTATTATCCAAAGAAATATCCTAATTCAATACAAACTTGTTATTTTATGTTAATTCATAATATAGTTTTTCTTCACTTTAAAATTAATCTTTCATAGTATGTTGATTATTAAGTAAATATAATATCACTTATATATTTATTGAAACACATTGAATGCTTTAAAGCTTTACTAAAAAAGTTTTAATTTTACGAATAAATAAACATATTTTTTATTTGGCATTTGATTTAATCTTAAAATAAAAATATATTATAAATTGATTGTTCACTCATTTGGATTGTTTACAAATAAGAGAGAGTGAAATAGATTATTTTATTAAAATTATAATTTTCGATAACGGCTGTTATCATCAGAAACAGAATTGAATGTTAATGCACTTTTATTCCTGATGATGATAACATCCATTATCGAAAATTAGAATTTTAATAAAATAATCTTTTTCAATATCTCCTATTTATAAACAATAAAAATATATATTAATTTCTTTTGAGTTTTTGTTTAATCTACAAAACATATTATGGAGCCTGTATTTCATAGGGTCCGCGTTAAAGTCGCTTAGACAATAAATGAAACTACTTTGAAATATTCAATAATATTGTTTTATCTTAATGAAACTATATTTAGATATTTAAATATATTTTATCTAAATATCGTTATATATTATATATAAATATATAAAAATATTTAGATATTTAATCTAAATTTTTATTGACCCTAAAATTTATCTACGTCTGAAATTTGTTATTTTACACTCTGCCGTTCACAAAGTTCGCTTTGTGTTTCTGTCACTAATTCTTCCAGCATATCGCATTTCTGATTTTGTTCCTCGATCTGAGATTTAAATGGAGAAAGCAATTCCATTAAATGGTCCTAAAATCACTGATATAAAGCAATCATTAAATATTATGATTAACTTTAATGATGTCAGGAATGCTTGAAACATTTTGATTAGCTTGAAATGTCCGTATCCAAACAACGCATTTATCAAGAAAATCTGATTCGAGTAATAATCGCAATTCTTCTTGTTTTGCACACAAATCATTAAGCAACTTGTCTAGTTGAATCTAAAGTAATTCGACAAATTTGTTTTCAAGTGGTTGTAACAATAAATTATGTGACTTTAAAATATTAAAGATTTCCGGGCTATTGCAATCTAAAAGTCGTGTATGTAAATATATGAAAAATAATAGTACAATTTAAATAATATTACAAATAATTAAATAATATTTACATTATTATAGTTCATTCAATGCTTTTATTAATATAATTAATTAAATTTCCTATTATTAAAATATAGGAAAAAATATATAAATATATGTATTGTATGTATTATATACAATCTATATATCTACAAATTATATATAAAATATATATAATCTATATATCCAAATATATAGAATATAGGAATCTAAAAAATAGAATCGATGATGTGGCAGCAGCGTCGGCACAATCAATGGGCAATAGCTCATGCAACCTAACCACAAACAGTGACCAACCACCATCACTAAACACACGTTGAGTGGCGTCCTAACAATTGACTATAAGTAACGCATTTTGTGACATTAAGTGTGGTTGTGGATGCAGTAAAAACTTTCTTTGTTTAATTGTGTTATGGCAACTGGCGACGAGGGAGTTTTACGAACGATCTTAATGCAGCAGTTGTTAGAGCTGTTGGCGAATCGCAATGGACAAAACAACGATGAACAACACCACCGTAGACAAGTTTTAGGATATTGACCGTTTATCGAGGACAAGGAGGAGTGGGCAAATTATTATGAGCAGCTTGATCACCATTTCCGAGCTCAATCGGTTTCAGATGACGACCATAAAAACAACTTTTGTTGTCATGGATTGAATCAGAAGCATACCAACTCATAAATCGATTAAATGATGGTCAAAGTTTGGATGACACAGGATACATACAATTGGTCCAACTTCTGAACCAGCACTTCCTTAAATCAACACACACATTCGCAGCTCGATATTTTTTCACCAATGTGAAATGGGTCCAAATGATACATATGCCACCTGGTTGGTGAATTTAAAGGACAAAGCAAGGCTGTGCAGATTTTTCAATCAAACAATCACAAACGAATGTCAAGCAATCGAAAAAAGAATACACGATCATATTGTTATGAAGACCCCACATGACCACGTGAGAAATACTATGCTACAAATAGAAAATCTAACCCTCGATGATCTAATGCGTGTTTGCAAGACACATGAATTGATACAGGGCACACAGCAGCTAGTTCAATGTCGATCGACAAAATTCGGACAAAACATGACGATAAAACGTGAAACAGATCAAATCGACCTCATTAGATCCACTAATAAGTCCAATGCTCAAACATGGCGAGCAACAAACAAGCCTCAATCATCGTGCACAAGATGTGAAAGACAGCACACAAGATTTCAAAGATGTCCAGCAACTGGAAAAACCTGCAGACGCTGCGGAAAAATTGGTCACTTCAAAGCGTGTTGTCGCAGTACGAATACACCAACCCATAACAACGTTCGGGCAGTGGAGATGGTCAGTGATAATGATAGTGAGATTTTGAGATCTATCAACACGATAGGGCACGATGATATCATCATGATTATAAAAGTACAAATCAACGGGCAATGTATAAATATAGAATTTGATACTGGGGCTAGTGTCTCAATAATTTCAAAAGCTGTTTGGCAACACATCGATGAACCGACATTACATCCAGCCAAAGTGTTGAAAGCTTACGGTGGACAAGTACTTCTGTCTATCGGAAAATGCTTGGTAACCGCAACATTAAATAAACAAGCGCAATTTTTATGGGTAACGGTACTTGAAACATCTTGTAGACCCCTTTTTGGGCGGCCCTGGATATCGGCATTCAAATTGAAATGACCCGAATCAGTTATAACAATAAGAGAGCAGGAAATCAACTCATCACCATTGTGTTCAATAAAAGCAACGTACGAAAACAATGAGGAATTGTATAATCTCTTGCAGAATTATGCAAAAGTATTTGGTCCAGGGGCAACGCACGTAAAAGATTACGAAGTAGAATTGACCATCGACACTAACTCCATACCTCACTGTTGGGGTAGTCGGAGAGTATCATTCTCTCTACGAGAATCAGTGGAAGTTGAGCTACAGAGACAGCTAAAACAAGGAGTCATCGAACCAGTAGATACCTCTCAAGAAATAGTTGACTGGGCGGCGCCAATAGTAGTTACACATAAATCGGACGGATCGGTGAGAATATGCGTCGATTTCAGAAATACAATTAATCCGTACTTACGGCTAGATACATATGTGCTACCTACACTGGAAGACATCACGGAAAAATAGCAGGCGGCCTCCTGCTATTTTTTGAAGCAGTCATCAAGGAAATACTTGACCATTTCGACACATAAAGGGTTTTACCGATATACCCGTATGCCTTTCGGCATTAGCACGGCGCCGATCGTATTTCAACGGTATGTCGATCAGATTCTACAGGGTATCCCCAAGGTAGCGGCGTACCTTGATGACATTATAATTACTGGTAAAACATCGGACGAACATTTAGATAATCTACAGAAGGTATTGGAGAGATTAAAGCAAGCTGGAGTGAAAGTGAAACGTGAGAAATGCAGTTTTCTCCAAGAAAGAGTAAAATTATTAGGTCATGTGTTAACGAAAGATTGCATACAAGCGTGTCCTAATAAACTGGAGGCTATACAGAAAATGCCCACACCAACAAACAAAGGCGAATTACGATCCTTCCTTGGGGCGGTAAACTATTTGAACCGGTTTATTCCAAGTCTGCAACCCAATTGCAAAAGTCTGTACAAGCTTAGTGGTCGTAAAGCGGTTTAGTCATGGAAACCGGAGCATACGCAAGCATTTGAAAAAGTCAAGGAATCACTCACTCATGGATGCTCGTATACTAAAGAACTTCGACATTCACAAGGATGTTCATCTCACATGTGACGCGAGTGACAATGGTTTGGGAGCAATATTATTCCAAGAAGACTCGAATCATGTTAAATTACTGGTAGCATACGCTTCCAGGACACTGAAGCCCAATGAAAAGGACTATGCCCAAGTGGAGAAAGAAGGATTGGCAATAGTATTCGCGGTACGAAAATTTCATCAGTATATCGCCGGTAGAAGTTTAATGCTATGGAGCGATCACAGACCGCTCTAATACATTTTTGGAAAAGATCGAAATTTAAGCAAAATGACTAACCAGCGATTGATCAGATAGGTTTTAACCTTAGCACAGTACAACTATGAATTGAAATATATCGAGGGAAGGAAAAATAGGATGGCTGATGTAGTTTCTTGACTTCCGATTCATAACCCATTAGATACTAGAGAGAGTGAACAACTCCATTTGCTACAAGATCACAACGCAGGAAAAATGCATCTGTCAATGGACGAAATCCGGAATGAAGGCATGCGGGATACAGAAACACAACAAATAAAAAGATATCAAAAGTGGCTGGCCCAAACAATGCAACCAAATAACAACGATATACCATTCTAGGAAACACGAACTTTCAAACGAAAACGGTATTTTGTTATGGTTACAGCGCATTTTCATCCCGAGAAGCGTTCGTTACAAAGCTTTGGAAACACTCCACCTTGGACATCCAGGAATATCCGCAATGCGACATCTAGCGCGACTATATTGCTAGTGACCTACCATAAATACAGATATCGAGCAATGGGTAGATCGCTGTTCATTTTGTCAGAAACAACAACTGAAATCTGCCCACCAACCCCTACACCAATGGGATGTTCCTGTAGAAGTGTGGACTCGGATACACGTTGATTTTGCAGGCCCCATTGATGGACAAATGTATTTGGCTCTAATCGACGCTCAAAGTCATTGGCCAGAAATTATACCAGTACGTAGCACTAATGTTGTTGAAACAATAGCCGCTATATGTGAATTGTTAGCAAGGATGGGTATACCTCGTGAAATTGTATCAGACAATGGACCCCCATTTCAGTCAGGAGAATTCACAGAATTTTGCAAGGCGAATGGAATTCGACACATCAAAGCCTCGCCATATCACCCACAAACCAATGGGTTAATTGAACGTTTTATCGGAACATTTAAACGCCGAGTTGAATTTTCTCGAGGGCACCGCGACAGACCCCTATCCATTCAACAGTTTCTCATGACTTATCGAAACTCGCCACAGGGTAGCACGGGGAAGGCACCTGCGGAGTTACTGTATGGTAGAAGGCTAAAAACTATATGGGACAGACTACGACCAACTACACAAACTACGGTGCAAAGTCACAGAGAGAAACAGAAAGAGCGTCATGACGTAAACGCGAGGCCACGACAATTCGACGTACATCAGGCAGTGTGGGTACGAAACCAACTGACTAGACAATGACAACTTGGATATATATAGACCGGACTGGGTGGGGTTCAAATGTGGTAAACACCCAAAATGGAGAAAGACGAAGACATACAGATGATCTAAGAACAAATAAAGAGGTTAACTTTAATAGAGGAGTAACCGAAAAAGCAGGGAGTGAGGAACTTAATGATCATATACCTTCGGAGACGATTCGGAGGGGGACGAGGTGTCGGAAACAACCAGTTAGGTATGATGAACTCGCAGAAGAGTGGGAAAGGAGAAATGTAGCAGCAGCGGCGGCACAATCAATGGGCAATAGCTCATGCAACCTAACCGCAAACAGTGACCAACCGCCATCACTAAACACACGTTGAGTGGCGTCCTAACAATTGACTATAAGTAACGCATTTTGTGACATTAAGTGTGGTTGTGGATGCAGTAAAAACTTTGTTTAATTGTGTTATGGCAGATGATACTGCAAAAACGATTGATAATAAATAAAGCACTTTGATTGAAAAAATATTCGTCGTTTGTCTCACTATAATAAAAAATAATGTATTCTTTTGAATATTGCGAGAATTATTCGGCTCTATTTCTTAGTCTGATGAGGATATATAGAATGCTGCTTGGTGTTTATGCCTCGTCATGAGGAACATATAGTGATTTATTTACGAGTACACTATTTGGTATCCCCCGGGAAGGTGTAACAACAAATTATATTTTGTATATTTGTGCACTTTAAAGTGTCCATGTTAAACAGCATTTCTGTCAAAAGGAATTTAGTGCCTGATGCTTGGTTAAACTGCAATACGCACTGCTATGCACAGAGCTTATGCTAAATTCCCTCCGATGATTCAGATTAAGGGTAGTTCAGGTTTTCGAGCTTTAAACACTGTTTAAGCGTGTATTCAGCTGCCTATGGATGATTATTGTAGTAACGGTACTGATGAGCTCCGTTAAAGCGAAACGCGTCTACCGTTGTTGAAGTGAGTCAGCACCAATAGGATCACTAGGCATACGTAGCCAGTTTGAATATTGCGAAAATTATTCGGTTTTATTTCTTGGTCTGAGGAGGATATATAGGATGCTGTCAGGTGTTTATGCCTCTTCATGAGGAAAACATGGTGATTTATTTACGAGTACACCTTTTGGTTTCCTAGGGAAGGTGTAACAACAAATTATATTTTATATATTTGTACACTCAAAAATGTCCCTGTAAAACAGCATTTCTATTAAAAGGAATTTAGTGCCTGATGCATGGTTAAACTGAAATACGCAGTGTCATGTACAGAGCTCATACTAAATTCCTTCTTATTATTCAGATTAAGGGTAGTTCTGGTTTTCGAGATTTAAACACTGTTTAATGGTGTGTTAAGGTGCATGTGGATGATGATTGAAGTCACGGTACTGATGAGCTTCATAAGACAAAACGCGTCTACCATTGTGGAAGTTTGTCATCACACATAGGATGACTGGACATACGTAGCGTAACGTTGAATATTGCGAAAATAATTCGGTTTTATTTTTTGGTCTGATGAGGATATATAGGATGCTGCCTGGTGTTTATGCCTCTTCATGAGGAAAACAGTGATTTATATATATTTATATATAAGAATTTTTCATATTTTAAAAATAAATATATTGTTTATTTAAGATAAATTTGTTCGCTTATTAAAATCAAAATCAACTTTTACGAATTGACTAATAAATAACATACGATGTATCGGAATAAGGATTAGAGGTCATCAGGAGGAACTACCATATTACCAAGTTTGGCCCCTAATAAATTCGTTCGCTTACTGAATAAAAATTATAAGAATTAAATACACATATATCATCAATATATCGAAATATATATTTCAAATCTTTATATTGTTTAGATATTGTACACAGTTATGACCAAATTCATATTCTAAAAAGCTTAAAAATAAGTCAGCTATAATTGGGCTACTATTACCACCCATTGGAACACCTTTTACTTGTCTAAATATAGATGTCCCTACTTTTAAATAATTTTGATTTATCAAAATATTTAAGGATTCTATTAATTCAATTTCATCCATTAATTTATATTTATGTGATTGTTTAACTTTTTTTAGAGAGGCATTATAGTTATTATAGCATATATATCTATATCCTTTTCCGAATACAAGGTTAATTATTTATTCTAACGCTTCTTTAATATCTGCTAAATCTAGATTTGTATAAAGCGTACTAAAATCGTACATATTTATATTCTGAAAATCTATTCCTTTTATGTGCTCTAAAAGTTCTTTAGTAGAATTAATCTGAAATAGTGTTTTATATCAGTATTGATTTCGATAACGTTACAATATTTTTAAAATGTGTTTTTATACATTTAAATACCAACATAAAAAAATAAAGTTTTATTATCTGATTTCATCTTTATTCATTTTTATATAACAACAGTTATTTATAATGATTATTTCTAATCTCAAGTCATTACATTTACATGTTGCGTTTTCATTTAAGTCGTTACAATCAAACTTTTTTATTACTTTTTTATTAGTCATTTAACAATAACAAATAAATAATTAATTATTTACAAATAAATACGAAGTTTTTGCTATCATTATACATATTCATAAATATTTATTATAAATATATATTTATTTTAAATATATATATTTTAAATATTTTCCACTTGACAGCTTCAGCGTTTTTTCACGAATAATGCATTCACTACAAAGACTTCCAAAGGATGGAACCCATTCACCTACTTTGAATTTTATATACGAAAAAACGAGAAAGAATTCAAAAGATTTATTTATCTATGGTTGAGTGACGAAACATTTATTCTGTGACAATTTACTCAAATTCCTTTCGTTGAAATGGGGACTAGTAGATCTGTAATTGGATGCAATAATATAAATGTAAGTAAGAGAGAAAAACACCATTTCAGTATTCATACAACGAATACCACTAAATAAATTAAAATATATTACACCTGACAGATTCGGCATTTTCTCACGAATAATGCATCCCCTACTCAGGCTTTTATAAACTAGAACCCACCCATCTTTCTTGAATTTTAAACACGCAAAATGAGAAAGAATTCAAGAGATTTGTTTGTCTACTATTTTAGTGACGAAGCTCTTCTTTTGTAACGATCTACTTGAATTCCTTTCGATATAACTGGTTTCTCCTCTCTTATATATAATCTGTCCTCTTACAAGTAAGGATAACATTATTATTCTTAAGAAAACCTTGCATACAATACATTGAGGAAACCAACATTCAGACTATCATATCAGCAAACTTTGTCTATGTATTTCATGTTATTTATAAATAAAAAATAATTCCGAATTAAATTTAAATAATAAATAATTATAAATAATACATACTTGTAATAAATTTTTTTATAATTTATATCAAGTTAAAATTAAAATGTAAAAAGTCCATTTGCATGATAAGTATGTTAACATACAAATTATGTTAGCATGTAAACTATGTATGTACTAGCAAACACAAATTAAAACAAACAACGGCTACAACCCTACTTTAATTGCTGCCGAAACCTGGGATCGAACCAGGAACCTTTGGATCTTCAGTCTAACGCTCTCCCAACTAAGCTATTTTGGCTGGGAGAGACGAAATAGTACGATTACACAAGTTGGATTACACCATCCTACTTGTTATTTCTACCGTGTTTTTACACAGTTATAAACAAATTCATATTCTATAAAGCTTAAAAATAAGTCAACTATAATTGGGCTACTATTACATTCCATTGGAACACATTTTACTTGTCTAAATACAGATGCATCTACTTTTAAATAATTTTGATTTATTAAAATATTTAAGGATTCTATTAATTCAATTATTAGATAGACGTTATATTTATTATAACATATATATGTATATCTTTTTCCGAGTATCAGATTAATTAAATTTTCTAACGTTTCTTTCATATCTGTTAAATCTAGATTTGTCTAAAGCGTACCAAAATCAGACTTATTTACATTTGGAAAAATTATTCCTTTCGCCTGTTCTAATTTTTTTTGTAGAATTAATACTGAAATAATGTTTTATACTAGTATTAATTTCGATTACCTTGCAATATTTTTTGAAGTGTGCTTTAATTACTTTAAGTATTTAATAAATATAGACAGAAAGTGGTTTTAATGTACATTTAAACGCACTACATATGAACCTAGGTTTTATTGGATTTTTATGTAATTTTGGATTCCAATATAGTATAGGTATAGTTTTATTATCTGATTCAACCTTTATACCCTTCTTATACATTATAGAACAATGACTTATAAGAATTGTTTCTAAACTCAACTCACTACGTTCATATGTTGGATTTACATTTTAATCATTATAATTAACTTATTTCAAAAGTTAATCATAATAAAGCTTTTTGCATATGAAGACAAAGTGTTTACTAGCTTTATCAATAGTTGTTATTATATAGTTATGCTTTTATTTAGTAAGTTCTGTATGCATATCTTTATTAATTTGATCTTTCCTTTTATAATGTTTGTTATTTTCATTTTCTCTCTAATTTTATCTAATATATAAGTTTTCCAAATTTTTATCTTTGATGTATTTAAGCTTTTACTATTAATCTGCTTACCAAAGTAAGCATTTAATTCATTATATAACGAATTGTAAATTTTATTTCTATTGTTATTATTAAATCTATATTTATATTTACTATAAATATATTTACTATAAAATTATTTACTATAATCTATATTTATATTAAATCTATATTTACCTTTTTGATAGCAGCTTTCTTAATTCACAATTTTCAATTAATTCTAGATTATGGGTACATATATGTTCATTTATTTTATTAAAACTAGGACTTTTACAATTGCATTCTGTTCCCATGATGTTTATAATATTATCGTTACATATTGATTTCAATTCTTTATTATAATTACAAATTTTTCGTCCTAATGGCGGTAACAACTTATACCTTATTTTAGTAATATATTTACCAAAGTAAGCATTTAAGCCATTATATAACGAATTATAAATTTTATTTCTATTGTTATTATTTAATCTGTATTTATACCCTTTTGATGGGATTTTCCTTCATTCATTGTTTTTAATTAATTCTAGATTATGAATGCATATATGTTCATTTATTTTATCAAAATTAAGACTTTTGCAATTGCATTCAGTTTATATAATGTTTCTAATATTATCGTTACATATTGATTTTAATTCTTTATTATAATTACAAATTTTTCGTCATAATGGCGGTAACAACTTATACCTTATTTTAGAAATATATTTACTTAAATCTGACCCTATTATTTCTTTACATTTAGAATTATTTAAAAGTCTACCTATATTTATATTATCTATACATTTATTAATGAAGTTTATGGTTAAAGTATATTTTTTATAGTTATGATTAACATGTGTTGCTATTCGTTGTTATTATTAACATTCGTCATTAAACGCGGTGATATTTAAACTCTCCGATATTTAATAATGTACTTGATTCACAAAATCAACTTCAGCGATGTTCAAACCGTTTGTTATGAGGACGACTTATCGAAGAGTATTATAAAGAAATCCATATATATATTTCCTATCAGCCAAACCCAATGCTTGGCAACAAATCTAATTGGAAACTACAATTACCAGTCATGATAGAAATCGGATGAAATTCTTTCGTAGCAGTGTTGTGTATATATGGATGTTGTGCCATTTGATTTTTGCTAAATAAAGACGATATCGTCGAAAGCTAGCATTATTTTATTTATTATAATGGATTAATCGTGCCTATAATGTCCATCAATCTCAAGAAAGTTCACTTTAACACAAAAAGCAAATCAAGATTAAGAATTTATGAACAATGCATGTTTAACATTTACAAAAATTAAAGATCAATATATTATTGAAATTCACAAAACAAGAAATATAACTTTAAAAGTTACTTTTCTTTTAAAAATATAACCTTATCAATCTAAAACTTTTATTGTTCAGGGCGTCAACGAGATGAATGATAAAATAATTAATTATTGAGGACTATTGCAATAGTGGAAACTTTGATAATAATAATTTCTTATTTTATTGTTCCTCTCGATATTTAAACGCTCAATACAGTTCACGATCGATCGTATCATTGGAAAATTATAATTATAATGATTACTTTTATTAATTTATTATTGAAATAGTGAATTAACTCGTTCAGTGCATTTAAATATCGAAATGAATAGAAAAAGAAATTATTATTCACAAATGTTTGTCTATTTCAATAGTCCTTTTCAAGTGTTATGCTTAAACGTACGGAACAATTTAAGAGCACATCGAACGTATCATTAATATATTAATCTAGTAATTACTTTAGAGTATAAAAGTAATTTTGCAAGTGACGATGCAAATTACTGATACACGGGATATAACCAGGGAATATATTATGTTTTATGTCTTGATAATAGCATAATTTTTGAGAAAGTCTAACATAAAAATTGTCGAATAAACAAACATGCAAACTATAACATACAGAAATTGCATATGCTACTGTTTTAGGCAAATTCTGTACAATCTGCCGAAACCCGGGATCGAACCAGGGACCTTTAGATCTTCAGTCTAACGCTCTCCCAGCTGAGCTATTTCGGCGTTAAAAACCAATATATTAATCAATTTATAAATCTAACAATTACTTTAGAATATAAAAGTCATTTTGCAAGTGACGATGCAAATTACTGATACACGAGAAGAACCAGGGAATATCTAATGTTTTTATGTATCGATAAAAGTAAATTTTTTAAATAGTTGGTAATGATCCATTTTTGATAAATAATTATTGGAGCGGATCAAAGAAAAGAGAGAAATGTTTTATTGATTTTTCGCTAACCTCTGTTGGCATCTTCAGAAAATTACAATGTTTTTCAAAATGTACGTCTTTGAAAACTTCTTGTGACGTTACATTAATAAGAAAGAATTTCAATAGAATTTTTTTATTTACATAAACAGGAAAGTATAAACCTGCATGCTTTTTTGCAACCTTCGTCGCGACGCTTAACCTGGAATGTGCCTACTACAGACGCCTAGCCACCCGTCAATGAGGCATTTTGACCTTAGTCTATTCATCACTACAGGTGGTCTCATAATTGTGGCATGTAGCTACACAACTTTGACAGCACTTCGACAGTAGATGCCTTTATAAAAAAAGAATCAAAACCATCGCCGTCATTTTCTTTGAGCAGGTGCTGCTGTTATTGGCGATAAACAGCTGCTTTCAGTGTTTTGAATTGTGGCACGATTTCGGCAACTTTTGAAGTTATACAAAACGCAATATAAAAGGAGGATTTAAAATAGTTTAGAAACAAAACAAAAATAATAACAATGATATTTTCATTCAAAATAAATCTTTTGAAAAAATAAAATAAAAAATATAAAAAATAATAATAATTTGAAATTATTAGAAAAATTAAATAAAGTATAAATATAAAAGTCGGAAAGATTATTTAAACAAAAGAATAGTTTGCAACATATTTACAAAAATTTAAAGTTACGTCGGGTTTATTATTCGGCATAATAATATTGGAGTTTTTATGAATATCAAAAACTTCAAGAATTTTCTATTTAAACAATTTATTTCTTTTTCGAAACCATCTGATATTCTATTAGTTGAACATCAAATGATATTTTAAAAACATCCGTTTGTTTTAAAAATTTAAATAATTTAAATACTGTTTCGTGGAATACCAATGTTCCAACATCTTGAAAAATATCTGCTGCCAATTCTTTGTTTTTACCAAGTAAGATTATTGTTTCCGATATAAATGAACTTGAAACAAATAATAAGATAATTAGAATTCTATTATATACAAACGGTTTTCCATCATGGACAATTAAAAAGGCTTTCTACAAAATTACCAAAACGGATTAAAGATGTTGTTTCTGACCCCAAAAAGAGAAGATACATAGGATTACCATTTATAAATAATTATTGGAATATTAATTTCAAAAGATTTGTTTCGAACAATAAAACATTAAATACTTCAAATATTGTTTTGTATAATAGTTAAATACCGACACTACATAACATTTTGAAAAAGAAACCCAAACGTGATAACGTTGGAGTTGTTTTTAAAATTTCTTGTTTAGAATGCGATAAAATATATGTGGGCCAAACAGGCCGAAAATTAGAGACTATATTAAAACAACACAAATATACACTCAATAAGGGCTTATGTGCGGTATTGTAGACCATAGTTTAAAAGAAACAAATTGCTTAAATAGAAAAATTCTTGAGGCCTATTACATTTATAAAAACTCCAATATTATTATGCCGAATAATAAACCTGACGAAACATTAAATATTTTGTAAAGATGTTGTAAACGATTCTTTTGTTTAAATAATCTTTTCTATTTTTAATGTTGTACTTTGTTTAATTTTCTAGTAATTTTAATTAATATGTTTATATTTTTTCTGATAGTTTCATTTTTTATTTTCAATGAAAATATTATTATTAATTTTGTTTTGTTTCTAAACTATTTTAAATCCCCATTTTATATTGCGTTTTTTGTACCTTCAAAGGTTGCTGGAATCGTGTCATAATTCAAACAACACTAAAAGTAATTGTTTATTGCTAATAAAAGCAGCACCTGTTCAAAAAAATGACGGCGATCTTTTGATTTTTTAAAAGCGCATATACATTTTGAAAACATTGTAATTTTCTGAAGATACTAGCAGAGGTTAGCGAAATATCAAACAATGTGCTGTTTTATTTGATCCAGTTCCAATAGTTCTTTATAAGTATTATTTTTGAGAATGTCTTTCATGCAAAATGTCGAGTAAACACACATGTAAACTATAAGATACAGAAATTGCAAATAATACTGTCCTAGGCAAATTCTAAACAACCTGCCGAAAACCGGGATCGAACCAGGGACCTTTAGATCTTCAGTCTAACGCTCTCCCAGCTGAGCTATTTCGGCATCACAACATTTAATAAACATAAAATAACTTTATATATATTTATTAAAAATGAATAAAAAAGTTTTGTAATAAAAATTATATATTCTTTAACCATTTCCATGTAGAGAGTGTATTTCCGTGTAGGTTTGATTAGACTGCATTATTATAAAAACATAAAAATTAGTGTCGTTTATTTAAATTGTATTTATTATTCACTTGCCTGATCATTTGATGGAATTTTTACTTGCACATTTAGAAGCCTATTCTGTGCTTGGATCCTACTAATATAGTCTAGAATATCTTTAGGTAAATTTCTGTCGCTAAGCATTTGTAAATTTTCCATATTTTCAATTGCTTATAATCTGCACGACACATAAAAATATTTACATTAAAAATAAGATAATTTGTTTCGATTAGATTATTTTGTGATTAGCTAAAGTGATTACAACTATTTAAGTGTTGACTTAAATTAGTCCAATCAACAAGTTACATATCAGGTACTATCATCTAACCTAATAGAAACTAAAAGTTTTAAATTAAATTTATAGAAAATTAAGTAAAAATAATATTAGAGAAAACTATAAAAATTCTTTAAGAAATCAATTTGTATTGGCTCGATATTATAGAATAATGTGCCAGAAAATCCTTGAAAAACAAATTTTAAAAATTAAGCTTTACACATTTTAAAAGAAAAATTCAAAGCCGAAATGTATGGTTAGAAAGTATGTTATTTGACAGTTTTGTTTGACTTCAAACAAACTTCAAGTAAAAAATTGATATTTCCCAACGTCCATTTAAAGGGCGTGCCATCTCTCAAGGAGAAGGATATAAAAAGTTATACGTAAATATGACCTAAAATCTATTCGTCATTGCTAAAATTTAAATAATTCTTACTGTTATTTTCCCTGAAATAAACGGATATTCTTAGAAAAATTAGCGATAACAGAAGCAAGTTATGTGCTGATAGAATATCAAAATTACCGGTATTAATACTTTCATAAATACTGTGGATAACGAAATATTGTTATTAAGAATTTCAAGTAATGTTATATTAAGTTATATTCTCAACAGACTTTTGTAAATTAATCGTTTGTTCAATATTCTATTTAATATGTCAAAGTCTTATGTTTAATTTTTAATTGAAAATATATCAATAATATATTTAAATGGATACATCTATTTTGAAATCGCTCTAAAAGTGCATAAATCGATAAAACCTGTTAATTTTTAACATTACCTGTTAATTTTAAGAGTTATAAAATGTTAATCATTATTTTTAATGATCTAATTGAGATATTATCTTTTAATTAGAATATTTCCCGTTAAAGATATATGATTTCATTGTGTGAAGAAGGACATCAGCAATCATCATTCTAAGTACAAAGTTTAGATCGTAATTGAATGCTGCAACATATCGAAATAAAATACACTAGAGAGCGATGAAAAATTGTTAAACTTGACTAAAAAATTGCTGACTTAACTTTATTTTATATTTTTTATTTATTTATATTTTTTAATTTTAATTATTTTTTTATAACATAAATTATGCTTAAACGTAAGATCTTAGAAGCGTTTTATATTAACAAGCTAAATGATAACATTTAGCTTGTTATCATTGTCAGTCACAGAAAGTTGATGACTATTCTCCTGACAAAACAGATGCACTTCACCTACCGCTGAATAAACCGAGCGGCCTTTGACGAACCCATGGAAACCTTGAGGGATTAAATTTCGTCTATTCAGATGATCGCGGATGCTACGCACAAGCGCCTTTTCGTAAATTGACAGAGGGAATTTTGAATCGAAATGGGTCGGATGTCTTTAGGACATGAGACCGGAGACTTTTTTTGAATAAAAATTCGTCTACTGATGTTGATGCCGGCCACATAGGATGGGGCGGCTAATAGCATTGTGACGGCCACTTTTCTTCATTGTTCGACTGTCAAACGCTGACAGACACAAGAAGAGAGTGGAGCGACGGCCAAAACTTTGTCAAAACCTATATTTCCAATCCAACCCAATGCCCTATCCTTACAACAGACAAAACTTATCCTTCTTAAAAATCTTTTCGAGGGAAGACTGGGCTGGATTAAGGGAAGCAATGCTTGCCCTTTCTTTACCCAGTTAGAACCCATATATAGTGCTCCAATATTCTTTTGAGATAACCTGTCTGGCAGAAGCAGAGAGATTGGGAAGACGAAGCATATATGCTAAGGTCTTGAGTTTTGTCGGAGTGGGACTGTCGATACGACCTTTATAGGTTGTTGAAAGCAACGCTTAGCTTGCGAAGAGAGGTAGGAATTAAATTCGGTTAGACTCTCATTACCAATTCTGGGGAAGCGTTGGATAGCTGCCTGAAAGAAAACCCATGATGGGTTACCTTATCCACCACCAGAACCATCCAGCGAAGGCACTTGCCCACAGGCGATTTCTTCATTTCCCTTTGAAGCTTTTTTGCCCTTTAATAATTTTCCAATCTTAATGAAGGGGATCGGTGTGAGCCGAAGCCCCCTTTTCTTAGATTCAGGAAGAACTTGCTCCGTAACTCGAGGCGAGGCGTAAAAAGTCGTAACCAAGTTTGAGACCAGGTCTTCCATCCTTTTGAGGGCTGCCGAAATCTTGTTGTCGGTGATTTTAATTATCTCTTCGTCTGACATTCTCTTGGCTACATTTGCAAAAGAATTGTCGAGTTTCCCAAACGTTGGTCGATTGTCGCACTCAAATGAATTTTAGTACAGTTTGAAATTGGGGCACTTTCGAGATTTGAATTTCGTCTTAAGGTTCGCGATATCTTCATCCTTCTAGTGGGTAGGTAGGCTTGATATTTTTAATGAAGCCATGATCGGCTTAACGTTTATTGAACCTAGGCTTTTACAATTTTCGTTGAAGAACAAAACATACCCATCCAGAATATCCGGTGTAACAAAAGAAACTTTAATCTCAGATTCGAAGTATTTAACTGAGTGAAATATAATACGATTCTCATATTTAGAGTCAAAAACTTTTAGAAAAATTTTGAATAAATTCTTCCTTGCTTGATGTTGAGTAAGCGTGATTATCGCTAGGTTATTTAGTTTGGGGTTTTGGGGAGTACAAATAAAGGTGCGCATCAGCGCACACGGTTCCTCCGGTGAAAATCGGTAAGTTGATCAAATTAAATACCTGTAAATATGAGGCACTCATTGGAAATTAAGACAATGCCCGTGGGCAAGTGTTATCCCTAAATGGGGCAATCCCACCCAGCTAATTTAACGCAATGCAGAGTACTCGTGAGCCTTTTTCACTGAATATCCTTCAGTGAAATTCCGGAGGTGCCTCTGCCCTTAGACTTCTATCCGGTAGAGATGCAAATGTCATAGTCCTTTAGGAGACGCGGTCTATCCGTCTTCCCCACGAACTTACTCGATTCATCCCTAAGCACATTTATTCCCACTATACTCCGTACATAACATTACCTCACTCTTCTTCTCAAGGTCTTCTAACCTTAGTTAAATGCTCTCTAAGATCCTCCCGTCTGCTAAACTACTCTTGTCCAGCCCTGTCTTGTTTAGTTATATCACTGTAAAAACGGTAAAAGCCTCAGTCTAGCCAATATCTACATCCGTCCAGGTGAGGTACACAAGAACCGTGACTTCCTGGATAGAATTTTGGATAGTGGCTATGACATGGTACTTGGTGATTTCAACGACAGAACTAGTCGTTGGAATAATGCAGCACTCCGCAGAGCCAGGAACGTCTATCTTATTCACATACCATTGTCCCCAACTTTCATTGCACAACAACGAACTTTCACCTCGACAAACTACTGCTTTATAAGATGTGGATGTTGAAACCCCTCTGCACAGAGCAGTCGTACCAACATATGACCACCTCTCATGATCTAATACGTTAGCCGATAGAAGAAGATAATTTGCTTCGAAGGAAATTCCACTTTGACCCCATCAGAGTGGCTTTCTTTCAGGCAACTATCCAACGTTTCTCCCGAATTTGGAACGAGATTCTGACCGAATTTAATTCCTACCTCTCTTCGCTAGCTACTGCGTTGCTCTCGAATACATATAAAAGTCGTATTTACAATCCCACTCCGACAAAACTCAAGACCTTAGCTTATATGCTGCGTCTCCCCAATCTCTCTGTTACTGACAGACAAGCTCTCTCGAATGAATATTGGAGCATTAGGTATAGGTTTCAACTGGCTAAGGATAGGGCAAGCATTGCTTCCCTTAATCCAGCTCAGTCTTACTTTTTGAAGATATTCAAGAAGGAGAAATTTGTCTGTTGGAAGGATAGATCATTGAGTCGGATTGGTAGTAAAGGTCTTGATATAGTTTTAGATGACTAGCCATCCCTACATAACTATGGAGCCAATCAATCTCTTCAGCCAATCCCGCCTTGGGGGACTTCAGGAGCAGGACCTATCTGTCACATATATCCTTAACTCCTAGGGGCCGATCCCAGGCATCTCCAAATCCGTCGCTCCACTTTCTTCTCGTGTCTGTCAGCTGTTGACAGCCGAACAAAGAAGTGAAGTGGCCCTCACAATGCTATTAGCCACCCCTTCCGATGTTGCCGGCATCAACATTAGCCAGAGAATTTTTCTACCTAAAAGAAATCCGGTCTCATGTCCTAAAGACCTGCGGTCTATTTTGATACAAAACTCCCTAATCTCCATTTACGAGAAAGCGCTTGCACGTAAAATCCTCGACCATTTAAGTAGTGGTAATTTAATCCCTCCATGTTTCCATGGGATCGTTAAAGGTCGCTCGGTTCATTCAGCTGTAGGTGAAGTACATCAGTTCTGCCAGGAGAATAGTCATCAACTTGCTGTGGCTGTTTTCCTTGACTTTTCTGCTGCATATGACCGCATCTTCATTCCTTTTAATATCTCTTTTCTCAGGTCTCTTGGGTTGCCTGCGAGAATTGTTAACAGGGTAGAGATACTGCTTTACACCGGGCGATTCTATTATGAAGACGACCCTGATACGCGTCAGTTTTACCCCTATTACGGGTGTGCCTCAAGGCTCTGCTCTTTCTCCTATCTTATATGTTGCTGTCCCCATTAAACTCTTAAAAAAATATTTAAACGCGAACAACGTCTAGTGGTATATGCTAATGATTAAATTAAGATAAAATTCATAAGAGTAATAAAACTCATAATGACTTATCTGTTATTATATAGTTATATTTTTTGTCTTTATGATAAGGACTAAATTGTGAGACTTAATTATATTGCCTGATAGTATGTCTACAAGAGATACATCCGATACACATGGAAATTATCAAAAATTGAGTATTTGAAAATATATAAATCTATTATTTAGTATTATATAGTATAAAATATAACATAAATAATAATATATAATATAGTATATTCAATATGTAATAGATCCGATATAATATAACTTATTGGTATTCATGTCGTTATTAGTTAATTCACTAAAGAATGATTTAGTTAAGGTAACTAGTGATTCAAAGCAATAAGAGTTATTTTCCTTAAGTCATATACATGTGACGTATTAACTACATGGAAAATAAAACAAAAAGGAAAATAACCCTGACTTATTATAATATAATAAAATTATTTATAATTATATTATAATATAATTATAACGTGCGATTTAATTATTTTAATGAAAATTCATAATTACATATTTTCAAATACTCATTTGTTAAAAATTCTCATGTGCATTAGATTCTCCCTAGTAGACATGCTATTAGACAAAATAATAACGTATCACAGTTTATTCCTTATTCTAAAAGACAAAAAATATGAGTAATATTTCTTAATATCGATGCTTTAAATACATCATTAGTGATATATTTCACACATCACTAATTTATAACGAAAATAGTACACCGAATTATATATTAATGTTGCATTTTAGTAAATAGTGAAGATATAACTTTGTTGCAAAGCATGACTTAAGGAAAATAACCCTGATTGGCTTGAATCACTAGCTGCCTTCAATAAAATTATTCTTCTGTGAATTAATTATCTCGGATCTATTACAAATTGAATATACTATATTATATAAAATATGAGCAATATTTTTTAATATCGATGCTTTAAATACATCATCGTATTAGCTACATGTTAATTCACAAAAGAATGATTTAGTTGAGGTAACTAGTGATTCAAAGCAATAAGAGTTATTTTCCTTCAGTCATATACTTACAACTTATTAGATCATATTAGATATAATATTATATATTATAATAATATTATATATAATATCATCTTAGATCTTTAGACAGTTTATTCTAAGATAGCTTTACATATTCTTCAGAAAATGTATTCAATAAAAATTTTAATATAATATTATGGCTATAGTTAAAATTCACGCAATATAACTTTTTGAATAAATACAATCAAAGTTGTTTGGTGCATAGCATAACTTTACATAGTACAAATAATGTTTTGTTTTTGGATTATGGAATACCTTCACGTTCCTTGAATTGTTTTAATTCAGCGAGTCTTTGTTTTGATCTAGCTTTCTTTTCTCGTTTATATTGCCTGCTTTCTTCCTTCACTTTAGCTAGGTAACTATTTTCACCGTTCAAATGCAAGTCAATTTTTTCTTGGAGTAAACTTCTGGCCTTAACACGATTTATTATAAGGGATCGGGATAAATGGCACTTAACGTGTAAGCCTGTCGGTTTGTGATACAAATATACGGCATTTATTGTTTTATTTACTGATTGTCCTCCAGGTCCATCACCTTTTACAAATTTTTCTACTAAATCAAATTCTTCAATGGGTGGTAGCTCTCCACGCTTTATCGAAAAGCGCTGTATATGTGCAAGTTGAATTACATTTAATCTTGGCACCGCTCTTATAATAGAAAGTATTCCAGTGTAAAACATTTTATGCATTTTATAATACAATTCGCATCTATAAAATTGATCTGATATTTAAACTGATGCGATCTCACAAGGTCAAAATCAATTACCTAATTAAACCGTCATCAAAAATAACAGCAATTCGAAGACCTGGCATTGATAGATTTAAAAATTTCAAATTTTAAATTGATGCGATTTCAAAGTTTATATAATCAATTATCGTTTATAAGGGTTATCACATATGGAAGAAATCTGGATATACCCGGTCATTAGACATTTAAAAACATCACAAGCCATCGTAATGACACTTTTCGATAAAATCTGTTTTCCCAATTACACAATTATCAAAATACGATGAATATAGTTATATCATAATTTACTTTTAAATTTATTTTTTTGTAGCTAAATTATTTATTAATTATATAATTATATAAAATTAATAATATCACTACATATGACATTTGATTTTGTCATAACAAAATTTAAACTTTACATAACTTTTAATAAATAGCCTTCAAAAAAATAAAAAAGTAGTTTTATATAGACCTGTTCAGGTATGTTAACAAGTAAAATTTCACGTGACAAGTAGATTAGAGACTTAGCGAAAAAATATTTAAATATATATTTTTATAAACCTTATCATATTTTATGAGTTTATGTTTCCATGATCCGATAGCACATATCGAACTACTATTTTGATATTTTTTCGATTTAAAGGAATCAATAAGATTTATTTGTGTTTTTTTAAAGGAAAATCTGTTTGACAACTTTCCAGCAGCTACTGTCACTATCGTCAGCTATTAATTTTGTACTGAAACAAAAAATGTTTAGCTGGAAATTATATTTAATAATTTAAATATAATACTGATTTGATATGTTTTTGAAGCTTCGACGTTTACCACTTTATTTCAGGAGACAATAAGCAAATTAGTACTTTGAAAAAATGAATATTGCCTTTATAAATATCATTATGAAATTCTATATGTTTTAGTTGGAAGTTGATGACGGTACAAATGAAAATGGGACCACAGGATTGATAAAATATATAAATTATAATTTAATAAGTAATCTTTTTTAGCTATAATTAATTCAGTCCTATTTTTAAGAAATTGAGCTTTTACTTAGATCTAAAGTACATTTAATTAAATTACACAAATATAAAGGATATGCAGCTAAAGATATTTAACTGAAATCCTTGTAAAATATTGGCAATAGAGCGAGCACATTTTTAACATAATTTTATTTCCAAAGTCATTACTTAATGTAAATCGTTGTGACTTACAGTAGTAGATAAAATAGTTTCCTTAAGTGTATGCTAATTGAGAACTCTATAATTGAATAATAAGAGTGAAGCCATTTTATTCGTTAAAGAGAATAGAAACTTAACTATGACATTTACAATTAGCAAATGTTTTGAAAAGGAACGAACCGTGAACCAATAACTTCAAAAGCGAACTAACAACGTTACTTTATCGCACATAAATTTCCAGAAAGGCAAGTAAAATCAATTTTGTGGAGCATAACCAATAAGTCACCGTATTACACATCTATGATAAATCGCACTATTACACCATATCTTTTCTTCATTAAACTTAAAATTATATTTATTCTAAAAGCAATATAAAAATTACTTCAATATTTAAAAGCAATATTTATAATCAATTTAAACTATGGATTCTAGTTTTTGCTAAAATATATTTTCCAATTTTCTTAATGGCTATGTATTAGATATGCTGTTACTTTATCTTGTCCTCTGAAACATTAATATTTAATAATTAATTTTATAAAATTAAGAGTGATCAAATAAATAAAACGTTATTCTGGAAACAACATTTTAGTTAAAGCATCAACACTTCATTTTCAATTTGATTCTTAAAGTAATTGTAGAAAACAATAGATTTGTGAAGCAGGAATACGTCATAATCTTTATCCACAGCTACCGTCTTTCCAACCATCTTTCCATCTTTCCAAAACCATGGAACAATCAAACTCAGGTTTTAGTAGTTTTCTGTTAACAATGTTGTGTTGGTCACAAAGCCAATTTGACAACCTATCTCTGTCTGTAACATCAACTGGACGTTTAGTCATTTCCTTTTGAAAATCCTCTCTACATTCTTCGCATGGATATATGTGAATCATAGAATTTATAAAGTCTTTCATTGCTCTTCGAGTATCTTCAGTTGGATTATCCGGAAAATATGCGGCAGCTGTATGCATCAGTGACCAGGTAGCGCGACCAATATCACCGCGGTTAGGAGGGCAATTTCCCTTGAATACCAGCTGATCTTCAAATTGACTTGTGTCTGTAGAATTATGTATAGATTTATTCTCATTAACAACTGTCTTGTCTCCTTGTAACCAATCCGCAAAATCAGAACAGACACGGCACATTCTCTTGTGAACACTTTGTTGCTTCTCAGACATGTATCTTTAAACTTTGGTTTAAACATAACCGAATGGAATAAGAAATAAAAATTTCCGCCATATGCTTTACGAATATTGAATTTTATGTTTGAATTAATAGAATGTTTTAAAATGTGTTAACAAATTATAATTTTATTCATATTACTTTGTGAAATGGGACATAACACACTATTCATATTACTTTGCGTATTTATAAATTATTTAATAATTACAAATTATTAATATATTTTGCATCTATCAATATTTTAAATAATTATTAAATAATCTAATATATAAATATTGATAATTCCTTTTTGCTAAAATTACATTCGTGTTTCAACTAATCCTATGTTTAGGCATAATAAATTATCCAAATGAAAACTCGTAATAATTCTTTTGTTAAATGATTATCAAATAGTGTCATTATCATTTTCAATTGAGAAAATCGACTTCAATATATCTTAATCATACCAAATACTTACTCTAAAACAGAATGAAATGTAATTTTTAAATTTATTTGAAACGATTAATACATAAAAATGTCGATTTTATGTAAAACGAAATATAACACGTTATATTATTTATGACATATCAATTAATAATAATTAATCATAAAAATTAAAGGGCATCATATTATGTTTCGATACTGTTTTATTCTAATCAATAAAATTTGTAGAAATTTTACATTTGGATACAAGCAAACTCTTTCTTTGTCAAAAAGCTGAAATATCAGAATTTTCTCTTATTTAGACTGGTGCTGATTTTGGAGAATGTTTAGTTCAATGCCGCTTTTTCCGCTTATCATATTTTGCAAAACGGAAGGCATTAGTAAGATACGTACTTGCTTATTCGGATTTTGATCGAAGATAATCATATTACGAGATAATTAATTTTTAATTTTTTTAGAAAAAAATTAAAAATTAAAAATTGGTAGTGCATATTACGACCCAAAACGTTAAATATCTCATCAATAGACAATTCTTCATAATATATAAAAAGAATATCAAGTAAAAGTTAACAACAAAATTTATGATAAAAATTAATTTTGAGATAGAAACATTTTTTTCTCAAATTTTTTAAATTATGGATACAACGATTTTTTTCATATTATTTGAATCATCGATTTCGGGTATACCAACTATCAAAAGTTTAGCTCAAATAAACTCTCAGGTGAAGAGAAATGTTTGAGAACATTTCAATGTTTTGATAACATATCTTTGAGAATATATGTTTAATTTAGGATTTCACCATAGAAATGACAAAAATAAATAATTTTGATGAAACATGTCAACTTAAAATAAGTCTTTAATGTCGTCTAAAAGATTTTAAAAGAGAGGTAAGCTTACATGACCACAAAAAAGAACAAAAATCGAAAGCATATCTTTAAATAAAAATGTGTAGTGCATATTACGACCTGAAACGTTAAATATCTCATAATATAGACAATTTTTCCTAACATAAAAAAGTATAAAAAAAATCTTATGATAAAAATTAATTTTTGAGATAAAACCGTGTTTTCTCGAATTTTTCAATAATGGACACTGCTACCGACTATCAAAATTTTAGCTCAAATAAACTCTCAGGGGAAGAGAAATGCAATGTTCAATTAGGGATGACTTGTTCAATTTAGGTTTTCACCATAGAAATGACAAAAATAAATCATTTCGATGAAAAGTTTTAACTTAAAATAAGTCTTTTATGTCGTCTAAAAGATTTTCAAAGAGAGGTAAGCTATTCAGGCGTGAATTTCGCCTCCAAGCATATTCGCCCAAATTAAGATCAATCCACAATTCGAATTTTGCTCTTTAATCCATAAACTGTTTTAATTGAGGATATTGTAACTGTATTTGTTGTGTATAACATCCAAGAAATTGGAAATAAGAGTTGTGTTCCCAATACATCTTATTCCCAATTAAAAATATGAAAATCTTAATTCCATGGTGGAATGGGAGAATGGGGAAAATTGAATGCGGGGATTGGAGAATGGGAAAGAGGGGAGGTGATATTGAGGAATGGGGAAGGTGGAAGAGGAGTTTGGGGAATGGGAGAAGGGGCAGGGGAATGGGGAATGAAGGGAATGGGGAATGAAGGGAATGGTGGAAAGTGGAAGGCGCGTGAGTGTTATGGAAGGATATAGTAACGATATACATTTCGTTATTTACTTTTCAGATTAATATACCCTTAAATATTGTCACCCTAGTGTATGGGGCTTGCAAAA
The DNA here is from genome assembly GCA_012934845.2 of Pomphorhynchus laevis. Taxonomy (NCBI): domain Eukaryota; kingdom Metazoa; phylum Acanthocephala; class Palaeacanthocephala; order Echinorhynchida; family Pomphorhynchidae; genus Pomphorhynchus; species Pomphorhynchus laevis. Next base: position 605,653 of record WNNJ02000108.1, on the reverse strand, counting down.
ATAAAAATGCCTGCATTCAGTGGCTTAACTATATTGGTGAATATGACGCTTCCCTTCTTTTTTATTTTTTTTGGATTAGAATGTCTCAATAATACAAACTTAGTTTGAAATACCCATAAAAAGGAAAAAAATTGAAGTTCATTTTTAATGTGCACGGTTTACGGTGTATTGGAAATAGAAACAAAGAAAGCCGACATTTTATTTCGGCATTCCAGAGCACTAGCTAGGTTTATAATTGTCGTATTGAATTGCGCAAAGCTGTTTTATAATATAACTTTATTGAATTTCAAAATTTTATTGTCATATTTAGCTTACATGATGTTTCGTAAATGGTTTTGATGTGAATACGACCTAAATAGAGTTAATATGATTAACGTAATATGATTATCTTCGATCAAAATCCGAATAAGCAAGTACGTATCTTACTAATGCCTTCCGTTTTGCAAAATATGATAAGCGGAAAAAGCGGCATTGAACTAAACATTTTCTTTAATTAAATATTTTATTTTAATTAAATATTTTTTAATTAATGATATTAAAACGTCGTCTTATAAAAGAATCAATTTTAATAAATTGCGAAGCGAATCCGATGGCCGGAAATAAGTCTAACTGGTCACTACGATTACCAGTATCGCATGAAATTGTGGATGGTATCACGTAAACGAATGGACTTCTTCCGTGGTATTCCTATTATAAAACTTGTATCTCTGTACTGTCATTTTAATTCTGTTTGATATTTTTAATTTGTTGACAAGGACCGTTTGGTCGAAAGCTCCAACAAAAACTTTTAAAACTTTTTCACAAGTCTATAATGAATGATCGATACAACAATCTAATCAAAGACTTGCACGCAACTATGTCTAATTAATGATATTGCAAAAACGAAATCAAATATATTTGATATTATGCTGACTAACTCTTAGAATCCTCATAAATTAAAATTGATTTAAATGATATCGCTGATATTTAGCGACATATCAAATTTGATTCCATTTTTGCTTTTGCATTAACTGAATTATTACTAAAAGAAATATTTTGGATTTGTAAGATAATAACAATATTGAAACTTTGTGACCGCACATGCATGCCACAGATGTTGTTTCCAGAAGCGCTTCTTTCACATAAGTGCAACATAGTTATAAGAATTCTAATCGTAAATCCTGCAATCTTACAAGACACTCTTTAAATTCAATACAATAAACTAAAAAATATAGAAGTATTAGTCAATTCATAAAATTGATTTTTATTTTAAATTTTAATAATAAATTTTATCTTTATATTAATATAAATTTCGTAAAATTTTATATAATCATTTATCATTTATAATTATTTATCTTTATTTTTAATTTATATACAGTATCAAATACGTAAACTCAATTATCTGATCTGATTTGTTCAACTGACAAGTTATTATTTCGTTTTGAATTCATTTTGTTTTGAGGAATACGAGCCGAAACTTATAATATAGCAGTTCTTCCCGGTGGCATATAATCTTTAATCTATTACATTGCAAATTATTTATTAGTCAATTAATAAAAATTCATTTTTATTTTAAATGTTAATAAATTTTATCGTTATATAAATATTAATTGTATAAAATCATAATTATTTATCTTTATTTTAAAACTATTTATAGTATAAAATACGTAGACTTAGTTATCTGATTTGATTGGTTTTACTGACAAGTTATTATTGACCTGTGGACTTCGTTTTCCCGATAATATAACATATGTCAGAAATACTAAAACTAAAAAATATATAAATCATGAAAATATTTAAAAATAAATTTAAATTATTTTAGATATTTAAATTCTATAAAACCTTATATTATTTATTACTTATCTTTATTTTTAATTTGTTTATAGCATAAAATACGTAGACTTACTTAGCTGATTTGATTTGTTCTACTGACAAGTTATTATATTAACCAGTGGACTTCGTTTTCGCGGTAAAATAACCTCTGATGGATCTTATTTAACGAAATAAGGGTTTTTATAATTTTTCAACGAAATGATATGCGAAATTTCTATTTAGACCATTATAGTGAAGAATACGCAAGCTTTGTTGATCTGGTTATTATATATTAAATATTATATATATTATATTATTAAAATATTAAATTTACAATATATAAAAAGTTACTAAAAATGAATTTAAACTCTTAAGCGGACATTTTTACAAATGGATAATAAATAATATACTTTGTATTAGAAGATACACTAGATAATCAAATTCCATCATAGGAAATACGTCATTAGCATGTATTTGGCACTGCTGCTATGTTGGGTCGAGGAATAGGGGCCGAAATATGATAGAATAGAAGTTCCTCCTGATAACCTCTATTCCTTATTCGATCGAATAAATCGTGTATTATTTATCAGTCATTTCATAAAAATTAATTTGTATTCCAAGTTTTGATAATAAATTTTATCGGTTTATAAATTTTATTGGTATAAATTTTATATTCTAACTTGATATAAATATAAATTTTATAAGATCTTATATAATTATTTATTGGTTATGTAATCTTAGAATTATTGATTAGTTATAATTATTTATCTTTATTTTTAATTTATATATAGTATGAAATACGTAGACTCAGTTAGCTGATCTGATTTGTTTCTATTTCCTTGTTTAGCAGATTTCAAAGAAAATTTTCCTCGTAGCCATTTAAATTCAATTGGTTAAGCCTTAACATTTTGTTGAATTGTCTCGATCGCTGCATTGGTTGCGACCCAACCTCTGTTATCACTTTGCTCATTAAAACCACTTATTTTAATTTTAAATTCTGGTTGTAAAAATAGCATGTATTTGTAAAAATGTATTTGACGTGCTATTTATAGGCTTTACTGCTATGTCACAATACGGGCTGAAACCTGATAGCATAGCAGTTCTTCCTTATGACATCTTTTCCTCATTTTTATACATCGTATTTTGTTTATTATTCAATTCATAAAAATTATCTTTATTTATATAAAGTATAAAATACGTAGACTCAGTTAGCTGATCTGATTTATATAAACGATTTATTAAAAAGATGAATAATTAATTAAACTAATTTTTAATTATTATAATAAGTAAAAATATATTATAATAATTAAATATAATATTATAAATTTTAATATAATAATTAATTATAATAGTTATAATTTATAATATATTATAAATTAAAATTATATATTATAATTTTTTCTTAAAAATTATATTAAGTTACCGGTAGAAAGCGAATAAAGAATTCAATTATATAGGCAAACAAACTAAACTATTTAATTTTGAAGAGATAATCAAAATAATCAGATAAATTCATCAAATATTACGGATTGAATTTATTCGATTCTTAAAAAATAAATTGCATAAACATTTTTCTTTCAAATTGAAAAATTATTATCGAATTATGAACTCGAGTTGACTTGCATTTTATACAATTCGTTTCTATGAATAAAGAAATAAATGGGTTTGCATTGATGTAAAGCGATCAACTCAAGTTAAAACGCTTTTCGGAAACAATCCTAGGGACCGAAAATACAAATTTAGAAAATTCATGCCATGCTATACTCAAATATCGATTAAGAGATATCCGTGTAGAATAAGAATAATTTGTCGTTAGCAACGTCAAAACGATGTGACGTTATATCAAAAATACATAAATTTATTTTCATAATAAAAATCACATAAAAATTTATTTTTATAAATTTTGAAAAATAATATTCGAATAAAAATTGCTCTAGCCATCTTGAGTAAATTTAAATCTTTCAAAGATAAAATCTATTACATCGATAGATTGTTCAAGGTTATTTAGGGTATAATAACTTGATGCGATCTTCTCGTCAACAAAACAAATACATAATTGCTAAACACAAATATAAATAGAAAGATTACTGATAGAAAACCTGTCCTTTTTACCTTTCGAACATTTTTCAGACATCTTGCTAAGCCGGCAATAAATTTCCATTCACTTTGTAAACACGTGTTATTATTCAGGATGTGTACGCCGTAAATGCTATGAAAATCTTCAGGTGATCCGGGGTATAACACTAAATAACAGTAAAAATAAAATAATGGAATATAAAGTGAGATCAATGCTGCATCGTAATGATTATTAAAATAAAATGTTTATTTAAAAAATAAATTGAATATAAAACAAATAATTAAAATTATTTTTCTCGATCTTTAAACGTCTGAACAATTAAGGTGCATATCTAACGTATTATTGGATAATAAAACGTCAATCTTCTTTTATCAAAATAAAAATCTACAGTGAACTGGCTCACTGCACATTGTCGAACAATAAAATATTTCAAATCAAAATGTTTATATTAAAGCGCGTTTGCTAATCAAAATGACTAAACTACAACTTACAAAACTCGCATCCAAATTTTAAGCCATCCTTTACAATCCAATTCCGAGCAAAATGAGAATATACTCGGAATCGAACAGGGAATCTAGGATTTTCAGAAGAAAACGCATTAAACAACTCTGATTCACTCATAATAATAAGCAAAACGAAAGAAAAGACATTTAAAAGCGTATGATAATCTGATTTACCATATCTCCGTCTCTAGTGTGACGCACTGATAGCAAACCTTTACTGACTAAATACAGAGCCTAGCATTTTAAAATAAACCTAGAATTCAATCATAGATATTCAGAAACCTCTTCGTGTAATATTGTCGACGCGTATCCATCAACATGACCGATTGATGTATTGCATTCGTTGGAAGTGTTTCTTAAATAATTAGATTAGCACAGTGGACGTTTTATAAGTATTACTTCGTATTAAAATTGATATTGAATTTTGAATTTTCACATGACGTGCGCTTTTTCGATGGTAATAAGCGGCCATATCCCTGTAAATAGTGATATTACAAGTATAATTGGTACAATTTTACCAATGACATCAACTCAATTGCATGCAGAGTGTTTCGTATACATACACAATTGTCAATAAAGTCAGCAATATAGTGGCGATTAGTGGTGATTATCTATTTTTAACGTGAAAGTTAAATTAAGTTCTGTCACAAAACCTTATTGATTGATTGAGCTGGAGAGAACCATTCTCGTCTAGGCTTATCCTCGGTCATCTATTAAGAGATAAGTCAAATAATAACGTGCCAAAATGTATGCATTAAGTAATTCATTATCCATAGTTAGATACTGTTATAATAATTTAATATTTAACTAATATTTTTCTGAGTGGCACGATATTATTCTCACATGTATTGACCTTATTTTTGATACAACAGCCTTCATTATAGATGACTCCACGGAAAGTGGATGCATCTAGGCGCCTTCAATCTCGAATAAATCTTTCGCCTTTTACCAAAGATTTCTGTGGAGGCACCTATAATGGAGGCTGTTGTATCAAAAATAAGATCAATACCTGTGAGGATAATATCGTGCCAAAATCAGAAAAATTTCAGCTTACAGATGCAATCAAGTACAATTAAAATCTTATATTGTTTAGATGAAATGATCTTTTATGTTCAGCCTTGTCATCCTAGTTTAAGTCAGGTTCAATGTTGAGAATTTTAGTTGTTATTTTAACTAATACTAATTTAATACTGTCAGAGACCAATAAAAAATTTGACACTGACATTTTTCTATTTTATGTTTGTTTTTTACAAATTTATTCGTCTATATTTTAGCTGTTCGACAGTTAAAAGTTGCCTTTTAATCTCCTCGTTAGCACTTGAAAGAATTCGTTAAATTTTTCATTTATTGATTTACAATTTTACAAATTGTAAATATCACAAATTTTAATGTCAAATAACTGAACTAAAATACATATATTAATAATAGTTATCAGTAATAAACATGTGCATCATCAATATTATACTAGCTTCAAAACATTATTTTTTAAACATCTCATTAACCGATTGCTTTCTCATTTCCTTCAAGAGATTTTTTTTAAAATCTCTTGAAAGAAATGTTTTTAGAATTTTTTCAAGAAATTTTTTTTGTGAAAAAATTGATTTTGTTTATTAAATTCAAATGTTCGTGCTGACTATCGATAATGTCTGCAGAAAAACAGTTATATTACACGAGTCTTTCAGTTCTATAAAACTTTTGTTTTATTTATTGATTAAATAACTAACTCGTCGATGTCAATCGAAGAGTTAGATTACAAAATATATGGGAATACCGATTATTTTTACAATGACATATTTGAACTTACAATCGAAGCGCCAAGCAATAATAGGCATTTTTGAAATCTCAAAGCAATTGTGAAAGCATTTTAGAATAATGCAAGAAACGGGTATTTAATCAAGGCAAAAGTTGAATTATTACCTTCATTATCAACGATTTCTTCAAGCTAATAAAACAATGTTTATTTAAATTATTATTTGATCCGGAAGAATTTAACACTGTTTTTTGATCCGGAAGAATTTCATTATTGTTAATCGTTCACGGCGTATAAACATCGAGAAGCAACAAGAAAATGTTAATCACGAATTTTCAACTATTTCAATAGTCTTTTTCCAAATTCGTGATTAACATTTTCTTGTTGCTTCTCGATGTTTATACGCCGTGAACGATTAATGAATACATCGAATGTATCAATGGAAAATTATTGTTAATGATAAATTTTGCTTAATTTGCATGAAGAAATTGTCGGTGATGTGAATAACAATTTTATAAATTTAATCATTCCATTGTCTTGGTCGTAGCATGAAAAAATCATGCTACAACCATGATATCCTCACTAATTCAGAAACATTTCTTTAATGATGCTGAATTCCTAAATTACAGTCGTTTCATGTTATATATATTCTAAATCCATAAAATATGCTCAATTTATTGCTGCTAAAACTCGACAAACTTCAGTAATGTCATTTGTAAAAAAGAATGTATGTAAGAATGTATTAATGCCTTTTAAAATTCTTCGCTTTCAATTGAATGCGCTTGAGTATTTATTTACATAAAATCAAAAACATTAAATATTGATTTTATAATATTAAGTGTTTAATCGTAAAGAATTAAACACTTGACTGCAAAAAATAAATATACATTTGATTCAAATAATTTAATAAGTTACCTTACCAAGATCCTATCACAACCATTTTAAATTACGAATGATGAATTAAAATTAATTCGTCATTAAAAGCAGTAGAGAAAATAAGTACTAATGTCTGGATATTTGCTGTTTTACATAAAAATCTCATAATTCAAGTTCAGATCTCTGATCACCATTTTTGATGGGTTAGATCGGAAATCTTCATACAAAATACGAGAAAACAATATTTCTACAATTGGTTGTTTGCGTTTGGCATTAGAAGACGCCTGTTATTTTCGAGTGCTTGAAGGATTTCGGATGTTGATGGAAACCGACCTGATTGAAGTTTTGACCAAATAGGCATGTCATTGACATATATCTCAAATGCACCTGTGCTCATTAACAACGATTCCACACTGTTACCAATGAAGAAAACGAAGAAGCATGAGTAAATTTTGTTGGCAAGCATCCATTTGTAAAAGTCTGGCATTTGATCACCAAAGTAATTGTATTCAAAAGCAACGCAAACAATTAAGGCAAATTTAAGTATTGATAAAAAGCGGGCTAATGAAGCACGAAGGCGACCGACAGGATAGTTCGAACCAACCACTCTGACTGTATCGCCAAATTGCGTTCGAATAACTCGAGAGAATTGTTCGAACGCATTTCGATACCTAAGCACAAAACCGAAAGATGAAATAACATTTAAAAACATTACTAAAAAATATAGAATTGTGTTATTTTTCTTTAAGAAACCTCAAATAAATTTTAATTAAATTGATTCTAATAATAAAAAATTAATAATAAATTAAAAATTTATTTATTATTTTATTCAATAATAATCGTTTACTTATAAAATAAATGTATCAAAGGTAAATATACAACATTTAATCAACACAACAAATAAGTAGATATATCAAATAAGCAGTTATGTCGTTATTTAACGATTTAGATATATCGACATATATTAGATTATTTTAGAAAATCGTTAAATTTAGAATTTTATTAAAATATTTAATATTAATAAAAAGGGCATTTATAAAATGTTTTTTCGTCAGTTCTTGCTAAAACAAAATTCCAATTTAATATTTATTATAACTGCCGCAGATTTTTCTGGCTAAAGTCATCATTTCTATAATCGAAACCACTTAAAAATGTATTGGAGTCTGATAATATTATTACATTTTTCTCCAATATTTTGTGATATCACCTAGATAATTGACAATTACCAAAATATTATGCAATCTTTTGTTGCATATGTTCAAAAAATGCAAATAAAAATTAATTAAATTTTATTATAATAAGAATTTTAGTATATCTTATATCTTTTATTAAATCTTATTCTTATACATCGTCTGATATTATCAGTCAATTCATAAATTCATTGATGCTATTTCTGCTAGCGCAAAGCCGATTTTGCGTCTTAAATATTTGATTAGTCATCTTTGAAGTGAATATCGAGACGCTTTTAGTTGTGCAATACGCTTAAACACCTCGATGCAGAGGACCCAATGCTAGCTTTCCAAAATCGGCATAAATTAGAATTATTGATTCTAATAATAAAAAATAAATAATAAATTAAAAATTTATTGATTATTTTATTTAATAATAATCATTTACTTATAAAATAAATGTCTCAAAGGTAAAAATACAACATTCAATTAACACCACAAATAAGTAGATATATCAAATAAGCAGTTAGTATTTTATTAAAATATTTAATATTAATAAAAGGGCATTTATAAAATGTTTTTTCGTCAGTTCTTGCTAAAACAAAATTCCAATTTAATATTTATTATAACTGCCGCAGATTTTTCTGGTGAAAGTCGTTATTTATATACGCGAAACCACTTGAAAATGTATTGGAGTCTGATAATATTATTACATTTTTCTTCAATATTTTGTGATATCACCTAGATAATTGACAATTACCAAAATATTATGCAATCTTTTGTTGCAAAAAATGCAAATAAAAATTAATTAAATTTTATTATAATAAGAATTTTAGTATATCTTATATCTTTTATTAAATCTTATTCTTATACATCGTCTGATATTTATCAGTCAATTCATAAAAATTGATTTTTATTTTAAATTTTAATAATAAATTTTATCATTATATAAATATAAATTGTAAATAATATTTATAATTATTTATTATTTATAATTTTTTATCTTTATTTTTAATTTATTTATAGTATAAAATACGAAGACAAAATATAATATATAAAAAATATTATTTTACAGTTGAGACAAAATTAAATTTCAGTAAAAATTATTTGGGATCTTTTCCGTTATACTGACTTTGTCGTAGCAAAATGAAAATGTGCTAAAATAGGGGAATTGTAAGTACTCTTTCAACTGACAGAAAAATTTCGGGAGAAACAAGTACAAATTTAAATATTTAAATTTAAAAAAAAATTAATATTTAATTTTTTAAAATTTTAAGTGAATTGAAGTCGGAATGACTTTTAATTTGTATTATTTGCAGAAATTTCCGGTGTAATTGATATCATTGTAAAGTTTTCCAATAAATGCACGAAAAGTAATTCAACTTTCTTCATTTTTTGAAAAAAAAATAATTTGAATTTGAAAAATATCAAAAATCTCAAATATAAACATACAATTTTTATTGCACTACTGCAATCTGCATATTTATCATGATATATAATCCAAAGCCTTGGTAATTTGAGATTTTCCACATAAAGTTATTGAAAATTTAATTTCTAAAACAGTAATTTTTAAAATTCTTAGAAGATTTGATTGATCAATCGATTACTATGGGGAGGATGGGGATTTATCGGGCATTGTCGTTTAAATTTCATATACATCAAATTCATCTTCCTAACATTGTTTATCACATATATAATACAATCTTTAATCTCCCTTTGATATACCCCATTCCTCCCGTGTGATATGGTATGTACGTGTAATCGATTTTTCTATCAAACTCTGTAGATGTTCAAAAGTTTTAATACCTCTTTGTTATAATCTCTGTGAATATATTATTTTGTAAATTCGTAAATATTAGCAGATGTCTATTAATATAAACCTAAACTGGTTACGCAGTAATATTACTACGGAAATGGATGCGGTAAAATTCTTGCAGACTTGTGAACTTATTCCAAGAGGTATGTCAAACGTTATATTAATAACATATATTCTAAAGATATTTTAGAAAAAATATGTCGTCGCAAGCATTCGATGAAACTAATTAATCGAGGCGACTATATATACTGGCGATGCCAAAAATCGCAGTACAATGTTTCGCCATCCGTTCGTGAAGGGACTTGGTTTGAAGGAGCACGATTATCCCTATCCAAAACAATCGTATTTATATATTGTTGGTCGAAACAATTGACGACAGTTCAATTCTGTGAAGAGGAATTAGATATCGATCATAATACAGCTGTCGATTATAATAATTACATGCGTGAGGCCTGTGCGGCTATGATATTGTGGAATCCTACCAAAATAGGGGGCAAGGATATGGTCGTCGAAATCGACGAAACTGTATTTGCACGCCGCAAATACAATAGGGGACGCGTTTTACCGCAACAACGGGTGTTTGGCGGCGTCTGCAAAGAGTCCTCCGAGGTTTTTCTTTTTGCAGTGGATCAACGAAACGCCGAAACACTAAATGCTTGTATTAAGCAATGCATTCTGCCAGGCTCAATAATCCATTCAGATCTTTGGAAAGGTTATTGTGGCGTGCAAAGCTTGGAAGGATACAGCTTTCAGCACAGGACTGTCAATCATTCTATTGAATTTGTGACTTCAGATGGTATCCACACGCAACAGATAGAGTCGACATGGAACCAGCTAAAATCTGGAAATAGACGACGATGGGGTACACATCGATCTATGATCGACTCATATCTTGTGGAATTTATTTGGCGTAGAAGGCACCGAAACGACAACAGTTTTGATGCTATTTTGCGATGCCTTAAAAATGTTAGATTGATCGATTGTTCGATCAAATCTTCTAAGAATTTTAAAAATTACTGATTTTGAAATTAAATGTTCAATAACTTTATGTGGAAAATCTCAAATTACCAAAGCTTTGGATTATAGATCATTATAAATATGCAGATTGCAGTACTGCAATAAAATTGTATATTTATATTCGAAATTTTCGAGATTTTTCAAATTCAAATCATTTTTTACGAAAAAATGAAGAAAGTTGAATAACTTTTCGTGCATTTATTGGAAAACTTTACACCGTTATGTATTTTTATACAGATTGCATAATCTGGTCACTTTATATACTATTGTAAATTTAATATTTTGTTGATTTATAATCAACAGAAATGATTATGAAATCAAAATAATTATGAAATTCCCCGGAGTATAATAGATAATTGTATAATCTGGCCACCATTATGTATTTTTATACAGATAGCATAATCTGGTCACTTTATATACTAAGATCTATCAGATCAGCTTACTGAGTCTATGTATTGATTATTGTATAATCTGATCACTATATATGAGTCTACGTATTTTATAAATGTTATGTTATAAATGATATATTTTTTTAAAATGTTATGTAATCAATTGTTGCAAGTGTTCAAGAAAGATTGAAATAAAAATTGTGCTGGATTTACAGTCGAGCAAGTGTTGATTAATGCTTAGATAAAAGTTAATTTATCTAAGCATTTGAACATAAATTTTATAAAAGTGATAATTATTATATTTTATTTGTCTTGTTTTTGAATTAATTATTAACAATTATATAAAAGTAAATAGTTTATTAGTTTAATTAAAACTAACGTTGGTAACTTAATTATTGAATACAAATCAGAGATGTATCTAGATACAAATGTTGCAGTATTGAACGTCACAACATCCTAAATTAATATTAATTCATGAAATATTAATTAAATTCAAGATTTTAAATTAAATCTCTCTAAAAGATTAATAAAATAGTATTTTTATTAATTTTTAAAATCATTTTTATAAATGATTCAACTCTGTATGATAAGATAACAAGATCTGGGCTGGTTATATTTATGACGTCGATAGTTTGATTAGTTTACGGCACATTCGAATAGTAGCTTAACTCGTTAAATTCAAAAGTGGATTCGGTATACAGAAATTAAGTCCAACTGTGCGGAATAAAATAAAGGCCAGGATTCCGAATGAAATTTGTTATGTAATGAAAAACAATTCAAATGAAATTAAATTTTCATTTTAAAAGAAATTCAATTGAAAGTGGCTTCGATTAACGAACTGCAGGCTCAGTGTCACTTCTAGACGACCACTTCAGCACCGAAGTGATAGAGACCCCGCCAACACTCATCAGTAGAATTAAATTCTCAACTGGTCGTTTCGGCCGCCTCTATGACTTAAGGCGTTTTCAACACTTAATTGACTTAGGCTTACGCTCTTTATCAGATCGAATTGCTGTGTGGACCATCCTTAAACACTAGGCAGAGGTTGTTGCTGAATTGTCGCTGCACTCGTAGAATCTTTAATGGATACGGTAAGTATAATATTGGTGCACGGATGTGCTGAGTAAACAACGTCAAGGATTTCTTACGAAATGCGGCATTTATACTAAATGGTGTTGCTTGATAGACTGGATTTTAATTCACGACTTTCAGTCACCATGTCACTTCTAGATGACCAATGAGTACCCGGCAACACTTATCAGTAGAATGAGGTACTCACTGGCCGTTTCGGTTGCCTGTGTAACATTGTGAATAAAGACGTTTCCGACACTTTTCTTAATTGACTGAGGCTTACGCTCTTAACCAGATCTAATTAGTGTGTGGACAATCTTTAGATACTAGGCAGAGGTTGAATCTTTAATGGATACGGTAGGTATAATAGTAGTGCACAGATGTGCTGGGTAAACAACGGTCCAGGATTTCTTACGAAATGCGGCATTTATAGAAAATGGTCTTCAAATTATGTTTTTAAAAATTAATGATTACATCAATGAATAAATTAAATATATATGCATTCCATTGAATTAAATAAAATTTAATAACGAGGAGATTTTTTAATTGAATTTCTTGCTCACTTGCAACGAATATTATGATTATAATAATGCGGTCTATCTGCTTAAATGGAAAATAACGAGGTGTTATGTAGAATAAAGTTTTGTTCATAAAAATGATATCAAATGCTATCAAAATATAGAACTGAAAATTTAAATTATAATTTTATTTTTTAATTTATTTTATTTTTATTTTTTGACATATCATATCGATAATTCTCATCCGAATTTATTATTTTATCAAAAAATTGGTACAAATAGTAAAATAATACGAATATTAACAATTATAACGTAAAAAACTGATTACCCTCAGCTTTGACAATGTACGATTCTTACAATCGCCTTGTCGTTATCGTATGAAAGAAAGTCTGGGTTCGAAACTTTTTGCTGAGCGGACATTTTTTCTGATGATTGAAATTCTAAAAATGTCAATGCTATAGATACGATTATCCCCACGGCGATTAATTTAATCATTGCAGCATTTTTAAATCTAAAGTAGTGAAACATGTCATTACTATTAATATTAGTATTAAAAGATTATTTAATTTAATATTCGCATAATAACATGAAAAAGGTGTTATATATAACACCTTAAAAAAGTTTGATAACTAATAAACATACATTCCAAATCAATCTAGCAAAATTAACAGTTTTAACGAACAAGGACGTCGATTGGGGGACTAAGAAGACAGCTACAACCGACAACAACTGTGCTCAACTACAAATACAATGCTCGACACACGCCTGCAGCGTCTGGACTACAATCGTATGCGACAGCAGTAAGTCTAAAGAAGACTTCATATGCTGCTTTTGTGCCAACAAACTCATACGCGACCTATCCCATAAGAACATATCATCCTCCAACGTGTCCACTCAACCCCACAGTCGTTTCTAATACCCATTGTCAACCCACTGATCCTGTCATCACATGCACCTCTAATCCAATGTCTTCACTTCCCGACAACCCCGTATCTTCCAATCTGTCTCGTTTCTCAATAACCTACATCCCTCAATCAAAATAACATCCACCAACCTCCAAAATCCTTTCGATCATAACCTTTCCTCACATCGCTCACCACCCTCTCTATTATTCAAATCATCTTAGTCTTACGCTGTCAAACCTACTCCCTTGATATCCTCAACTCCCAGCTCTCCTATCATGATCTCACCAACTCACGTTACTCGTCCTCATTTACGGAAACGCTTTGCTTCTCGCGATCGTTGCGTCATCGTCACTAATATCACTTCTTCCATCTCTTTATCTCCACAAGCACGTCTCGACCACGATGTTTTCGCATTCAGATCCAACCTCTCGTCTCTTGTTCCTGCGGATAACCCATCCTTTTTAACAACATCTCTCATGTCGCACTCCTCCGCCTAAATTAATCGTCTCAATCTAATCCTTCCCAGCAACCTCTCCTAAAAGTTGTTTCAAGCAATGCTCTCACGCGTCTTCTGTCCTCTAACAACAATTCAAACTCATGTCCTCTTAAGCCACTCGCATTTTTCCCGATCGCACCCCCTCCGAAATCGCTCAACTCTCATCTGCCGCATCGAAAAACGCCGTCGCGAGAAAAACGGCGAAACATATCTCTTTCCATCCGAAACATCGACGGAAATTTTCAAGTTGTCCGCAGCCGCCCAAAAATTCGATAACGCTCAATCTTCCCTATGTGTCTTCTCCAGTAGCCCCTACCACCACTACACACGGTTTCCGCCTCGGCCTCCTCAACACTAGATCTAGTCTCAATAAATACGATCTCATCCTCAACTTATTAACTAAGCAATCCATCAATCTCATCTGCCTCACCGAATCCTAGCACTCCGATTCTGACGACCTCTCAATTCGCCGTTTGCTCTCTGCTGGTTGCTAACTAGTCGAATCCGCTCGCCAACTTAGAAAATCCCCTTCTAAATTCTCTAATCATGGCGGCATTGTCGCATCCGCCCGTCACACCGCGTCTCTTCGCAAAATCAATTCCCCTTTCAGTCCTTGCACTTTTGAATTGCTCACTTGTCGTTACTCTAACCCGATCACTCTAGATCTCGCGAATGTATACGGTCCTGGTTCATCCCCTCCTACATCCTTATTTTTTACCGAAATCGCAGACCTACTCTCTCATTGTTCTTTGTCCTTAATACCTTCACTCGTTCTAAGCGACTTCAACATCCGCCTAGACCGCCCCTCTTCCACGGATTCCATTGGTTCACCAACATTCTATCCAACTACAATTACAAACTAATATCCACCGCCCCACACATATCCTTATTGAGGCACTCGACATCATCGCTAATTCTGATCATTTTGCTGCATACACCTCACTGTCCATCTCTGATCCTGGTCTATCCGATCACTTTCTCGTCACCCTTGATCTCACTCACAATAACACCCCTCCTCACACACCTACAATCCTACGTCGCTCTTGGAAAAATCTTGACCTCTCCCTTCTCCGCTCGGCTTTACTCCAATCATCTCTATCATTACCCACAATAACATATTCCTCTCCTCATGATCTCGCCTTTCTTTTCGACTCCGAACTCACATCCACTCTCGATATTCTCTTGCCCTTAAAGTCTAACCCACACCGTCGCTTGCACCGTGCCCCATGGTTTGACATCCAATGCCTACTATCAAAGCGTCGACTCCGCCATGCTTTTCGAGTCTATCACCGCTCTCTCAGACGTGATTTCCGCTCGATCACTCCGTCTTTCCGTGATTCCTATCTTGCTCTTCGCCGGTCTCATCTCAACCTACTACGTACCAAATGCAACTCCTTCTGGCAGCAAATAATCATCACTTCATTCAACACAAAGACTCTATGGCATACTTTCAACTCAATCCTTGCTAGCTCCTCTACGCCGTGCAACATCAATCCCCATGATTATTCGGAATTTCTCCAGACCAAAGTATCCACGTTGCTCTCTCACACCCCGGTATCCATCCTATCCCACTCTGCCCCGCCAATCCTCATTCTCCCGAAACTCTTTCATCTTCTCCCTGTCTCACCTTCCAAAGTCTCATCTGTTATCATGTCCTTGCCCAGCAAAACCTCACCTGCTGATCCCCTGCATACCCAAATACTTAAATCCGTATGCTTATCGATATCCCCTTTTCTCACAACATTGTATAAATCGTCCATCCGCAGTCGTATCTTTGTTCACACAAGAAATCCGCAATCGTTCGTACCCTCCTTAAGAAATAATCGCTCGACCCCTCCCTTCCTTCTAGCTATCGCCCCATTTCACTACTCCCTGCTCTTTCTAAGCTCTTAGAACACATCATCTTAATACAGATCAACGCTTATCTCTCCTCATCCAATCTGTAGACTCCTTTCCAATCCGCTTTCCGCTCTAATCACTCCACAGAAATCGCCTGCATGAAAGTTTACATGACCACAACAAAATATAAATGTAAATCATGTGTCGAGAAGTTGTGAACGGAGGAGGTGTTTGAATGTGATAAAGGAGGGAGCGCGGCGGACATTAAATAAGAGTTGATTCCAGGCGAGAGAAACGGCGACGAGGAAGAATCGAAGACCATAGTTGTTGGAATAATTGGGAACGTGGAGTAAGATGGTATGACGGGAACGCAGCGATAGCGAGGTGGGGCGAGTGTCGTCTAAGAAAGGAAAGTTGATGAACGATGGGAGCCGACATTGATGAGACGAAAAGTTACGATAAGAAGGCGGAGTTTGATGCGAATGTGGATGGTGGGCAAGGAGAGTTGGGCAAGATATGTGGATATGTGATCGAAGCGACGTAGACGAAAGAGCACTCGAACGGCGGAGTTGATTATGCGTTGTAGTGGTAGGATGATGGATTTTAGAGAATTGCGTTAAAGCTAAGGCAGTAATCGATTTTAGGGAAAAGAAGCGATGAAAGAAGATACATACAAGAACGAAAGTCGATAAGGGAGCGGATACGGCGGATGTCACGGAGAATTAAGTTAGACGAGCGAACCTTGTCACGGTCAAGTGTGTTTAAGGGAAAGGTGATCATCGAAATGGAAGCCTAAAAAAGTGAGATTGTGTACTATGGGGATGATCGATGAGGCAAAAGATACAGTGGGAGGAGATATGCTTGGTTTACGGGGAAGGATCCACATTATTTTAGACTTGTCGGGGTTTAGAACGAGATGGAGATTGGAGAGATGTTCGTAGATAGAAGACAGTTGGAGGAAGAACTGCCGATATCGTGTATTCGATGTGCGGGTGCATGAGCATAGATGAGGATGTCATCGGCGTAGTGCATGACGTTAAAGGATAAAGGTTTGATAAACGGAGAGAGATCACCAAGCATAAGAAAGAAAAGCAGGGGACCTAGGACTGAACCTTGTGACACCCCGAAAAAGATAGGGATGGGATGGAAGGATGATGAATTGGAACAGACGCGAAAGGAACGGTCGGATAGATATGAGGCGAACCATGCAACTAAGGAGGAAGAAAAGCCGTAATCATAACGAAGGCGAGAAAGGAGGACGGAGTGGTCGACAATGTCGAATGCGGAGGAGAGGTCGAGGGAGATGAGAACACTTTATAGAGCCTTGTCTCGAGATATGAGTAAGTCGTTGTACACTTTTATGCATGCGATTTCTGTGGAGTGATTAGAGCGGAAAGCGGATTGGAAAGGAGGGTACAGATTGCTTGAGGAGAGATAAGCGTTGATTTGTATTAAGATGAGGTGTTCTAAGAGCTTAGAAAGAGCAGGGAGTAGTGAAATGGGGCGATAGCTAGAAGGAAGGGAGGGGTCGAGCGATTGTTTCTTAATGAGGGTACGAACGATTGCGGATTTCTTGTGTGAAGAAAGATACGACTGCGGATGGACGATTTATACAATGTTGTGAGAAAAGGGGATATCGATAAGCATACGAATTTAAGTATTTGGGTATGCAGGGGATCAGCAGGTGAGGTTTTGCTGGGCAAGGACATGATAACAGATAAGACTTTGGAAGGTGAGACAGGGAGAAGATGAAAGAGTTTCGGGAGAATGAGGATTGGCGGGGCAGAGTGGGATAGGATGGATACCGGGGTGTGAGAGAGCAACGTGGATACTTTAGTCTGGAGAAATAACGAATAATCATTGGCATTGATGTTGCACGGCGAAGAGGAGCGAGCAAGGATTGAGTTAAAAGTATGCCAGAGAGTCTTAGAGTTGAATGACGTGATGATTTTATGCTGCCAGAAGGAGTTGCATTTGGTACATAGTAAGTTGAGATGAGACCGGCGAAGAGCAAGATAGGAATCACGGAAAGACGGAGTGATCGAGCGGAAATCACGTCTGAGAGAGCGGTGATAGACTCGAAAAGCATGGCGGAGTCGACGCTTTGATAGTAGGCATTGGATGTCAAACCATGGGGCACGGTGCAAGCGACGGTGTGTGTGAGACTCTAAGGGCAAGAGAATATCGAGAGTGGATGTGAGTTCAGAGTCGAAAAGAAAGGCGAGATCGTGAGGAGAGGAATATGATGTTGTTGGATAGGATAGAGACGATTTGAGTAAGGCAGAGCGGAGAAGGGAGAGGTCAAGATTTTTCCAAGAGCGACGTAGGATTGTAGGTGTGTGAGGGGTGTGTGATTGTGAGTGAGATCAAGTGTGACGAGAAAGTGATCGGATAGACCAGGATCAGAGATGGACAGTGAGGTGTATGCAGCAAAATGATCAGAATTAGCGATGATATCGAGTGCCCCACCAAGGATATGTGTGGGGCAGTGGATATTAGTTTGTAATTGTAGTTGGATAGAATGTTGGTGAACCGATGGAATCCGTGGAAGAGGGGCGTCTAGGCGGATGCTGAAGTCGCTTAGAACGAGTGAAGGTATTAAGGACAAAGAACAATGAGAGAGGAGGTCTGCGATTTTGGTAAAAAATAAGTATGTAGGAGGGGATGAACCAGGACCGTATACATTCGCGAGATCTAGAGTGATCGGGTTAGAGTAACGACAAGTGAGCAATTCAAAAGTGCAAGGACTGAAAGGGGAATTGATTTTGCGAAGAGATGCGGTATGACGGGCGGATGCGACAATGCCGCCATGATTAGAGAATTTAGAAGAACATAAGCTGAGGGGCGGGCGGATTCGACTAGGGAGCAACCGGTAGAGAGCAGATGGCGAATGGAAAGGTCGTCGCAATCTGAGTGCCAGGATTCGGTGAGGCAGAAGAGATCGATGGATTGCTTGGTGAATAGGTTGAAGATCATAACGGATTTATTGAGAATAGATCTAGTGTTGAGGAGGCCGAGGCGGAAACCGTGTGTGATGGTGATAGGGGCTAGTGTAAAAGACATATAGGGGAGATGGAGCGCCACCGAATTTTTGGGCGGGTGTGGTCAACTTGAAAATTTCCGTCGATGTTTCGGATGAGAGAGATATTTTGCCGTTTTCCTCGCGACAGCGTTTTTCGATGCGGGTAGATGAGAGTTGAGCAATTTCGGAGGGGGTGCGATCAGTGAAAATGCGAGTAGCTGAAGAGGACATGAGTTTGAATCGTTGGGATAGAACAGAGGACGCGTGAGAGCGATGCTTGAAAAGGACATCAGAAATGACTGGGGTTGTTTGAGTGGACACGTTGGAGGTTGATATGTTCTTATGGAAGATGTCGCGTATGAGTTTGTTGGCACAAAAGCCACATATGAAGTCTTCTTCAGACTTACTGTTGACGCATGCAATTGTAGTACAGACGCTGCAGTCGTGTGTCGAGCACTGTACTTGTAGTTGAGACAGTTGGTGTCGGTCGTAGCTGTCTTCTTACGTCCTCCCATCAACGTTCTTGTGTGTTTAAACTGTTAAATTTGCTACTGATTGAAATGATAGGTTTTACAGCGAGCGGAACTGTAGTTTCAGCGGTCAGAACATTGATTTAAATTTTCGGACCAATTAAAATGTGGTTCCTTGACGCGATGATCAGCTCTCTTTAGAGTACGTCTGTCGAAATTGTATGTTAATTATTTCTAGAACTTTTTTTTAAGTATGACGAGTGTTAAAATTTTTGATTAAATATGATTTTTAATATTTTTAAACAAAAAGCCGTGGTTGTTTCCACATTGGTTTTTCATAGGTTCACATTGGTTTTTTCCACATTGGTTTTTTATTGTATGACGAGTGTCAAAATTTTTGATTATAAATGATTTTTAATACTTTTAAACAAAAAACAGTTGGTTGTTTCCACACGAATATAAAATACAATTAAATTCCTAATTTACGTTAGCAGTATAAGGAAAGACGCGCATATAATAGATATATAAAATAATAGTCTATTTATATGTAAAATATTAGTGATACGTAATATATTTTTAAAAATAGAAGTTGTGTGCAAGAAATTGCTGTTCGCGATTACATCCGGTTATGAAATGTTACTGAATTTCGACATAATGTATCACCTGAGAAATTGTGATTTTATACTTGAAATGTACTCAATGTAAGCCAGAGTGGTATTATTTTGAAATATCAACGTTATGAAACTACAACTTGCTGTCTTTGTGAATATAAAATTTCGTTTTTATCTCTCGTATTTTTATATAAATCGTAAATAATCCCTTTTAGATAGATGTATTTCGTTTTTTCATTGTGAAATGTAACCAATCGCTTTTAGATAAAGAGTGAATTATTACTTGTTTGTTTTTATATTTAGTTTTCAGGCCGACAAGCAATCAATAATAATAGATTTTCTTAAAATAAAATATACAGGATAATAAGTTCACTTAAACAGAGGGAAACAAACAAAACTAAGTTTAAATTATTCGTTTAACACCTGCTTATCATCCTCTTCTTTACGGCATCAGGTTCGGAGGGTTCTGAGCCCCACAGCCGATCCAACACGCCGCTCTACGACTGAACCACCCGGGGTATTTCAGCCCCCCCTTCCCCCCCCGAAGAGTCCAATCGAGGCGGACTATGCCGGGTAACAAGCAATCGCTTAACGGCTGATGTATAACGATTATTATTACTAACGAATTAATATTTTTTTCGTAATTAACAAACGTTGAGAAACAATAGGACAAATCGGTTATCATAACGGTTAAATAGGAAAACAAAAAATTAGAAATATCGTCAAAATGTCTTGATTATCATTTTCTATAAATACGGGCAAAAAAATCAGATCCCTCCAGCTTACACCAGTGCTCCGCCTTCCGTCTAAACCACTGAATCACTCATGGTCTCTTACACACTTAAGGGTCTAATCTATGTGTACTACGGCAAGTAATCTGGATACGAGGAGCTTAAGAAACCTTAATATTAGCTCTGGGGAACGTCCTCTAGAAAAGACTTATCCCAAAATTGCCGAGATACCCCAGAGGTGACCTCAGCTTTCTCACGTAACAATAATCATTACTTACGAAATAATATTTTTCTCGTAACAAACGTCCAGAAAAAGCAGCAATGAATTGGTGTCAATTTATGTACAAACGTTTACACGTATTAACACAGATACGTTAGAATTTTAACGTATTTTTCAACCGAAAATCATTTTTAGTAAAACTGTGATCGAGGTGTTTTTCAATAATATCAATAATCACTTAATTCACAAGCGCAATATAATTTACCAGCGCAATATAAATTCAAACTTATCATTTGGTACGTTCAGATGTATCCCCTCTTAAGAAGAGTGGATGTGTAGCCGTTTATGCAAGGATAGGGGCGTAATTAGCCACATAGATATTCGATTCATGGACGAACATTCAAGTATCTTACAGTTGATCTAATTATATTCAACCTTCGCGTTTCGTTTGAAGTTTTTTATCAAACACTCAGATCAGCTATTTTAGATAATAAGCTGAATGCACATTCTAGCTAGGCGTGTAGTAGGAGTAATCACCCTTTATTTTAGTTGGTGATTTAAATTGAATTTACCGACGCTGGTAATCGACAAAGAAGGCAACGTCAGTGCTGGTAACTGCCTCCGTGACGATAAGAAACTATGAGAGTTATTTATAGGTGACATATTACTCATTTAGCACGTATTTGTGCTTACCAGATTTGCTATTGATGGATTATCCTTTGTACTAGATATTGTATTTTCTCAAAGAGATAATATAAGTGGACGATTATATAGAAGAACGATTATCGAAGAAAGATTATCAAGAAAAAGTTATGTGTTCAAGATAATTACAAATATATACAATAAAATACAAATACAGTTCAGCTCGCTACGCTTGCGGAAAAACGTAACTGGTTAAAAAATATTTTGTCATAACTACTTACAATAAATAACAGACACCAAGCATACATTAACGCTGATTAGAAGACGATTGATAACTATATCAAATTACAAGACCCACCAAATTATCGGGATTGCGTTTATTTGGTTCAACAAATGTCAAAATCAAATAAAACAACTAAAAGAGTTGATCGGAAACTCACGTCCGCTAATACTGAGACTTATATTGATAAACAGATTGGTTGTGATAACAAAGATTGCAACGCTTGGACTCATGTCTCAATTCCAATCACAGATGATGATAACATCTCTAAACGAACTTTCCTCAGTGGCTTCTGCTGTGCTGCTAATGTTGGAAAGCTATTGACGAATAGTGACCAAAACGATGAGGATGTTCTAAAAGTTGGCGAAACCACCATACTACTATCCTCATCAGTGAGTAAGCCGCCTCCATATCCAACTTTGTGTTCCAATGCATCAAAAGACACCTCAGAAGAGTCAGTCTCGTCTGCAGTATCGGTAGCAGGCACTACTGACCTTCAATGACATTATATATTCAATATATTATACATTCAATATATCTGAAACTCAACGCATTAAGTCTAATAGGATAAGAAATAAAGCGAATTACCAGAACCAAATGAGTGGCTCGAGGATTTGACCGATACTTCATACACAGCTCGTGTGCACGTAACATTAAAGAGTCACGAAGGCGGAACAGCTGCTTCAATGAATGATGAGGCACACGCAGCAACATCCACACCAGTGTTAGATCTGCAATCATAAGATCACATTCAATATATCTGATACTAAACGCATTGAGACTACTAGGATAAGGAATGAAGCGAATTACCAGAACCAAATAAGTGACTCTCCTCAAAATGCTTTCAAATTCACTCGATTCTGATTTAAGTTGATGGTGTGTCGACTAAGAAGCTGAAATCATTTGCGATATTAAGAGATTTCCATATACAATGCATAATGTTCTAGACTCCGGTCGTCAAAAATTTCGATAGAGGAAGTCTAAAGTTATATGACATTTAGCCACGGTGATAGAAGAGTGAGGACAAGTTTTTAAGTTTGCCAAGATCACTACACCTAGATCAGTAAAATGATTTACTGACTCGATAACGTTTAAACTGAATTAAAGAATACAACCTCGAGGAATGCCCTGAGTTAGATTGAATTATTCGGAAAAAGTTACTAACATAGCATAGCGAAAGAACGTCTATTCAAGGATTCACGTATTTATCTAGAGCATGTATAGAAAATCCGTAATTCCTAAGCTTTCACAGTATATTGGATGCACAATAATGGGTTTGGAAGAATGTGGTCTACGTGTTACATAAGTGTAAGGTTTATATCAGATTAATCAATGTTGTGTGAAAGATCTATTTTGCTCTTAAATAACCTAATGAACGGTAGCTGCTTCAAATCCGTACGTATTACTACTGGGTGATTTCAATAGAATTCCTTATGACGACTTCGCTCATAGTTTTGTACACAGCGGATTGTGACTTTACAGCGAGATGTAAAGTGTGCTTCGGCATAATATATACAAATGCGA
Organism: Pomphorhynchus laevis; assembly: GCA_012934845.2. Lineage (NCBI taxonomy): Eukaryota > Metazoa > Acanthocephala > Palaeacanthocephala > Echinorhynchida > Pomphorhynchidae > Pomphorhynchus > Pomphorhynchus laevis. The sequence goes on along the minus strand of WNNJ02000108.1, from coordinate 581,936 downwards.
CTGCTTACACGACCAAGGTTATGAAATTGGCTCTGATAAGCAGTTCTGATCATGCAGTGTTAGTTACTCCGTAACTCACTGTTACAAATTGCTGAACGTCTAACTTTGTGCCATATTATGTAAGATAAAAAAGAGCAGTATCTAATCCGATTGACACAAGGAGTGAAGCGTAGTTTGGATTTATATAATTGCGACTCACTGGATGTATCTAAAGGAATTCAATTATTAACGGGATGTATTGATGCTGTATGTGTTAATACACTTCCACATAGGAAGGTTAGGTTGACGAATCATTATCCTCTTTGGTTAACCCCACCGATTAAAGATTTACAGAATCAAAGAGATAAGGCTTACAAGAAAGGTAATCGAAACGTATTTAGTCAGCTCACTACAAAGTTAGACAATCAAATTAAACTGTCAAATAGATTGCATCACCTAAATTTACTTTCTAAGTAACGAAACCATGTATGAAAAATTTGCAAGTTTCATAAATCATAAAATACAATGATTTTCGTAATCTTAGTGAAGATGAATTGGGAATGAGGCTTAATAAATTAAACCGCTCATTTACCTCATTTGGTGAAGTATCCAAAAAATATGTACAGACAGTCCTCCCTCACATCAATGAAATGTATGTCTCTCGTATAGATATTGAAGAATTGATGACCTCTCTTAACTCATCGAAAGCATACTGAAATGATATCAGTTACTGGTTAGCTAAATTTCTAATATAAAGTTATCCTCTATCTTAGCTTCCCTTTTCACAAGGAGCTTTCAGTCAGTGATCTTTCCTGATCGTATAAACTGGTCTAAAGTGATAATCATTTTAAATGATAAAACTGGGCTCGACTTTCGGCCGATTACTTTGAATCCCGGTTTTGTGAAACTGCTTCAATTATGTTTTCGCAAAAGATTTCTTAACATTTACAATGATGTACTGGGTTACGATCATTTGCTTATCGACAAAATCAGTTATCGGTTAACGCTATTTTACTTCAACAAAACGAGTTATTGACATTTTGGACAGTTCCACTTAATGCATCCCAATTTGCATTCAGACAGACTTTGAAATATAATTCGAGTGTCAATCATGATTTTTTATTGAATAAAATTGAGATCAGTGATGTCCCTTTCTGACAAGTTGCTTGGGTATCTGCCGTAAATTCCAGATGTAAAAGAACTAGTTTCTTTATGCGTTTATACGACAATATCTAAAAAGGGTCAAATAAACATAAACATGTGAATTAAACATTATGACATTCTTCCCTTCCATTCGAAGACCCCGGGGGTATTTCGGAGGTCTGTGACAAATTGGTCTATAAACCTGATGGGTCATTAACTGATCTTCTGCAGGTTGTTTCGGGGTTGATAGTTTCGTATCGTTTTGTCGTTCATAGTCATTTTCTTGCCGGTTGTCGAAAAACTCATCTGCATATGTGTTGTGATAAGAAGTGTAATTTTCTTTTTTACAAAACGCAGTCCTCGTCTTCGAATTTTTCGTACTTGGAGATGTCTCTGTTTGACACCACTCTAGATAGACCGTCTGAATTTTCAACGTGGTAATAACTGGGGTTGGCCGCTCGTACTTGTACTGGCATCACTTTTGATGAGAATTTTTATTGTTGTGCATGTTGTATCATGTATACAGTCTCACCGTTTTTAGCCAAACTAGAAGTGACTCGACTGGTATATTTATCCGATGATACTGGAACATTCTGTCATGTGATGTTTCGTTAGTCGCCGTGCACAGGAGTTCTTGGCTGCATGCTAGAACGTGATCCAGCACCTTTTCATATTCCGTAATATACATATTTATGGTTTCGAGCGCAAGTGGCCGTCCATAATGAACCGACATACCTTTCAGCTTAGCCGTTTCCCCTTGGGTTGAACGGCGACGAGTGGTTGCTTGCAACTCCGTGGGCAAGTAAGTACTGCTTCAACTCTTCTGAGCGGAATGACGAGACATTGTCACTGTGAATGTACGCTGGAGCTTCAAACATGCAAAATATCGTGTCGAGTTTGCTTATAACAGTTAATGAACTTGTATAGTTACACGAAAAATCAAACGTGTAGCCACTATACTCGTCCACGATTACAAGGATATACTTGTTACGCATGCCTGACGGTACGGGTCCTTTGAAATCAATTGCTAGTCCTTCGAAAGCATACGTTGGTTTTATCACGTGTTGGACAGTTTTTCTCAGGAATTGCTGTTTAATCTTGCTGCAGACTCCATACTGCGCACATACTGATTTTACATCATCTCACAAAAATGACAGGTTGTGTTTCCTAACGTAGGCGTATAAACGAGAAACTTTCGGGTGGCACAAGGACACGTGGAGTTTGTGTAACTCTGTCGTATTATTTGACACATCACAAACTCGTGATATAGTGTCTGTCACATGATTCTTTCTGCCGGAACGGTAGATGATTTCGAATTTGTACGGTGAAAGCTCTAGTCGTAATCGCTCAATTTTCTCGTTCTTAATTCTACTCCGTCCGCAGGAATTACGCATGAAGGCCACAGACTTCTGGTCGGTAATGACAGCAAAAGGTCTACCGAGCAAATAGTGACGCCATTTTCGGAGTGACTCTACTATATCGTGCTCTTCCTTCTCAACTGCTGAATATTTGATTTCAGCATGCGACAGTGACCTCGAAAAGAGAGCTACTGGTCGGCCCTCTTGGCTCAGTGGCGCTTTTATTGTAGTTGCAGATGCATCTGTTTTGACTGTCAGTTTCTTGGTCTCGTTTATATAACATAGAACAGCCGAAAGTACGTTTCTTTGAGTTGATTGAACGCGTCGACAGCTTCTCAGGGCATCGGAAAATGTGTAGTATAAAATTTCTGTATTTTGGACAAAAAATTTGGAATCTAATTAGAATAGTACGAGAACATTCCACGCGCCATGTACAATTGTTCTTTGTTTTCAGGAATGGGGAGGTTCACTAACGGTGCAAGACGCTATTTGTCGGGTTTTATTTTACCGTCCTCGATGGTATATCCTAGTATGTGTGTCTGCTGCGTGCTAAACTTTAACTTTGACTTGTTCAGGACCAGGTCGACTAAACGACATACCAAAAAGAACCTTTCGACATTGCTATCGTGATCTTCCTTCGTCATGCCACAGATTGAGATCTCGTCAATGTAGACGAACGTATTCTTGAGGTCGTTTTGTTCAATTATCTGATCCATAATCATTTGGAAACACGCTACGTTAGTCCGAAAAGAATTCGAGTGAATTGAAAAAGCTTTCCGCAGGCTTCGAAACCTGTGAATGGACGGTCTAGCTCATGTATTCCGACTAGGTGGTATGCTGCTGCGAGGTCCATTGAGGATACATTTGAATTGAACGATATTCTTTATCAGGTTTTTGATATTTGGAAGAAGGTACCTGTCCAGATGCGTGTACTTGTTTATCGTCGGGAGTAGTCAATGACAAGTCTCTATCTTCCTCGATGATATTTTACTACAAATGCCTGTGCTCGCCACGGTGACGAGCTAGGTTCGACTATTTTTTCTCGTAACATCCTGGTAATTTCGTATTGCATGAAAAAGTTATCAGACGGTGAATGTTTGTGCGATTTTGTTAGTATCGGCTTCCAGTCTTTTAAAAGGTAATCGAATAGTCTAGGCGGGCTGGAGATGTTCATCATACAAAGAGATGCAGATGCTTTCTTTGAGTCTTTGTCAAAATCGAAAGTAAAGGTGATATACGAAAAACGCTGCATAAATTCGGTTACTTCAACACAGATTTTCGAGAACGAGAAATTCGACTGATTTGTGTATCTTGCCCTGGAACGTTAGATCGGCTTTGACGCAGCCTCGCGATGTGGCACGAAGATTTGATGTTGCCATGCATATTTGACAAGGTCTCGGATGGTAACGTACTTTTATCAAGCGGATCGTAGACATGATCATGAAGTTGAGGGTACTGCCAGTGTCAAAATAGTGCTTTAAGCTCAAGTCCGTTGATACGCACCGCTGCGATAGTAGGATCCGTCCCTAGTCCGCAAAGTCTGACACTTGAGCAGAAGCTGTTGTTCTCACCTGATGATCTACATACTTTCGCTAAATGTCCGATTTTCTTACACTTGTTGCAGGTAAGGTTAGCTGCGGGACAAAGAAATCCGGGATGTTTCCGCTTGGAGCCACAGAAATAGCACGTCCACATTGTATACTTGTAGGATACTCGATTCGACGAAATTGCACAGCTCAAGAGATCACGCTGTTTTACTTGCGAGAAATCTTGAGGTGTTCCACTGCCTGGGAGTTCTGGTCTCAGATTGATAGAAGACACGTTGTTTGTATAACCAGAATGACGTATTCGTCTGTCATGGAAGAGTTATATATCTTTATACGCGATTCTGCGAGTTCCATGGTCCTGATTTATCGCACGCAGAAGTGAGGGCGATATCTGAATTTTCCAAAAGTCTTTGGCGAATTGTATCGCAGCTAATTCTCGTGATGACGACGTCGAGAATAATCTCATCTCTGTACCTATCAGTTGTAAGCGCTTCAGACGTGCATTTCGTTGCAAGTGTTCGGAGTTCCCCCAGGTACTAGTCGAATGATTCATCGCCATATGCTTACGAGATCGTTGGATGTACTGGGAATAAACCTGGTTTACGGTTTCGTCGTACCGTTCACGAAATAGTTTCATGGCATCGTCGTAGCTGCTGCAAGGGCGTATGAGTTTGAATATGTTTGAGCCACGAAGTTGAAAAGCGCGTGCAGTTTTTCGGCGTCCTGAATGATTTGTAGTTTCGAAATGTAATTCTCGAAAGTCGTTGATCAGTGGCGGTATATGCCTTGGATAGCACGGCCTTCCGGCGGAGTGGAGAGTCGATCGGGTCGGAGATGTAGATCCGCCATGTATACAGGTCAATATTGTTGTATAAATTTCCGTAAATTCCAAATGTAAAAGGAAGACTAGTTTCTTTCAATACCTGAAAAGGATAAAATAAACATAAAAATGTAAATTAAACATCATGACAGTATCTTTGATTCTTTCCGAGCGCAGTTAGTTTATTTCTTATAACGGATATCGCCCAGATGTGCTTCCGATACTCGTAGGAGTGCCTCAGGACGGTGTTATTTTGCCAATGTTATTTGCCATGTAAATGATCTCAGGCCCTCGTTTATTAAATCATGCGGAATCAAATTTGTGGACGACTATACGATGATTTTGTACGTTGCGGATCCTGACGTTATTGAAAAATTTGTCGAAATTGAATTTGGTAGGGTCATGGATTTGTGTGTTGAGAATAAAATAAAATAAAATTTCTTGAAATGTAAAGTAATGCCGTTTTGTCGTTCTCACAGACGATTATTGTATATATATTTGAAAATAAATTAAAAATACTCGGTACTTTTTTTGTCCAAGATCTATCCTAAAATGCTCACCTCAGCAAAGTGATCAAGCAATGCTCTTCACGGCTATTTCTATTTATAAGACTAAAAAGAGAGGGTTTACCTTCTCAGTATCTGCAGTATGTTTACTAATCACATATTAAGTCAATCTTGACTTATTCTTATCCATTATTTATGGATTGATCCAAGTATTTGATTTTAAACTTATCGAGGATACATCACCTAGCAAGCAAGATTCCTCTCCAACATACACGTGAAGAAAGCGGTGTCTTTACAAAATTCTAAGCATTTCCTTGAGTTTTTTTCTCGTGGAATAGTGCTTTCAATAATAAGTTAAGACAACAGAAAAATTGAGGTACCATTCATTCGAATGGAAAAAATCAAAAAGGTTTTTCCCTTATGCTGTTCGTTTTTTTGAACTCACTTTTGTAACATTATTCTTTATTCTTTTCGATTTTGAAATCGCCATTGTAATATTAAATTTTCAAGCAAGTAAATTTTGAAAGTTCTTAAATAAAGGAATTATTATTAAACCAGCTTGAATCGTATATTTTATATGGAACTTGAACAATGGCAAAACTCTTATGATAAAAACTTAAAGCAAATTTTAATTATAAACACGATTCTTGTAGCACTTTTCCACATCAACTATCGCATGTGAAGCAATGTAAAACTGTTAGATGTTCCAATTTCATAAAGAATCACTGGAGTGCATTCGTTCCCCAATAATCCGTTATCATAACTTCATCCAGTTGTTGTATTTATATCAAAATGTAGTAGTATATTAAACAGTTTAATATCAAACTGTAGTATCACGGCGGTAGATGCAAAAAAAAACAAAAACATTTTCGAAAAATTTATCTATACTACCTAAATGCGAGTACCTCATTGGATGTCAATATTGTTACTAAGTATGAGTATATGCAAAATCATTCAATTTTGTTATCATGTATTTGCCCTAATTTGATGTGATCTTTTCGATTTAGTAGCGTTGTCCAAAACAACTGCGAAGAAAAGAAGGCTCAATGATCATCATTGCAATACTTCAACGAATTTTGATCCTTTTTGAAATCTGATTGTCCACTCAGATCTGGTTTTTGTAATTTAGGTTAATGAACTTTGCACCAAAAATTTTTTTTATCTATTCATCAATGCCGACTCAATCAAAGTTTAGCAATACTGTGAATAACATCCTTAGATGTATATGGGCAAGATAAATATTGTATAAAAGATAATCATGTAACAACATGCTTTGTTGTTACTGAATTAATAGACCACATTATCTTGGAACGGTCTTCCTTGCGACATGGTTGCACTACCCGTGTCTAATTTTCGAAGGGATGTTCTTAATTATCGTAGAAGCCCCTGTATTCGAGTATCGCCTTACTTTTAATTTTACTGACTTTATCAATGATTTGTTGTGATCGAGTAAATAACCCTTGTGGGTTAAACTCTACATTTTTATAATACAGTGGAAGATCCTGGCATGAAGTCATATTGATTTGGATCAATTTCAATAATGCACTTAGGCGATTTTCAATTACTTTCTCCAAATCTTTGAGTGATTGCTTCATGAGACTAATGAATGTACCTGATGCATTCTAATGAGTTGCCTTTATTTTTGTAATAAATCAACTCATATTTTTGTTTATAAGAACGATGGTTTATCTTGATCATCGCTTTGTGCCAGAATGCAAGAGTCCTTACAAGTTTTGATATCCCCTACATAATCACAGCTTTGTCCAGGTGTGTTTCTTGTCCTTGTATTTTTTAAAGTTTGCCCTTCGATTAATGATAACACTAATAGTTTTGTGTTCGTATAGGTTTTAGTGTGGTGCTACCTAGATTATATTACCAATAGTTTCAGTTTCTGTGCTGTTGTAATTGGTATAGTGCCATCTGATTTTATAAGCTACAAAATTCCAACTATCTATTTTTGGGTGCATTCATTTACCTTTCCACAAATCGGCTTCATTTCCCAATTGCAATTGTCTTATGATGTTGTCACTGTCCATTTGCAATTTTTCTTATGTTATCATGATCTAATAAAACTTGAATGTTTTCTAAGATTCTCTCAGTGTTGGTTTAGATTTATTGATGGCATATATTATTTATTGATGACGTAGTTTCTATTCGTAAGGTCTTTTCGGATATATTCGTTCAGGGTGAAGAGAATATTGCGCGTAGTCTCAATGTCAAATGCTTATTTCGTCTTGGTAAAAAAGCACAACACAAACCACGATTACTTAAAGTAGTATTTGATTCTGCAGATAATACAAGAGCAGTTTTAGCTAGAGGTTATCGCTTGAAAAGTAAGACGACAAAAATTTTTAAAGATCTCTCGGTTGAGGAAAGATTGTTGCTTAATAATGCTCGTGCTAATCTAGCATTTAGAAGATCGAATGGAGAGACTGATCTAATGATAAGAAATTTTCGAGTAGTTCGTCGGCGACCATTCGTGCGTTGGTGAGTTTGGAGAGTTCTTCGAGGGATTCCATTTTACAATTAGGAAATCTAGCGCGCATTGATATCACATCCAACATTACTACTCAATTACCCTCTGCTTCTGGTATTAGTGTCGCCTATACTAATTTAAGGAGTATTTTACCAAAATTTGATGAACTTAAGGCATGGGTCATCTTAAATAAACCAGCGATCCTGGCTCTCACTGAAACATGACTGCATCGTGATATCCCCGATGGTTTAATTGCTATTATGGGATATAATTTGGTGAGATCTGATAGAGAGTCTCGGAAGGGTGGAGATGTTGCGCTATATATATCGACATCCTTAAACATTACTTCCACTCGTAATTTTAAAAATGAACTGGGCACGTGTGAGTTTCTCTCAGTCATTGTTTCACACTTCGGAGGTCCCTTAGGTATTGCCGTGTGCTACAGGTCGCCGCAATCATCCGTATTGAGTCATGAATTCTCTACACTAATTAGTCAATGTTCTGAGCTTGAAGAATATCTACTAGTTGGCGATTTTAATATACCCTCCGCTGGTCACATCGGGAATTATGTTTTGGATAGTAGTTCTTCCAAGTCAGATGCGGATTTGTGGAATTTTCTTACAAATGATCTCATGTTAGAGCAACATGTGCAGTCGCCCACCAGATTCGCGCAAAACCAGGAATCTTGTCTAGATTTGGTATTTTCCAAATTAATTACAAGTGTGGGTAATATGAGCTATCAGAGTCCTATTGGATTGAGCGATCATTGCATGATCTTATTCAATTATTTTTCTAGGTGTATGATCCCAAAACTGGAAAATTTGATAGTGTCGAAAAGATCTTGGCAACAAATTGATGAAGACTCATTACGAGAGGCGGCACTAAGAACATCATTCAACTGTGCTAGTGTAGACATTGAGGTAAGGTGGCATGTTATTGAATCAGGTTTAGTAGCTCTTGCAGATAAGTTTGCACCACTCCGTAGATTACCAAAAAGTAAAGCTAAATACCCTCCTTGGTTTGACACTGAATTGCGATATGCTCTCAAACATAGGAATCGTCTATTTGAACTAAGCCGTCATCAGAATAATTTTAAAAAGCGGTATACAATGTTCCGAAATTTCGTCAATCGCCTTAAGATTACAAAAAGGCAAAGTTTTGAAGATCAATTAGCTTTACAAATTGATACAGAACCAAAAAAATTTTGGGCTTATGTGAAAGGATCCAGAGCTCTGCTACCAGCAATTTCATCTTTAAGAAACGGTAACACTCGAGTGACATCGCCAGACAGCATGGCAGAATTGTTTGCATCCGCTTTTGAGCTGACACCAGATGCTTTCTCTAGCATATGTGGAGATGCAGCATCACAACAGGTAGAAATTGGTTCCTTAGTTTTAACGATAACAGCACATTAGGTTTTTGTTGAATTGGCTAGGTTATCTAGATCATCAGCGGCAGGCCCCGATGATATTCACCCCCAACTTCTTAAGTTACTTGCTCCTGTTCTGGCTGAGCCATTAGCCTCCATATTTGAGCTGAGCTTGCGCATTTCGAAGTTACCTGCTGCCTGGAAAAAAGCGATTGTAGTACCAATTTGTAAAAATGGTGAAAAAGATGATCCGAATAACTATAGGGCAATAAGTCTAACTAGTGTTGTATGCAAAGTGATTGAGCGCATACTAAACAGACGCATATATGATCATTTGAGTTCGCTAAGAATTCTCAATAATGCACAGCATGGATTTCGCCCTCGGCGTTCATGTCTTACAAACTTATTACATGCTCGTGAAGATTGGGTTGGACATGTTGCTAACGGGTACTGTATCGACGTAATATTTCTTGACTTTAGTCGGGCTTTTGATAGGGTGCCCCACAAAATGCTAATTTCCACCCTTGAGTCTTATAAAGTCAATCGCTCCATTATAAGCTGGATTCAAGATTTTCTTAAAGATAGATCCTTTGCTGTTCGTGTAGGTCAATGCCTATCGTCTTATCGTCCTATCACCTCAGGAGTACCACAGGGATCAGTCTTAGGACCCTTGTTGTTTAACATATTTATAAATCAGCTACTAGATTTAATTGAGGATTGTAGTGTTTTAGCTTTTGCCGACGATGCAAAGGTATGGAAATTGATTAAAACCAACAAGGATCGAAATGACTTTCAAAATATCCTAAACATTGTTTATCGATGGTCTTTAAACACTGGAATTACATTGAATATTAAAAAGTGTGCACATATGAGATTAGGTCATAGCAATGTGAGTCAAGAATATTTTATTGGCGATGAGTTTGTTGTTTCCACGCAGTCCATTCTGGATCTTGGTATAATTGTTCGAAACAATCTGAAAACACGTACTAACACTGATAAGATTTGTAACGCAGCAAGAAGAATGACCTATATTGTCAAAAATTGCTTTAAAGATTTATCTCCCGTTTGTGTTGTGTGTTTATATAATGCTCTTATAAGACCGATATTAGAATATGTGTCGCCAGTAGTCTTTCCGTGTACGCGTACAGAACTTGATCAATTAGAGCGCATACTTCGACGGTTTACGAAATTATGTCCTCAGGTACGATATCTTCCCTATGAAGCACGAATAAAAAGTTTGAATATGCCGACAGTGCGTGAAAGGTTCCTTCTTTTCGACCTTCTAGCTATGTATCGACTAGTTAATAAAGATGAAAATTTTCCAGCAAATAGAGTTGAACTCAATGAACGGGATGGACGTAGAGGGCACTCGAAAGTACTAGTAGTACATGAGCACGGAAAATACCCTCGTCATTTCCGACTGTCTCATCGAGCGGTGAATATTTGGAATCGTCTTCCAGTTGATGTCGTTGCGGTGCATACAATCAATGAATTTAAATCCAATATAAAGAACTGGATTCGAAATGAGAACGAGTGGTGGTTGCTGCAGTACCCATGGTTCTGATATATATATATATATATATATATATATATACTGAACGATTTTTTTTGATTTTTTTCTTGTATTTATTTGTTTTTTATGTGAGCGGTCAAAACAGCCTTATGGCTATGACCTGTATTAATAATAATGAGAGAATTTATTATACCTCTTTACCTTTCGGTACTGGGTAAACAAAATAAATACACCAAAAGTTTATCAATTTTATAAATTGTATTTCAAAATCTTCTCCTACTGTCAATATCAGATAGTGACAAATTTTTCAAAATTGGGCAAGTGAAGATATGCAGGTTAGATGCGCATTCATTTTTGCAAAGAACACAAATGCACAAAGAGCACCGTGCATGTACTGGAATTCTAATAGCGCAGAATTTATCGTGATATCCATGGACAGATGCTATCCAGATCAGCGGTCTTTTCCTTGCACAGGGTTCTCTCCATTTAGTCTGTAAGAATGCCGGAGTAAGATAAAATTCAGAATCCAATGACGTCGTCTTTCGAAAGAACATTTTCAGGTTAGTAGTAAATGATGCAGTGTGTTCAAGATTAAATGTTGAGCAGATGAATTTAGAGCAAGGTTCTAACGATGATAGTATCGCTATAACTGATGAAGAACATTTTGGTGAGACTCCAACAATTCGCTTCACGAATCTCCATTGACACCTGTCCAACTGCTGAAAATTGAAGGGACTTAAATCCGACCAGATAACTGGCAAAGCATATGAAACTATGGGAAGCAACATACTTCGAAAATACCGGAGGGCTCCTGAGAAAGATAAAGAACCTAAGTTTTTTGCATAAGAGGTTGCTACAACTAACTTCGAGGATTTACGATGTAGGTGTTCAGTAAATGACCATTTCGACGAAAGTAATACTCCCAAATAATTGTAACTATTGCAGAATTCTAAATCTACATTGCCTATTCTCAGCATGTCACATCGACGCAAAGGTCCACCTAACCGAAATTTAAGGGCTTTCGATTTATTTACATTCACCGTTAACTGATTTGATAAACAATAGGATGACAGAGCATCTAACGCATTTTGAGCGGATAAAAGATCTTTAGCTAATATTACTAGATCGTCGGCATAGAGGGTACAAGAGACTTCATTCGATGCATGACGAAGATAATAATAATAATAATAATAATATAAGGAACGGATATATCCGGATCATGGAAAAAATAATTTGTGTTTTTTAAGATAGGTTATAAAGTACGGGGTAGGGCATGATAAAAAATCGTTTGAGATGTTTAACTTGCTGTATAAAGATCATGATAAAAATAAACTGAGAGAAGGTGATCCAAGCGCACTAAGTAAGTAGTGTTTACTTAGAGTCACTGGAGATTTTGAAAGAGAAAGTGGTTCTAGTTTAAACATTTACGATTATAACTAACTACTTACAATTTTTCCTGTCAGTTCCAGATTTTTCCTGTCAGTTCCACTCGCTACGTTCGCGGATTGTGCTTAATCTCTCGATAAAAAATCATGCATAGAAAGGCTCGATATCAAATACTCGTTGCTGATCACGTATCTTCCACATCGGAATGCAATAATCGTTATACAAGTTTGAAAGTTGGATGCGATTGTAAAGATTGTGACATATGGACCCTTGTTCGAGTTAAAACATCTGAACGCTCGGTGTATCAAAGTAAACCGTTTTTGTGCATCAGCAAAAATTTCACAGCTATCATGCTCCTCCACTTTTGTCACATACGACTACTCAGGACGATACTGTTTTTGACGTTTACCTCGCATCAACACCTGACTTCGCATCGTATAATCTCATTTTTAAATCTTCTCTTACACACACTCCTCGTTCAACTTACGATAAAACTACCATTCATATTTATCATTATAGCAAGACAAACGGTAAATCTGTTCATCTCGTACCTCCTCTTTCCTATTCCTTCCCCATCTAAATACATCTCATACTCCTTTCTTCGCTTCACGTACTCCTTACTATACCTCCCCTATCACTTTTCAATAATTTACATCCTTCCGTCAAAATCATCTCCAGTAATATCTCCGATCAACTGATTCAACAATCCATTTCTGTCAAACATGCTCTAACTTATATTCAATCTCCATCGAGCACACCTGTCATTCCCACTTCGATTTGCTCTTCTGCCTATACTCCTACCAGCTATGTTCGCCACCACATCTTTAAACTTCTTACCACTTCATATACTTGTCGTATCTATCCTGACCTCTCCCTTCTGATATTGCCCAACTCAATATATCTCGCATTAAGAAACATTGACCTGAAACAAACAGCGAGTCATCCTTATCAATCCGTCAAATCAACGGAAACTTTAACGTCGTACACACGAGGCCAAAAATCCGATAACGTCCCGTCTCTTCACCTGTCTTCTTTGCTAGTCAATCGCGTTCCTGAGCATACTTTTCGTCTTAGTCTTTTCAATACTCGCTCCATTCTTCATAAAGCTGATCTGCTCCTTGATATCTTCGATCAATTATCTATCGATATTCTCTGCATTACCGAATCCTTGCGCTCTGACTCTGACCATCTTGCTATTCGTCGTCTATGCCGCTATGGTTGTTCTCTAGTTGAATAAGCTCATCCAATTGTCTATTCCATTTATACTGCTTCTTACCGTGGCGGTATTGTTGCCATGGCTCGTTACCCAACGTATTTGCGTAAAATTAACGCTAGCATCCATTACACTTCGTTCTAATTACTCATATGCAGATTATCAACTCTATTCCATATAGAACTTGTGATTATATGCCGTCCAAACTCTGCCACCTCCTCACTGATGTTCTTTAACGACCTTGCCGATCTTCTTTCTCACTGTTCATTGTCTTATACTCTTTATTTTGTTCTTGGTGACTTTAACATTCGTCTTGATCGCCTGGCTGACTCTGACTCTATCACTATAACTATTTTTTTTCTGATTTTAACTATTACTTTCAACAAGCCTCACTAATATTCATGACGGTGCTCCCGACATTATTGATGTTCACAATTGCTTCAATGACTATACCTCCTTGTCAATAACTGATCCTGGTTTCTCCGATCATTTCCTTGTCACTCTTACTCATCCCTATCTCAATCCTTTTTCTCCACCTCTATCATTAGCTACTCCAAGTCGACCTTAGAAACTTCTCGAGATCCCTATTTTCTGTCATTCTTCCAGTTTCTAAAAGTATTCGAAACCTTCTTCCAGTTTCGTCTGATTAAGTTTCTTCGGTTCTTCTGTCATTAATTAATAAAACATCTCCTTCTGACCCAATTCACAATTATTTGGTTAAGAATATCTGCTCATCTGTCTCACCCATCCTAACCACATTGTTCAACTTTTCTATCTGTAGCCGCATATTTACTTCCTACTGGAAATACACCACTGTTTGTCCTCTCCTCAAAAAGCAATCTTTCGACCCCTCACTACCATATTCGTACCGTCCTATCTTACTTCTCCCGACCCTCTCCAAACTCCTTAAGCGTCTTGTTCTCAAGCAAGTTAATGTATATATATTCCTCCAACTTGTTTCCTCTCTTACTCACGCGATCAAAATTAATGTAGTATCATAGTTTCTCTTGATCTCTCATCTGCTTTTGACATCGTGGATCACTCAATTCTTCTCCATCGTATTCGTAATGATTATGGCTTCTCTTTACCCACTGTAGCTTGACTTTCTTCATGTCTATCAAACTGTACTTTTCGCGTGTGTTCTAACTATTCTATTTTCCATCCTTCTTCCATATTGTCCGGTGTTCAACAAGGCTCCGTATTATCTCGCTTGCTTTTCTATCTTCTTCTCGGTAATTTGTCTTCTATTTCTCATACATTTAACTTCCATGTTATGCAATATGCTGATGACATTATCATTTATGCTTCTGTATATGCATATTATTATTAAATACAACAGCAGCAAAAGAGCGTAGAGCTCGTACAGGCTGGGTACAGGGTTAAAAAAATATCAATGAAAATCCGATTGTTTTAAGTTAGTACATTCTTCAGATTTCTCTTGAAGGACAAAATACTGGAGGCCGAAACCACTTGACTTGGTAGCTTATTCCAGCTTTTCCACGTTCGGTTGACAATTGTGTTAAATCTTCTTCGTGGACGAATGTGGGTCTTTAACGTGAGGTGATGTCCCCTCAATCTGTTTGAATTTCGAAGTTCGAACAGTTTGCGACAAACATGTTCCCTCTGCCCTTTTTGAACATTAAGCGCTGTCCACACAAACATTAAATCAGATGACTTTAAAGATTTCTTCACTGTGGTCACACCAAGTGCGTGAAGTCGAAAAATGAATGAGAGCTTGCGTTGGCTGGGTACAAGATGTGTGGCCTTGCGTAATATGGATTCGTACAGGTTCATCTCTGTCGTAGTTTGAGGGTGACATGCAGGTGAAGCGTATCTCATTAAAGATAAGACATAAGCATTGTAAATTAACTTAAAACTGGATGCGTCAAGCTGGCCAATGGTCTTTCTAATAAGTCCTAAAATTCGACGGCATTTAGCAACTGTGTGACTGGTATGTGGGATGGTCGATAAGCTTCTATTTACGATCACTCCAAGGTCTTGAAATTGGAGAACTGTTTCAATTTCTCTTCCGTCAATGGTATATGATGAATTGATGTGTAGATGTCCGATGCGCATATGTTTTGACTTATCGGGGTTTAATACCAGTCCCCGTTGATTACACCATACCTTAATATTATCAATGTCTCTCTGGAGTATCATTGGATCTCGGCTATCGATTATTAATCGCCAAATTTTCAAGTCGTCGGCATATAAACCACATGGACTCGAAATAGCTGTAGTAAGCTCGTTGATGTAAATAATGAAGAGCAATGGACTGAGTACCGATCCCTGAGGAACACCGCGTCCAGGATTTCTTGTTTTTGACATTTGTTTATTAGCCAATACAGTAATCTTCCGATTTCTAAGGAAGGAGTTAATCCAATTAAGGAGGGTTCCTCTGATGCCGTACTGTTCCAGCGTAATAAGGAGGACATCATAGTATATCCGATCAAATGCTTTGCTGAGGTCGAAAAACAAAACATCAACACTAACTCCAGCCTCGGCATATCTGGTCCAATCACTCCTCGCAAGTATTAGGTTTGTGACAGTAGATTTTCCTGGGCGGAAACCATGCTGGTTGTCGCAGAGTACCCATGATCTTAGCGTTTCTGCTTCCAACTGTCTTGCCTCAATTTTAATTATCTTTCTTCTCTCCGTCTTACTCCGCATCCTAATAAATCCAAAATAATGTGGATTCTTCCTTGACGACCCGGCTTAGAACTTCCCTCCGTTTCATTAAATTCTACAATTCTTCCTATCGTTGACAATCTAGTTTTCTTAGGCTTCCATTTCGACAACCGACTTTGACTTAAACCTTTTGTTAGAGATAAAGTACGCTCATCTACCTTGATTCTCCGCAACATCCGTCAAATTCGTAAATTAATCGATTTCCCTTCTTGTATGACTCTCATATATTATCTCCTTTTCTCAAGACTCGATTATTGTCTTAGTCTATTTCCAACTCACCTAAATCCAATCTTCTTCCATTGCAACGCATCGTAAACGCAGCCGTCCGAATTCTCCTCCATCTTCGTCGTTTTGAGCATACATCTCACCATCTTGCTTCTCTCAATTTGCCTACCATTTATTCTCGTGTTCAAATTCGTCTTCTTCTCATTGCTTTCCGCCTTGTAAATTTCATATCCCTTCATTTCTCAATCTTCCTTTTCTCGGCAATTCTCGTCCTGATTACTGTTCTCTGCGTTCCCATAATTCCCTTCTTTTACATGTCCCAAACTACTTTACCTATTTCGGCTTCCGCTCCTTCCTTGTGGTTGCCCATCTTTTGTGGAATCATCTGCCCATTAATATACGCTAATCAACCTCAATGCCGTGTTTCAAACGCCAAATCCGGTCTCATTTAAACAATTTAAGGAATTTATCTATGACTTTTGCTGTTTTTTAGTTAGTGGACTTGTAAGCGTGCCGTTGGCACGCATTTGCCGCTTTAATAAATTATTATTGTTGTTGTTCCTACTTTCCCTCTTTCTTCTTTCCCCTTCTCTTTTCTCCTTCTCCTTTCACCCTTCTCCTTACCCCTTCTCCTTTCCCAATCCCCGCATTCTATTTTCTTCATACTCTCGTTTTACCATAAAATTAATATTTCCTTATTTTTAATTGAGAATAAGATGTATTAGGAACACAACTGTTATTTCAAATTTCTAAAATATCATACACAACAAATACAGTCTCAATAGCGTCAATTAAAATTTTTTTAGAGGAAAGGGCAAAAATAAAGGATGAATTTATCTTTATTTGGGCGAATATGCAAGGGAGCGAAGATCGCGCCTTAATAATTTACATCGTTCTGTAAACATTTTGGATGACAGTAAAGAGATATTTTAAGTTGAAACATTTCATAGAAATGATTTATTTTTGTCATTTCTATGGTGAAAACCTAAATTGAACAAGTCATCCTTTATTGAACAATGCATTTATCTTCCCCTGAGACTTTATTCGAGATAAAATTTTGATAGTAGGTATCAGTGTCCATGATTGAAAAATTCGAGTGAACGGTTTTATCTCAAAAATTAATTTGTATCCTAAGATTTTTTTATACTTTTTTATGTTAGGAAAAATTGTCTATTAATGAGATATTTAACGTTTCAGGTCGTAATATGCTCCACACATTTTTATTTAAAAACATGCTTTATATTTTTGTTCTTTTTCGTGGTCATGTAAGCGGGCGCCGTCACGGATTTGCCACGTAAAAATAAATCTGTGTTTTTTATTATTTTGTGAATTAGTCAAATATTTTGTTTTGGAAGCTAGTTTAAGAATAACGATGGTAAACTTATTATTTAATATTTTTCGATGCTAGTTTTGTTAACGAAATAGTAATACGATAAATATTTATAAAGTTAAGCATTTTTATTAATCCCGATATTCGCCGGTGACTTCAATCATATATTTTCTCTGCTTTACAATATTTTTTCAATACTTTTTCACTGCTTTACAATATTTTCTCCAGATGGCTTACCGCCCGTATATTTGCGCAACATCGCTTACATAATATGTCATCCGCTTTACAATATTTTCTCTGAGTCTGTTGCTTTTGGCGTTGTTCCTTCTGTTTGGCAGAATTCCATCATATGTCCTATTTATAAGAAAGAGAACATAAAAGCATGGCTTAATTGGCTGGTTCACTGCAGAAAAAAAGCAAATATAATAAAAGTATCACAAATACGGAAAAGCAGCTTTCCCCATGGCATCCTCCATCCGTAATTTCTTTTTGAATTCGTTGATATTGCTACTGCACACTGTTGACTCTCCAAGCCTATTCCACAGAGATACAACTCGCCGATCAAATTGGACAGCTCGTGATTTTCTTATCCTTTCACGTTGCAGGGTTAAACCATGGCCTCGGAGGATATTGGATGAGCGCAAATGAAGACAATCTCGAAGTGGATGATCTAAATCATTAAGAATTTGCCAGACCATACTCATATCGATGTACCGGCGGGTCCACGTGACAGTCTCAAGTCTAAGTGCTTTTAATCGATCAGGGTACGACAAAAATTTCAGTTGCGGTGCTAGCTTGGTAGCTCTATGAAGTACCTCTCTGAACTAATATGTTCTTTTGAATTTTGGGGATACACACACGGCACAGCATATAGAAGACGGATCAAAACATGAGCAAAGATTAGCGGACGTAGGGCAATTATAGACCTATTAGTCTCACTTGCGTCTGTTGTCGTGTGCTAGAGAGATTGATTAAGCGACGAATAATAGAATTTCTAGATAGATTTCAAATTTTGAACCCAGCACAGCATGGCTTCCGAAAAGGTTATTCCACGATTACTAATCTTGTACATGCACGTGAAAATTGGTATTACTATTATGATCAAGGTATACCAGTTGATGTCATTTTCTTTGATTTCTCAAAAGCGTTCGACTCAGTTAATCACACGCGTCTTATTGAGAAGTTGGAGCACATTCATCTTGATAAGAGGATCATAAACTAGATTCGTGTATTCCTTTCCAACCGACAAAGTGTCGTACGAGTAAGTGAGTCGCTGTCGAGTCCATTTCCAGTGTTGTTAGGTGTTCCACAGACAAGTGGATTGGGTCCCATCTTATTCAGTCTTTATATCAACGATTTGATACCAAATATCAGTTCATTCAGTTTATTATATGCAGATGATCTTAAAGTTTGGCGACCTATTATTTCCGATCTTGATAAACAGCATTTACAAAGGCGACATCGACGTTATATCCTATTGGTTTAAACGAAATCACTCGAGGATCAATTCCGCTAAATGACATGTATGCGTATATCACGAAGATCATGTGATCATCTTGGAGGTAAGTACCAGTTTGGTTTAATTAGTATCTAAAGAACCTACTCATATAAAGATTTAGGAGTTTGGGTTTGTGCTGACTTATCCACTCGAAAGCATTCAGACTACGTGTGTTGCATCACAAAACGCTTAATAGGACATACTCGTCGAGCTCTGATAGGCATAGATCCGTTATGTTACCATACCTTAGCAAATGCGTTTTTCTTGAGCCATATCTTATACGCATCGCCAGCTTGTTATCCCGAAACTACTAATGAGCGTCGTGCATTGGATAAAGTGTTCAGATCAACAACTAAATTAGTCTCAGGGCTGCATATTTTTGGCTACGGGAAACGCCTCCAGATATTAAATATGTCTTGTCTGCGATATATCCGTGACAAGCGAGATCTCTCTCTTGTTTGGAAAATTCTGCACACTAAAGATCATCCACTGTCTCATCTATTGCAACTGAGAGGTTAACCTTCTCTTCGCGGACACCTTCTGATGCTGAAAACACAAAGGTACATGCATGTAGTTTCCTGCTTTGCCAAACGAGTCGTACGATCTTGGAATTCGCTTCAGAGTGCGACCGTTTTGTCGTCTACTGCTTCAAGTTTTTACGCCCTACTGGATGATGACTTTTCCTTCTCAAGACAACGGTGGGATTTTCAGTAGTTCATCTGATTAGGGAGAGACAAATCGACTCTTGTTCTTTTTATTTATCGTGAAGCAACTTGTAAAGATCCTCGGCTCAATTTGTTGTCAATTAATAATAATATAATTCAGTCAACATTAATTAAGCGAAAATCTCGTTAATAGGTTTGATTACAAACAAATAAATTACAGATATGTATCAACAAACCATTAATCCCATATAATTCATTTAATAAACATATACGGGTCTCTGTCCAGTCTTTTCTTCAAACTGGTTCGCATTAGATACACAAACTATTGACGGTAGAAGTATGTTCCAAAGTCCAACAACACGCTTAGATAGTCGGTATGTATATCTAAGCATGTTCTTAAAACTGGATTCGGAGGTGGTTGCAGCATCAGAGGGTGACTGGCAAGTGAGGCAAATCTCGAATGTGTATCAGGTTACTAATATGATGACACCTATCGTTATTATTATTTATTACAAGACTTTGACACATAAAAGAGTCATTTTGTCTGATCACAATATTAAGAAAAGAAAAAAAAGTAGTTCAGCAATAATAAATTGTCACATATAGTTATATATTTCCTGCAAAGAATCTTCTCTTTTTATCCACATGCTCAGCGCATTCTGGAAAGATTTGTACTGTGCCATAGACACGATCGAATTCGGCAATCGGTTCCATATGTTTACCGCTCTGTGAGATAATCGCAAGTATCTATGACATTTCCCGTGTGATTGCACAACAACTGATAAAGAGTGTCCTCTGTGGCTCGGGCGATCATTTAGAATAACGGATTCCGATGGATAACCAGGAAAGACATGGATCATTCGCCATAACTGTAATAAATCATTGTACACATATCTCTTGTAAACTGAAGTAATATTTAGTTGGCTTAGTCTATCACAGTAGGCGATGTTCCGAAGACCAGAACATTGTTTGGAAAATCGGCGAAGAATCTTTTCTAATTGGTTTATTTCACCACGCGTAGAAGGAAAAGTCGCCGGCGAAGCATAATCAATGATTGGTCTGATCAACGCCTTATATAATAGTGAGAACTGAGACGGTGGAAGCGAACTAAAGGTATTTTTGATCATGTAAATAATTTTTCTCGACGTGTTGCATATATTTTCAGTATTGAGGTCGGTTTTAAACGAATTCTGAACAATTATCCCAAGATATTTTGTATACGAATTTGTGGGAATAATCTCACCGCAAACAGAATAATCATTTGGTAAATCACTACGACCAAATCTGAGGTGGACACATTTAGTAATGTTAATCATGATTCCGGTCAGTTCGCTCCACCTATTAACCATATTTATGTCATCTTGTAAGTGTTGCATATCGGCATAGCATGTAATGACATTCCATATTTTAAGATCATCCGCGAATGCTAATCGTGAAGTATATATCAGACAAATCTGGCTGTTAAGATGACTTGAATCAATTTATTTATATTAAAATCATTATTTTTCATTTAATTAACAAATATACATATAGCCTTCTATATAATTAAGTGCTGAGCTCTTCGTTGTATTCTCTAGTTTTCGTGTCTGTTCTTTTCGATAATAATATCAATGCTGCTTGATTACTTGCGCATACTTCGAAATAAAAATTCTAAAAACAAGTTTTTTTTTGAATTTCCCAACTATTTGTTATCAATTGAAATTATTTATTCAAAATATACATAACAAAAACAATATTTTATCTTATGTTTTTAATATTGAACATATAATTTTTAATCAAATATTTTATCTTCTAGTTTTTAATTTTTAATCAAAATAAAGGTAAAGCGTTGGTTCCCAAACTGTGCTTAACGGCCTCAGGAAGTCAATGACAGATTTTAAAGAGGAGGCGACATTAATAATTCTTTAAAATTAAAATAAATCTTTTTTCAAACATCCTTCATATACAATTTGGAATTTAATGTTTCCTAAAGCAATTTTTAAAATATAATTCCAAATGTTATCTAAATTCTGCATTTGTGTTAATTTATTCAAGCTTTTAATTTGTATAATAATTTTCTTTGATAATGAGTAACTATGTTCTTAATTTTAAAGCAAATATATTATTTTAGATTTCGTTTTCAAAAATAAATATTTTCAGATGGATTTTGGAAAACTAATTGGCACTATTTTCAACAATTACACAAAGTCAACACCTGTGAAAATAAAATTGATCGATTCCTATATTATTTACTGCTTCATCAGTGGAGTTATAGTCTTCTGCTATTGTGCACTAGTCGGAACTTTCCCGTTCAATTCTTTTCTGAGTGCCTTTGTTCTATGTATCACATCTTTTGTACTCGGCTTGTCATTGCGATTGCAAACCGATCCTTCCAGTGCACATCAATTCCAGATAACACCGCATAGAGCACTTGCTGAATTCCTGTTTACCCATGTAATTACCTTACTGGCTGTAGTTAATTTTCTCGGATAAAAAATTCAAAACTTTGATGTTTTAGTAATGAAATATACTATGCAAAAACCAGTTTTCTTTTTGATAATAAAATCTAAACATTCGTCAACTATTATTAATCGTTTTCGAATTTGTAAAACTTCGAGCAAAGCTAATAGGAACTTGGAATCTGTCTGTTTTATATCGACAACTTATGTAAGCAAAGTTTTTCTCAACTTTGTTATCAACTATTGTTATTAATAGTTGATATTTAAATCAAATATATTAATTTCCGATGTGGTTTGGCACCAAATTTTCTTTCATTTAGAAAGGATATTTTTCAGTATAAATTTTATAATAAATTATTCTGCCAATAATATTCGAATAATACTCTAATAATACTTCATAGCATAAGTATTTGTTAAAATATATTAAATAATTAGTAATTAATAATAAATACATATTAAGGTTACCCGCTAATGGGCCCATAAATAATAATCATTACATGAAGATCAACATTTCATCAGAGTGTATGCTTGCAATTGATAGCTTTCTTTAGCTATCAGCAATTTGTATGATGATACCCTCCGTAGTATTGGCAGGAACTCCCCTCCCTGATAGATATGCACACAAGCATTGCGATATGGACCTGGCCATCGCGATGCTCAGTTTTGCTCGCAACCACGAGATCACCTCGGAGTAACTTCTCGCTTGCAGCTAATTTTTGAGGCAATTGCATACATGACGGATTTCGCCATACTTCCTGCTACACCAGTGGCCGCAAATACAATAGGAGGGAATGAACTGTGATTGATCTCACGTATACGTTCCTCATATTTGGATCGCTTTCTCTTTTCATAGTATTCGAAACATGTATGTGTTGACTTCGGCATATACGATGCAGCATTTGAATTGAATATGCACACGTTTATGAATATGCGTTCCATCCTATTTCCGAAGAGACCATGACATACTATATCTGGACTACTATATCTGGACAAGCATCGGTATTTCTCGTCGTTGTGCTAGTTTCAAATATATACGTTTCAAGCTCTGGATCTAAACTTGGTTCAATTGTCACACTTTAGCATATTTCTGTTAAGACAGTTGCCAATACATCGCGAACTTCATTGTGACGAACTGTTGGAAGGCTACCTCTTCAGTTGACCGAAGCTGACCATCAGCTTCAGTTGACCGAAGCTAACTTTCAACTGACCGAAGCAGTTAATCGAAGTATAACGAAGTTGACCAAAACACTTGATCGAGATCTAGAACTTAACAGAAGCAGATAAAAATTGATTAACATTCCTATATTTCTATTAAAAAGCTAGAGTTGTATATTATAAACAGTTGTATATTATTAAAAACTAGAGTTGTAATATATTTAATAATTACAAATTCCATAGTTAAATAATTATTTTTTAAAAGAATGCATTAATGCACTTAAGTGAAATTTTTTTACTTAGAACATAAACATGTTTTATTTGAATGCTTTAAATTAAAAATTTTATTTAAATACATTATATTACATCAGACCCCTTACACGGTGCAAGGTGTCTGATGTAAAAAATGATTACGCTATACATTATGATATCAGATTTCGGCCCCTTATTCTTTTACCAATGCTGGCTGACGATCACTCGACTCGTCTGCTCTTTTGCAGCGAGTCGAGTGATCGTCAGCCATCATTAAAAAAACCGAAACGTGAAACGTAGGTATTGGATGAGTAGCTAATGAACACCACAATACTAAAATGACGCGTACTGCTGTTGGCTTATTTGATTGAATCAAAGTGCAGAATCATCAAAAATTTTAATTGTAACAATGTCTGCACAATTAAATTAACTTAAAATATTTACGAATGTATAATCATCAAAATATGATAAAAAATAATTTAAACTCTTAAATTAGAAATTTTATTAATGGCTAATAAATATATTTTGTGTATCAGACACCTTACACGGTGCAAGTTGTCTGATGTAAGGTATAATTACATAATGCATTGTGATATAATGTGTTGACATATTGTTCCCATAATATGTAACTATATATTTTTCTTATAAAAGTTTTTTAAAAATTCGTAATCCAAATGTTTGAAAATATGTTCAAATCAAAAAATAATAAAAGTTTTTTTTAAGTTTTTTTAATGTGGCAAATGCACACAAACTGTGTGCTTACAAGCCCACAACAGCGAAACGGATTAAAAAAAGTTACTCGTTTAGTTGCATTGATTGGAGTTGCTTTTTGAAAAATTGGAGTGAGGATGATGATCGCAGATGATCATGTAGGGAATTCAAAAGGAGAGGAGCAGTGATATTAGGATCGACGGCCGAAGTTGGTTGAGTGAAGAGGTACGTGTAGCAAAAGAGAAGCACGGGAACGTAGGTGAGTAGAAAGATAGCGAGATTCACTGAGAGTTGGCAGATAGAGATAAGGATAATTACAATGGAGAAGGCGATAAGTTAGACAAAGCAGACGAAAACGAACGCGATGTTCAATACTTAGCCATCTAAGTTTTGATAAATATGAAGAGATATGATCGAATGCACGAAGTCGAAAATGGATGCGTACAACAGTGTTAATGATGCGCTGAAGAGGTTTAAGGGATGACTTTGAAGAGAAGACGAGAAGGCTAAGACAGTAAACAATACATGGGAAAAGGGAGGAGATTAGAGATTTACATAAACTAAATTCTAGAGAATTTCTGACGAGACGAATATCACGGAGAAGAATATTTGAAGACCTAGTTTTATCACGAATGAAGGGATCGAGATGCAGGTTATTGTCGAAGTGAATACCTAGAAATACTAGTTTATCTACAGCAGGAATAATTGTGGTCTGAAGATACGGAGAAGGAGGAAAAACAGAAACAGTGCAGGGTAAAATCCATAACACATTAGATTTGGGAGGATTGAGAGACATGCACAATGATATCAGATGTTCTGATAGAGCACGAAGACAATTCGACGAGGATATGAAAAGTTGGCTTAGGAAATGAGGAGACGATTGAGAATAAAGAAGTATATCATCAGCGTACTGCATTACTCTGAAGGAGAATTTATTAGTTATAAAAGATAAATATCCAAGAATAAGCGTAAAGCAAACATGACCAAGTACTAAACTTATACCACAAGAGAGAAGATAAAGGAGAACACATTGAATTAGAATGTACGGAAAATGATCGTGGTAATATGTGTGGTAATATCGAGCGATATTACCACACTACAAAGTCCTTTGTCACGAGCGGAGAGCAGATCAGAAAATACGTTATGACATGATAGTTCGGTGGAATGATTGGAGCGGAAAGCATATTGAAAAGAAGGGGAGAGCTGCGATGAAGAGAGATACTTGTTTATCTGATGTAAGACAATATGCTCAAGAATTTTAGTCTTATGTTCAAATTAAACGAATACTTGCATAAAGTATTAAAGTAATAGAGTTATAGAGATTAAAAAAGATTTATTTTAACGTGGCAAATGCGTGCCAGCAAACGCTTACATGACCACAACAAAACAAGACTGTGAACCAGATGTCGAGAAGGTGTGAACGGATGAGGTGTTTGAATGTGATAAAGGAGGGGGCGCGGCGGACGTCGAGAGGGAGTTGATTCCAGGCGAGTGAGGCGGCGACGAGGAAGGATCGGAGACCGTAGTTGTTGGAGTAATTAGGAACGTGGAGTAAGAGAGTATGACAGGAACGAAGCGATAGCGAGGTGGGGCGAGTATCGTCTAAGAAAGGAAGGTTGATGAACGATGGGGAGCCGACAGCGATGAGACGAAAGGTAACGAGAAGAAGGCGGAGTTTGATGCGGATGTGGATGGTGGGCCAGGAGAGTTGGGCAAAATATGTGGATGTGTGGTCGAAGCGACGGAGACGAAAGAGCACTCGAACGGCGGTGTTGATTATTCGTTGTAGGGGTAGGATGGTGGATTTTGGAGAATTGGCGAAAAGGCTAAGGCAGTAATCGATTTTAGGGAAAAGAAGCGATGAAAGAAGAGACATACAAGAACGGAAGTCGATAAGGGGGCGGATACGGCGGATGTCACGGAGAATTAAGTTAGATGAGCGGACCTTGTCACGGACTAAGGGTTTAAGAGAAAGGTGATCATCGAAATGTAAGCCTAAGAAAGTGAGATTGTGGACTATGGGGATGATCGATGATGCAAAAGATACAATGGGAGGAGATATGCTTGGTTTACGGGGAAGGATCCACATTATTTTGGACTTTTCGGCGTTTAGAACGAGATGGAGATTGGAGAGACGTTTGTAGATAGAAGAAAGACAGTTGGAGGCAGAAATGCCGATATCGTGTATTCGATGTGCGGGTGCATGAGCATAGATGAGGATGTCATCGGCGTAGTGCATGACGTTAAAGGATAAAGGTTTGATAAACGGAGAGAGATCACCAAGCATAAGAAAGAAAAGCAGGGGACCTAGTACTGAACCTTGTGACACCCCGAAAAAGATAGGGATGGGAGGGGAGGATGATGAATTGGAACAGACGCGAAAGGAACGGTCGGATAGATATGAGGCGAACCATGCAACGAAGGAGGAAGAAAAGCCGAAATCATAACGAAGGCGAGAAAGGAGGACGGAGTGGTCGACAATGTCGAATGCGGAGGAGAGGTCGAGGGAGATGAGAATACTATATAGAGCCTTGTCTCGAGATATGAGTAAGTCGTTGTACACTTTTATGCATGCGATTTCTGTGGAGTGATTAGAGCGGAAAGCGGATTGGAAAGGAGAGTACAGATTGGTTGAGGAGAGATAAGCGTTGATTTGTATTAAGATGAGGTGTTCTAAGAGCTTAGAAAGAGTAGGGAGTAGTGAAATGGGGTGATAGCTAGAAGGAAGAGAGGGGTCGAGCGATTGTTTCTTAAGGAGGGTACGAACGATTGCGGATTTCCAGTGTGAAGGGAAGATACGACTGCGGATGGACGAGTTAAACAAGGTTGTGAGAAATGGGGATATTGATGAGCATATAGATTTTAATATGTGAGTAGGCAGGGGATCAGCAGGTGAGGGTTTGCTGGGCAAGGACATGATAGCAGATGAGACTTCGGAAGGTGAGACAGAGGGAAGATGAAAGAGTTCCGGGAGAATGAGGATTGGCGGGGCAGAGTTGGATAGGATGGATATCGGGGTGTGAGAGAGAGCAACGTGGATACTTTGGACTGGAGAAATGACGAATAATCATGGGGATTGATGTTGCACGGCGTAGAGGAGCGAGCAAGGATTGAGTTAAAAGTGTTCCAGAGAGTCTTAGAGTTGAATGAAGTGATGATTTTATGCTGCCAGAATGAGTTGCATTTGGTACGTAGTAGGTTGAGATGAGACCGGCGAATAGCAAGATAGGAATTACGTAAAGACGGAGTGATCGAGCGGAAATCACGTCTGTGAGAGCGGTGATAGACTCGAAAAGCATGGCGGAGTCGACGCTTTGAGAGTAGCATTGGATGTCAAACCATGGGGCACGGTGCAAGCGACGGTGTGGGTGAGACTTGAAGGGCAAGAGAATATCGAGAGTGGATGTGAGTTCAGAGTCGAAAAGAAAGGCGAGATCGTGAGGAGATGAATATGTTATTGTGGGTAATGATAGAGATGATTTGAGTAAGGCAGAGCGGAGAAGGGAGAGGTCAAGATTTCTCCAAGAGCGACGTAGGATTGTAGGTTTGTGAGGAGGGGTGTGGTTGTGAGTGAGATCAAGGGTGATAAGAAAGTGATCGGATAGACCAGGATCAGAGATGGACAGTGAGTTGTAGGCAGCAAAATGATCGGGGACAGCGATGATGTCGAGTGCCCCGCCAAGTATATGTGTGGGGGCAGTGGAGATTAGTTTGTAATTGTAGTTGGATAGAATGTTGATGGTCCGGTTGTAATCCGTGGAAGAGGGGCGGTCTAGGCGGATATTGAAGTCGCCTAGAACGAGTGAAGGGATTGAGGACAAAGAACAATGAGAAAGGAGGTCAGCGAGTTCGGTAAACAATAAGGCAGTAGGAGCTGATGAACCAGGACGGTATACAATGGCGAGATCTAGAGTGATCGGTTTAGAATAACGACAAGTGAGCAATTCAAAAGAGCAACAAATCCCCCTTTCAACTGAAAGGGGGATTGATTTTGCGAAGAGACGCGGGGTGACGCGCGAATGCGACGATGCCGCCATGATTAGAGAATTTAGAAGGGCATGAGCTGAGGGGGCGGGCGGATTCGACTAGGGAGCAACCGGTAGAGAGCAGACGGTGAATGGAAAGGTCGTCAGAATCTGAGTGCCAGGATTCGGTGAGGCAGAAGAGATCGATGGATTGCTAAGTGAATTGGTTGAGGATAAGATCTGATTTATTGAGAATAGATCTAGTGTTGAGGAGACCGAGGCGGAAACCGTGTGTTGTGGCGAAAGAGTCTAGTGGAGAATACACTTAGGAGAGATGGAGCACCATCGAATTTTTGGACGGGTGTGGACAACTTGAAAATTTCCGTCTGTGTTTCGGATGGAGAATGATGTTTCGCCGTTTTCCCCGCGACGGCGTTTTTCGATGCGGGCTGAAGAGATTTGAGCGATTTCAGAAGGGGCTTGATTGGGGGAAATTCGAGTGGTTGAAGATGACATGAGTTTGAATCGTTGAGAGAGGACAGAAGACGCGTGAGAGCGATGCTTGAAAAAACATTTTAGGAGAGGATGCTGGGAAGGATTAGATTGAGAAGATTTGTTTAGACGGATGAATGTGACAGGAGAAATGTCCTTGAAAAAGGATGGTTTATCCGCAGGGACAATAGACGAGAGGATCGATCTGAAGGCGGACACATCGTGGTCTAGACGTGCTTGTGGAGATAAGGAGTTAGAAGGCGTAATATTAGTGACAATGACGCAACGATCGCGAGAAGCAAAGCGCTTCCCTAAAGGAGGACGACTGACGTGAGTAGGTGAGATCACGATAGAAGAGCTGGCAGTTGATGATTTGGAGGGATTTGGTTTGACGACGGGTGACATAGGGGATAATGATAATAAAGAGGGTGGCAAGCGATGTGAGGAAAGGTTATGAGTGGAAGGATAGTGGAGGTTGGTGGAGGTAATTTTGATTGATGGATGCAAGTTATTGAGAAACGAGACGGGAAGGACGGGACGTGGGGTGTCGGGGAGTGAAAATACATTAGTTGTAACAATTTGCGCTCCGTCACTGTATCGGTAGATTTATCATAATCTTGACAAAATCCATCTTGTTGCGATACAATTTGCGGCTAAGAAATAAGAAATATTTGTTAAATTTTAACGTCTGCAGTCGAGATAAATGACTGTTAAATTTAAAAATTTTCGTATTTTTTATTCGCTCAAATTGAACGAATACCTGCATAAAGTAATAGAGTTATAGAAATAAAGTAGCGAAGCGTGTTAGAATTATATAAAATGAAGAAATATCTGTTTAATTTAATAATAAATATAATACTAAATATAATACCAAATAATTTATAAATATAATATCAAAAATAAGTGCATTTTACGTATAGCCATAATATGTAATTATATTAATTTTGAATTTTTTTTATTTAATTTAATATATTAATTTTATTTAGTTGTAATAAAAATAAATAAATTATCTTAAAAATCATTAAAATAATAATTATTATAATCATTTAAATCAATATATTTAAATCTAGAAAAGTACTTATCTTAATCTTAATTTTTTCTTTTGTTTAAATTTATTAACGATATTACAGGAGTATTCATGCATATCAAAATAAAAATAATTTAGAATAAAATAACAAAATTAACGTACCGCCATATGTAATTGCAAATAAACCAATATGTAATTATATTGTGTTTCTCCATAATTATTTAAGATTTTTTGTAAATCTTTAAACTAGATTACTATAAAAATAAAATTTAACACAAAACCTTAAAATATAAACCATCAAAGTATTATTAAAAGTAAATTTAAACTCTTAAGCAGGAAATTTTTATGGATATATAATAAATAAAATACTTTGTGTTAGAATACTAATTCTTAAAATTCTAATTCTTAATTAGTCTATTAGATTTTGATGAACACCTCTGCAATGTGGTATTGAGTAATATAGGCCGATATCTAATAAACCAGCAGATGTTCATGATGACCACCAATCTTAGTTCTAATTCTCTGTGGTTAATTAATCGGTTCATAAATATACTGGGTTATACAATTTCTTTTTAATATACAGATATTTTTATGTTTTAAAACTAAATTTTAAATCAAACAAAATTAATATTATATATATTATATAAAGAGCAAAGAACAAGTACTTAAAATACTTAAGAATAAGTTTATTTAGGGCAGCTATGTGCTAGTCGATTAAGTATTAAACTGGCACCAATTGCAAATCAGCCTCTATATGGAGCGGCCTAGGTAACGTATGTTCGACATTCGTCGATCAAGCTAAATAATTGGCCGGCTTGCATCAACCGTAGGGATAGTCTTTTAATATACTATCTCAGATCCCTGCGATGACAACAACGGCGGATTAGACAATGGACGAAAAAGCGGAAGAGAGTCAAGGAGGCCTGTTTCCTTACAATAGCGATGTTGGATCATCAAACAATATCGTGAACGGGAGATAACCGAACAAACAAACCAAGACAATGAAAATGACAAGCAACAAATTTACAAAATATAAATCAAATGCAACGAACAATGGTCAAATCACCACTGACCGGAGAAGTTTACATTGTCGGGTGCTGTGTGACCAGACAGTTTTACGAAGACAGCGAAAGAGGCATCAACATCCGAAGCGGACTAGCCTTCACGTAGGAATGTGGAATGTCATCTCACTAGCGGGAAAGGAACCAGAATTATTTGAAGAGATGGTTTGCTTCGGTCTAGAAATAGTCGGAGTGACTTAACTATTCTGGAACTGGAACTAAACATTTAAGTCAAGGTTGGACCATGAACTATTCGGGAGTTACCAACGGAAAGCGACGACAGGCGGGTTTAGGGATCCTTACTAGTCCCCGGTTGTTTTTCGTGGTTGAGAGCTTTAACCCAGTGAACGAAAGGCTGGCGTCTCTGAGACTTTTAGTCAAAGATGGAAAGGGGATAACTGTTGTGTGTGCGTATGCTCCAACCTTATTTCGGAATACGCAGCCTTCGTAGAAGATCTTCAGTCTCTGCATGCTGGTACTACTGTTAAAGACTCCCTTGTTCTATTAGGTAACTTCAATGCCCATGTTAGTAGCGACAGAAACACTTTGAAGGGAGTGTTGGGGAGGAGCGGATTCTCCAATCTGAATGCGGGTGGTGTTGAATTTTTGCACTTTCGTACCTTGTTGTTAGTAAATTTCGATGGCAGAATCGGATGCTAGACAAGCCTAGTAAACCTAAACGTTGTGTGATGAAGTGTTGGGAACGTCTAGCAGATGTTTTTAGATCCTCGCTTGCCAAAGCAACTGTGAAGGTTGTGTCTCGAAGGCCTTAGATGCTTGTCGCGGAGGAAATACTCGAACTGCTTGGTGGACACATGCAGTTAGAGATTTTGTTTAACGGAAGAATTTGTCTTATAAAGCAACATTGTCAGATAAATCAGTGGAAGCTGTAGACAAGTATCGAAGGACAAAGAGAGCTTCAGCCCAAGCATTTACCGAAGCGAAGAAGTCGGCTTGGGAGACGTTTGGAGAGCACTTAAAACTTGATTATAGGTCAGCTTCGAAGATGTTCTGGAGGACGATCCAGAACATCTTCTGGATCAGAAGATGTATCTGTGGTACAGATATTTAATAAAGTTACAAAAGAGTGTGGTTCAATTATCGGGGCATCACTCTTATTAGCCAATCTGATAAGCTACTTAAATTGGACACACTAATCTTTTACAGTTGATCTAATTAATTTAAGTATCATATGTGTTAAATAATTATTGAAGCTGGATCAGAACAACGGGAAATTTTATTCGATATTTCGCTAACCTCCGTTAACATCTTTAGAAAATTACCAAATTTAGTAATTTATAAATTATCTAAATAAATGACTTTATTTTTTGTAAAAAACGGCCTTTTTCGGTCTAAGCCCTGTATACATAATAATCTATATATTTAGAATAATTGATAATGATCGATTTTTGATAACGAATTATTGGAGCTAGATCAAAAAAGGGGAAATGTTTTGATATTTCGATAATCTCTGTTAGCATCTTCAGAAAATTAGTTACATCTTCAGAAAATTGTGAAGATGCTAACAGTAGTTAGCGAAATATCAATAAAAAAATTCCTCTTTTCTTTGATCCAGCTCCAATAATTTTTTATCAATAATGGATCGTTATCAACTATTTAAAGAATAACATTGGTTATAAACATTATAGACATTGGCATTTAATTGAAGACATACACTGAATGTATGTTGTGTAATTATGTTATTAATATTAATTAATAATTTATTATCAACATTAATTAATAATTTATTATCAACATTAATTAATAACATTAGTTAATAATTATTAAAGATGGATCAAAGGAAAGAAGAAATTATTTTTGATATTTCGCTTAACTCTGTTAGCATCTTCAGAAAATTACAAAATTTAGCAATTTATAAATTATCTAAATAAATGGCTTTAATTTTATGTAAATATAATTTTCTGAAGATGCTAACAGAGCTTAGCGAAATATCAAATAAAATTTTCCTCCTGAATTTGTACCCATCTCCAATAATTCTTTATCAATAATTGATCATTATCAACTATTTAAAATCAAATGTATTTATAATTAAATTTTCGTTTCTGTTATAATTTTCCAAATTTACACTTTGTGTAAAATTTTTGATTTTACGAAGCTCCAGATGGCAAATATGGATATTCAGTCAGCTAAGCTAATTTGGTTCTCGTGCTTGGCAAATTTTATTAATGCTGCTGATCGCGCTATTTTTCCTATTGCTATCATTTCGATGAGCAAAAGTTTTAGCTGGTCTCTATTTTATCAAGGTTGGCTGTTCTCTGGATTTTCCTTTGGCTATGTAATTAGTCAGGTAGGTTTTTGTCTTATGTATCTTACAACATAATTGCAAGCACTAAGATTGCATGCA
Organism: Pomphorhynchus laevis; assembly: GCA_012934845.2. Taxonomy (NCBI): domain Eukaryota; kingdom Metazoa; phylum Acanthocephala; class Palaeacanthocephala; order Echinorhynchida; family Pomphorhynchidae; genus Pomphorhynchus; species Pomphorhynchus laevis. The sequence goes on along the minus strand of WNNJ02000108.1, from coordinate 548,754 downwards.
TATAAAAATAATTTTAGCTTTTTTAAATAATAAAATATTTTTTATTTAAAATTATTTAAATGACATTTTGAATCAATTTTTTACATTGATATATACATTTTCACTGTTACATACAAATAATCCGATTACAATTGAATATTCCTTGATAATGTCCCACGTGCCACCGAAATATTGGATCCAAATTGTAAAATAAATAATAATGTCTATTTGCCTGATTTAAAATCTAATGACAATTGGAGACACCTATTTTTTAAATATTGTTTATTATTTTAATGATTATTTATTATTTTTAATGTTTCTAAAATAATATTAACTGATTAAAATTGATGCTTCAAAAAATTAAAAATTAAAAAATTTTTGTTTATAAAATTAAAGAGATAAATTATACAATTGAATAATCTTTGATAATGGTGTGCCCACGTGCAACCGAAATATTGGATCAAACTTGTAAAATAAATAATAATGTTTCTTTGCCTTATTTAAAATCAAGTTTATATAATTCGCAAAATAAGATTATTAAAAAGGTTTATATTTATTTTCTTTGTAACTCGGAGAAATAAATAACTCTATTAATTTATTTATTAATTTATTTACTGGTATCGTCTTCAGCAAATCTACACAAAATTAAATTCCATAATAGAAAAAATAACAGCAAAACAGAAATGAATTGGGAAAGTTAGCTCCCCCAATCATGGATTGACATGTTTTGGGACGATTAATAAAACATTTATTAACATTGATTAATTTCAAATTTAATTTCAAAATAAATATATTAATTACATTAATTTCAAATTAAATCGTAGATGTTTTGGTTTTAGCTCTTTGCTGACAAAACAGCTAAATTATTTGGGGCGAGGTCGTTGTTGTTTGCAACTGTCTTATTCTGGTCAATACTTTTTACATTGGTTCCTATCGTTGCTAGTTACCAGGAAGTATTAATGCACAGTACGTACATTCCATGTATTTCCAGAGTACCCATGTTGATCATGCGAATCTTACTCGGTTTTGGTGAGGGATTTGGTAAGTAGATGTTTAAATAGTTCGACTTTTGTGTTTAGTTAATTGATTTAAAAAATTTATTTGAACAGACAATTAAATATCGCCTGTTAAAATAATATAATAGTATTATGTAATATATTGATAATATATTATATATTAATTTTGCTAAATGGTAAACACAAATTCGTTTCATTTATAGTGCGAATAGTAAAATGGTACAAATCATACAAACGCACAAATTCAAGGTATTTTTCAGTATTTAATTTAACATTTTTGTTCATGCTTGTTCATATTCTATCTCATAAAATAATATTTAATTAAATTATTAAAATAATATGAAAAATAACATTACATTTAAAATGTTAATAACAAACACTTAAACAATTAAATTGCTAACTATAAACCTATTAATATTGTAAAGCGATACATCAAATTGTAAAATGGCACAAGGCATGAGTCATGTGTGCCTTGATGAGTCACTGATGAATCAGTGACTCATCAGTAACGTTGCGTGCGCTGATGAGTTATTTTGATGACGAAACAACGGTACTTGTTACTGTTATCGTTGTTCTTACGCTTCTGGCTTAAATGATTGTTAACATAATTTACTCGGAATGGTTTCACTTTCTCGTGATAAATTTATTAAAAAAAACAAGTAATCCGATATAAAAGATAACTGCGCTGGCATTTGCCAGTTCTTTTGCTAATGATCATATATGATGAAGCTGTAGTGCTGTTGTAGCACTTGATGTAAAGTTACCAGAAGTCGTTATGTTTCCTTTACTGTATCCAGTAGTGGGAGGGATTTGGCACTGATGAGTCATTGTGATGACGATACGATACTTGTTACTGTTATCGTTGTTCTTTCGCGTCTGGATTAAATAATTGTTAATATAATAATATTATAATTCAAAAATTATAATATTGTTATGAGTATCAGTTAACTTTTCGAGATATGGCGGGATTGTAATGTTGCTAAAATCGGTAATTGGGTTATAAGATATATTTTTGTAAAGAGGACATTTATCGTTAGGAAATTCTATATTATTGTAAAATAAGTGGTTATAGGTTAATGTCTGCTATTAAACGGTGCAGACTTGACAATGTAACGAAAAACCATCATTAGATAAAGCTTTTTATATTAATTTCGTTAACTCCATCAGATAAAATACTCGAACATAAAGAATTTTAGAAGTGAACAGTAAAAAATAATTTAATTATTTTGAAATTGAAAATTCAGTGCCATGATAAATCTTTCGGATTAAAATTAATAAAATTTAAATTGCAAGCTTTTGTTATTATTTTGCTATCGCGAACGTAGATCGTGAAATGTATAAATGCTTTACAAAACGTAGCACTGAGCGTTATATATTGAGAAATCGCGCTTCTATATGTAAACTGATAACGCGCTTGATAGCATTCAACGTTTTTTCTTGCTCGCTTAAATATTTCATATTCTACCTCATAAAATAATATTTAATTAAATTATTAAAATAACGATTACAATATTAAGTTAAACAATTAAATTGCTTTGTAAATAATTAACTTGCTTTTGGCACTCAGCGCCGGTATAGCGATATTTTTATATTATTATAACTTTGTATTTAGAAAAATATCAGAGTATGCTTTTGCAATTGTTTAATCAAAAAATTTTATACTATGAAGTTGAATTGCATAGAAAAAAAAACTGCTATCATCTTCAGATTATTCAAATATACAGAAGATAGTTAAAAAATATTATTTATTAAAAGTCAAATTTTCGATAGCGGCTGCTATTATCATCAGGAAAAATATTATATTACAAAAATTAAAAAAAAAGAATTATTAAAGTAAAAAACATTTTTTTAAATTAATGAATTATTAAAGTAAAAAACATACAAAAATTGCTGTTCAAAACTGGTTATATACAAATTAACTCGCATAACTTCAAACAAATGAACGTGCCTCTATATTAAAATTCAACGTTTACAAATTCAACCTAAAAAATAAAACCCATTATTTAAAACAAAACAAAAATACGTAACAGACCATTCAAAAATATCAAGATAAATACTAAGATTTAGAAATTTTAATAATATAAAATATTTGTTAATAACTCGATATCCGGCTTATTATTAATAATTAATGTATCTTTATTTTTTGCATAAAAAATGGTTCTTGAATTTTTCTTTCTGAAATATTACTTCCCGTATAAATTATTCTATTTCTATCAAAACCTATTTGGTGATCGATATTTAAAGAGTTGTCTTTAACCGCACCTGAACCAATTCCTTTTTTTCACAGAATTCTTATATTTATAAATTTTGATAAACCTTGTTCAGTGTGAATATTCATCCCAAGTGAATATTATCCCATTCACTTTTTTAAAAGATTGAACGTTAAATGCTTTCAAGTCCGAACAACTAAATTATATGATTAGTGTTTTACAAATCCTAGTTAAAAAATTTAACGATTTTGGTAATATTTTAATTTTAAGTAAAAAAATTACTTAAAAATCATTTAAAAAAATTACATGATTTGACATGCATGACATGTCAAATCATCCTTCATTTCTGGTCTAAATATTCCTCTATTTTTGCACCATAATCATTTCTTGCTTTCAGATGAGTTTATGAATAAAGGAATTTCAATTGCAAATATTAAATGGCCTGAGTTTACAGAATATAAACTGAGTTTGATGTACTAACGATATATTTAAATTAAAAAGTTATAGAACTTTTTAATATCCTCGGCATTAAAATTATTAAAATTTTAAATCAGAAAAGGTAGTCGGGCATTGATAAAATGCCAATACTTCGTTGTAAGAAACCATCTTACCCGTGATTGTTGATACACGAAAGTAGAGCGCAATTAATTGTGAAGAATACATCAACGAGTGTTTCAAGCAGAACAAATTCCATTTTAATTTGATCTGAAGGAATGACTTCTTGTATGAATAATAAATGTCAGCAATATGTAAAAAATTTGTTAAAATTTTTACATTTTCATTTTGATACATTATAATACAATGTAATACAATTTAATTTGTAATACAAATTAAATTTGTATTACATTTTGTATTGAACATACTCCAGGTCCGTCGGTTAACAAGTTCTTCCTGTATTTTGGAAAAACAATAGGCCGGGTCACCGCGGACCAGCGTGCAGATTCATTCTTCACGCAGCGTCTAAGCGCTACTGTTCAAAAGGGAATGCATCGTGTGCAAATATTTTAAGAGCTTAAGCACACAATATAAAATTTTACAATCAATCCAGTTCCAGATGTAGCTAGTTCCAAATCAATCCAGATCAATCCGGATCAATATACGATGATCTGTTATATTTTATTAAACACACTACAGTTAAAAAATAGAGAACTTGTAAGTGTATTTGAAATTGAATTTATGAATTTAAACGAATTAAACTAATTATTTAAATAATAAAAAACACTTTTATCTGTGAGAATTGCAGCAATGTCTCGCGAATATGCGTAAATACGTTAATTCTTTTCCATAATCACACATTTTTCTTTATCACAATAAATGATTAACATATAAAAATCCAAATTTATTTTTATATCGAGTAACCACCGATATTTTTGTTACCAAATTATAGTCTTCTATATTTTATCTCAGCTTTACCGACGATTTATCATTTATATGCACAATCCCTGCATCCGAGTGTCAAAGCCCGTGCGTTTGGATATCTAAGCGCTAGTGCATCGATTGGTCAAACCCTTGCCGCAATTGTTTGTGAGCTTTAAAATTATTATATTCACTAGATTTATTCTAAACACAATAGATTACCCCGCATGTATCGTGGAAACTGATGTTTATCGTCTTTGGAATCAGTGGAATATTTTGGTCTGGAATATGGCTAAAATATAGTTTCTACAATATACAAGAGGAAACTCGCGTATCGTCAGGTTTAACCCATCATGCCACAACGGTAATTAAAATGAATATTTAACTTTATATTTCTTCTTACTTTGTAGAAGGTCAAAATTCCTTTTATTAAATTTCTCACGTCACGGCCTTCAATAGCAATATACGTAGCTCATTTCTCGATGAATTATTCAAGCTACATTATTGCAGTATGGTTTCCAACAGTACTAAAGAAACACTTTTCAGCAAATCCTACGGATCTCTCCTTTACTGCTTTGCCGTACATATGTCATTCTCTATGTGGAATTGGTAAATATTTTCATGGTCATTGATTTTGTTCTAAACAATTAAAAAAATTAAAATTTGTTTAACTTAAATTTGTTCGTTTTGAAGATAATTTGAAGTTATTTCTTAGTCAATAGATCATCGATTACTATCTCACCCAATAGATTGGTATTATATGCCAGTTTTATAAAAGATTCTTTTGGTATCTTATAATAATTGTGAAATTTTTTAAACAAATTTTGATGTAATAATTTTGGGTCAATGTAATTTACACTGAGGACTTGTAATTTACATTGAGGACAATAAATTGAAAGTTTATTAAAGTTTATTGTAAATTGGTTAATATCTTACAATAGATTAATGTAAATAATAACCAGTGTACTATAAGATCTACTCATTTAAAATTTAAATAGCCGATGAATAAAATAAAATAACTTTATTAAAATATGCATTGACAGGCGAGTCAATCACTACAGTAGCTTCAATTCACAGTCAATTAGCTTCAACAGTAAATTTATACAAACTCTCAATTTATTGTAAATTGGTTAATATCTTACAATAGATTAATGTAAAAAATTATGTACTTTATAATATACCAATTTAAAATATAAATAGTCGATGTATAACTCAGTGTATTTGATGTGCTTGTTTTATTGCTACTTAGACTATTAAAAATAAACTAAACATTATGAAACTTTTATTACAATTATTACAAGTCAAGTATTACAAGTCACTGTTCTTTAATGGATAAAAAGGGTATAAAGGTTGAATTAGATAATAAAACTATACCTATATTATATTGGAATCTAAAATTACATAAAAATCCAATAAAACCTAGGTTCATATGTAGTGCGTTTAAATGTACATTAAAACCACTTTCTGTCTATATGAATAAAATACTTAAAGTAATTAAAGCACACTTCAAAAAATATTGCAAGGTAATCGAAATTAATACTGGTATAAAACACTATTTCAGTATTAATTCTACAAAAGAATTTTTAGAACAGACAAAAGGAATAAATTTTCAAAATATAAATACACACGATTTTAGTACGCTTTATACAAATCTAGATTTAGTAGATATTAAAGAAGCATTAGTAAAATTAATTAATCTTATATTCGGAAAAATATATACATATAAATGTTATAATAATTATAACGCCTATCTAACAAAAATTAAACCATCAAGTAAATATAAATATATGGATAAAATTGAATTATTAGAATCCTTAATTATTTTAATAAATCAAAATTATTTAAAAGGAGGAACATCTATATTTAGACATGTAAAAGGTGTTCCATTGGGAGGTAATAGTAGCCTAATTATAGCTGACTTGTTTTTAAGCTTTATCGAATATGAATTTGTTCATAACTGTAAAAACTAAATCTAAACAATATAAATATATGAAATATATGTTTCGATACATTGATGATATGTGTATTTAATTCTAACAATTTTTATTCTATAAGCTAACAAATTTATCCAGGCAGCCTTATTTTTAAGAAAACCAATATTAATGATAACGAAAGTATATATCTTGATATGAGCACTTAATTAACATCAATTAAAATTACTTTTAATTTATATCGTAAAGATGACATATTTAAATTTACAAGAAACATATTTTTGCATGAGCATTCATGCATATCATATAATATAAAATATAATACATTAAATAATGAAATTTTAAGAATTGCAACAATATGTAATGATATTGGCTTTCTTAAAAATCATTTAAATAATTTAATAGATGCAAATTTTAAACTAGGTTACTATAAAAATAACATCAAGCAGAAAATAGTAAAATATATAAATCAACACAATAATATAAAAAACAGATTTGAAATCATTAGCGGAAAAGTTTTATGGATGGATAATAAATAATATACTTTGTATTAGAATAAGATACTAGATAGTTTTATCGGAGGAAATACATCATTAGCATGTATTTGGCCCCACTGCTATGTTGGGTAGAGGAGTTAGGGGCCGAAACCTGATACCATAGCAGTTCCTCGTGATGACCTCTAATTCTTGTTCTGATACAACGTATGTTATTTGTTAGTCAATTCATAGAAATGACGTTTATTTAAAATTTCAATTTTTTATTTTATTTGATATAAATAATAAAAATCTTATAACAATTATTAATTTTATTATTTAATTATTAAATTTTGATTTAACAAAATTTAATAATACGTAGACGTTTAACAATACGTAGACTCAGTTAGCTGAGTCTACGTAAAGTATTGATAAATAATAAAGTATTAATAAAGTATTGATAATCTTTCCCAGTTGTTTCGCAACGTAAACCTTTAAATTATAATTTTATAATTTTAATTTATTTTTAATCAAAATTATTTAAATTCAATTCACATTTTAATTTCCGTAAATTTATATTAAATTGCATATCAAACTTTAATAAATTTATTAATTTCTTTATTTCTTAGTACAATTTACCGGATTTGTTAATTTCAAATTTCATAATTTTGCATTTGCATTTTAATTTTCCCTTATTATTAGTTTATTAGTTTGTATCTACATATTTTTTCACACACATGTCATTTGTTATTTGAAATATAGTGGTCGGACACTTGGCAGATTACATAATTAATAAGCATCAATGCTCTCAGTTATCTATGCGAAGGATCATGACTTTCTTTGGGTTATTCTGTCCAGGCATACTTCTATTGATGTTTACAACCGTTCATGGAATACACTCTGCTGTATTGTTAGTATTACTGATTTCGATTTAAATGAAATTCTAACGATGCTGGGATTAACGAGTTGCATGAACAATTCGTTATTATTAATACTGAATATTATATTTTATAGATTTAGAGTTTTTAAACAAGCTAAACAAGTTTTAGATTTAAAACATTTCAGTTCTACACTTGTCGAATGCTTAATTAAAATTCGTATCTATCCATTTAATGGCTATTTTATTAATCAATAGAATATAAATTTAATATACCCAATTATTTTAAATTATTGATAATGATCCATTATTGGAGCTGGATCAAAGGAAAGAGGAAATGTTTTATTGGTATTTCGCTAACTTTTGTTAGCATCTTCAGAAAATTACAATGCTTTTAAAATATACAAAGCATTAGAACTTGTGAAGGTGACCCAAACAGAATTAATAACAAATTTGTAAATTGGTCTAATCAAGAATTAAGTACTAATCTAGTTATAGTCTTAAATTTGGGTCCTAACTTTACACCAAAGATAATATTTTCAGAACCTAAAATGTTTTTCATTGAATTCGAAAACACATGTTTTAATTCAAAAAGCCATATAAAAAACTAAATACATAAGAAACTCTTTAATTCAGGTTCGAACCAATAGGAGTTAAACAAAGACATTAAAATTGTTAAAAACGAAATTAGCGAAAATAAAAAAAGGACTTTGTAATTTGTAAATCTGATAAAACTAATTGTTTTGTTGTAATGAATAACGTAAAATATATAAAATTAGGTACGGATGTTATTAACAATTCAAAATTTTATAAATTAAACAGAGACGACACGTTAAAACGACATACAGTATTTAATAATTTTCTTTTTACTGAAAAAGATGATTATAAATAATAAAATAGATAATAACATTTTAAGAACTTGTTTATCAAAAAATTCGAAATCTGGTTATATGTACTCCCAAAAATTCATAAAAAGGAACATTATGCATGATCTATTATTGCATCATTTATGACATATTCATATACCATATCAAAAATAATTGCGAGGAAAATTAAATCATTATTAGATATATCCCATTTTTTCCACGTTAAGGATGGAATTCATTTCTCTCAAATGATCCATAACTATAATGCAAAGGGTAAAACGATGATTAGTTTTTTAATTGTTTCGATGTTCACTAATGTGCCCCCTAATAAAGCTATTGAGCTAGCTGCTAAACTTAAAGGAAAATTCGGATGATTCCTTTGAACTTTGTTTTAAAGAGTGGACCGAATTGCGTGTTTTATGCACAAATAAAACAATTTTTAAATTTAATGATGAGGTAAATGAACAAAACGATGGTCTCGCAATGGGAAATCTTCTAGCACCCATTCTTAGTGAATTATATATGAGAAATTGGGAATTAAATAATATTACTTAGATGGATGGAATTACTATGTGAATTAGATATGTCGATGATAGGTTTGTTATTTGTGATAACACAATTGATGTACATGACATATTAAAAGCAATAAATTGTTTTGATAAAAATATTTAGTGGACAATAGAATTAGATAGAATTAGATAAAAAGATTAGCAATTTTAGATGTCGTCATTAGTGGAACATCAACTGATATTTTAAAAACATCCGTTTATTATAAAAATTTTAATAATTTAAATATTGTTTCGTGGAATACCAATGTCCCGACCTTTTGGAAAATTGGAAAATATCTGCTACAATTCTTTGTTTTTACGAAGTAAGATGATTGTTTCCAAAAGTCGGCCCTTTAACTCAAATCAATTTTTCAAAATTGATTTGTGTTAAAATTGATTTTTCGAAATCAATTTTATTTGCGGGCAACGATACTACTATATTTCTCTATAAAGTAGAGAAATTTAATTTTCCAAAAATAAAGATAATTAAATATAATTATATATTATATAATTAATATTATATAATATTATAATTATATCATATAATATATATAATATAATAATATGATATATATAATATGATATATATAATATATATTATATAATTATATAATTGTAAGATATAATTATCCTTATTTTCTGATAGATATTTTTTACTAAAATTAAGATTCCTAATCCTGCAAATAAAGAAAAATGATTTCATTTACTCGATTATTATTTTACGTAATGATTTAATGCAATCGTCTTTTGCATCTCATTTTTAAACTTACATTTGTAATTGGGACTTTTACTTTCCATGGTAAAAGTGCTGAAAGCTTTATTATTTCTTCACTTTAAGGTATTTAAATTTATTAAAATCATAATTTAATACACGAAATAAACGTGAGTAGATTGATAAGCTTTAACCATTTTGTTCGGTATTGCAGAGTGCTGCTTCGAAAAGTTGAGTGAAAGCGCAAGTAAACGTTATCAACTACAAAATGTTTTTTTTTGTAATATTTTCTAATTATAGATATTGTATATAAATTTAATACTTTATTGAACTTTGATAACATTTTGATTTCTATCTTTTACTAAATAAACATTTTGTCATATTTTATAGCTTGATATCTCTGTCGATGGGATTATTGTCGCTCAATTCAGTTGGCCATTTGAGCAATCATGTTGACATTGCGCCATCTAATGCTGCACTGTCGTTTGCGATATCGAACACAATTGTAAGTGTGAACACAACCCGACATGTTATTTATTTTTATTTTTGTAGGCGACAATTCCTGCCATTCTTACAGGGCCATTATCTGCTCATCTGGTCAGTGCTTCACATGGAAGTTGGTATCCGGTTTTCGTGATTGCAGCTCTTGTTAACTTAGTCGGTTCTCTCATCTACATTACAATAAGTTCGATTAAGCCGATATAAAGTTATCTACCATAATTAATAAATTATGTTAATAAATAATAAGTAGCATTACTTGTTTCTATGTATTCGAAAGTAAAATCTGGTTAATTGGATCTACGTTGTAAATTCATATCGTGCAAACCTTTATTTAACAAAGTACTATTTAGTTTTGCTAATTACTTTTATAAAATTATTAAGAAATTTAATTTTATTATTGTAGATTAGTAGCGGGCAATTCTTTAACAATTTTAATATTTAAATATTTATATTATTATCAATATATTATTTTTAATTTTAATGATTTTTTAATAAATTGATTATTATAATTTCCATAATTATAATTTAATAAAATAATTTAAAAAATAAAAATAAAATCAGATGATTAATAAGTTAACTGATTTATAAAATTAAAATCTGGATATTTCGTCAGAATTTGCTGATACGATTTTAAAATGTAGCTTTTGTCGATTAAGGTTGGTGTATAATCAATGATTTGCTCGATAATATTAAAAGTATTAATATTTAGTTTTAGTAAGTAATTGCTAAATTAATGATTGATTTAGTAATTAATAATTATTTTTTATTAATCATTTCAATTAGTTATTGCTTTGATATCACCGACTGCTAATTACGTAAATTAGCACTTGGTTTGAACTTTCAGTAAATCGTGAGCTATCTAATGCGAGTAGTTTTTATTTTAGAATTATGGGTCATTTCAATAAAATTCACTGATCCACTCTTTCTGCATTACGTGAACAAAATCTCTTTCATAACTGCATCTTTATGTGCTCTTTTAAACAAATCGTTTAAACTTTTTTAATCCGTAAACATTAAAAACGGTAAATTGAACAAAAGCAAAAAATAAGATAAAAATGTAATAAAACATTACAAACAGGTAAATTGTTTGTCATTCTACTTAGTCAACCATTTTGAAATTATAGGTTCAGGTTGATGTTGTTTATATTATCTTGTTTAACTGGTGTTTCGTTGACAAATTTGGAATAACGATTATAACCGGATGGTGACGAATTTCTGCCCTCTATAATCAGCGCAACTATCTAAATCAAGAATTTATTAATATTTTAGAAAAAAACTAGTCGTTGCGTGAAGACATTTGCCGCCGACTCAAACGTTTGTATTAATATTGATAAATATAATATAACCGGCGCCAAATATAACATTTGCCGCCGGCTCAAACGTTTGTTGACATAACAAACCATGCATTTTAAGTTAAAAATGCATTAATAATTTTAAGAATTCAGTTTACATGCTAATAATTAAAATGACTCATGTTGATCAAAATATTACAATCGCCTTTTACATTAGATCGATCGTTCTTTTATATGCACGGAATAAATAATTTCATTGAGAACAAAATATAAAATATATTTTTTATTCATCTGATAACAGAAGTTTATAGCAACAGATATCCAAATAATGAGCTATTTTGGGTACTATGGATTATTTGTCTTCGGTGTTTTTAAAAGTAAAGCTTTGAATAATTCGATTGTTCTGAGTTTGGATGATAAGACATACATCTGAAGCTGAAGCGAGACTTAAGCTGAAACGAGGCTTTTTAAAAGCAAGGATTTTAAGAATTCGATTGTTCTTAGTTTGGATGATAAGACGGGTATCTTAAGCTAAAGCGATACTTTTTAAAAGTAAGGATTTTAAGAATTCGATTGTTCTGAGTTTGGATGGTAAGACGGATATCTTAAGCTGAAGCGGGACTTGGGATGAAGCGAGACTTTTTAAAAGTAAGGATTTAATAATTCGATTGTTCTGAGTTTGGATGATAAGACGGATATCTTAAACTGAAGCGAGACTTTTTAAAAGTAAGGATTTAAATAATTCGATTGTTCTGAGTTTGAATGATAATACGGGATATTTTAAAAGTAAGGATTTAAAGAATTCGATTGTTCCGAGTTCGAATGATAAGACGGATATCTTAAGCTGAAGTGAGACTTAAGCTGAAGCGAAACTTTTTAAAAGTAAGTTTTAAGAATTCGATTGTTCAGAGTTCGGATGATACGACGGATATTTTAAGCTGAAGCGAGACTTTTAAAAGTAACGCTTTTAAGAATTCGACTGTTCGGAGTTTGGATGATACGACGGATATCTTAAGCTAAAGCGAGACTTTAGATTAAAATCGTTGCGAGGAAACTTTTGTATGCTGGCCTAATGGTTGATCTGCAAACCTTATGAATTCTAATGATTGGAGTATTGAATGAGAAAAACCCATTAGAATGTACTACCGTTAGGGAAATATTTTTAAGTAATCTTTTTAGATAGCTTTGTCTATTATGAATCCCTTAAAATCGCTTAACTTTTACATTTATGCAGAGTAGACTTTATAATAAAAGGATGAAAGATCACTACGTTGTTTAATTAAAAACTCTTTCGAAATATATCAATGAATGCCTACAAGGTAAGCACTTATTTCAAATAATGAACTAATGATTGAATAATTTTAATGTCTAATTGCATTAATCTCATTTGGCTTATTTATCTCATTTATACTATTTAGTAACTTAATATAAAAATGATTAAATGTAGTATTTGAAAGTTCAAATAACCTCTTTGGACATTTACTTGTAATGAAGATTTCGAAATGTGATTATATTCCATAGAACACCTTAGAGTTTATGTAAACTCTTAAAATATAATATTTAGGGTCTACTCAAAATGTTAAAGATTATTTGATTGTTCAAATAATCTATCAAGCTATAAACACACAAAATATAATTTTGAGGGTCTACTCAAAATGTTAAAGATAATTTGATAGTTCAAATAACCTCTCTGGACATTTGGTTGTAATGCATATTTCGAAATGTGATTATATTCCTTAGAACAACTTAGAGTTTATGTAAACACTTAAAATATAATTTTGATGATCTACTCTAAATTTTGAGGATTATCTAATAGTTCAAATAACCTCTTTAGACATTTGCTTGTAATGAAGATTTCGAAATGTGATTATATTCCTTAGAACAACTTAGAGTTTATGTAAACACTTAAAATATAATTTTGATGATCTACTCTAAATTTTGAGGATTATCTAATAGTTCAAATAACCTATCTAGCTATTTGCTTGTAAGGCAGATTTCGAAATGTAATTATATTCCTTAGAACAACTTAGAGTATATGTAGACTCTAAAAATATAATTTTGAGGGTCTACTCAAAATGTTAAAGATTATTTGATAGTTCAAATAACCTCTTTAAATATTTGCTTGTAATGAAGATTTCGAAATGTGATTATATTCCATAAAACACCTTATAGTTTATATAAACTTAAAAATATAATTTTGAGGTTATTCCCAAAATTTTAAAGATTATTTGATTGTTCAAATAAACTATCAGGCTATTTGCTTGTAATGCAGATTTCAAAATGTGACTATATTGCTTAGAAAACCCTAGAGTCTTAAAATATAGACTCTTAAAATATAATATTGAGGGTCTACTCAAAATGTTAAAGATTATTTGATAATTCAAATAACCTCTTTAGACATTTGCTTTAATGAAGGTTTCGAAATGTGATTATATTCCTTAGAACATCATAGAGTTTATGTAAACACTCAAAATATAATTTTGAGAGTCTACTTAAACTTTTGAGGATTATTTGATAGTTCAAATAACCTCTCTAGACATTTGCTTGCATGCAGATTTCAAAATGTGACTATATTGCTTAGAACACCTTAGAGTTTATGATAGTTTCTTAATAGTTAAAAAAACCTCTTTAAACATTTGCTTGCATACAGATTTCGAAATGTGACTATATTGCGAAGAACACCTTAGAGTTTATGATAGTTTCTTGATAGTTTAAATAACCTCTTTGGACATTTGATTGTAATGCAGATTTCGAAATGTGACTAAATTGCTTAGAACGCCTTAGAGTATATGTAGACCCTTAAAATATAATTTTGAGGGTCTACCCATAATTTTGAGGATTATTTGCTAGTCTAAACAACCTCTTTGGACATTTTCTCGCATGCAGATATCGAAATGTGACTATATTGCTTAGATCACCCTAGAGTATATGTAGACCCTTAAAATATAATTTTGAGGGTCTACCCATAATTTTGAGGATTATTTGCTAGTTCCAACATCTCTTTGGACATTTGCGCGCATGCAGATTTCGAAATGTGACTAAATTGCTTAGAACGCCTTAGAGTATATGTAGACCATTAAATATAATTTTGAGGGTCTACTCTAAATTTTGAGGATTATTTGATAGTTCAAATAAACTCTCCGGACATTTGCTTGTTATGTAGATTTCGAAATGTAACTAAATTGATTTAATAATCTGAGAGCTTGTGTATACCCTTAAAATATAATTTTGCGCTCGTATATCCTTAGACTTTTCATCAACTAAACTTACCGGCAGCATACTGTTAGCTCATATGGTGGTAATAATCGATCACCGCTTTATAGTAAACAAAATGTATAGTAATTAAAATAGAAAGGATGTGTTTTGTATATCATAGTACAAATAGTACTATTTGTGTACTAATAGTACACAAATAGTTTTGTGTACTATTTATTACTAAAATATGTATACGATAGCATCTGGATGATAGTAGAATATTCAAATAGATGATTATTATCATTTTACATTAAAATAATTTATGAATACCATATTTTTCGGTGTAGTAAACGTTTTATCAAATGAATAAAACGAATAAAACGTTTTGTTCAAACACTTTATTCCGCGCAGCGTGAATAATAACTCCTGCCGTTACCGGTTTTGAACAAACAAGTCGTTTAGTACGTCATTGCTCCATATGGATATGGTAGAATTATGCAGACTCTTTTTCTTGAATAATAGTGAAATGATTTATGAAGGTATAATATAATATCGATTTAATATATCGCGATAAGAATGAATTAATTTAAAAGTTATTATTACTCATCTAGTCATAAATGTTACAATCTTCCGTTATAAATTATATTTTTTAAGATAAAGTATTTATTTTGTTAAAATCACATTCGTGCGTCATCTAATTCTATTTTTATGCATAATAAAGAATCCATGCGATTAAGTGTTCTAAATTTTTACAACGTTTAGTTATACATTGTGATCCTTTTCAAGGGTCACAGTGTAACCTTACAAAATCGCTTCTTATAACCTCCCATGGGTACGGAAGAAAACGAAGAAATTTTCTTAGTCCATAATATCGATGTGATTTTATTAGTCCATCGAACTATAATTTATGAATTTCCATCAATAGTATGGACTAAAAATATCTTCGTTTTCTTACGTATTCTTACATATTCCTCGTATACTCATGGGGTATATGGCAATTTTTTATAAATAGGTACTATCTTGAAAATGGTCGCTGTGTATGACTGAAACGTTGTAAAATTTATAAAAGAACTTTTCTTGTTTGGATAATTTATTATGCCTAAACATAGAATAAAAATCACTTCATGTTTTATTGTATAAAACATGAATTGTATGGACTAATAAACCCCTATCGATAGTATGGACTAAGGAAATTTCTTCGTACTCTTCCATAGCCATGGGATATAGGTCAACTTTTGTGTAAACTACTATCTTGAAAATGGTCATATGACCTAAACGTAAAATTTATAAAAAGATTTTTTAATGTGTGGATCCTTTATTAGGCTAAGCATAGGATAAAGTACTTAAATTAAAATGTTTGATATGACCATTTGCAACTACGCAAATTATACGTTTATCGTGCTGCAAAATATCGTAAGGGTAAAAGAGTAAACACTTCACATTGGCTACTAACAGAACATTTAAGGTTACTTCTCGGATTTCTTTACTTGAATGGGTAAAGTAATTTTTGTCTTTTCTTTGTCACCCAACCTCGATGGAGATTCCTGTTCATCTACTTGGTATATTTTATTGTAATCCGCATAACTCTTTATTTACGTTAGATGAAGTCGAGATATCACTAGTTATTATGAAAAACAATAAAGCTAATGGACCAGATAAATTATGCATCGAACATCTAAAGTCTACGACCTGCTTGCTGGTTGATTATTGACCTCAACTATTTAATGACTTTTTTCAATCATACAATTCCGATGAAGGTAGGGCTTTATTAAAGTACAGTATAAGAGGAAGGATTACATTAAATAAATGGAATCGTATTACGAGCAATTCAGTATTTGTCCTAATCTCTCATTATGATGCCATTATGATCTTGTGAAATGTGCTTTACGATCACATTATATGCACGTTTTATAGATTTTAAGATATCCTTCGATAAATCGTGACTTATTTTTCAAAGGTTTTATTAAATGTCAGTTTAATTCTGTTTTGGAGATATATAATCTTAGAATTTATGATGATATGTTTGCGACTTTATCATTCTATTCTAATCATTGAGTACTTTATCGGCATCCGTTAAGCCATATTTTTCTTTCTTTTTACATGACATCCATAAACATTTCGCAGACCTTTTTATTTTTTAAAAGGGACTTAGTGTAAAAAGGTTGCATATATATTAATATATCCAAATAAAATAATATAATATCAATATGATAAATTAAATATTAGATATATTAAATTAGATTTGCAAAAATTCAACTTACACTCTCTAAAATTGTGCCCTCACTTTGTAAATTAATCATATTATAAATCAAAATATCTAAATAATACAATATCTAAATATATAATATGATGGGATATCAATATTATATATTATATTATAATAATTATAATTAAATAATATTATAATATTACTGTAATAAATAATAAAAAAAATCATTGCGAATAAATAATTTATCGAATTCGATAATTAGTTTTATTTGCAAAAAGTCATGTTAGATATGCAATGATTAAAACTATTAGTTTAATAGTTTTTTTTACTATTAGTTTTTACTAATAGTAAAAACTATTGAATCTGAAAGTTTTCTAAATAACTTATATTATAACACAATATATTTTCGAAAGTATTTGTAAAATTTTTTAACGATATTTGATTACCATTCTCCTTTTACGCCAGATCAACCAGGTTATTAATACAAGTAGAACAAAAATAAGAGAATATTGAATTTTCATCGATTTGTGTTTTACATGAAGTGCATATGTTCCTGTTGTATTGTTGCTTATTTCTTAATAAGAAATATATTTGAAAATAAGAGTTTAAAAAATATTTGAAAATAACACTTTTAACGCAAATTATATGACTTATGCGTTAAATGCATCAACTTAGTGGATGATAGATTTAAAAATATACTGTAATTTATTATAACACTATAAGAATACTTTGAACTTAATTTTGAGATTTGAAATTAAAAATAATTAATACATAGCAACTTCTCTACTTTTAAAATTTCATTTGAAGAGGTAAATGCCATTTTACAAATTAAAATATCAAATTTGATTAATTTTAAATAATTAATATTAAATTAAATTGGGTTTCAATCTTAATATTAATTTTTAAATTGAATCTATACTTTAACTTGACAAAATAATCATTCAATTTAACGTATCTCCTCTAAAAGGGATAAGATCATATCATATTTCTGTAAATTCATTGTATGCACGACCTAAATATAAAATTTAAGTAACAATATTTATTCATGGCAATAGATATATATATTCAAATTAAATTTTGATGACTGTTTCATTTTGCACGTTGCTTAAATCCAATTTATAAACCAACAACAGTACGCTACATTTCAGTGTTGATGGACCGTTTAGGGCCTTTTAATGTTGGCTGAAGATTAAACGACTCATCTACTATAATTGACATTTAGATTTAATGAACACTTTAGCCTTACATTTTGCAAATTTAATTAAAATCCTTTCTGATTTTAAATTAAATCTGCGTTGGTAATCAAACAGATATTTTCTGCTTGATGTTATTTTTATAGTAACTAGTTTAAAATATGTATCTTTTAAATTATTTAAATGATTTTGAAGAAAGCCAATATCATTACATATTGTTGCAATTCTTGAAATTTCATTATTTAATGTATTATATTTTATATTATATGGTATGCATGAATGCTCATGCAAAAATATGTTTCTTGTAAATTTAAATATGTCATCTTTACGATATAAATTAATAGTAGTTTTAGTTAATGTTAATTTAATTTTCATATCTAGATATATACATTCTTTATCATCAATATCAGTTTTATTAAGAATAAGGCTATCTGGATAAATTTGTTCGCTTATTGAATAAAAATTATTAGAATTAAATACACATATATCATTAATATATCGAAACATATATTTAATATCTTAGTATGTATTCATTAAAATCGAATTCAATTATATAAATTGATTGCAGCAAAAACTTTATCTAACTTTGTAGAACTAATATAAGATCAAGTTGTGTTTATTTATGACGAATTTAACCTTTAGTATAAAATTATTGAGAATAAATATCAATATATGTGCTCCCTGTGTTATTTTTGTATGCTGTGCAATCCTAAAGCTAAATTCCGAGAAATTTTTATATTATATTTCTTAATTTGATAAATTATCGCATTTTTGTCGTAACTTAATGTATACAAAATTATTCTACTGAATTTATTGTTTTAGTTTAGTACATATTATATATTTTAACGCGCAGCAGTAGGAAAACCATATCATAGTATTAGGTGATCCACAATAAGAAGTCAATAACGTTACGATACAAATTCATGGGAATTCGAAATCTGCAATATTATTTAAATTTGGATTGCCATCACAATAAAATTATAATAAATCCTTTTCACTAAATGTTCATTTTCACGATATTTAATATTTAAATAAAAATTTTAATATCTTTAAATATTTTTCCTCTTATTGTGACACGATATTATCCTCACAGGTATTGTTTCTAGAAGAATTTAAGCTCACAGATGCAATATAGTTAAATCTTTAAATATATATAAAAATTATATATTACGATATTTATCGTAATTTATCGTAAATTACGATATTTGATATTTAAATAAAAATTTAAATTTTAATATTTTTAAATACTTTAATATTTTCATAATGCAATTCTTCACTATTTAATTAAAAATATTATAAATTAATACTATTTTTTATTTAATTATTATTTTAAAAGTTTCACTCCTTGATTAAAATCTAATAGTTTATATCACAAATTATTACATTATAACTGTATATGATTTTTTTGTCGTTCGGCTCCTCGAAAAAAATAATAGAGTTACCTGTTACAATATTTGTCCCAAATTTATTTGTCAAGTTAGTAACTACATTCTCTGCTAGTCGTCGATCAATCGTTAAGCTGCTATTTATTCGCATCTACAATTGTTTAGATATTTCTTAAAATTCAAAGATTAAAAGATCTAATAATTTAATAAGGTTGTAATGCCGGATAACAAATCAAATGTATCAAATAATATTTATAGATTAGTGGAGCGAGTGTAGTTTTTATTTAAAAAATCATGACAACGAGACAAAAAAATTAATCAATAATTAATTAATGAGTGATTATGAAAAATTTGGCATTTCCATTGTAATTAGAAAAATTAAAACGATTATACGAAACGAGTATTAAATGTATAAATAAATTACAATAAATTATTATTGAATTATTATTAAATTAGATTGAATTATTATTTAATAAATTATTATTAAATAATTTATTTTTAATTTTCTATCTCATAATTGACAAATTAAATATTGTTCGTAAGAACTTTTAAAACGATTAAAACAAATTAAAACGATTATACGAAATGAGTATTAAATGTATAAATAAATTACAATAATATATTATTGAATTATTATTAAATTATATTGAATTATTATTTAATAAATTATTATTAAATAATTTATTTTTAATTTTATATCTCATAATTGACAAATTAAATATTTATTTTTAAGTAAGAACTTTTAACCTTGAGAATATTATTAGAAATTGCATAAACTTTTACAAAACTATTAATTTAAGCGATTAATTATAAACGCTTAAATTTAATTGATTAAATCTAAGAGATAAAAATGACAGAATTATTATATTTACAGCACATGCATACATAGCTTGAATTATGTTTTATAGCGGATTCGGTATACGTATTTCTAGAAACAAATACAATTGGACTAAACTATTCTCCTTGTATATATATTGTAAACTGTAATTACAACAATGCTTTGAAATAATATTATGCTTTTAAATAAATTTATTTTGGATTGTAATAATGTATTGGAATAATAATT
This sequence comes from Pomphorhynchus laevis, assembly GCA_012934845.2. Classification (NCBI taxonomy): domain Eukaryota; kingdom Metazoa; phylum Acanthocephala; class Palaeacanthocephala; order Echinorhynchida; family Pomphorhynchidae; genus Pomphorhynchus; species Pomphorhynchus laevis. The sequence continues at coordinate 527,945 of WNNJ02000108.1, read as the reverse complement.
AAAAATTGTGATAATATTTGATTAAAAAATCTTATTTTTATTAATGTTTTCACCTCTGTCAATTTTTTATTAATTATCAGATTGGCAACTATGTTAAACAAAGACAATTGATGATTTTGTAATGAATCAACTGAATTCTTCCATGTCATATATTCGTGTGACGGACCTGTACGATGCTTTTTATTGTCAGGGAGGTTGAGCTGAAAGATATAGAAAACATACAGCCTAACGCTGTGCCGTTTCGTCGTTGTTTAGACTCATCAGTACCGGATACAACCACTGCTGGATGCAGAGAGGACCGGTAGACGGCTGCGTAAACTAACAATGATTCATCAGTGGGATACGAATATCACACTGGGAGTATACATTGGCTGGCATGTGATAACTACAAGGAATTCTCACCAGTGTGCGTAAAAAATACGACTAAAAGCGCAATAACTGCGCACGTAGTGTGTAGTTATTTTGTAGTTTGTTTTCTGTTTCTTTCACTCACCATCCCTTTCGTATTAATTACTAATTCCGTCATTTTATTACAATTTTTAAAATATATATTAATTGATAACGAGTAATCTTCAAACAAAATGTCATAAACAAACAAAGAGGAAATTCATTTTCATTAAAGTTTTTGAAAAGTAATGTTCAATTTTTATATGGACAATTTTAGCTTTGGATATTTAAGCATAAGCAACGGAAACAAATTTGTTTCTGCTACTGAACGATAAAAGTATATTTTTCAGCTAAGCTTAAAGCTCAAAAAAATTTGATTGGTAATATCCTTGAGTTGTATTTTAGAGATAATAATTAATTTTTTGTTGAAATCTAAAGTTCTAAATTACAAAAAAAATATTGTAAAATTTATGAAAATAATTTTAAAAATAATTTAGAAAAATTATACAAAAATAGCTTATTAAATTCAAAAAACTAAGAAGGATACTAAGTTATTGCTAATTAAGGAAATTTCGAATAAATTGGCAATGATAAAATTAGATAAAATTAGTTATTAAAATAAATTTGATAATAAATTATCCTTAATATGTTATTTTAGAGATTAGATTGAATTTAATATGGAATAAATCATAGGCCACCATAATTTAAAAAATATATATTTTTACAAAATAAAATATATTAATAATTATGAATTTTTCTATTCATAATTATTTCTAAAATCACACGAAATTTTATGAATTTTTAATTTTTTAAATTCCAAATTAAATAATTCCGGAAATATGCGACAGCGACCAAATTTATTCTTAAGACAACGTGCAATATATTGTTTTAATTAAATAAATAATAAAACTCTAAGCTACAAAAAATGGCAATTTGTTCAATTGGTTAAATATAGACAATGGTTCAATTGGCTAAATATATAAAATATTTCAACTGACTAAAATCATCTTCCACCTCTATATAAATTTCAGTATATTTCGTGAAACAAATTTTAAAATTTTAATTTCAAAAAACAGGAATTGCGAGAAATAAATATTAACAAAAGTTAGAGCATCCGAACTTGTTGCACTTTAACTTCGAGTTTCTCCGAGCTTCGTAATGATCAAACTACTCTACTTCGCAATAGACAAAGTAGAAGGGGCAAAATGGCTAAAACAAAAATTGCAAATAATGACCGATCTCTCTTATCACCAAATAGCTTGAATCTCGATTAATCATCGTAATTAAAAACGATTTCATTACGCAGATTCTGTACATATGGTTCAATTTAGGTTAAAATATGGTTCAATTTGTAGTTACTGTTAAATTTGCTGGATTGATCTGGAACTGGATTGATCTGAAATGTAAGTATATCAAGAAAGTTTTAATTAGTCTAAAGTTTTAACGTTGACCCTAATGTCCTCATGTATGACATTTATGACAGTGGGGGATGTGTTTGAAGATATTAGTTTAAAAGTAAGATTGATCCTTAGAAAAGAGTGTATGCTGATGCAAAAGTAGCGGCTTATCTATTGTGATATTAGCTTACGCTATCAGTAGCGCCGCACCATTTTTCAAATAAATAAATCTTATATTGTTTAGATGAAATGATCTTTTATGTTCATCCTTGTCATCCTAGTTAAAGTCAGGTTCAATGTTGAGAATTTTAGTGGTAACTGTTATAGCCTTGCATATGACTGATCCATGCTCGATTTATGCATTATTAAATAAGTTTATATAAATTAGCTAGTTGATATGTCTTAAAATTAATTATGAATAGACTAGTAAACTTACAGGCTGAGGTATAAATGATTTTTATAGGATGTTGCTAGGTGAAAGGTTTTATAATGCAATGTTTGGATTCATCAAGATGTAAGATAGTTTTTATTGTTATCTCCACCAGATTATTGAATTTCATAACTGATCGCAGTTCCGTCATTGTTTGACGAAACTAAACCGTACTCACCTTTTTTCATTTAATAGTATGATGTCAGTGTCACTTGAAGACTCATCTATATGTGCTTTAATTTAAAATTATATAATCACTTACCTTGTTTTCCAGCTTTTTCGTCTTCTCTGATATAATGATTGTAATCATGCTTGAACGTTTTACAACATAAATTACGAAAACAGTAATTTGAACCAAAACAGTTTGTTTAATGATATTTATATCGTAAATACGTGATTGTTCATTCTGCAAAAAGTCAAATTCAATCAGTCAATCAGTCAAATTCAATTCACCATCATTTGGTAAATGATGTATATCTAATGTGCTCGTGTTAGCGGATTTCAAAAGACAGCTAATATCAGAATTTTTTGCGTAATATCGAAAAGGGAACTGGGGATAACGATTAAAACTTTTACTATAACGGGCATGGAATGCATCCATTTATCAGATCATGTCGTACCAACCAGTTATTATACATTCAACAACATAGAGCATTAACTCAAATAGCTGGCACACAAGTTCGTAAATAAATTAATAAGTTATTAAAATAAGGAAATGCAACACGAAGCATTGCTTGATCCATTCGTAGTCTTGTTTTGAAAGTACTAAGTGAACTGCATCCAACGGTGTCTGTATCAAGATTGTTCCAAAGCTCAACAATTCTATCAAATTGCATCGCGCTCAATTTCTGAACCCTTCTTCAAATAATCAAAGAATGACATCGAAGAACATTTGAACCACGTAATTGAACCTTAATCCGAAGAGATTGATTGGGACGTTGCAATAAATGCAAAACAGACACATATCCAGTACCGACGGGTACATGTTACGGTCTTAAGTTTTAGTGATCTCAGTCTGTCTTCATAAGGCAGCGACGCTAACGTTGGTGCTAGTTTTGTTGCCCTGCGAAGTATTCTCTTTGATTTCTTATGTTCATGCACAGTACGTGGGTATACAACCGGAGCTGCATATAAAAGTCTACTCAATACATGTGCTAAAATCAGAGGCCGAAGAGCAGTCGGATCAACGCGAACAAACGCGCATCGAATCATACCTATCATTTTATTGGCACAAGCTTGCTCATTGTGCTTTTTGGTTGCTAAATTATATGTAACCCGTAGTCCTAAATCTTTGTAACTATCGACACTTTCAACAAGACAACCCTTATATTTGTAACAAACGGATGTTAGTTGCTTGCGAGCATTACCAATAATACGCATATGTTTGCATTTCGAAACATGTATCACAAGCTTGTTAGACGCGGCCCACAACTCCACATTATCTATGTCAGTTTGCAAATTATCAAAATCCTCACATAAGTGAATGAGTCGCCATATTTTTTAAATCAACTGCATACAAACATGATCGAAAGCTAATGTACCCAGGCAAATCGTTAACATAAATGCTGTATCAAGCTGTAAGTTGTATCAACAGTTGTCTAAAAGTTGTATCAACAGTTGTCTAAAAGTTGTATCAAGCTGTACGATCTTAGCTCTTTTGAATATGTCACAATAACCTCAGCAAATACGACGTTATCCCGTTTATTATATGATGTTGATAGTCATCATAACTTATGTTTAGTAATTCTTTTAACAGATTTTATGTTTCACAAACATGAATTCTTTAAACAAAGACCTATAATTTAAGGTTATCAATTTTGTACAAAACTGATTATAATAAAAAATTATTTTTGTTTATATTTGGCTTGATCTCTTCAATTTGAAATTATAAGGCTTACCATTTTACTGTACATTTAAAGTAATCATGAACTGATTACTTTGTTATAAAAATAATTAAAAACATTTATATTTTAATCAATTTTTAGACGTTTTATTTTCTATTTAATTTTCTTTCATTCCGATACAACAGCTAGCGAAATGTAAATAAGCTTGTATTTTATTGATCCTGCTCCAAAAGTCCAAACTTAATAAGTAATTAAAATCGTAGGCAAAATATTTTCTTACGAGAATGACCTATATTGTCAAAAATTGTTTTAAAGATTTATCTCCCGTTTGTGTTGTGCGTTTATATGATGCTCTTATAAGACCGATATTAGAATATGTCGCCAGTAGTCTTTCCGTGTACGCGTACAGAACTTGATCATTAGAGCGCATACTTCGACGGTTTACGAAATTATGTCCTCAGGTACGATATCTTTCCTATGAGGCACGAATAAAAAGTTTGAATATGCCGACAGTGCGTAAGAGGTTCTTTTTTTCGACCTTCTAGCTATGTATCGACTAATTAACGAAGATGAAAATTTTCCAGCAAATAGAGTTGAACTCAATGAACGGGATGGACGTAGAGGACACTTCAAAGTACTGGTAGTACATGAACGCGGAAAATATCCTCGTCATTTCCGACTGTCCCATCGAGCCATGAATGTTCCATGAATGTCGTTGCAGTGCATACAATCAATGAATTAAAATCCAATTTTCGTAATACTCATATGCGTAATTACGTATATTTCGTAATTACGCATATTCGTAATCCTCACAATTTTAGTTCAAGTCACATTATGACTGGTAAACTAATAAAAGAGAATCAATCGGGTAAAGCGCGTAGCGCCTCGCGAAATTGATGCCTAATCCTTCAGAATGTGCATGAGGCTCCATCGTCATACACCACGCAGAGAAGAATGGACGCGGATTGAGACCATGTACATTCCGTATTAACTCAGATATGCGAAGGCGAGAGCCGCGACTTTGTCGGACAAATTAAGGCGCTTGGTCTATATCGTTTAGGTAAGCGGTTGGATTTCCCGAGGTTGTTGAGGGTGGTATTTGAAACTAATGAACCGGCTGGATTCGTGAAGTCTGTTTAGAACAAATTGCGTGGTGATAAAGTTCGTAACCGTCCTGATTATTCGATGGAGGGAAGAGGCATGATGAGAGAAGCTAGGATTGAGTTGAATCGTCGCATTTTGGAGGGAGACGATAACCTAGTTATTCGGGATTTTCGAGTTGTCCGGAAAAGGCCGTTTGTGCGTTGGCGTCCACTCGTAATGAGGGCGATCTCATTTGCTTTGATTGTTTGATTCCGAATGCTGATGTGCATTCTCGGGGTTGCACGTCTCAACGTGCTCCTATCATTGGCTACACAAATATTCGTAGTTTAATTTTGAATCTTGATGATGTTAGAGTTTGGACGCATTCTATGCATCCATACGTGTTGGCTATTTCTGAGACGTGGTTACACGATGCCATTCTTGATAACATAGTATCTATTCCAGGTTATCAATTATTACGTTCAGATAGATGCCCTTCTAAGAGGGGTGGTGGAGTAGCACTTTATGTTCAGGATAGGAACGTTATTAGTAATATAATAAGATACTCAAATGGAGAAGGAACTTGTGATAGTTGATCTTGTTATATATAGCCTCCACGTTTCATTTGGTGTTCTTTATCGAACACCCAAATCAGCCATTTTAGATGATGAGTTAATGCATATTTTAACTAGTGCTTGTATAATTGATCACCCGTTCATCTTAGTTAGTGATTTTAATCTACCGAACCTGGTGATTGATCAAGACCGCAACAGTATTATTGGTAACTGTTTCCGTGATGATAAGAATCTATGGGAGTTCTTAGTATGTAATCAATTACTCATTCAGCATGTATCTGCTCCTGCTAGATTTGGCACTTATAGAGTACGTTCAATACTTGATCTTGTATTTTCTCAAAGAGATGGTTAGATATGTGACCTATCTCATAATCCTCCAATAGGAGGAAGTGATCACTGTGTTTTGGTGTTTAAGCTTACTATAGCTTCAGATATTATTGCAATCGATGCCGAACCTTCATTGACGAAGAGATCATGGTATCATGTTGATGTTAAGATGTTACAACAGTAACATCTACAACAGTAGTCTACGTGAAACTCTCAAAAGACGCAACACTTTGTTCAGAAAGTGTAGGCACAAAGGTAATTTGATTGCTCAATTCAAACTTGCTCGCAATGCATATAAACGCCTCAGAATTAAGAAACGTATGGAGTATGAGGACCAAATTGTGTAATCTTTAAATAGCTCGCCCAAACGCTTTTGGTCTTATGTTCGTCAAAGTACGCGTACTTATTGTGCAATCACTAGATTATCATCAAACGGTAACTTGCTTGATTCCCCTTCTGACGTTGCTAATGAGTTTGCTAATTCATTTGATCTACATAATGCTAGTTCGACCATAGAAAATAGTGTTCAGTCAGTCAGTTTTCCTACATGCATTAGTGCTCCCATTGTAATCAATGTGGATGATGTTGCTTGGAGGTTATTACATTTGTCGTCTTCTATCTTCTTCAGGTCCTGATGATATTCATCCACATCTACTCAGGGTGTTGAGTCAACATTTGGCTCCTTCAGTCACTAGCTTGTTTCAGGCATCTCTCGATAGCATGAAGGTACCGTATGAATGGAAGAGTGCGATAGTGGTGCCAGTATTCAAAAAGGGTGATCCGTGGTTAGCAAACAACTATCGAGCTATAAGTATTACAAGTCATTTGGGTAAGGTACTGGAAAGGATCATCCACGAACATATATTCAGACACTTGAGCATATCAGGTCAGCATAGCTTTATGCAACATGGCTTCAGAAAAGGACGTTCTTGCTTTACCAACCTTTTGTCTGCCCTGAGGCCTGGATTGAGTCCATGTTTCAATGAAAAGCAGTTGACGTTTTTCTGTTCGATTTTAGTCGTGCGTTTGATCGTGTTCCCCATAGTCTCATCATTCAAACAGTGACCAGCTACGGCATGAATAGCTCATTATAGGATGGATTATATATTTTCTATCTAACAGATCTTTCAGAGTACGAGTTGGTAGTACCCTATCCTCACACATTAAATTACGTCAGGAGTTCCTCAGGGTTCTGTACTAGGACCTTTATTATTTAACATGTTCATGAACAGTTTACTCACACAGCTCCATTGTCCGTGTTTAGCCTTTGCTGACGACATCAAAATCTGGTGTGAGGTCATATCTGCAGATGACCATATCCGCTTACAGCGTGACATTGACAGGGTTTATACATGGAGTATTAATACTGGGGTATTGTTAAACATTTTAAGTGCTCATAAATTCGTCTCGGCAGGTCCAATGTGTCCAATGTGTCAGGTTCGTGATCTCGGCATACTTATGCAATCGTCACTTAAAACTAGAATGGATACTGAAAGACGTTGCTGTTCAGCAAGGAAAATGATTTATCTAATTAAAACTTGTTTCTTGTCAATATCTCCTCAGTGTTTTGCTCGGCTATATAATGCGCTTGTTCGTCCCCATATCGAATATGCTATCCAGGCATCATTCCTTTCTACAAGAGGTGAAATGAGGGATTTGGAGAGAATTCTACGTCGTGGCAGCAAGCTCGTTCGAGGATGTAAAATGATGAGTTATAGCGATCGTTTGACTTCAATAGGCATGATATCAGTGTAAGCCAGACTACTCGTTCTGGATCTGTTTGCGATGTGGTCTATAGTAAAGGGGATAGATGCATACCCAAGTGAATATGTTAACGATATCTTGCAAACTCAAATGCTGCAAATATGGACATTCGAAAATATGAAGCAAGGATCAGCAAGTACACAAACAAAATTTGCACAAACAGCACGACGATCGCGAATGTAAAGGAATGCGTATACGACAAATCTTATCGTGATACCCACGAGTAACCGCTTACAATTGTGTGAATTTTTCCAACGCTGTTGACAGGCAACTGGCGTTAAAAAGTGTTCCGGATCAATCCCCGATACTTGTTAAATAATTCCAGATTTGCAGTATAATTAACAGTTTCGACCATATTAAGAAGACTGCGCAGATATACGGATAAAGGGGGACAGCTGCCAAGGTAGAAACTAGTGTGGATGATGTTTTTGGTGAAACTCTCACTATGCGCTTTAAAAATCTCGACACATCTGTCGAGCTGCATGAAATTACCGGAAGTCAAATCATTCCATACAACGGAAAGACCATAACTAATCAGGGGCAACAACATGACTCTGAAATACCTCAATGCACCCTCGAAAGAGAGACTCCCCAGATTATGGATCAAACTCGTTGCCGTAATTATGTTTGTCGCCTTGCGTTCAAAGTGATCAACAAATTAAATCAGCTAACTGAGTCTACGTATTGTTATATAATTATAAAATAAACAAAACATAATAATGCTAAATCAAAATTTAATAATTAAATAATAAAATTAATAATTGTTTTTAGATGTTCTATAATTTTAATCAAGTTAAAAAATAAAAATAAAAAATAAAATTTAAAATAAACGTCATTTTTATGAATTGACTAATAAATAACAGACGTTGTATCAGAATAAGAATTAGAGGTCATCAGGAGGAACTGCTATGCTATCAGGTTTCGGCCCCTAACTCCTCTACCCAACATAGCAGCGGGGCCAAATACATGCTAATGATGTATTTCCTCTGAAATAACTATCTAGTATCTTATTCTAATACAAAGTATATTATTTATTATCCATCCATAAAAATTTGCCACTTAAGAGTTTAAATTTATTCTTTATATTATTGTGTTGATTTATATATTTTACTATTTTCTGCTTGATGTTATTTTTATAGTAACCTAGTTTAAAATATGTATCTATTAAATTATTTAAATGATTTTAAGAAAGCCAATATCATTACATATTGTTGCAATTCTTAAAATTTCATTATTTAATGTATTATATTTTATATTATATGGTATGCATGAATGCTCATGCAAAAATATGTTTCTTGTAAATTTAAATATGTCATCTTTACGATATAAATTAATAGTAGTTTTAGTTAATGTTAATTTAATGTTCATATCTAGATATACACCTTCTTTATCATTAATATTGGTTTTGTTAAGAATAAGGCTTTCTGGATAAATGTGCTCACTAATTGAATAAAAATTATTAGAATTAAATACACATATATCATCAATGTATCGAAACATATATTTCATATATTTATATTGTTTAGATTTAGTTTTTACACAGTTATGAACAAATTCATATTCTATAAAGCTTAAAAACAAGTCAGCTATAATTGGGCTACTATTACCACCCATTGGAACACCTTTTACTTGTCTAAATATAAATGTCCCTACTTTTAAATAATTTTGATTTATCAAAATATTTAAGGATTCTATTAATTCAATTTTATCCATATATTTATATTTATTTGATGGTTTAATTTTTGTTAGATAGGCGTTATAATTATTATAACATATATATGTATATCTTTTTCCGAATATAAGATTAATTAATTTTACTAACGCTTCTTTAATATCTACTAAATCTAGATTTGTATAAAGCGTACTAAAATCGTGTGTATTTATATTTTGAAAATTTATTCCTTTTGTCTGTTCTAAAAATTCTTTTGTAGAATTAATACTGAAATAGTGTTTTATACCAGTATTAATTTCGATTACCTTGCAATATTTTTTAAAATGTGATTTAATTACTTTAAGTATTTTATTCATATAAACAGAAAGTGGTTTTAATGTACATTTAAACGCACTACATATGAACCTAGGTTTTATTGGATTTTTATGTAATTTTGGATTCCAATATAATATAGGTATAGTTTTATTATCTAATTCAACCTTTATACCCTTTTTATCCATTATAGAACAGTGACTTGTAATAATTGTTTCTAAACTCAACTCACTACGTTCATATGTTGGATTTACATTTAAATCATTAGAATTAACCTCTTTCATTAGTATATCATAATAAAGCTTTTTGCATATGAAGACAAAGTTATTACTAGCTTTATCAATAGTTGTTATTATATAGTTATCCTTTAATTTAGTAAGTTCTTTATACATATCTTTATTAATTTTATCTTTCCTTTATAATTGTTTGTTATTTTCATTTTATTTTTAATTTTATCAAATATATAATCTTTCCAAATGTTTATCTTAGATATATTCGAGCTTTCACTATTAATCAGCTTACTAAAGTAATCATTTAAGTTATTATATAACGAACTGTAAATTTTATTTTTGTCGTTGTTGTTATTTAATCTATATTTATACCCTTTTGATAGCAGCTTTCTTAATTCACAATTTTCAATTAATTCTAGATTATGGGTACATATATGTTCATTTATTTTATCAAAACTAAGACTTTTACAATTGCATTCTGTTTCCATTATGTTTCTAATATTATCGTTACATATTGATTTTAATTCTTTATTATAATTACAAATTTTTCAATAATTACAAACTCCAACGATAATAATATAAAGAATTTGATTCGAAATGAGAACGAGTGGTGGTTGCTGCAGTATCCATAGTTCTGATATATATACTGAATGATTTTTTTTATTTTTTTCTTGTATTAATTTGATTTTTTTATGTGAGCGATCAAAACAGCCTTATGGCTATGACCTGTAGTAGTTTTTTTATTTTATTTTTTTTAATATATCATAAATATTATTACATTAATATAGGTTCCCGCAAATGGGCCTAAATTTACAATTTTAAAGAAAAAAATCTCACCATACCAGTTTTAATATTCAAAAAGTCACTAAATTATTCTTCCTTGATTAAGCATAAATCCCTTTAAGGACGATTTATAGCTGATCGAGCTCCACGGATACATCGAGAAGTCATCTTTGCAAGGGTAACGCTGATGCTACTACGTAATCTGGTTATTTCATCGTTGTATGAGCTGTTATGACTTCTTGTCAGGAAGCTCGCGATTCTCTTTAACAGGATTGCCGCTTCCGAACCCGCCCCGCTGAGCATCAAAAATACCACGGGAATAAATGACGCATGCTCTATGTTATTTACTCTCTCAAGATACTTCCTTTTCTTCCTTAGTTCATGATATTCGAAGCATGGTCCGATACTCTTACTGGAGTTAGAGGAAGCGTATGCGTTGAACATGCAGATATCAAGGAAAGTACACTCCGTCCTGTTTCCAAAGATTCCGGAGATGACTTTAAGATTCCTTGTGATGACTTTAAGATTCCCTGTGATGACTTTATGTCATCACAAGCGTGTGCATACAACTAATGATGATCCTGATATTGATGCATGTACTAGGGCATTTATCGGACTGGTTACTAATCTATTCTATATACCTGTAGTAGTAATATTCTATTGACCTGTAGTAGTAATAATAAAGTTACTTATGATCGTGGAAAAATGCGTTCGAGGGGGCAGATAGATCATATGACTGAGCGTTTGGATTGACTATTGTAACATCTAAAAATTTTCGCTTAGTAATAGGGGTAAAAACGTTTGCACTATACTTATAGCCCAGCTCCACGATCGCTTGTAGTTGTGGAGGCGATGAATGGATAAGAATCTGCTACAAGAGATAAAATTGGTTCAATAATCATATTTTCGACTTGCTTGCTTTAACTCCGACTCAATTAGCTCTATAATTATAGTGTGCCTAATTATTTAGTATCCCCAGTTTTACAGGAAAACGCATGCGAACTCGTATTTTGTTTTCCACACGAAAAAATTTACCTTCGACTTTTCATCCAACCAAGGGTATCATTTGACAAACCTGCTGTGAATTTGTGGTTACTTAGAACTTTATGTCATCACAAGCGTGTGCATACAACCTTAATGATGAGCCTGATATTGATACATGCACCGGGGTATTTATTGAACTGGTTACTAATCTATTCTATTATCTCTAATTCTACATTTTTGTTATGTAATGTTAATGATATGAAACACTGTTTCTTCAATATATATTCCTCTTAAACCCAATTCAAATAACTTGCACATTTTAGTTGACTGTCAAATCTTTCGTCGTGTATCTTTTAAGGGTTAATATTTCTTTTGTTTGGCTGTAAACAAAAAATGATTTGGTAGGGGATATTAGGATTTCGAGAAGAAGACGCTTAAAGAATATAAAGGAAGTAAATACATGAATATGGGTAGGTAAAGAATACCAGGCTAAAGGTGCAGCAATTGAATAATATCGAAGACGTTTGAGAAATATTTTGGAAAATATAGAATACGAGATTCACGGGAGCGTAAAAATAAAGCAGTTAGTCGGGAAAGATCGAGTTAAGGAATGTGTAAATAAGAAGAATATATAATTTTGCAGATAAAGAGATAAAACTAAGTAAACGGAATTTGATAAATTTAGTTTCCCTCTATTACCGGGAAATTAAAGTGAATGCTTAGTTCAATTACGCGGTAGCTGACAATCATCAACACGTTATGGTAGTTGCATCAAATAATACAAATCCCAGTACGATAAGTATCATCATGGATATTTTTAGTGCGGTTTAAAAAGGCTTGTAAGTCGATATGCTAAGGATATTATTATTCTGACAATACCTAGACATAAGGCTATTTTGCATGATCACAGTTTGAAAAAATGAAACTAAAAAATAAGAAACGAAAAAAATCAACAAGCAAAAAAAACAAATCACTGCAAATATGTCCATGACTCGTTTCTCGTCTTCTTGATGATTCATGTCATTAATAATTTTCGAACAAATGCAGACTCCGGGAGGAAGCAATTTCCTCAGGCAGACAATTCCACATATTAAGTACCCTGTGTGACAGTCTCCAGCATTTTGGATACCTGTCATGCCTCGTTTTATAGACAGTTTTGCTGTGACCAGTGTCTCTCAACCAACAAAGCGGCATTATTTGCAATGTTTTGATGCTGCCAAGAGCAATGTGGATTTTGTATAGTGGTGTTGACGCCGGCTTTGATTGTTTATTTTGTGACTGTTGAATGATATGTCTCTCATATATAACTGGTTTTCGTTTTCCTCTGTTTTGAGTTCTTACTTAGAAAAACAATCATTGCCTACTGTGTTTCAATTGTTGATTAAAAGATTTAAATTGTCGATTAAAGTTACTTACAAATATCTCGTCTCTAATAAAGACTACATAACTTTTTCATTAACTTATTCAGCATAATAATCGACCAAACGTTTTCTTGCCAAACCATAAAAAAAGTTTGAGATAAAATAACATACAATCTAAAGTAAATACAATTAATATACACAATTGTTTTCGTACTGTTATGAAGAACAAGAAGGTTAAATCTACAAGTTATCAAGTACAGTGTGACTCTGATGATTGTCGACGCTGGTCGACGATTACAATCGCTACTGATTCAAATGATAATTCTAGTGGGTCATTTATGTGTGGATTTTGCGCTTTCCTGTGCATTCAATACAGGGATATTAATTCAATGTCTAAATCGTCAGTGATGGTTGCAAATGTCGGAGAATTTTCCGTACATAAAACAGGAAACGGCCAGAATAAAGAACCATTAGCACAACCGCTAGATATTAATGCGCGAATGCGTGGCGAAAACCGAGATCGGTGCGTAATCTTTGCTAATACGCCGGAATCTAACTCTTCAAAGCCGCAGCTACGTATTGATCATGACGTGAGTAGAGTTCGGGAAGTATTATCAAAAATATTTACTTCAGGTGAGGAATCTATAGCCTCATCTCTTCTAGTGAAATCATTGTTCAGGTTAGGTAAGAAAAATGAAGAACGTCCACGCTTATTGAAAGTGTATGTAAATCGTCCGACAATGCTAACGAGATATTACGCAGAGGGTATAAATTAAAAGGTCAAATTACTAAAATCTTTAAGGATCTCAGCATTCAGGATCGTAAGATGCGACATCAAGCTTGGGAAGAGCTAAAGACCAGGAATGCTTCTGGTGAAAAGGACTTGACAATAAGAAATTTTCGTGTGGTTCGAAGAAAGCCATTTGTACGTTGGAATCCAATCGGTCCGTTAATTGCTTAGGTATTGATCCACCCTCGTTAGATATATTTCCTACTGGACTATCTATAAACGCAGGAACCAGTAAATGTTCAACTCCAATTATTAATGTCGCTTACACAAATATTTGTAGTATAGTATCGAAGATTGACGAATTTCGGAACAGATTCTTTACATATAAACCTCAAATAATCGCAGTTACCGAAACTTGGCTAAATCATGATATTGCTGATAGTATGGTAGCTGTGGATGGGTATTCGATCATCAGGGTTGATCGTAAAGTACGACGAGGAGGCGGTGTTGCACTTTATGTCGATCAATGTATATGTATTGACGATTTTGAATGTTATACTGACACATATGGTACTTGTGAACTGATGGTTGCGAGTCTATCCCATGCAAGAAATAAAGTTACTATCGCACTATGTTATAGATATCCATGTAGCTTCGTTCTCACTCAGAAATTCTCAGATATTTTGATAAATGCAGCGATGGGTGACCGATTCCTCTGTTTAGGAGACTTCAATATTTCCAGCATCAATATGGATGATCCTCATTCAGGAATAACATCTTTTAGTAAACTAGATCATGACTTGTGGAATTTTCTGTTAGATAGCCTATTTCTTGTTCAGCATGTATCAGCACCAATTAGGATTATGAATGATCAAAGTTCTTTGTTGGATTTAATTTTATCTAAATCATTAACAGATGTGCGTGACATTATGCATGAAGCACCCATAGGAGTTAGTGATCATTGTGTATTGCTTTTTCACTTCTCAGGGATTTCAAATAATATTATCGACGAAGTCGAAACTAAAATCTTCAAGCATTGTTGGTATTGTGCGGATCAGTGTAAAATTCTCCAAGCAGCATCGACTATGAACTTTGTAGGCGCTAGCGACGATGTTGAAGATTGTTGGAAAGTTTTCCGTTCAGCAATGTGCGAAATAATAGAAAAATACGTTCCTACCAAGATCGTGCATAAAAATAAAAAAGTGAATCCTCCGTGGTTTAATAGAGAACTTAAATCAGAACTAAGACGAAGAAACCGACTGTTTAAATTAAGCTGCAAGGACAATACTTATCGACAGGAATACGTCAATTGTCGTAACTTTTTCGAAAAGCTTAAAAAACGCAAAAAAATTAACTACGAAATGAGAATAGCTGCGGATTTTCATAGTGCACCAAAACGATTTTGGGCTCACATACGTAGAAATAGGACAATTCCTGCGGTTTCGTCTCTTCGTATTAATGATAACTTTATCACATCGCCTCAAGATGTAGCCGACACGTTTGCGTCGACTTTTCAACTCGTAACTAATAACACAGAAATTAACCAGCAATCTCGTGTAAGCCATTCACGAACTTATTTTGATGTTACTACCGAGGAGGTTTATAGTGAGTTAAATTATTTACAACATTCATCACCTGGTCCGGATGGATTATATCCCCATATACTAAAGATATTATCAACATTTATTGCTTCACCGTTAGCTTATTTGTTTCAACTATCACTAGTTAAGTCAATTCTACCGTTAGATTGGAAAATCACCACTGTAGTGCCAGTCCACAAAAAAGGAGATCGTCACAATCCTGAAAATTATAGAGCAATAAGCCTTACAAGTGTCGTATGTAAGATGTTAGAGCGCATATTGTATCGGTGATTACTATTCTATCTTGAATCATCGAACTTGTTAGATAATTCGCAACATGGTTTTCGTCCTGAACGTTTGTTAAGATCCAAAGTGAGGCTAATGTAGCTTTATTGAAAACATCTACAAAACAAATAACATTAAAACACAAGTTAGTTAATTCACGACATTCTCCTCCGCCAAACATAATCTCGTAGATACGCGGGAGTAGCTTTATTTCGCACGGGTCTTTCGTTGCTCTGCATAATTTCATTTCCTTTCTCGTCGGATATTTTGAAAGTATCGTTTAAAGTATCGTCGTCCGTACTCACAGTTTTATCGTCGCTGTAGCTGGTATCAGGGTTATAGCTGCTTTCAATATCATCTTTAGTAGTAGTTGTAAGTTGTGATGTATCGTTCGTACATTCATGATGTTCTATCATTAGATTTTGGCAGCTATCTCCACCTGACAACCGTTGTCCGATATCGAAACCGGGAGCCACGTCCCTTAAAGAAACCGCACCTTGTCGTTGATTAGGATATTCGATGATAGCGTATTTGTTGTTAGCAGTCACAAGTTTAGCTGGACAACCTATTGGTTCATATTTCGATTCACGTCTATGATTCCGGACAAGTACAGATGCACCATCGGTCATCCATTTTGGAAACGTTTTGCCTTCATTACTCTTTCTGGGGTAAGAAAATATCCGTTCGTGAGGTGTGTAGTTGGTTGAAGTACATAAAAGACTCCTTATGCTATTGAGTGCTCTTGGTAATATTATTTGCCACTGATGAATAGACATTCGTTCACTTCGTAACGTGGTAGTTATAGCTGTCCAAATTGTTGAATTGTATCGTTCGCATTGTCCGTTACCTCTTGGGTTGTACGGTGTTGTGGAACTGCTAGCGATTCCTCTCTCACTGAGAAAATGTCTGACATCCGATGACATAAACGACGTACCTCTATCCGAATGAATATATTCTGGACAACCAAAAATAGCAAATATTTCGTCCAAACAATGACACACAGTTTTAGCAGACATATCGGGGCACGCGTAGGCAAAAGGAAACCGACTATACTCATCAATCACAACAAGGAGGAAACGGGATCTTGAATTACTCGGTAATGGTCCTTTGAAATCTATGCATAATCGCTCAAAAGGGCGGGTAGCTTTAATTACATGAGCCGTACAGGTATTTGAAAATCGAGGCTTAGAAAATTTACAAGCTTCACAACGTTCACAAATATTTTTCACATCATTTACTGAGAATGGAAGATTCCGTGATCTGACATAATGAGTTAACCGTCGTACACCGGGGTGACATAATGATTCGTGAAGTTCTCGTAATCCTCTATCGAAATTGGAAGTAGCACATATTCTAGATAAGGTATCTGCTGGTCCATTCAAAGATCCCGGGCGGTAGAATATTTCAAAATCGTAATTGGCCAATTCTGCTTTCCAACGTTGTATTTTGTCGTTTTTTATCTTGCTTCCGTTTAGTTGATTAAATATAAAACTAACTGATCTTTGGTCTGTGATGATTTTAAAATGCCTTCCGATAAGAAAATGTCGCCACTTAATAAGGGATTCTACTATGGCTAAAGCCTCTTTCTCGATTGCTGCCCATCTCTGCTCGCTTACAGAAAGTTTTCTTGAAAAAAACGCAATCGGACGACCGTCTCCGTTCAGTGTAGCCGCAATGCACGTTTCAGAAGCGTCTGTCTCGACTGTTAGCGCTTGAGCGTTATCGATGTGGTATAAAGAAGCACTCGCAATATTTGCTTTAAGCTTTTCAAATGACAGTTTTGATTCAGCGTTCATAGGGAATGAAGCGTTTCTCAAGAATTCAATCTTTTGTGAAAATTCTGGTATCCAAGACGAGTAGTAAGCAAAGAGTCCAATACTTCGTTGTAAGGATCTGACATCGTAGGGGGAGGGAGTTCATGTAAAGCCTACAATCTGTCCGGATCTGGTTTCAGTACTCCTTGACAAATTAAGTAGCCGAGAAGCTTTATTTCTTTCTTGTTAAATTCACATTTAGTTGTATTCATTGTGAGCCCGCACTTGGTAGCGACACTGTTGAATTTGCCCAGATTTTCGTCGTGTTCTTGTTGGGTCATTCCGCAAATTGTAATGTTATCTAGATAGGCAAATGTACTTTTTAATTCATTTGTTTCAATCATGTGATCCATACATCGCTGAAAGCATGACACTGCATTCTTCAAACCAAAGGGCAATCTCGCAAAGCAATCTAATCTTCCATCTGCTTCAAAGGCAGTATATAGTCTATTGTCTGGATGTAGAGGAACTTGATGATAAGCAGACTGTAAGTCAATTGTAGAAAACCATTTGTATTTACTAATTTCATACACAAGATCTTGTAAGTTTGGCAAAGGATAGGCATCCAGCAATGTATATTTATTTATCGTTTGTGAGTAATCAATAACAAGCCTGCGTTTATGTCTCTCCGAGCGCGTAACTACCACTTGAGCTCGCCATGGTGAAATACAAGGTTCGATAATCCCATCTTTCAATAACTTCTGAACCTCCGATCGAATAAAATCACGATCGGCTGGATTATACCGGCGAGACCTCGTTGCAATAGGAATGCAATGTTCATTTAGATGTGAAAATGGTCGAACTGGCTTGAAATCTATAGGTCGCAAAGCAGCAATCGCCAATTCGTTTCTAGGACCATTCAATTTTAGTTTGAAAATCTTATGCTCATTCATAAAATCCATCCCCAATATTGCTTCGGTACATAAGTCGTCCAGAACATGAAATATAATGTTTTTATAAATTTGGACTTGTAGATGATGGAAGTAGTGACATGGCCTTTAGTTAAAGTCTTAAGCGATTAGTGGCCATTGTAATAGGCCGTATATCTCTGACGATAGGCAATTTCATCTTACTCACAATATCAGTTCGAATAAAACTATAACAACTCCCTGTGTCAAACAAACACTTTACTCTTTTGTTGCAAATGGATATTTGGTCTACAGCTTTTCGGTCAGACAGTATTGAAGAAATGCACGCAGAGTATTTATTACGACCGAATTGTGAAGATCGACACGCTCTTGCAAAATGTCCTTCCTTCTGACATTTATGGCAAATTGAATTTTTTGCCGGACAAGATTCTCGACTATGCTTTGATTGACTTCCACAAAAAAAGCACTTCCAATTACTTTTGATTGTTGCAACTACTCTATCATTCATTTGTGCCAGTTGATCTGCCGCCTCTTCCTTTCTGCTGTCGGAAACATGAGCTAGTCGATAATAAGGTCCTTCGATTACCGTTGAACGTTTTTCCGCACTTTCCATAGCTTTTGCAATTTCAAAAGCGTTAGTGTTAAGGTACAGTTTTCAAGTAAACGTTCTCTAATTTTCTTTGAGGAAATACTCGCTATGAACGCATTTAGAATTGCCTGATCTCGGTGATCTTGTGCCGATACTTCTTCGAACTTACATTCTGAGGCTAGTTGCTTTAAACTATTAGTGTAGTGTTGAATATCTTCTGCATCTTCTTGTCTCCTCGCGAATAGTATATATCGAGCATAAATGACATTGGTCGGTCGCTCAAACATCGATCGAAGCGTCTTGATAGCTTCTGCATAATCAGACAGTTGTTGAATTGACTTGAAAATTTGAGGAGAAACGTAATTACGCAGTAACGCCAATCGAATCTCACACGGAGCTCCGATGTGTTCGATAAACGCTTCGAATGTTGATAGCCAATGTTTCCAAATATCCGCTCCGTTTGGGTCTATTGTAAGTTTACTTGGCTGCAGATATCGTGCATAATCAACATTCGCCAATCCGTTTACGACTATGTCCATATTGACAACAAATGCTCACACAAATGTTTTCAATAAATTGTTAAGATCCAAAGTGAGGCTAATGTAGCTTTATTGAAAACATCAACAAAACAAATAACATTAAAACACAAGTTAGTTAATTCACGACAACGTTCTTGCATGTCTAATCTTTTATGTGCACGCGAAGCATGGGTTGATGCAGTTGCGCAGGGTAATGCAATTGATGTCGTGTATTTCGACTTCAGTCAGGCCTTTGATAGGGTTCCCCACAATATGTTAATTGAGGCTCTTGCCGGTTACGGAATTGAAATTCCTATTATTCGATGGATTCACGCTTTTCTATCTGATCGTTCTTTCAGAGTTCGAGTTGGAAATTGTCTATCTAGACCGTCAAATTTATCAATGGGTGTTCCTCAGGGATCGGTGTTGGGTCCATTATTATCCGTCATATTTCTGAATAGTTTGCTACGCTCTCTAAAATGTAAAAAATTAGCATTCGCGGATGATCTTAAAATATGGAATGTCATTACATGCTATGCCGATATGCAACACTTACAAGATGACATAAATATGGTTAATAGGTGGAGCGAACTGACCGGAATCATGATTAACATTACTAAATGTGTCCACCTCAGATTTGGTCGTAGTGATTTACCAAATGATTATTCTGTTTGCGGTGAGATTATTCCCACAAATTCGTATACAAAATATCTTGGGATAATTGTTCAGAATTCGTTTAAAACCGACCTCAATACTAAAAATATATGCAACACGTCGAGAAAAATTATTTACATGATCACAAATACCTTTAGTTCGCTTCCACTGTCTCAGTTCTCACTATTATATAAGGCGTTGATCAGACCAATCATTGATTATGCTTCGCCGGCGACTTTTCCTTCTACGCGTGGTGAAATAAACCAATTAGAAAAGATTCTTCGCCGATTTTCCAAGCTATGTTCTGGTCTTCGGAACATCGCCTACTGTGATAGACTAAGCCAACTAAATATTACTTCAGTTTACAAGAGATATGTGTACAATGATTTATTACAGTTATGGCGAATGATCCATGTCTTTCCTGGTTATCCATCGGAATCCGTTATTCTAAATGATCGCCCGAGCCACAGAGGACATTCTTTATCAGTTGTTGTGCAATCACACGGGAAATGTCATAGATACTTGCGATTATCTCACAGAGCGGTAAACCTATGGAACCGATTGCCGATTTCGATCGTGTCTATGGCACAGTACAAATCTTTCCAGAATGCGCTGAGCATGTGGATAAAAAGAGAAGATTCTTTGCAGGAAATATATAACTATATATTTTGAACTTTCTTGGCTGCTTAATAAACTACTTACAATAAAAAGGTTTACAACGATTACATCGATTACAACGATTACTTCAACGATTAAAGAATTTAAAATTGTCTTGATTATAATAAGTTCTTACAATTTCAAATTGAAATTTAAATCAAATTCCATTGATACCGCAATAAACGAAATCTGTTGATCGGATCCATTATTCAATAACGAATTTTCCATTTGAAAAATTGATGGAAATTTGAATTCCAGTACAATATCACATTATATGACAAAAATATGACAAAGAAGACCAACAAGCAAGCGAAACACAACAATACAACAAAGTCGGTTGGGTACGCAGATAATGAAGTGGCATGTGACTCTCACGGCTGCGCGATATGGACCAAAGTAAGCTTCCCCTCAGACAGTTCTCAAACAATGACGAGTCACAATTTCTATTGTGGTTTCTGTGCAGCTCTTGCAATTGCAAATTTAAATAAGACTATTAACGATCTACGCTCACTAACCGAAGACACTGATAAACCATTACGATCAGATATCCCTTATACATGTGAAGTATTCGAGCAAGATACAATACCTTCACTAGACAATGAAATCGCCCCGATCAACATAACGGCAACATCTGATACTTCAATATTCCGGAAATCTACCCCTACTCGAGTTTGGACACGAGGACATGCAAGATCGCGAATCGTAAAGGCAACAACCCTTGAAACTTCCTTATTTAACCTTAAATTCGATTTCCTAGATTCGTCAAATCTAGAGAATTCCATCATTTCTCACAAGGATACACAGAAACAAACATTCCATATTACTTAGAAAACACATCCAAGGCTGGAAACAAACACAGAAGCACCACATCACACAGCACTCCCAACTTTTTATTGTCCTCAAACAACCCATAGTCTATATAAAATGGATGGAACACTCAAACAAATGATAAATCATACCAATTCCACTGTAAACAACACTGATAACCCCAATATACCTATTCTATCTGAGCCTAAACGACATAAACGCCGAACATTCGATCGGGATAAATGTTTCATTATTGTAAATTTAAATGAATCACCGAGTCCAAACAGTCTCATCCGGATTAAACATGATGTTGATTCAGTAAAGCAAGTTCTTTCAACTGTTCTCCCAACAGAAATATCAGTCGAACAAAATAGACAGGTAATATACCTCTTTCGCATTGAGAAGGAACAAGATGGCACCAAACCAAGGCTTTTGAAAGTTGTTGTTGATAGCCCCGAGACTAGTAAGCAAATCATCAAGAATTCCTTTAAGTTAAGGGGCTCCAGTATCAGACTTCTACCTGACCTCAGCACTGAAGATAGAAACAGATTGAAATCTGCAAGGAAAGAGCTTCAACAAAGAATTCAAAACGGTGAAAAAAATCTAATTGTGAAAAATTTTCAAGTTGTGCGGCGAAGGGTAAATACGCGATTCAGCCTCGGAATCCGTCTAACCGTTCCATCGACACTCTCCGCCGCACAGATTCGTGCATCCACCACGTAAACATCAATCCAATTTCAACACCAACAGCGACACCACACCACTGCCGTTACTCTCAAAATAATATTTCCATCATGTACTCTAACTGTTTAAGCATGTACAACAAATTTGACGAAATATTGTGTCTCGTTAATTCAATGAACACAAACATCATAGCATTGAGCGAAACCTGGCTTAACAACGATATATCTGATAATGAAATCTCAATCCCAGGCTACTTTGTTATACGATCGGATCGAACCGCCTCAAAAGGAGGTGGAGTTATATTATACGTCAAGCAACCGTTAACCATCATCGAGCACAGCATTGTATCAGATGATTCATACAACGAATATCTGTGGGCAACAGTATCTTCTCCTGATAGACAGAAACTAAAAATCGGTTTATTTTACCGATCTCCGCGCTCCGCAACTGAAAAGATTGGCATCTCTTTACGACATCACCTAACAAGCTTATCACCGATCATTATCCTAGGAGACTTCAATATGCCTCATGTCAATTGGGACCTATATACTTCGACACATGGTTGTGATGTTGAATCATCCAATCTCCTTGATACGTTCAACGATCTCAATCTAACCCAGCATATTCACGAACCCACTAGAAGGAGGAAGCAATCATCTGCCATTTTAGACCTCTGCTTATCACGAGGGGAACCCACAATTGATGAAATCTCTCTCAGCCCCCTATTGGCCACAGTGATCATTGTGTCATTAGGCTGGCGCTTTCTGTCAGTCTCTTTAAAACAGCCCCCTCGGCAAAACCCGAATTGAATCCCTTCAAAGCGAATTTCGCAAGTATGACGCAAGCTATTCGAAACATTCAATGGCCTAATCCATATGAAATTGGCATAGATCAGTGCTGGGAAAATTTCAAATCTACTTTGATCAATGCTCTAAATTACTTCTCCCCTTTAAAACGTCAGCGCACATCCCACAAAACTCCCATTTGGTTTGACTCGCAGATTAAACAAATGATTAAGACAAGAGACAAAATTTACAAAAAATTCAAAGAACAGAATTGTTCTTGGACCGATTACAAGGAATTACGAAATCAAGTTACGGCACTCAAACGTCAGAAACGCAGGTGCTTCGTTTCCAATCTTTGTCGATCATCAAAAAGATATCCCAGTAAATTGTTCAAACATATCAGCTCATTAAAATCAACTACGTCTGAGATTAACTCTATATTTATGGAAACCGGTGAGCTCACATCTGATGACAAAGCAATTGCCTATATTTTCCTAGATCAATTCACGCTAGAGAGTCCTACCTGTCAGTATTGCCCCAGATTCTCCACTGCTCAATATCCGTGTTAAGAATTTACTCCATTTGATAAATTTGAGGTTCTTAACGAACTTCTAAAGCTACCACGATCAATTGCGGCAGGACCAGACAATATTCCTCCAATTCTTCTTCGGGAACTTGCACCAGTAATATATGAACCTTTACACACCATATTCGATTTCTCCTTGTCAACAGGCTGTATACCATCAGATTGGAAATGTTCTATAATCCGACCTCTCTACAAAAAAGGCGACCGTAATCTAGCAAGCAACTATCGGCCCATAAGCCTTACCTGCGTTGCTTGTAAAGTGCTAGAGAAACTGCTTTTTAAACGAATCATCGGGCACCTAGAAGATAACCAAGTACTCTGCAACAACCAGCATGGTTTCCGCCCAGGAAGATCTACTGTCACAAACCTAATACTTGCGAGGAGTGATTGGACCAGATATGCCGAGGCTGGAGTTAATGTTGATGTTTTGTTTTTCGACCTCAGCAAACCATTGGATCGGATATACTATGATGTCCTCTTTATTACGCTGGAACAGTACGGCATCAGAGGAACCCTCCTTAATTGGATTAACTCCTTCCTTAGAAATCGGAAGATTACTGTATTGGCTAATAAACAAATGTCAAAAACAAGAAATCCTGGACGCGGTGTTCCTCAGGGATCGGTACTCAGTCCATTGCTCTTCATTATTTACATCAACGAGCTTACTACAGCTATTTCGAGTCCATGTGGTTTATATGCCGACGACTTGAAAATTTGGCGATTAATAATCGATAGCCGAGATCCAATGATACTCCAGAGAGACATTGATAATATTAAGGTATGGTGTAATCAACGGGGACTGGTATTAAACCCCGATAAGTCAAAACATATGCGCATCGGACATCTACACATCAATTCATCATATACCATTGACGGAAGAGAAATTGAAACAGTTCTCCAATTTCAAGACCTTGGAGTGATCGTAAATAGAAGCTTATCGACCATCCCACATACCAGTCACACAGTTGCTAAATGCCGTCGAATTTTAGGACTTATTAGAAAGACCATTGGCCAGCTTGACGCATCCAGTTTTAAGTTAATTTTCAATGCTTATGTCTTATCTTTAATGAGATACGCTTCACCTGCCTGTCACCCTCAAACTACGACAGAGATGAACCTGTACGAATCCATATTACGCAAGGCCACACATCTTGTACCCAGCCAACGCAAGCTCTCATTCATTTTTCGACTTCACGCACTTGGTGTGACCACAGTGAAGAAATCTTTAAAGTCATCTGATTTAATGTTTGTGTGGACAGCGCTTAATGTTCAAAAAGAACAGAGGGAACATGTTTGCCGCAAACTGTTCGAACTTCGAAATTCAAACAGATTGAGGGGACATCACCTCACGTTAAAGACCCACATTCGTCCACGAAGAAGATTTAACACAATTGTCAACCGAACGTGGAAAAGCTGGAATAAGCTACCAAGTCAAGTGGTTTCGGCCTCCAGTATTTTGTCCTTCAAGAGAAATCTGAAGAATGTACTAACTTAAAACAATCGGATTTTCATTGATATTTTTTTAACCCTGTACCCAGCCTGTACGAGCTCTACGCTCTTTTGCTGCTGTTGTATTTAATAATAATGATTAAAAACAATGTGCTTCAATAATCAATGCTATTAATTATTAAAACATAGTTAGTATATATTACCCACTAAATAGTCACAACTGACCCACTAGATAGTCATAAGTCGTTCTTGTCCGGGAAATCTTATGAATCTTTCAAAAAGAGAAGATTCTTTGCAGGAAATATATAACTATATGTGACAATTTATTATTGCTGAACTACTTTTTTTCTTTCTTTTTTCCTTTTCTTAATATTGTGATCAGACAAAATGACTCTTTAATGTGTCAAAGTCTTGTAATAAATAATAATAATTTTAATTAATGACATGACCTATCAAAATCGATGAACGTAATGCGATCGAACCACTCGGATAACCGTCCAACCGGTGTACACGCGCATACATTACTATCAAGGAATTACGAAATCAAGTTACGGCACTCAAACGTCAGAAACTCAAACGTCGTAAAAGTGGAAGAGGTGGAGGTGTTATTCTTTATGTGAGCAACGATGTGAAAGTAACTATTCTTAGCACTTCTTCTTCTAATAAAGTCGAAAGTTTGTGGTGTCGGGTAAAATTCATGCATACCGCTCCGCTTGTTCTGGGGGTAGTATATCGTTCACCCTTGGCCGCCACAGATAAACTGATTGGGGAAGTAGAACTTTATTCTAAAGGTACCTCCAATGTTTTAATACTTGGTGACTTGAATATGCCTTCGGTTGATTGGAATTCGTATACGGCTTTTCCTACTTGTGACCATGCTTCCTATGACCTTCTGGAGTGTATCATCTATTGTGGTTTAACTCAGCGTGTCCAAAATTGCACTCGTTTTGCTAGTGACAGTAGATCTCTATTAGATGTATGTTTATCTTCGAACAGTGAGATTATTAACGCTATCCGTTATGATGCCCCGATCGGTATGCCTGATCATTCGGTTAAGGTTTCAAGAAGATACTCGAGGTCCGCGTGAAAATCAAGTGGTTAATGCTTTCAAAACCAACACAGGTGCAATTAAGTCAATACTTTCAACAGCTACCTGGCCAGATCCCGCTGTTGTTGGAGTACACGGCGCGTGGAATTACTTTCAGAGAACCTTAGAGTCGCTGCTTATTTTATTCTCTCCACTTAGAAGCAGGACACGTCGAAAAGATTCTCCCTGGTTCGATTCTGAGTTACGTTCAGCATTGAGGACTCGTAATTTGATCTTCAATCGCTACAAAGTTGGGGAGTGTAGTTATGATGTTTTTAAACAGGCAAGAAATTTATTCAATTCATTGAAGAGAAAGAAGCGGTGTGCATTTGAGAATGCATTAGCTAACAAGTGTAAATACGATTTAAAGGTCATTTTTCAGTACCTATCAAGCAGGGGAGCTGTTGATTCTTCGATTTGTCACTACTTCTATGACATTTCTGCGAATGACCTAGCTGAAGAGTTTGCGGCACACTATTGCACTTCAGTAGAGCCCGCAAATGAACATCAAACTTTTTGTATGGAATCTAGTGTGCTGAACACTTACTCTGACACGTGTCTTGAGTTGGACCTTGACAATTTGATAACGCCAGCTAAAGTCTATTCCGAATTACGCCGTCTAAAAGCAAATAATTCAAGAGGTTGTGACTTACTACCTTCTGTTTATCTGCGCAGATTAGCAGGCTCAATTTGCGTTCCTCTCTGTGCAATTTTTCGCCAGTCAATCTTGGAAAGATCTCTTCCTAATGTGTGGAAGCAGTCAATTGTTCTTCCCTACTTCAAGAAGGGAGATCGCTCTTCCGTTGAGAATTATAGGCCGGTGAGCATTACCTGCATTTGCTGTAGAGTGTTGGAGAGGTTTGTGCATCGCTACATGGTTGAGTTTTTTCGTGTAGGAAAAATTTTAGTCCCTAATCAGCACGGATTTCGGGAGGGTTATTCAACTGTTTCAAATTTGCTTGATGCTCATCTTGATTGGACAGCGAATAAGACACATTATATCGATACAGACATTATATTCTTCGACTTTTCTAAAGCTTTTGATAGAGTAGATCATGGTCTACTTCTTCAGAAACTTGTCAATACTGGACTCCCAAACATAATAGTTGATTGGATTAGAGAATTTCTTCGTGATCGTTGCTTTCGAGTACTTGTCGATTGGTCATTGTCTGTGTCTAGAGAATGTCATATTGGAGTACCTCAAGGTTCAGTTTTGGGTCCGCTTTTATTCAGCATTTATGTTAACGATTTGCCTGGGTGCATTCGCTCTCGATCATGTTTGTATGCAGATGACTTAAAAATATGGCGGCCCATTCATTCAAGTGAGGATGTTGATAATTTGCAAACTGACATAGATAATTTGGAGTTGTGGGCGGCGTTAAACAAGCTTGTGATAAATGTTTCGAAATGCAAACACATGCGTATTATTGGTAATGCTCGCAAGCAACTAACATCAGCTTGTTACACATATAAGGACTGTATTGTGGAAAGTGTCGATAGTTACAAAGATTTAGGAGTATGGGTTACCTCTAATTTATCAACCAAAAAGCACACTGATCAAGCTTGTGCCAACTCCAATAAAATGATAGGTATGATTCGACGCGCGTTTGTTCGCGTTAATCCGACTGCTCTTCGGCCTCTGATTTTAGCACATGTATTGAGTAGACTTTTATATGCAGCTCCGGTTGTATACCCACGTACTGTGCATGAACATAAGAAATCAGAGAGGGTACTTCGCAGGGCAACAAAGCTAGCACCAACGTTGGCGTCGCTGCCTTATGAAGACAGACTGAGATCATTAGGACTTGAGACCGTCACATGGACCCGTCGGTACATGGATATGTGCCTTGTTTGGCATTTATTCCAACGTCCTCATCACCCTCTTCGGAGTAAGGTTCAACTACGTTGTCCAAATGTTCTTCGCGGTCATTCTTTAACTATTCGAAGAAACAGAGTACAGAAATTGGGCGCGATGCAATTTGATAGAAGAATTGTTGAGCTGTGGAACAACCTTGATGCAGACACCGTTGGATGCAGTTCACTTAGTGCTTTTAAAAGAAGACTACGAATGGATCAAGCAATGTTTTGTGTTGCATTTCCTTATTTTAAAAACTAATTAATTTATTTACAAACTTATTGTGAGCCAGCTATTTGAGCTAATGCTCGTATGTTGTTGAATGTATAATAATAATAATAAGTCAAGAAACAAAAATCGTGATGACATCCGCTGAATTCTTAGCAAATCTAATCGAGATGCATAATCCAATATCGCATTCGAACATAGACGAGAACCTGGCCTTAGGACTGACTCTATATATGTCCTTTCTTGTTTGGTGATCAGGAAAGAAGCCTGAATTGCATACTCTAAATGCGGACGAATTA
The DNA here is from genome assembly GCA_012934845.2 of Pomphorhynchus laevis. Lineage (NCBI taxonomy): Eukaryota > Metazoa > Acanthocephala > Palaeacanthocephala > Echinorhynchida > Pomphorhynchidae > Pomphorhynchus > Pomphorhynchus laevis. The sequence goes on along the minus strand of WNNJ02000108.1, from coordinate 499,320 downwards.
ACGTGTTAAACAAATTTCTAAAGACATTAGTGGTAATCTTAAGGAATGAGTTCTTTACAATATAAAGTGCACAAGTAGCGCTTTTTATTTCTCTTTCACTATTAAGTTTAGTTTTTAATGATGCCTGCACGATAATTCCTAAATCCCTATGATGTGATACTTCAGTAAGAAGAACATCTCCGATATGATATGTAAAATTACTGGATTTTTTACCCATCCTCATAAGTATACACTTATCAACGTAAAGATGTAATCCAGTAGAGCGGCGCCAATCATGAACTCGATCCAAGCCTGCCTGTAAAGATTTACAGTCATCGATATCTCGTATAGTAGTCCAAATTTTAAGATCATCAACGAATGCCAAGTGATTGTTCTCAATACGTAAGAGTAAATCGTTAAGGAACGTGATGAATAATAGGGGACCTAGTGCAGAACCCTGAGGGACACCTGTCGACATACCACTTTCCGCAGATAAAGACTCACCAACACTTACCTTAAACGTACGCAATGAAAGAAAATTTTCAATCCAATAGCAGATTACACGAGGGACGCCGTAGTGAATTAAGAGTGACACAAGACCTTTATGTGGCACACGATCAAAGGCTTTCGAAAAATCTAGAAATACGACGTCGAGACAAAGTCCTGAGCTTAGTATTTCCATCCAACTCTCTCAAGGTAAGCAAATTAGATAGACATGAACAGCCTCGTCTAAATCCGTGTTGAGAATAAGTAAGAATGCTGTTAAAGTTTGGATGCTCGAGTAGCCTTTTGTCAATAATTCGTTCTAGTAATTTAGAGAGGACACTGGCCAAACTTATAGGGCGAAAATCTAAACAAGAAATCGCTGGCTGTTTTTAAGGGATTGGTACAACAATAGAAGACTTACATATTGTAGGAATCCACGAATTGATCAGGCTAAATGAAAATATATGAGCTAAAACACTACTTACGGCAGGTCCAACCGCAATAATTAGGTAAGGTGAAATATCATCTGGACCAGGAGAGCCAAATCGGCAAGCCTAGTGATTAGGTGCAATACTTCAGATGCACTGATTGGCTTAACGAGATTCTGAGTAATATTGTGATTGGGATACCATTTTAAAGAGTAAATAGCTGAAACAATAGTCGATGGAGAATGGAAGCTGTCCGCTAGGCATTCAGCAATTTTAGACTCAGTAGAATAAACATATTCACCAGAAATAATGAATTACTTCTGGTGATTCATACTTCCTTAGAGGGAAGTATCCTTGAACCTTTCACATATGACCAAAAGTGTTTTGGTTGATTCCCGATGCAATTTGCAATACTATCTTCAAATGTTATTCGCTTATGTATTTTCATTCTATTGCAGAGGTTGCGCACATTCCGATACTTATTTAAGTTTTCAGGATGGGTTTGAGTAGTAGCCCACAGGGCATTGCTCAGTTTCAACATTGCACGAAGTTCATGATCAAACCACTGAGGGCTAGTGTAAATAATGAAAGCTCTCCGTTTCGGAGCGAACTTATCCGACAAATTTAAGAAAACGTTATAAAGAATGGTCAACAGATCTGAAACAGTAGTAGACCTATAACTATGAGAAAAATGCTGTAGAAAGCAGCTTAGAGATGTTGTGTATCCACCCGAGTCCAATTTCGCTTCGGATAACCCAATTTTGACCTACAAACGATCTTGGACACTAATTTAACGGTGAGAACACAATGATCACTGTTACCAAGAGGAGGATAATACGCAATACTGTCGATATCTCCAGTACATCTTGTAAACACAAGATCTAGAGTAGCACCGTTGACATGAGTTGGTTCTCTACAATGTTGCACTAAAAGTAGGCCAGCAAGAAATAAATCACGAAATTGTTTTGATACGCCTGAGCAGGCTTGATATCATTCATATTCCAATCTACATTCGCAAGGTTGAAGTCACCTAAAAGGACAAATCGTTGGGATGAACAAAAATTAGACAAATAATCCTTAAGCCGATCTGTTCTCAAAATGAAATATGGAGATCTATAAACAACACAAACATTTAATTTCAGCAGTTAATTATTAACAGTATAAACCGGCATTAAATGATCATCCAGAATCACAAAGATATGATATATTGGATGTTGAGAGATCATGTCGAATTAATGCTACACCTCCTCGCATACCTAGAGGAGGATAATACGCAATACTGTGGATTTCTCCAATATTCAAATTAGATCGAAATATTTGAAGAATTAACTTTATAATCTCAACCTCTTTACACTTATGAGGTGATCATAAAGCTACTTATTCATATTACTAGACGATATTTATTGCGAGACATTAATAAAAACTGACAAAACGATATTCCATTTTTACTGATATAGTGTTTTGACACAGCTCTTATTTAGCACGAACCCTTTGCGGTGTCACTATTTCAAGACACGATACGATGTCAATTTGATTAAAGGATTTTTCACGAATTGCTTTGTTGCTACGTTACATTATGCAGGTCGGGTTATTACATATATTTACATCAATTTAATTTACATTAATTTAATTGATGCTTAGTTGATTATTATTTAATACGTGTAATTTAACATTTTGTCTTTTTAAAAAAATTCAACATCGTTATAATTTAAGCGTCCTGGTTACATTTGTCCAATACAAAAATACTTTATAACTTTAAACTTAACTAAAAATTCACTAGATCGAATCCTTCTGCATTTAACAATTAAAAAGACAATATCATCTCACATGACTTCGTTGATGGCTAGATCAAGATACTTTAATGAGATTTCACTTTGATCCAATCAGGAGTGCCATTTTCTGTACGACAATGATGTTCTTTGCATAACAGTTTCTACGAAATAAACTTCTTTTATATTACATTATGGTGTTTACTCGTGTATAGAGTTCCAATTTCAAGTAGTGCGTGGGCAGAATAATTGCTTTCGCCCTATTGTTAAGACATTATCATCCGTTTTCTTAATGGTGAAAATCGAGCCATGAAGGTCGTAAATTAATTCTATTTTTTTCTAACATGTCCAATTCTAAAACTAAACATGTAATTGTAATTCAATTTCGTTTCTGTTTACTAAAACTTAATTTTATCTAATTAAAATTTTTTTATTGATGGTAGATAATTAATGTCAATATTCAATTGTAATTTCATGTTTGTCAAATTTTATTTATGCTGATATTGTTATCCTGTCATTGATATCATATTTTCCCATTTGCGATCATTTCCAATTCCTATTATACTTAAAGCCCTAATACATGGCTTTGACCGAAAAGGCCGTTCTGCCCCCTCATTTCACAACACATTGGAAACAAAAGCAAAATATCAGTAACGAGCAATCCAAGGATAAAGTTTTCTAATGTTGTCTTGACCCGCATGTATTATCCAACTGTTAATCAAATCCTTGAATTGCCTTAGTGATAATGCAGCCACGATGTCATGTGGTAGAGAGTTCCACAACTTTAACGCTCTGCATGACAATCGCGATACCATTGTGTACTTCCAATTTGTACCTTCCAATTTGCCTAGTGTGCAACATGAGTGTTAGCCCCCTTTGACTTTGTCGGACATTCATTTCAACGCAGTCGCTTGGATATCCATCCATTTCCTTAACTATATACCACATCGCGAGCAGATCCAGAACCAGTAGTATGATTGCACTGACATCATACCCATCGAAGTGAATCGAACATTATAACTTATCCTTTCACCTCTTCGAATGAGTTTGCTGCCACGCCTGAGAATTTTCTCTAGGTTTCTCATTTCGCCACTCTTTGAAGGGAACGACGCTTGGATGGCGTCGTTCCCGCTAGTTCATCCTCACATCATATTTGATGTGAGGACGAAATATCGCGTTATATAGTCGAACAAAGCAGAGTGGAGATACTGACAAAAAACTTTTTTTATATGTTATAAAAGAATTAATAAAAGTAACAAATGAGAGGCTACCCACAAATTGGCTATATTATAAACGATAATATAATTTATATTTTATAAATTATATGTATTTAATTATAATAATTATATTAATAATATTAGTTATTGCACAAATAGCTACGGAGATTGCCGTATTTTTAGATTGTGAAAACGTTTGATTTTTACCTTGCCTTTATATGCACTTGATATATACAAGTAATTAAAATTTACAATCCCGAAAAACAGTAGACACTCAGCGAGTATGAAATGACATAACATTATATTTTTGTTTTTGATAACGTGACATTCTCAAATATAGTTTCATTCGTATTTAGTTGTTTTTATGTATTCATGATGTTCTCTCTATTTTAAAAATACAAGCTCTTGTAAGTTTGATGTTAACATTTGCATTTGTAGTAAGTACATCTGAAACCAGATTAGATGTTTATCATATAAAGTTATCATATAAAGTTATTTACATTGTCTTAAAGGAAGTGCCTAAATATAAAGATTTAGGTATTATCGGTCCTTGAAAACAAAGTTTAACACCCACTTCAGAAACTTCCAGACGTATAAATTCGCATTGTTCAGTTCTCTTTATACTCTTAGTTTGAATTGGTATGAACTCTAACCACAGCTAACCTACCACACTGACTTGTTCGATGTTCATAATGTTGATAACCATCTGAAAAACTAACTCCTTTCCACGACCACCAAAATTGATCTGATGCATAAATAGACGTTTGAAAAACGGAAGACCCATATTAATCATTTAATGACACCGAGAAATGGGCAGTCCGCAATCTTTTGGTGGCTCGCGAGAAATTAAATTTTCGCTACTTCCAGTATCATTTTCTAGCTTTTAACTAGTTATTATTTATATCGATTTGTATTATAGAAGAAGCCAATTCTGTACTAATAAATGACGCAACGCTAGCTAGGAAGGTCGTATTGGCAATCGATTTTGTAAATTTTGAATAATTTGAACGGCAAACTCGAGCATATTGACCTCTCTTACCACAACGATTGCACTCGAAATTACGAGCCGGCCAGCGAATTCGAGGATGTAAACCAGCAACACAGAAAAAACATCGTTTAGTAATTGTAGATAGTTGTAGATCAGTCTGAAGATTTGAGTCATCTTTAACAGGGACTAATACATAATTTGAAATTTTCAACAATGTTGCTATCGGAATGAGCTGATCAATCATATAAGTACTATAACCATTGACATGTAACTCTGCCTTTCTAGCAATCGAGCCCGTTTGAATGTATCGTCTAGCGTGAGATTAGTGTGTTCTAGTAGCCGTTGCCAAAAATTTTGTGAGCGAAGGTCACGAATAATGGAATCTCTGACATAAAATCGTGATGTTCTTTTGCTGTGACCACTTTAAAGTCCCACATTTTGCCAAGCTCTAACAATCGTAGATAAAATTGCCCGATTGACTAGTCGAGATGTTGATGACAGGTGAATAATTAATGTCGGTTAAAAATCACATTAGGAGTTTTTACAAATAATGTTTAAGTCTTACAATCACCGATTTTTCGATAAAGGTCGCCGAAAATAGAGCTTTGAAGGATCAGTAGCTTATGCTCGTCAGGAACGTATTATGTTCTTGCAGGAATTGCCTGTAAGAACACAATGAAGCGAGTGGACCAATGCGTTCAGATAGAAGGCGTTTCGGACAGTTAACATCCAACGACAATATCTCTGGCTTCAGAAATTTTTCTATTATTTTAACGATATATGAATAATTGTTGTAAAGAGTAAATATAATCAAGAGGTTTGTTCTTATATCTAAAACAAGTTGACAATGATAAAGTGAATACAATAATTAAACTAAAAATATACCAGTACTTCAATAATGTTACAATATCACATTTAGTTGATTTAAAGTCACAGTAAATCATAAGAAAATATTTTCAGCATTTCGCAGAATCGGGATGATTATTTGCTTTGTCATTGAAAGGTTTTGATTAATTAGATTTGTTTTTTTAATCTTCCGATGCAATTTTACCAGTTACTGTTTTACTTTGCGTTTTTATGACAAAGTATTACACGAATTACTAATTTAAATACCTATATTTAAAATCCTTATTTAATGTCTTTATCAGCAATCCCAACATATCTCTCATATCTACATATGACAAGTTAAATTAAACGATATTCCTTGTGACTTTTATCGCACTTTGGCAGTTTTATTTTCTGATGTATGGAGATCTGGAACCCTGAAGAAAATATCCCTTGATGGTTTTTATTTGAAATTGCTCAAGAATAAGTTTATATACAACCAACGAAACATATTGTGGGTTTGTAGGTTTTGCAATTCATCAAGCGTTTAACTGCTGCATGCACGAATCTAAACTGTTTAGAAAATATGTCAATGGTTCAACTAGATTTCTTTCCTTTCATCATTTACTAAGTGTATACATTATTAAAATTATATCTTCATCTCCCTTTTCGACACCGGGATTTATGTATTTTTATGATAATAAACGTTTCATATTAATATTATATATTATTAATATTCAAGCATTTTAACTAACTTCGTGTAAACGTTTTCAAACATCATGTCTTAATGAAGTGTTTAAGGGTACACAAAGTATAATTTGTATGCATATTAACTTTAATTAAAAGTCGCAAATCAACAGCTTTGCAATCATTCTCGTGTAGCCTTCTAACTTAATTTTTTACTTAAATATATTTAAATTCTTTTCATTTGTAAACAAGTAATCATAAAAAATATTAAATTTGAATACAAGTCATTTAAATGATGCTCTATTAAAAAATAAAAAGATGGTTTCACTTCCTAGTAAAAACGTTTTTGCTTTCTTAACTTAGTGTGTATAGCTTTTCGTGCAGATTTATTATTTTACATTTGACAAAAGTAGTACAGAATACGTTATAAGCAAAGATAACGATATAACGGGTAACGAAAATAAATTAGCTTTTACGATCTTATTAGATTCTAACATTAACTTACTGAAAAAAAGATGATTCTTTTATAATAATTACGTTTCTGTTTGCTTTTGAAATGAATACCTAGGCTACTGCATTTTGTCATCAACTAAGATTTCTGTAAATATATCGTTTGTTAAAATATATATACACGTATTTAACTACAAATAAAACCATACAATTTTCAGCCAGGTACGCTTTTCCTATATATAGCCAGCTTGTTTGTGTTCCAAAAAATTATACAGGTATTTGTCATATTATTTATCAAATTATTTGTCATATATTCCTTTAATCCTCTTTTCATCATTTACCGAATTTAACTCTTTTTAAGCCTTTTACGCTTTTTAAACTCCAATTTCCCTTTAAGTCCATTTATACTCTCTAACCCCAGTTACCTCATTTTTTCATTTGCTTTACCCTTTTTACACTTTCAATCTCCAACTTAGTTGTTATATTTGTGTAATTTTTAAATTGAACATTAAGGGTGCAATGGGAGTTAAACGTTGTAAAGTGGATAACAATGAGTTTAATATAATACATTAAATAATGAAATTTTAAGAATTAAATCAGCTAACCCAGTCTATGTATATAATATAATTATAAAATTAAAAAAATAAAAATAAATAATTATAAATAATAAATAATTATTATGAAATTTTATATGACTTATATTAAATAAAAACAAAAAATTGAAATTTAAATAAAAGTCAATTTTTATGATTGAGGTCAACATGATATCATAATATTTAATGATATTTACTTTCTTCAAATTCATTTATATAATGTAATAGATACATATTTTAAAATCATTACAATATAAAGTATAGGTTACTATAAAAATAAAATAAAATTGAAAATAATAAAATATATAAATCAACAAAGTATTATTAAAAATAAATTAAAACTCTTCAGCGAAAATTTTTTATGGATGAATAATAAATAAAATACTTTGTATTAAAATAAGGTACTAGATAAGAAAAATTTGGATCTGTGGGAAAAGTTCCTACAAAATGATATCAGTAGGAAAAGTTCCCTCGTTGAGGGACCTTTTCCCGTTTCTTAATAAAATCATAAAAAAACTAATTAGATAATACATGATAAATCATTTAAATAATTTAATATATATGAAACTAGATTACTATAAATATACAATGAAAAAGAAAATAGTAAAATATAAATCAGCAATATAATATTAAAAATAAATTTACACTCTTAAGCCGAAAATTTTAAGAATGGATAATAAATAATATACTTTGTATTAGAATAAGATACTAGATAATCAAAATTCATCGGAGGAAATACGTCATTAGCATGTACTTGGCCTCGCTGCTGTGTTGGGTCGAGGAATAGGGGCATAATATATCTTGAATATGGCATTTAAATTTACAAGAAAAATATTTTTGTATCATTTTATGCAATTAATTTGAAATTAAATATAATATTTAATGTAATATATTAAATAATGAAATTTTACAAATTACCATTTTCTTAATTTGATCTTCTTAATATTATGTATTGATATAATATGTAATGATATTGGACTTGAATATCATTTAAATATTAACATTAATACATATTTTAAACTAAGTACTATAAAAGTAAAATAAAAAATTATTAAATGCATATAAATCAAGGTATTATAAAATATCTATTTAAACATTTTATTGAAAGATTAATATATTTTTAAGATTTATTAAGATTTATTAAGATTCATGAAATTTTTATATATTTGGATAGTATGGACATTAATGTAAAATTTATATTGAATATAAATGGAAATGAGCTATGAATGGATAGTAAATAATAAACTTTGTGTTATATTAAGACATTTTTATAGATAATCAAATTACATAAGAGGAAATACATCATTAGCATGTATGTAATTCCGTTTGATAATCTTGATTCTTCAAAAGGTCCCTAAATCTTTATTCTAGTTTATAAATACCATTTTTGCAAGTTGAAATATTAAACCACATAAATATATCATTATTTAATAAGAATTGGCATGCAAATGTAAATATTTAATTTTTAAAGCAATTCTTTAATATTTTAAATAATTTGTAAATTCGTATGTCGTATCAAATTATATCTTCATATTTGATTTTTATATCAATCTAAAAATTATAAGATTTAGCCTCCTAAATTATATTTTGAATGAAGGAAAACCAGGAAACCGGCGACCAGCTGAGTTGTATAAATTTTGTTAATATTAATGATCATTACGATCAATAGAATTTGCAATATTTTATTTTGATATTTCTAAATGTTGATATCATTTTCAGAAATTATAATCAGTTTATTGTTTATTCAAAGTTCGTTGTTATTTAAATTAAGCTATAAACTAATAAGTTCGAAATTGCTTAATTCAGATGGCATAATTCAAAGCTTAATTTAGATAACTAAATATTATTACCTTACAGTAAATAATAAATATGCTATTGAATTAACAATAAACTGATTAAAATTTTTGAAAATCAAATCAACGCTCTGTCGAATTATCAAAATTTAATATTTCCAACTTTATTTGCTGGTATGGCATTACATATTGACAAAAAAGGAAAGAAACATTTTGTGATTATGTATTTTTTAGATACTCATAAATCATCTGGAGATAAATTATATAGAAATACATCAAATTACAATTTTAAAGCTTTTATTCGCAAAATATTTATTGCCTGTGTATTTATCGTAAAAGAATATTAGATATTATAAAATACTGGATTATATATAATTTTAATATTATATATAATATAAATAATATATTATATTATATATTATATACGAAATATTATATATTATATCAAAATACAAGATTTTGAAGACGCAATTTCCTGAATCAGTTTACTATTAATCAATTATTTTATATTTAAAATTTATCTAAACGTTGCTTTAAAGGTTAATCGGCAAATAGTGTTGATAATATGCAGCATATGTTAAGTATTTTATTTAATTATTAATGAAAAAATATTAAACTTAAAATATTTAAAATATTTGAAATTACCGAGATTAAATTCAAGCATTCATGTAACTCATGAGCTGATCAAGGAATGCTATCAAGCATACATTACTGCTATATAGACAAAACCACAAATATAAAAATTATAATTTATCCCCGATAAATAAATAAATTTAATCATTAAATTTTTGCTTACCGTTGATATTCAAATGCTCGAATAACATGCTCACAATATATTGTGAACATTAAAAAACTCAATAAACATGTTTAATTTGTGTCTTTATTTATCTTTAATATCTTTGGTAAAAGGTAGTGCATACACTTTTCATCTAGATATTTTGTTTTAAGATAAAGTCAGCTGACTTAATTGTTGCGTTATGTAGTAGTAAGTATTCGCATATGCCTAATTATAGCACTGATTAAGTAAGTATCGATTGAAAATGCATTAACAGTTTCAATAACTATTTTGCGTTGTGTTATTCAATTTGGGATTTTGTATTGAAAATTTTTTCAAACATTAATAGAATTGCGACCAACTTAATATAAATTACTATGTAATTAATATAATTAATTAATATTAATTAATATTAATATTTGTCGTTCCACAAAATATACAAATAAAATATCCATTTTTATTTGGAATTTTTGAGCAATACACAATTGACCAATATTAATATATTGACCAATATATTAATATTATACAATTTTTAAAGGATCTTCTAGTAATTCCCGCTCTTACGGTAAAGTAGTAGTAGATTATTCTTTATGCGGTATTTTAATTTAGAAAGAACCTAATTTCTTATTAAAAGACGATATCGACAATTATAAATCACCAGTCTGTGTTCTAAATGTAGTTGATGAAGTACAAAATAGACAAGATGTCAACGATGTTGCAGTATGTTTTTATTATTCTAATGTTCATATTTTTGATTAAGAACTTGCTATTCTGCAACTGTTTGCATTTAAAATGTAATTTATTAAATATCTTGATATACTATATTAATATAATAAATTTTTTAATTTTTTTATGATATAATTATATACTAAGTAGTAGCTTTCAAGTGAACAATGTATTTTTATAGAATATAAAGATAATTTTTTAATTCTTTATATTAATATTTATACATATAAATATATAAATAAATATATATATAAATATATATTTATATATATTTATATTTTATTTATAATAAAATATAAATAATATTTATTAATTCTTTATGAATATTCGTAAAATGTACACCATTCAAAGTGTTATCGCAAGCAGTAAATTAAATCTAATTTGAAATTCTAGAATTGTCTGTTGTACAATTAGCTCAAATTGTACAATTTTTACATTTTTTCTAATGATGTAAGCAGAGGCTAGAGAAACGTAGAAATAAATTTTTGTTTGTTGCCCCTGCTCAAAAATTCCAAATCTAAGGATCAGTTATCAATCTTGAGAATTGTCTCTACGGATTAAATTGCGGTATCTTGGGGATACGTGATAATTGCCATTTTGTTACTTTCCGTTAGATTAAATAACTGAACTCTTTAAAGGCAACTTATCGTTTTGTCATGTAACTAAGTAAGAAAATACCTGATCACTTAAATGATGCTACATATTTTGTAATATACATTTACAAATGCAATATCTTAATACTATAGATGATAATCACTCTTTTATAAACCGAATAAAAGATATTCGGGTCATTGTCCATAAATATTTCATAGAAATGAATGTATGAATCTTCACAAAAAGATTTATTCATTTTTTAATTTTGAATTTTTGAGCAAGACCAACAACAAAATATGTATCTAGCTGCTGCTAGCAGCTAGAGAAATATAGCTTTCAGAAATATAGCTTTCAGAAATATAGCTTTCAGAAACAGAAACAAGCACAATTTGTATCTGTTTTTGATTATGCTAGCAACAGATAGCGAAAAATAAAAATAGAACAGTATTTTATTGCTCTAAAATTCTATATTGCTATATCGATTGCATTTTAAAGCGAATTGAATCTATAATTATAGATAATTACCAGATAAATGATTCAACATTTTATGCATTTTACGTTTATCTGTAATTTATTTAGACGTTGCAATTTAATTTTGGTTTTATTTCTGATAAAATTGCGTGTTAAACATCATATATAATTACAATACATTCGAACGCACATTATATATAATTACAATACATTCGAACGCACAAACGAGTCGATATTTTTTAGAATATTTTGCAAGCAATTGAATACACTAAAAGTTGCTTTCTATATTTATATTTATGACGTAAGAAACAAGTAAAATGCTAAGCTAATATTTCTGCACTTACACTTTATTATTCTAACTGAAAGATTTTGCAAACCGTAGTTTGTGTAAGTAATCAGTTTGAAAGCAGTTTGAATTATTCCAAATTTTATAATTTATTTTTAACTTAATTTGTCTATTTTGACTATTATTCCAGTAGCGTCGGACCACATCTATATAATCGTAAAATTTACGTTCAATTTATTGATAGATACGATACTGATATCGATTTCTAGATGCAGTTTGAATTATTCCAAATTTCATAATTTATTTTTAACTTAATCTATATATTTTGACTATTATTCCAGTAGCGTCGGACCACATTTATATAATCGTAAAATTTACGTTCAATTTATTGATAGATACGATACCGATATCGATTTCTAGATGCAGTTTGAATTATTCCAAATTTTATAATTTATTTTTAACTTAATTTGTCTATTTTGACTATTATTCCAGTGGCGTCGGACCACATCGTGAAACTTGCGTTTAATTTATTGGTAGATACTATACCATTGAATTTACTGCATTATCGATCATATTAGGTATCTGAACATTACAAATCATTCTTTTTTGTCGACTTCTCAAAAATCACGATTATTTATTAGTAATCGTGATTATTATTTATAAATATACCTTAAATTATTATTACCTTTATTAAATACCTTAACGTAATATGTTTACTATTACTAGAATTAACCTAGGACGTGTTCATTTAAACTATTGTCTAAATGAGGAACGTTTTCTAATCTTTCAACTTATCCTTTAATTTTTTGTGAATACTTTAAATTCTACTTTAAAAATTATCCTAAAAAGATATTTAGTGGCAGTCCAAGCATCTAATCGGAATCCCTGTTATCTTTTTTATATTCGTTAATATAGGAAGTTGTTGATCGATCTTATCGGAATTTGTTACGTACTTTGATTTCATTTTGATATTTTGCACAATTATGCATTGAAGACATATACTGAATGTATGTTGTGTAATTATGTTATTAATATTAATTAATAATTTATTATCAACATTAATTAATAACATTAGTGAAGAATTATTAAAGATGGATCAAAGGAAAGAAATTATTTTTGATATTTCGCTTAACTCTGTTAGCATCTCCAGAAAATTACAAAATTTAGCAATTTATAAATTATCTAAATAAATGGCTTTAATTTTATGTAAATATAATTTTCTGAAGATGCTAACAGAGCTTAGCGAATGTTAGCATCTCCAGTAATTTTAGAAAATTGCAAAATTTAGTAATTTATAAATTATCTAAATAGATGGATTTAATTTTCTGTAAAAAACGGCCTTTTTCGGTTAAAGCCTTGTATACATAATAATATATATTGAGAATATTTGATAATAATCCATTATTGATAAAAATTTATTGGAGCGAGATCAAAAAAGGGGAAATGTTTTGATATTTCGATAATCTCTGTTAGCATCTTCAGAAAATTAGTTACATCTTTAGAAAATTGTGAAGATGCTAACAGTAGTTAGCGAAATATCAATAAAAAATTTCCTCTTTTCTTTGATCCACCTCCAATAATTTTTTATCAATAATGGATCACTATCAACTATTTAAAGAATAACATTGGTTATAAACCTTATAGACATTGGCATTTAATTGATTTAAATAAGTTCAACTAAACAGAGCATTTATCTCCCTCGTTATATCATGCATTTGAGCACATTAATGAATATATATCACCACTCTGTATTCTTAGTTGATAAAAGCAGTAGTACTCAAGGTTGAATTAAGTTGTAGAGGGGTGATGCATTAAATAAAATATTACTGTCTGCTCACTTTAAACCAAATTTGCTGTATAAATAAATGTTTTCTTAAAAGTTAGTTTCAAAAATTGAGAAAACAAGCTTAACATAATACTCAATACATTTTAAGTCATCTTCTGTAATGCATAATATTTATCATTCTTCATTTATGCGGGTATCTAACTCCATCAGCTGATACCAGCGCTACACCTTACGATCCAATCAGAGTTTGCCGCACACCTAGGGACCAAATCGTAATGCACATTGTTACGAAGTTGATACAAAAGGAGCTTAAAATACCTTTGCTTTCGTTCCGGAGATTGTTCCATGAAAATACTAACCCACGAAATGATCCATTCTTTCCAGATGCGCCCTTAGATTTTATTTTTAGTAACATACTTTGGACTCATTTCAAGGTCCATCTTGCATTCTTCATGACACCTAAATACATTCAAATAATCAGCAGCCCGTTTCACTGAAATGCTGAAGCCCAGTTATCTTTTTTATATTCGTTAATATAGGATGTTGATTTATTCATAATTGTAAAAAACGTTAAGGTGTAAGATACACATTAGCAAGTGTATGCGCCTCAGTAATGGAAAAGTATTCTTGCCACATTATGAAAGCTGCTTTAAAGCGTATACAAATTGTATGCGTTTTACTTTTGAGTCCTGATTTAATCCACTTTACTCATGTTATGACGTAATGGATGAGATTATTTGTTATTTTTTCACCCATTTAATTATTATTTTTCACACAAGTTATTAGCCGCAAATGGCAATTTTAAGTCTTCATATAAAAAGTTTAATAACTAAAATAATTTGAAACGTCCACACCAGTATTTAATAGCAAATACCGAAACATTTGCTTGAAGCTGTAGTAGCTGGATTCACGTGCAATTTCTTTAGGCAGCACTTAAAATTTTATAGAAGTGAGACTTTTTTTCTTTAAATTTGAAGAAAGCTGGCACAAAAACCATCGCAAAATTTATTTAATTGAATATTTCGATGCCTTACTGGCATCATCTTCAGCAATTGTAATTAGCTTGAACAATTATAAATTTTCTATTATAATTGTTCAAGCTAATTACAATATATGAAGATGATCCCATCTAGGCATCGAAAAATTCAATTAAATAAATTTTGCGATGGTTTTTGCCAGCTTTCTTCAAATTTAAATGTTATCACACCGTCGCATTCCTCATTCAAATTCAATTTATTTGAGCTATTTTCTATTTTTATGATATTTAGTCTTGTTATTATAGAATAAAATAGCTTGTGTTTTGATAAAGATAGGACGTTTCCAAATATAACTGCCTTGTTATAAGATCGAGGCCTTAAGTCCTTAAAACATACGTAATTCAAAACTAGGAATTTTTATATTAATTAGTCGTTCATAGACAATTGAAAGTAATTATGAAAAATCCTATTGTTGAAAACATTTGTCAGATAAAAAAATCGAAGGATAAAGAACTTTAAAGAACGAAGCCAACATTATAACGGTTTAAACAGCTAAAGCTTTTCTAAAATCACTGAATAAGTGTGAAACATGTGCATTAGGAAGTAAACTCGCGTTTTATAGATTGCTATTAGAACGTTTTGCTACTGTTTACTGGGAAAATAAAATTTATGTATAAAAAATACATGTGCATTTTCGGAATCATTAATATGCTTCTAAAAATTTCGCATATCGATTCTCGCAGGATTCGCGCAAGTTGAGAAATTTGTGTTTTTACAAAAAAGTCAACAATTCTCACAAGATGACGTTTTCCTGTTTCGGCTTTCTGCTCTGACATCCTCATTTAAACCTTTCCAGTTTAAAATAGCAAATACTAATAACTTTGTCATTTATTCAACATGTAATGAACATCAAAGTGCCCATATTGGTTAAATAGGATGCTAAAAACGAGAATACTAGGACATAAATTAATGTTCACTTCTCTTTGATAAAATAAGCTGTTTTGGAGTATGCACATAACACTGACCATGTGTTTGAATTCGCTGATGTGGACATAATCTCAATCGTAACTAAACGACATGTTAAAAGAGTAACATTTGCAATAAAGACAATGGAACCTAAACATTTTGAAATTAGTTGTTTAGGATTTAACGTTTTGTAAATTTTGGATTTCTAGACAATGATATTAATGGGCATCGAAATATTGAATCTTTTATAGCAATTTCATGTTTAAGTAATAGTGTCAAAGGTTGGTCATCTAGGGTTCTTCATATGCAACCAGTAGTGGGGATTATTACTTACTGATTAATGATAATTATGACAAAATAATTAGTCATTAGGATTGTTTGCTTTAGCCTCATCTTATATTAATCGCGATGATAAATAATTAAAAATATTTAATATTTTTTTGTCAATGGTAGCGTGATAGTGTCCAATCAGTTTTCCGCTCTAGTCAATCCACATAGATCGCCTGCAAGAAAGTTTACAACGACTTACTCATTTCTCGTGACAAATCTCTATATAGTGTTATCATCTCCCTCGACCTCTCCTCCGCCTTCGACATTATCGACCACTCCGTTCTCCTTTCTCGCCTTCGTTATGATTAATTCTTTTCTTTCTCTTCCGTAGCATGGTTTGCCTCATATCTATCCGACCGTTATTTTCGCGTCTATTCTAATTCATCATCCTCTCCTCACATCCCTATGATCTGCAGGGTTACACAAGGTTCAGTACTAGGTCCCCTGCTTTTCTCTATTCTGCTTGGCGATCTATCTCCGTTTATCAAATCATGCTCATTTAATTTCATGCAATACGCCGATGACATCCTCATCTATGTTCATGCACCCGCCCATCACATACACGATATTGGCATTTCTGCCTCCAACTGTATTTCTTCTATCTGCAAACGTCTCTCCAATCTCCATCTCGTTCTAAACCCCGACAAAAAATAATGTGAATTCTCCCTCGTCAACCTAACATATATCTTCGCTTTGTATCAATTGCATCATCAGTCATCCCTATAGTCCACAATCTCACTTTCTTAGGATTTCATTTCGATGACCACTTTTCTCTTAAACCCTTCATCCGTAATAAAGTCCGATCGTCAAACTTAATTCTCCGAGACATCCGCCGTATCTGCCCCCTACTCGATTTCCGTTCTTGTATGTATCTTCTTTCATCGTTTCTCTTCCCTAAAATCGATTACTGCCTCAGCCTTTTCGCCAATACTCCAAAATTCATCATCCTACCCCTACAACGCATCATCAACCCCGCTGTTCGAGTGCTCATCCGTCTCCGTCGCTTCAATCACACATCCACATATTTTGCCCAACTCTCCTGGCCCACCATCCACATCCGCATCAAACTCCGCCTTCTCGTTACTTTTCGTATCATCGATGTCGGTTCCCCATCGTTCATCAACCTTCCTTTCTTAGACGACACTCGCCCCACCTCGCTATCGCTGCGTTCTCACCATACCCTCTTACTCCACGTTTCCAATTTTTCTAACAACTACGGTCTTCGATCCTTCCTTGTCGCCGCCCCCTCGCCTGGAATCAGCTCCCTCTCGACGTCCGCCTCGCCCCCTCCTTTATCACATTCAAATACCTCCTCCATTCCCACCTTCTCGACACCTGACTTAGAGTTTTGTTTCTTTGTGGTCATGTAAACGTTGGCCGCCACTCATTTGCCACGTTAAAATTAATCTTTTTTAGACACAGTTGTTTAAGGAATCCTAGTGCGTGAATTCCATTATCGCAGACCTCAATGCATTACCATAATAATGTCATTATGTAGCCTTCAATGCGTATTTTTTGCAGCCAGTAGTGGGGAGTATCCACTACTGATAAGTTTTAATAACGACAAAACAACAGTCATTAGAATTGTTCACTTTTACTTAATTCGGTTCCTATCATAATGAAATATGAAGTATTCATTAGAAATAGTTTATTTTAATTGATTATTTCGTCAATAGTTAGTATTGCAATGCAACCTTATGTGCATTGCAATAATAATGTCGTTAGGTGGTCGTATCTCCCTCTGCATCCAGCAGTTAAGAGTATCTCCTATTGGTGAGTAATCATGAAAACTCGGTCATTGAGATGTTTTGTTTCTACCAAATTTGGAGTCTCCCGCAGGATACGGAAATTTATACATATTATATTAGCAATTTATTATAGCAAACATACAATTAGAAGACATATTGTCGGTTGTTTCCGTCAACTGTAGTGCTATCTCCGTCTTTTTGTTACAAAAGACGGAAACAACGTACAGTTTGCACAAGTGGAAATGTGTTGCTTACAAACTGTATCGTTTGTTTTTACAGAAAGGCAGCAGAGGAAAATTTCAGCAGATCATTAAAGGACCGAAACACGAAAGGTAGGCGTAGGCTCACTGCTGATAAGGTCCATCTACGCTGATTGTAGTGTACAGTGCTCCATCTAGGATTAAAGAATTCACACGAGGATAATTTATGAAGCCGACCAAATTAAAAAACATACAATTTACAACTTATTTGATGTCCAGAAAAATCTTAAATAAATAACGAAAGTTTAGAATGTAGTACAAATTAATGAGTCATTACACCTAATTATGAGTCATCAAATATATGAATCTACTTCAATTTGCTTTGCCGCTTTTCTGAAAATTACAAAACGAAAACATTTTAAAGTCTTTAAAGTAAGACATTTGAAAATGATTTGAAGTAATTTATTAGTTGTAAATTAAAAACTAGTATATTAATGAGTCATTGATTCACCTGAAGTAACTAGTAATTTCAAAAGTGATTTTCGGATAATGCTTTATTAATTAATGCAATAAAACAATAATCGTTAAAAGCTGATGTATGCATCTCTAATGAAATGCGATCTGCTTCCTAAATATTTGCATTTATCCGTTATTTCTACGAATTACTTGGTAAATATATGTAAATGATTTATTATGTGTTATGTAAAATAATATAAAAATATTGTAATTTCTATTAGACCTAATTCGCTTTAACAAAAATGATAAATCATAAAATTCCAATGTTTTATCAATGCCATTTTATTCACCGACAAATGAAATATGTAGTATATGGCCAAATATCAAAGAAATAAATGTCTAGAAAAATTTAGATTTAAAATTTTAAATTTTAAATTTAAAAAGTCTGAAACTGTCTGGTACTTTAATTTGGTATAACGTTACAAACACTATATCAGTGTTTGCCATCATTGCAAATTATTCTAACCATTTAAGTTTAATTTACTTTTTTGGCTTAAAGTTAAAATTTTAATTACGATAGGAATACGCATTAATTCAAGCTCAAACTTCTCAGTTGTATTGCGATATGTTCGAAATATTTTATCTAAAGTTTTTAAGCCTTATATTCACAACAATAAATTGTGACGGTTAAAGAAGTACAAAATAAGCTAAACATTTTCATCAAACAATGCGAGGACCTACCCAAAATGGCCAACAATACCTACAGTGCAATTGGGTATTTGCCTAAATACTTACAATTACCTACAATATTATTCTGGGTATTGCCTACAATACCCAGAATTGGCATTAAGGATCATACTATACTTGAAGCTTGAATGCTTTATGCTTATCAGGTAAATGTAAATGAATAATATTTATAAAAACTCAACAAATCTATACATTGGTTTTACAATACATGTAAGCATTTCCCCTTTTGATTATTTTCTTCAATTTATGTAATCTTAAATATAGAAACCAATACCATAATTCTGCTTGAAACCTATTTGCTGAAATCAATCGCTTAATTCGGCCTGTCTTAAAAGCTTTCCTATAAATTGTAATAATAGGTTTTTAAATATATTTTGATTATTTTAGTTTTTAAATCGGATAAAAAATTATTTTAATTATAATTAAAACGATTATAATCATTTTAATCATTTTAATTATTTATTAAATCAGTCAAGTCATTTTATTTAGGATATATTTTGTTGATTAGCAAGACTATGAAACCCGTATTCGATTGTGCTCTTAAAATATATCCATCCTGCGAAATAATATTTTTATTTAATGTCAACGACGATTCCCATATCTTTGTGATTAGATACCTTAGTTAGCTGAGATTCACCAATATTATATCATAGGGATTATTTTTATTATCAATTATCATGGCACATTTGTTCACATTGAGCAAATGACCAGTTGACAGACACAAGCTCGGTAAACAATCAAGATCACTTTGTAGTGAAGTACAATCCGACGAAGTCTTGACAATCCTCCAAATTTTGGCATCGTCACCAAACGCTAAGTGTTAATTTTCATTTTGGATATATTTTGTTGATTTACAAAACTATGAAATCCATATTCGATTGTGATCTTATAATATATCCATCCTACGAAATAATATTTTTATTTTTAATGTACTTTGAGAGTTTGTAAATGTTGCATCTAAAATATATATTTTTATACAGCGTAGAGTTTTGTTGAGTCCACTTGCCTCCTCTCAACTTCAACAAAATAAGTATATAAGGTGAAACTATTAAATTACGTTAAATTAAATTATTGAAACTATTTTGTTCACGACTTCAGCAATTTTTTGCGGATCCATCAAATGCATTATTTGCATTGACATGTCAAATCTATCGAACAGATCAAAAATGCATCATAGTAGCCGTGCATTGACACACACCAAATAAATTGGCTTAAATAAACTCTTTCAATAATAAATAATTCTTTTGATATAATTTTGGGTTTTGTATTCCATACTGTGCGTTTCATCACGTAATTCGTTATTGATTAAAATTTTCAAAATGTAAATGTTTAATATTTGATACGAAATTATTAAAATTTATTAAGTTTTTACTGGTCAACAATTAAAGGTAATACTTTTTAATAATTTTGTTATTTTTTAAAACTATTCCTTACATTAAGTATTTACTCTTTCTGTAATATACTGTTGTAGCATAACTAACGCTCTATTGAATAAAATCATGTTGAACTAATGCTTTCTTGAATATATTAAATATTTATTGCTTTAATAACAACAATTTTTTACTTATCTATAAAAATATGAGTATTAAATTTTCATTTATTTGGAATTCGCTTATGCTTATTCTTTCGGTTGTAATTTTACACGTAAAGATCCTTTCTGTGATCATCGTCTTAATTAACTTGTCAATGAGTCAAAATAACATTAGCATAATTTGTTTTTCGATGCATTGAAATCGTCTTGTTGGTAGTCGGTTTAATTTCATTTTGTTGAGATATTTCCGGACCTCTTCGACTAACTTGTATTTTAGCTGGCTACATAATAGCTTCAGAAGCTACATAATAGCTTCATAATATGTAGCCAGCTAAAATACAAGTTAGTCGAAGAGGTCCGGAAATATTTCAACAAAATTTGTTTTTCCATTTTTTGAGATACACTAAACTTATCAGTTAGGATAACTGAGATCATATTATCAAATTTTAAATTGATATTACATGTTATTAGAATAAAATCACATTTATAATAATTATGCATATTTCTCAAAATATTATAGATTCTTAGATATTGTTTCAAGAATATTGTCTCAAGGAAAAAGAGGTTTTATTTTGTTAACAAGCTTTCGATCGTTTAGATCCTTTTCAAGTTGTAACATTTTCAATCGACACACCGTATATATAATAAAAACGTTCAGGAAGAATTATGCTAAGTGATTCTCATTTTAAATTCCATTATTATTTTAAATTCCATTATTATTTTAAATTCCAATTGCTTGAAAGCAAAATAAAACTTACTTTTGCGTAGAGTGTATAATATTTCCAGCAATATGCATAATAATCCACCAGACTCAAATGAAATTCTAATGTATTTATTAATTTTATATTTTTCTGGATTTTGCATCTTCAAAGGTTGTGAGTCAGGGTAAACAAATTAATGCAAAGAAAATCATTATTATTTTACCTTGTAATTTACAATTTACGTGTTCATTATGAAACGGGTTGCTCATTATTCTTTGTAAGATATGATCTATAAAATTCTGAAATGTTCATATTATTTGCTTGGCGTAAATAATATAATTATACATGATATATGAGAAAATTTAATATTTAAATAATAAATAATTATAAATAATAAATAATTGTTATAAATTGATATTGACATAAAATTTAAAATTGAAATTTAAATAAACGTCAATTTTTATGAATTGACTAATAAATAGCAGACGATGTATCAGAATAAGGAAGTCTGGATTAGATGTTATCTGGAAGAACTGATATGCTATCAGGTTTCGGCCTCTATTCCTTGACCCAATATAACGACGAAGTCAAATACACGCTAATGACTTATTTCCTCTGATGAAATTTGGTTATCCAGGTTTTATTATTATCTTCGTGCTTCAAGATTTAAAATTTAATAGATGGATCAAAATCAGTTATTTTAGAAAAATATTATGCATAAACACAAATGTTTTAAAAGTTTTAAATAAAGATAAATAATAAATAAATATAAAAGACTTTATACATTATATATCCATTTGATTTTTTGGTTAAAAAATTCTTGATTAAAGCTACTTATTCAGTGTACTGAAGAAGGGGAGTTAGCCCGAATGCTTTACAAGAAAATGCTCTTCGTCTTAATTAAACCGTGCTTTCTTTTGCAAATTTATTTAAAAACGTTTTCGGGTTACCCCTTCGTCAGTAGCACAATTCTACAACACATACTAAACATGGAAGAATCTACACTTTACAAATTTAGTATTTTCTTCGGTAATGTGCCTTGGAGTTGAGTCATTAATTGCGCAGTCCAATAAAATCCCGTCTTTTTCTGCTATGTAAATCGGTAAGTTTACCGTTGATTATCTTTATTTCAAAGATAATCAACGGTCAAAATTAAAGATAATTTGGTCAGGCTTACTCTGGATATAGCTAACAGCTGAATCCCAGCTTTCATTCTTCGTTTTGATCTGAAACCTCCTTAGGTTGTTTCTTATGTTCATAGAGTCACCGGTTGCAAAAGAAAGCTTGATTTAATTTTATATACCTACCTGTTTCGATATATTTATGAATCCAACAGAAACAAGGATCCCAAGCTGTGGTTCAAATAACCCTATTGATACTTTCAATATATATGTATATATATCAAATTAAAATTTCAAGTCATTTTTATGAATTGACTAATAAATAACAGAGGATGTATCAAAATAAGGATTAGAGGTTATCATTTCGCTTAATTGTTAATTTATTTTTTATAATATTTTGTTGATTTGTATATTGTGAATTTTATATTTTAATAATATTTTGTTGATTTATACTTCTCGATTATAAGAAAAAGAAAAAAGTTGTTATTGATGTATAATTCTACATTATAAGAAAAAGAAAAATAATTATAAGAAATATAAAAATTCATCAAACGCTTGAAAATAAGCAGAAAAATAATAATGATCAGCATTTTAAGTTATAGGCTTTATAAAATTGTTTTACCAAATTGTTAAATAAATATCTTTATCTACCTTCGATTCTTTACAAAGATCTAAACTCACTAAATCACTAATTTATATCGTCGTCGATAATTAAATTCTCTTTTATTTTTTATTATTTTATCAAGGGACTCTTCAATTTAATGTATAATGTGGATAAATTTAAAACGTCCTTTTTCTGTTTTTATGAAATAAGCACTCGCAATCACACGATTTAAAATAACTTATAATGATTGCATTTCTCAATAGATAAATGAATTTCAGTGTGAAATATTGAAATATTCCTTAATTTTAGATGTATCAATTTAGTACCCTCAATTTCCCCAACTTTATTGGAAATCTTCACGGTCGTGGTAGATTTAGCGACGAAGATCGACAAAGATTTGAACAATCTCAGGTTAGTTATTTGTTATAATTATTTATACTATCATTAAAGAAACATTAGACCCAAAGTGCCCAGAAGATTTTGACACCAATTGAATGTCAACCGAAAGAAAAGCATGTTCGAAGTATGAAATTGCGATTTGATGTTTTAGTGATTAGCAGTATTTTAGACATAATACTTGGGACGTTTCATGAAGAAGGAGCTCATCTGTTCTGGACGCTTATATCTAAGGGTTTCCAATTTGAAACTAATCACGTTATTGGATGGAAATTTTTGTATCTTTATCATCGTATCCTACGTGATGGTCATAAAAACGTGAGTTAAAAAGGCTAGTTTTTATATAGTCATATTCAAAAGAAATGATTATGAAATCAAAATAATTATGAAATTCCCTGGAGTATAATAGATAATTGTATAATCTGGCCACCGTTAAGTGCTTTTATACAGATTGCATAATCTGGTCACTTTATATACTAAGATCTATCAGATCAGCTTACTGAGTCTATGTATTGATTATTGTATAATCTGATCACTATATATGAGTCTACGTATTTTATAAATGTTATGTTATAAATGATATATTTTTTTAAAATGTTATGTAATCAATTGTTGCAAGTGTTCAAGAAAGATTGAAATAAAAATTGTGCTGGATTTACAGTCGAGCAAGTGTTGATTAATGCTTAGATAAAAGTTAATTTATCTAAGCATTTGAACATAAATTTTATAAAAGTGATAATTATTATATTTTATTTGTCTTGTTTTTGAATTAATTATTAACAATTATATAAAAGTAAATAGTTTATTAGTTTAATTAAAACTAACGTTGGTAACTTAATTATTGAATACAAATCAGAGATGTATCTAGATACAAATGTTGCAGTATTGAACGTCACAACATCCTAAATTAATATTAATTCATGAAATATTAATTAAATTCAAGATTTTAAATTAAATCTCTCTAAAAGATTAATAAAATAGTATTTTTATTAATTTTTAAAATCATTTTTATAAATGATTCAACTCTGTATGATAAGATAACAAGATCTGGGCTGGTTATATTTATGACGTCGATAGTTTGATTAGTTTACGGCACATTCGAATAGTAGCTTAACTCGTTAAATTCAAAAGTGGATTCGGTATACAGAAATTAAGTCCAACTGTGCGGAATAAAATAAAGGCCAGGATTCCGAATGAAATTCGTTATGTAATGAAAAACAATTCAAATGAAATTAAATTTTCATTTTAAATGAAATTCGATTGAAACTGGCTTCGATTAACAAACTGCAGGCTCAGTGTCACTTCTAGACGACCACTTTAGCATCGAAGTGATAGAGACCCCGCCAACACTCATCAGTAGAATTAAATTCTCAACTGGTCGTTTCGGCTGCCTCTATGACTTAAGGCGTTTTCAACACTTAATTGACTTAGGCTTACGCTCTTTATCAGATCGAATTGCTGTGTGGACCATCCTTAAACACTAGGCAGAGGTTGTTGCTGAATTGTCGCTGCACTCGTAGAATCTTTAATGGATACGGTAAGTATAATATTGGTGCACGGATGTGCTGAGTAAACAACGTCAAGGATTTCTTACGAAATGCGGCATTTATACTAAATGGTGTTGCTTGATAGACTGGATTTTAATTCACGACTTTCAGTCACCATGTCACTTCTAGATGACCAATGAGTACCCGGCAACACTTATCAGTAGAATGAGGTACTCACTGGCCGTTTCGGTTGCCTGTGTAACATTGTGAATAAAGACGTTTCCGACACTTTTCTTAATTGACTGAGGCTTACGCTCTTAACCAGATCTAATTAGTGTGTGGACAATCTTTAGATACTAGGCAGAGGTTGTTGCTGAATTGTCGCTGCACTCGTTGAATCTTTAATGGATACGGTAAGTATAATATTGGTGCACGGATGTGCTGAGTAAACAACGACAAGGATTTCTTACGAAATGCGGCGTTTATAGAAAATGGTCTTCAAATTATGTTTTTAAAAATTAATGATGACATCAATGAATGTAATCATGAGTGTTGGCGGGGTCATTAGAGACCCCGCCAACACTCATCAGTAGAATTAAATTATCAACTGGTCGTTTCGGCCGCCTCTGCGAAATTGTGACTTAAGGCGTTGTGACTTAGATAATGTAATTTTATTTGGAAAAATAGGTTTTCCGAAAAATTGAAATAAAAATTATTTGCTGGAATTTCAGTCAAGCAAATGCTGTTCACTGCCGAGATGAAGTAAATTTCTCTAAGCATTTAAAAATGATTTTTATTGATTTGTAAAAGTGATAAATATTATATTTTATTTATCTTGATTTATTAATCTCAATTATATTAACAATTAGTCGGCTCTTTCTCCGAGAAAAATAAGAAATTTTCGCCAATGCGATTGGCCTATTCAGAAAGCACGTGTTTTCTCGAAGAAAGAGCCAAATAGAATTATTATATCCTCTCCCAACTTAATTTTAAAGGATAAACAATTAATTATATATAGTTTTTATTAGAATTTAAAAAGCTTAAACGTTCATATCCAAAATAATTTTAATTTATTAATTTTTTTAAAACTTAATTTCGAATTTTACGCTTTAAACGTTTTACGCTACAAATTTGACAGCGGTTGAATGCTCTTGATGTGTTCCATAGAGCTCAGAGGGAACTTGGACACAACATTGTTATCTTGATTTCTCTTAAGTTTATCTACTTCAGCTATTATTTCGCTGCTTTACTTTTCAGCATTTATTTTAATAGTATCCTAGTGTTCCTCACGCCATCTCTTATGTATTAGATATTAAAATATTATTAATATTATATTAATAATATTTAATATTAGATATTATAAAGTATATAATCTAGTATACTATATATACTATATAAAATATAGTATATT
Source organism: Pomphorhynchus laevis (assembly GCA_012934845.2). Lineage (NCBI taxonomy): Eukaryota > Metazoa > Acanthocephala > Palaeacanthocephala > Echinorhynchida > Pomphorhynchidae > Pomphorhynchus > Pomphorhynchus laevis. The sequence goes on along the minus strand of WNNJ02000108.1, from coordinate 472,792 downwards.
CGTGTACTCCAACACTGGCGATTGGAAATATCTCAAACTTCGCAAGCAAGTAACCACGAAATTCAAATTTTATCAAAAGTTTTTCAGTTGATTTATGTATTTAGGTTATTACAGATTCAATGCCTGTTATATCTTATATTGGTCAGCTAGGCGTTTTCTGGGTACTCTATATCATTAACTTTATCAATTAATATTTATTTTCATTCAGCATTCACTACCAAATCGATTTGGTTCAATGCTTGAAAAATACTGTGATCTGCTTAGCCGGAAAATGTACTTTCACGATAAGGTTTTTTATTTTATATATTCATAAACTCATTGCGTTGTTTAAGTAGCATCGATTCGTTCCGGGCAATCTTCAGATAAAATTTAACGATTTCCAAGGCGAGGTTGGTAGATCGACAGATGCCTAGTAAGTTAATATTAAATCCTTTAGACTATATTAACAGTAATATGCCAATCGAACCGCTTTTTTAGTGATCAGGATTCTAATTTATTATTGTTTAACTATAACATACTAGACTTTGTTATATATAATACTGAATTTTGGCATTGTATCAAATAATATTTATTTTCCTTTAATGTTGCATTTCACTTGTTATTTTACATGTTACTTCTTGTTTTTAATTTTTTATGAAAATTGGATAATATATTTTTGGTAAATATTTTTATTATAATTTTTATTTAAAAATTTATTTATAAATTTTCTATTATAAAATATATATTTCATATTATATACTATACATATTATATTAGTTATTTAAATAATGATTGCTTAATTTTTCCAATTATTTAGTGACTTAAGTTTTCTATGATTTTCTTTAATCTATAAAATTACAATCGTTCTTCTCTGATCTTTTGTTTTTCACTTATTACTTTACTCAAATTTAATTAGATATGAATACATCTCATTTTTGAACTCTTTTCAATATCACATCACCGCATAAGGTCAAAGAATAAGCTTGCATTATATACTTTTTCATGCAAGCTTTAACTTTCAAAAAATATTAATTTTTAGTAAATATAATATTACAGAATATATATGAATAAACAAACCATATATATCCTTCATTAATATATTGGATATATGTAATATGTATTTTACATTTATGACAACATATTCTTCTTCACAATTTTACCTGATACTATAAAGAATGATCATCTACTAATTTGATACCTATTTATTCAAAGCCGTTACTTTATTAATCTCATCATTATAGTTTCTAAATTCTTTCATTGATATGAGTCTTACAAAATATTATTAAATCTATTATTTGTGCACAAGTGATTGCCGAATTTCTCCAATTTAAAATGTAAGATCATGTAGGAGGATTTGGTACCTAAGTAATGATAATGTATTTTACGTTATCACCCGTTTTAATAACATGATACTTTGGTAATCGTATTTTGGTAATCAAATAGCATACAATTATTATTGTCAACCTTCAAAGATTCTTAGCATTAAATGTAGTATTCTTAGATTTGTTTTTAGGTTACCATAATGTTGAATTCTTCATTTGATATATTGTTTAATTGAATTCTAATGTTATTTTTAAACTGCTAATTTATTTTCAAATAATTAATTTTATTATATTTAATTTTCAAATTATTTAATTATTAATTTAAATATATTTTTAAATAACTAATTTAACTAGTAATTCATTGTACTTATATATGCTGCTAGCTGTCACCTTATATTTTAAAAGAACATTACTTTAATAATAATCAAATTAATACATGAAAGATTTGGAAAATTAAATTTTAAAATTCATTTATAACTAAATTATTGATTTTTTTTATTATTTTTTTATTGCTATATTTGAATTTGCCAGGTTTCTGAATTAATTTTGTATTTGATCTTTAAGTTTCGAAATCAGCGCTGATGTTATGGACTATTTGGATTGCATATTAGATTTCCAAAAGTCGGGTATACTGCTAACGTTTTAACAAAAATTTATAGCTTTCTAAATTTTAAATTGGTTTAAGTGTTTGCATCAATTCATCAAGATGGAACATTTTCTCATACAGCTCAAGGACAATGCAGACTTAGTCCTCTTGTTTGCTGCATTCAAGAGGCTAACTGTCTATACGATCTTTTGGTAAAGATGTTGTTTGAAATGCATACAGGTATTTGCAAATCAAGTATCATATTAACCATGGAATCATATTTGATTGAAATTTATACTTATTTAAAGGCTCATTGCTAAAATTAATCTATTCATTGTAATCTATTCACTTCGTTAAATAAATCCATCGTGAATGAATCGTTTAGCGTGAAAATTTTATTTAATACTTGTATGGACTATTAGTGTAACGAGTTTTGCATTATGGATATTGTTTTTCGATAGTCTTTAGCGATTGTTGTTTGAATTAAAATACTATTAAAACATTATAATTTAAAATGCTATTACTCTAAATTATTATTGGCTCAATTACTTGGCCTAATTGAAATTTAAGCTTAAATTTTAATAACACGAGACTGGAAAATTAGTTATTTAAATAATGATTGCTTAATTTTTCCAATTATTTAGTGACTTAAGTTTTCTATGATTTTCTTTAATCTATAAAATTACAATCGTTCTTCTCTGATCTTTTGTTTTTCACTTATTACTTTACTCAAATTTAATTAGATATGAATACATCTCATTTTTGAACTCTTTTCAATATCACATCACCGCATAAGGTCAAAGAATAAGCTTGCATTATATACTTTTTCATGCAAGCTTTAACTTTCAAAAAATATTAATTTTTAGTAAATATAATATTACAGAATATATATGAATAAACAAACCATATATATCCTTCATTAATATATTGGATATATGTAATATGTATTTTACATTTATGACAACATATTCTTCTTCACAATTTTACCTGATACTATAAAGAATGATCATCTACTAATTTGATACCTATTTATTCAAAGCCGTTACTTTATTAATCTCATCATTATAGTTTCTAAATTCTTTCATTGATATGAGTCTTACAAAATATTATTAAATCTATTATTTGTGCACAAGTGATTGCCGAATTTCTCCAATTTAAAATGTAAGATCATGTAGGAGGATTTGGTACCTAAGTAATGATAATGTATTTTACGTTATCACCCGTTTTAATAACATGATACTTTGGTAATCGTATTTTGGTAATCAAATAGCATACAATTATTATTGTCAACCTTCAAAGATTCTTAGCATTAAATGTAGTATTCTTATATTTAAATAATGATTGCTTAATTTTTCAAATTATTTAGTTACTTGTGTTTTATGATTTTCTCTAATCTATAAAATTACAATCGTTCTTCTCTGATCTTTGTTTTTCACTTATTACTTTACTCAAATTTAATTAGATATGAATACATCTCATTTTTGAACTCTTTTCAATATCAAATTCATTGCATAAGGTCAAAGAATAAGCTTGCATTATATACTTTTTCATGCAAGCTTTAACTTTCAAAAAATATTAAGTTTTGAGTATATATAAACGAACCTTACCTAAAAATCAACTTAACAAAATTGGAATATCTAAAAGTTTTAATTTGCAGGTGATTTCAAGCGTTAATTTTAGCAAATTATTTATTTAAAATGCAACATACTTGTTTAAACTTGATAAAGATAAAGTTAATCAAGTTTATAAATATCTAATCGATTCTAGTGACACTCTACGTTTTTTTCAGAATACGCATTTTATGTTCGCCAATTTAGCACTGAAACAAGGTGATCTGGATGGACACCATACTCGTTTTAGAAGCATCTTCAAAAAGTAAATATATGCTTTTGTGATTTTAAGTATTAAATTTTTCCTTTGCAGGCTACAAAAGTTCTATCACATTTCAACATCTTACAAGTTTTTAAAGGATCTTCTAGTAATTCCCGCTCTTACGGTAAAGTAGTAGTAGATTATTCTTTATACGGTATTTCAATTTAGAAAGAACCTAATTTCTTATTAAAAGACGATATCGACAATTATAAATCACCAGTCTGTGTTCTAAATGTAGTTGATGAAGTACAAAATAGACAAGATGTCAACGATGTTGCAGTATGTTTTTATTATTCTAATGTTCATATTTTTGATTAACAACTTGCTATTCTGCAACTGTTTGCATTTAAAATGTAATTTATTAAATATCTTGATATACTATATTAATATAATAAATTTTTTAATTTTTTTATGATATAATTATATACTAGTAGCTTTCAAGTGAACAATGTATTTTTTATATAAGAGAATATAAAGATAATTAATTAATTCTTTATATTAATATTTATACATATAAATATATAAATAAATATATATATAAATATATATTTATATATATTTATATTTTATTTATAATAAAATATAAATAATATTTATTAATTCTTTATGAATATTCGTAAAATGTACACCATTCAAAGTGTTATCGCAAGCAGTAAATTAAATCTAATTTGAAATTCTAGAATTGTCTGTTGTATAATTAGCTCAAATTGTACAATTTTTACATTTTTTAATGATGTAAGCAGCGGCTAGAGAAACGTAGAAATAAATTTCATTATCAGTAGATAATGAAATTTTTTTATTTTATTTATTAATTAATAAATTATTTTTATTAATTTAATTAATGAAATTAATGAAATTAATTTATTTTATTGGTAAAACACATAATTTATAGTCGCTTTAGTGAAATCAATAAAGCGACTACTTCACATGTCGTATTTTGTAATTTTGTAGGCTAATAGTGAATATGATTATCCGTTAACACCTTGGTGGATTAATAGAACATTCAGTGAGCCTGCTGAAAATGTTTACGTGTCTTATGATCATACTGTATCTGTTGATAAGCCAACCTTGGACACTCGGTAACATTTTTGCTGTTGACTGCATTTCACTGATGTTTTTAGGCCTCGCTCACCTGAGGATAGCGCTGATCTATTTTCGCTCGATTCCAGTATGTTCGAAAATGTTACAAATTCTAACGTTGAAATGACAACGCAGCAACACGTACGTTTTTTAATGTTTCGTGAGTGATTTATGTCTCGGATTGTTTAGATTGCTTCATCTGAAACACGACTCGCTGAAGAAATAAATCAACTCAAGCAAGAACTATTGAATAAAGATAAAGTATTACACCTTTTGTTTTAATATGATGCGTATCTATAAACATATAAGCTAATGTTGATTTATTTAGATTTTTTTTGATATTAGACCTTCATCTGTACAAAATAAAATTATAATATTTATAATATTTATAAGAAGTTAAATAATATTGTTTTATTTTGGATAATCTGAACTAAACAGTTGCATATGCTTTGTTTACATAAGAATAAATGTATACTATTGTAAAACTACCGCTGTTTTATATATCTTATCTATAAATATATAAATTAATGCCATTAATTTTAATGTATTAAAAATTAATCATTTAGTAATTGATTTTGCCGACTAACATCATTATATTGTATAAGTCAAAATTGTGCAATTCTTCATAACCAGACAAATCTTTAAAAATACCCGAAATCATTCAAATGATAGTGATACAATCAACTTTACGTACTCGGCGCAATGCAGCAGTTAAGCGTCTTAATTTATTTCTACTTTATATAAATTTTTCGATCAATTTTGTAAAATAGAAAATTGATTGAGAATAATAAAAAACTGTGGAACTCACAAAAGTTAGGAAACTCAAGTCGAAATAAACTCAAAAGTTAAAAATACTTTAACTCAAAAGTTAGAAAACTTGATGAAAAATATCTATTTTACTTTAGATCAGGTATTTTACAGTATAGGTTTTTAACAGATCAGCTATTTTAAGTGAAGAGTGAGCATATTCACTTATTTCACTATGATTTACCGCTACTTTCGTAGCGGTAAATCATAAAGAGGCACATTGGAATCATGTTACAAATCTATTTATTCGGTTACCAAAAATAAAAATTATAAAACGTTCTTTCTGATTTCTTGCTGTAAGTACGTAGTACATTTTACTTTAACGATCCATTACTCTAACGAGGACGTGACTCATCGTTAAGCAGCAACTAGTGATCGTTCCCTTGAATTGATTTAAAACTTTAAAACTTCTACGAGAAAATGAGAGATTTCCATGGGGAATTTTTGTACATCGATGTGGCAACTACGAATGAATCCACCAAACGATAATTAGTACCGTTTCGTCATTTTTTGACTCATTGATGCCAGGTATTTTCCACTACTGGATGCAGAGGAGGACCAGTACTAGTTATCATTTTGTCGATTCTATCGTGGCTGTCACATCGATGTACAAAAATTCCCCACAATAATCTCTCATTTTCTCGTAAAATATAATAAAGTTGGCAGCTAAATAGAGAGAATGCTCTGGCATTAGCCAGTTCTCTTAGCTAAGATCCTTTTGGTGAAGCATCTAATAAACACCTAGAATTTTTTTTTGTTTGCTAGAAATTTATTAGCTCTATGTATGCTTTGACATACTCGTGCCGTCTGCCGGTCCTCCTTTTCATCCAGTAGTTAGAGGTACATGGGACTGATGATTTAGCATTTCTATTATTAAAACGACGACGTGCATTAGCACGTCATCTTTAAGTTTGCACTAATCGTGCAAAGTTTGCGGTCATAGTGTAGGGTTTTGCCGCTGAACATGTGAAAACGTTTTCGATAAATTTTAGGCTTCTATAAAATGATGAAATTGCATCTTCTTCAACTCTATTTCAAACAAAATAAATTTGTATTTATAAAAATGCTAATTTTATTGTTTTAACGATCGTTTCAATTTGTTTCCTTAAACGATTAGCGATCGTTTTAAATCGTTTCAAATCGTTTCCTTGAATATGTTAGCTTTAAGCGAATATGTTAGCTTTAATTTCGTATGTTTGTTAAATGTTTAAGAGTTACAAGAGTTTACCATCTTTAAAGTATTCAGTTTTTCAAAGTGGATTTTATAAAAGTATTTTTCAAGTGCTTTGACTTCATGCAATTAACTTCTATTCTCAATATTAGAATTAACCTTTTAGCTAGTGTAAAATTAAAAGAAAACAAAATGTGTAATAAATACTTATATCTTTACAGCTTGATTCATATAATGAGTTCTTCAACTTTGCCCTTATATAGCTTTGCTAAATAGGAACACTCGAAGATGTGGCGAAACGACGAGCACGAATCTTTGCAAGTATTATACTTTATTTGAATTCTACGGAATTTACAGTGAAATCCATGTATTGTATTTTGTATAAGGTCATCGATTTTCTTGATAAAAAGCTGGACAGGTCCCAATCTTATTGAGATATTTGGAGTTGTAAACTCACAATTTAAGACAACAGATCGTGTTACAGAGAGCTAGAAACGATTACATATAACGTCGAACATGATATGAGTTTAGCTAGCAAGACCACTACCGTAAAATATCATTTATTAGAAATCCATTGAGCTTTCTTGACTTAAAGTCATTGTCATTTATCAATTTGTTTTATTTTTCCATAACATCCGATTATTTGTTTCTTCATCTGTATTTTATCATAGTAAACAAGAGGGTTCAAAGAAAGAAACAGCTTTCTCAAATGACAGTTTGCTCATATCTGCTACCAAACACTTATATATTTCTCTCAATTTGTTTTCTTAGTGTTTTACAAAGGACCAACGTTAATATGCATTATGATGGTCGTTCTCGCATAAACAACAATATATTCGCTACTTAGAAAGATAATAGCGTAGGGCCTTGTGGGATCGTCCTGCATATCACCTCAGTTTGCGGCAGTAAGATTTTAAAAGTTATGACAGTTGAAACTCACCATAGATTTGACTCAATAATTATCTCAAAACACTTAATAAACGAAACAATATATTTGGGGTTAAGTGAGTAATACACGATTGACCTAATCGAACCTTTTAAACTAGTGATGAATCAACAAAGTCGATACGATTTCAAGTATGTCATCCAATTATGTAAAATGTGCAATACACAGTTGATTAAGATATAGAGACTATATTATCAAAGGAAATTTTAATTCCGTCCATCGTAAAGAGTGAACGAATGAGGTCATTGCTCATAAAATCAAGGTATTATAGGAAGTTCAGGCTAGCTTTGTTATGTTTAAGTTTCATGTAAATTTTCTATAAGGAACTATTTCTTTTATTTAAGGATACCCCAAAACTCGCTCTAGCTGTTTTTCGAGTTTGTAACTACTGGAATCTTTCTGTCCTGGTTGTGCGCTTTATATCTCAGGCTAAAACGATTTTTAAAAGATTTATAATTCGAGGCGGTGTGTATAATCGACGTTAAAGTGTGTATTCTACAGAAGGAATGGATTTGAATACTTAGCTATATTAGTTATAGCACCAGATTCCTTAAATATTGAGGTTTACGCTAAATTATCTTGAAGATATGTGCTCTACGTGTGATGCACCTCGTATTCAAGTACTAGCAAAATATGTCACATAATGTGCTAAATATTCGGCCTAACTTCATATATATTCATGTTATGCAATATTCACTTTCTCAAAGTATAGTTTGGACGAGCCTCCGATGTACTAGAATTTTGCCGGTTAAACATACACGCTATGGTTTGGTTGTTACGCTCTAATGACCAACATGCGGCTAATTGGAGTAATATCCTTTTTATTTAAGTATTTGAGAAAATGATGTCAATGCAACTTCTGTGCGTTATAAATTCAATTTACATTTTCTGTCGTTGTGCAACTATCGATATAGCAGCTTCCCATATAGTAATATCGATTTCGCTATATTTCTATAGCGTAATCAGTAATATGGAAAGATGATATTCCTTTTCTTTATTTAATTTTGTCACCTTTTTATATCCATCGTCGAAAGACTGTATGGGTTTAATAAATTGCTCAGATTATATTATATTGTCAAAATTACCATATTAATTGGTCTCGTTTGTCATTGTCCTTGTTTTGCTATATTTACTGATTAAAATTAGTGATTTAATTTTGCCATGTTAATAAACTATAATTATACTATAATTATTAATAATTAATTATATAAATATATCAAATAACCATTTGATATTAGATTATAATTAAAATATTTAAATTATTTAATTTAATAAATTTAATGTATTTTTATTTTTATTCTTTTTTCACGTTTCACAATCATCTTTATTATGTATTTTACAATCCATCATCATATTTAATAAAGTATCTTTTATATTAGAGATTTAGTAACTGACTTTATACAAAATTTGCTAATTTTCGGATTTGAGATTAATAACCTTTTTGTAATTAGGTGTTACAATCTACTCAATCAAAACTTCTTCTATTAGAAGCTTCAATTATTTCTAATACATCACAGCAAGCACAAGCAAAGGAATTGCAAAGTTTGTCGTAAATTTTAGTTTTTTTTTATTTTACATTTAATTTAGATAAATGTTTATCATTTGAGAAGAAGTACGAGCAAATGAAATCCATGTATGCTGATCTTCGCGATAAACATGTATCCGTTTTAAAAGAGGTGTACTAATTAGGTTTTAAAATTTTCATTATTTTTTTTAAATTCATTTAATACCAAAGAGTATGTGGCTTGCAACACTTGTGGAAATCGCCGAGACGGTATTTAGCAATCTCATAAATTGAATTATCGAGATGATGTTATAATTGCGATGAATTAATCACTCCAAATAAGTAAAATTATTTGCTTAATCAATCCATCACTCTAAAATTGATCGATTGACCCCGACTTTTTTTTAGTTAGAAACGTCCCAAAAAATTCAAACCAATAGAGTTGATAATTAAATCTTTGTTTTTTTTTATTAGAAACAAATTGTAAACAAATTTTATTGTAAATTATAAGTAATTATTACAAATTTGTGTAATTCTTTACACAAATTTTAATGACATGAAAATCGTTTTACTGAATTCAAATAATTTTGCGATTTACTCGTTTTATCAACTCTAACTATTTAGAAATTTGAAGTGTTAAGTGTTAGATCATCTTCAGTAATCCCATTTTTAGAACTAAACAGGCTATGACAATATAATTCATTTAAATTGGTTTTATTCAAGATATTTTTATTTCGGTTACTTCCACATATCACAATTGTCTACGGAAAAGTTTTGCAAGAAATTCAGTGACCTCGTTATCAAAAAAATCGCATTTGTCCTATTTAGAAAATTACAAAAATGCATTATGGACTTTAGCTCGCTTGATCATAATATGAATTTTAGATGTTTTCTGCGAGTTTTTTGATTAGCTTTCTTTCACAAAGCTAAACCAAACTAACAACTTCATCCGATTGACTCCGAATACCTGGTAGTTAAAAACTTCTCGATGTAATTCAAACTAATAGAGTTGATATTTAAATCTACGATAGTGCTCTTATACTCTATGCTTATAAACATAGTTGCTTTGATTTTAATCTGTTCAGTCTAGTGTTACAAGGTGAAAGCAAATTAAAAGCGTTATTCATTTAATTTTTAATTAAGTTAAATTTCAAAGTTTGCCTGAAAAAAAAACAATTTAATTACTTATTGTGACGATATATACTTCATTTAGATTTCAGAACTGCGCAAAAAAAGCAGTAATTCTAAATTGGCTCTTGTACGTTCGCATTTTTATTTTTTCCGAAATAATTGCTTATTTTTTAAAAGATCGATACTGGAATAATGACCGAATCGTTTACTAGCGATTCTGATGGAGAATTAAAATCGCATTTGTCCGAAATCAATGAGGTAATTTTTGCTTGTTTTTAAGCAAAAATAACGAAATGCATTAAAAGCGTTATTCATTTAATTTGCGTTATTCATTTAACCAATGAGGAAATTGCTGCATTCTAAAATTATTTCATTTAATTTGCTATATACTTTTAAGAAATTTAATTTATAATATATTATTTAATGTTTTCGGTATTGCTGTTTAAATCATTTATTAATTGTCAATTTAAATTAATGAATTTCACAAAGATCCAAAAGGTCGATCCTTATTGCTGTTTATTTAATTAGAAATTACAATTTCCGTTACCTCGAGTTTTGCATTTTATTTCAGAATACGACCGACAGTGTAAAGTTACTGAGCATATTAATTATAATTAATAAGTAATAATTATAATTAATTATAATTAATTAACTAATTATATTAATAATTATAATTAATATTATAATATTGGAATAAAAACTGCTTTTTTAAACGCCAATTGACTTTTTAAATTTTATTAACAATTTATAATTGAAAATGGGATTACGTTTTGCTTTTAACCATTTCAAAACTGAGTTGTATATTGTCGTTTATAATAAATTAATTTGTTTATGAGCATTTACCACCTATTTAAATTACATTTTGTAATATAAAAACATAATATTAAATAGCTACATTTCTATGTTGTCTTGATGAATTCGGGCCGCAACCTAATAACATAACACTTTCTCCTTGTGACATCTTATCTTAATTTTAACTATATATAAAGTATCCATTCGTAAAGGTGCTAAGAGAAAATACACTAAAAAGTGAAAGGAAAATAGATATACATTATATCTATATACATTATAGATATAGTACAAGGAAAATAGATAATATTTATAGATAATAGATAATATGAAATATTAGTATAATATGTAATATTTAGTACATGGAAAATAGATATAATTACTAACGTCTAATCTCCTTGTATTTTAGTTATTTCACTTTATTATAGGAGTTCAGGCAGCGAATACAAATATTGTTCGATGATAAAGCCCAATTGGAAGATAGCATTAGAAACCTTGAATACGAAAACAAAGAGCTGAAAGCAATCATATCTAAAGAAGAAGGTATTCGAACCTAATATTTAAACTGTTTTTACTTTATTAGAATTTTACAAAGAAAGATAATTCCAATTGCAAGAAAATTGACGGCGATTTAGTAAATGACCAGCAAGTACAAATGCTAACTCAAAGATGTCGAGTACGTTAACTGCTTAGATTTACTATTTCAGGATTATTTCACTAATAGGATTTTGAAGATCGTTTAACTAAAATGAATGAACAAAAGCAGTACAACTTGGAAATATTAAAAATGAACCGTAGTAACATTACTTTACTTCGAGATTCAAAAATGGTATGCTGCTAGTTATATTTAACGTCAATTGATATCAAATTATCATAATTTATAATGTAAATTCTATTATATTATAAAATAATTATTGATAAATCACATTTTATTAATTTAATCATAATTTAAATAAATATATTTAATAATTAATAAATAATATATTAATAACTAATATATATTAACTAATTTTAATATATTTTTTATTTTAAATGAAAATTTTATTTTATTTTGTTATAAATGATATTCGATTTTTTGTTTTGTTACAAAAAGTTAAAATCTTACGATGTACTAGAAACATTGCTTTTTCGATAAAATTATTTTCATTCTTTTGAATTACAGCTATTTTCATTATGACATATTCATGACTCAGTATTTGAGGTTTCAATAAGAATAGTGCCATATCTGTTGTCACCACTATCATGACACAATTTGACTTTAATTGCGAATAATAGTAGCATAATAGCTGATTTATTTTTAAGTATTATAAAATATGAAATTGTTCTTAACTGTTTATCTCTAAGTTTTTAGGTATATCGTATGTTTCTTGATATGAATATACTTTTACCTATAATAAAGGAGGTGTATATCTAGATATGAACATCAAATTAACATAAATAAAAAATACTTTTAATTGTAAGGATGACATTTTCTTAAATTTACTTTATTTTGGCAAGTTTGATTAACCAATACAATATATAATATGTAATATATAATATATACAATAAATTAATATATCGATATATTGAAACATATGTTCCGATACATTGATGATATATGTGTATTTAATTCTAATTTTTATTCAATTAGTGAACAAATTTATCCAGAAAGCCTTATTCTTAACAAAACCAATATTAATGATAAAGAAGGTGTATATCTAGATATGAACATTAAATTAACATTAACTAAAACTACTATTAATTTATATCGTAAAGATGACATATTTAAATTTACAAGAAACATATTTTTGCATGAGCATTCATGCATACCATATAATATAAAATATAATACATTAAATAATGAAATTTTAAGAATTGCAACAATATGTAATGATATTGGCTTTCTTCAAAATCGTTTAAATAATTTAATAGATACATATTTTAAACTAGGTTACTATAAAAATAACATCAAGCAGAAAATAGTAAAATATATAAATCAACACAATAATATAAAGAATAAATTTAAACTCTTAAGCGGAAAATTTTTATGGATGGATAATAAATAATATACTTTGTATTAGAATAAGATACTAGATTGGCTTGCTTCAAAATCATTAAAATAATTTAAAATATTATCAGATAGAAAATATAAAATATATAAATTAACACAATAATAGTAGTCAAAATTAGTAATTTCCCTTCCTAGGTAGGTAATTTTTTTTCTAGTAAATTTTTTTAAATCAGATCATTTTTTATAATTTATAATAATTGATTATGCATCGTCTATTATTTATTAGTCAATTCATAAAAATTCACTTTTTTTTAAATTTAAATTTGTATTCATGCATAATGAATATATTAATATTCATGCATATTAAATATAATGAAAATGTAAGAATTGTTGTAATATACAATAACATTGACTTTCTTCAAATAATTTAATAGATTTAAACTTGGTTACTATAAACCAAGTTTAATAGATTTATATATCAAAAAAATATTATTAAAAATAAATTTAAACTGATTAGCCGAAAATTTGTATGGATGGTTAATAAATAATATACTTTTTATTAGAAAAAATGACATATTTGAATTTAGAAGAATTTAAATGAGCATGTGTGCATACCAAAATAAAAATATCAAAATTAAAATAAAAATATAATTATAATTACATAATATAAATTATAATATAATAATTATTTTTAGTATTTAATTTTTTAATACTAATTTTTATTATAAGATATATTACACAACTACAAGATTACCCTCGAATGGGTCCTTAAAAAATAATGTTCGCTGAGCTGTCAAATTTAGCGAGATGTTAAACCTCGTAAACAAAAGGAGTCCGCTTTTAGCAAAGCTACTGCAATTTTCTGTCGAATCGTGGTTATGCATTGACCGTATTTTAAATGACTGCGATTTTAATAATACAATTCTTCTTAGAGCGTGATATGCAGCTCGTCCGGTACCACCTAAGATGGAAAAAAATCAAAGGTATAGATCCACACTGCTCCACATTGGAAACACGTTCGAGATACTTTGATCTTTTTCTTTCCTCGTGATATTCATATGTACTTGCAGGTGTTTTGTAAGAGTAGGGTTGAGCATATATGTTAAAAATTGAAACGTCCATTAAAGACCGCTCAACCGTACTTCCAAACAACCCTAGGCATGAAATATCAAGACGTGCGTTGTGATCAATTGAATTTGTAGCGCGTTTGATCACATAATTTCTTACTGGATATAATACTGGTTCAACATGCACTCCTTTACAAACTTCCTCCAATGATTGGCAAATTGTATCCCGCATTACATCATGACGATTAAGGGTGGCTCCACCGTGTCTACATGAGGGTGAATGTGTGTTACACTGACATCCTCCCCACAAATGCATTTTGACACACCGATCGGATCCCAACCAAAACTCAATGAAAGTCCATCTCGAAATTGCTGAGGGCTCAGACACAATCCCTGAACTGTCAATGGACGCATTGAAGGCCAAGAAGAGGCACCTTTTTCTGAAGCAAATAGCAAAGTTATTTGAAACGTTGTTTTTTTTATCTATGATACTTGATATAGTAAACTTCGTTCTGTTAGTGGACTCTTCCTTCATTTGTTTTGAAATCCGATCCTTAAGACTCTTACTTCCTTCATGGAGTGATATTCATCTAGTGGATGGGTCATTCTGTATGAACGCTCATATTCATACGCTGCTCGCTCTTTAATATTTAGCAACACTAATCCGCCATGCTTTATGGGAAGTGAAAAGATAAAACGTCTCAAATCCGAAATTTCTCTTAATCCAGTTATTGATGTCAATACCTTTGTCGATAGGATATCCTCCAGATCATTGAGCTATACTCCTTTGCATTTGCACGTCCTGATAAGATGTGTCCATCTGTGTTGAAGGGAGAAGACATACGCACAGTAAGCTACTTGTGGGTAGGAAATGGCAATTTCAGCCAATCGCTCTAAGATTGTTATTCACTTACTTATCTTCTTATACACATTTTTATAAACAAATGAATCAATGCCAAAAAGGATCCAAGTAAACCTATGCCTTCTTCTGTGATGTTAGTCCCGATGTCAGTAAAATAATTTGATTGTTCTAATATCACGCCCGGCTTTAATAATATATTGCATTTTCCATAATTAACATGAAAACCGTATTTCGGTTTTATTACAAACTATTAATTTATAATATGCGAAATTATCAACTTTGTTCGAGCTTAATATTGCCTAAATCAAGTTTTGCAATAAAATATTTTTACTTGGTAAAAAGTTTTAGTTATTATTTTTACTTAATTTATTTTGCTCTCAATAAATTGAAAGTTTAAAATTACTCCTTATTAAAAAATTGCATTTCTAGGAAATGGAATCTAAGCTTGTTGATGCTGTACATGATTTTACTATATTAGAGAGCAATTACAGGTCACTTGAGAAAAAATCATCCCACAACGAGAAGACAATCGAACTATTGATGCAGAATCTTAAAACAACGCAGGATTTGAGATCTTTGGAATTAGAAGAAATTCCGAAACTTATTTCGGGTAAAACATTTTTAATTAGAGTTCATCCTTATCTTAATATGAAAACGTATGATTGGCAGTTAAAGAGTGTCAAATTACACTTTAAAATATATTTCTTTAAAGTGATTTGTAGTTGATCAAATGCGTTGTCAAGTGATTGAATGATCAAATCTTCGTGAAATACTACAATTAACGAATTTAATTTAAAATTTGATTCAATAAAAATACTTTATAATTTCTACACAGAATTCAAAAACCTAAATTTTGAATTAAATTTTTAGTTAATTTAAGAAGTTTTGTTAATCCTATAAGTCAACAGTAATGCATTTAATAACCTCACTGCTATTGATTGTGGGAACTTCTTTTTTAAGAAAGTATTCTTTTTTAAATAAAAATATCATTTGTAAATATTTGCTATTTTGTACTCTATCCAAGAAGCATAACAGGAGTTTGATTATTATGGCAAACCAATGCAACGCTTCTTAAATTTATTAAAACTTATACCTAATAAGGAACAGTGATGGGCAGGTATATAAACCTCACTGCATACATTTTGTGAAAGAGATCACTACTTATGAAATAAATATGTATTAAGTATTTTGTTTTATATAAATCTATAAATGTAAAACAAAAGATATTTTTTAATTTTAAATATTTTGATATTTTTAAATATTTAAAAGATAATATAAAATATGTCAAGAAATACGTCAGGAGATAAAATAAGATCAGCTAACTGAGTCTACGTATTTTATATTATTTACAAATTAATAAATAATGCTAATAAATACTTGTTGTATAATATTTTATATAATTTATATTAAGTTAAAATGTAGAATTGAAATTTAAAATAAAAATTAATGTTTTATCAAAACGTTAAAATTTAAGATTGAAATTAAAAGGAATTTACTAATTTCATTTTGCCTAATGTCAGTTTACCTAATTGACTTGTTTAGATCCATTTCTACGAATATACTGATAATATGAACGTGTGTATTTTCATGCGGAAAATATTAAGCAATCTATGACTATTTTTTGTATTTGAGAATATCAACTGTGCGATTTAAATTTTGACAAATTTAATTGAAGCAGTAATTTTCAATAGTTGAAAATGATCCGTTATTGATAAATTATTATTGGAGCTGGATCAAAAGAAAGAAGAAATTATTTTTGATATTTCGCTAATTACTGTTAACATCTTCAGAATTTTCTGAAGATAAATATAGCGAAATATCAAAAATAATTGCTTCTTTCCTTTGATCCAGCTTCAATAATTATTTATCAATAATGGATCAGTATCAACTATTTAAAGTAGTTACTTCATTGCTCGACGTTTAGGAAGATTCGCAAATTACCTTTTTTTATGGAAGTTCAAAGTACAAGAAATATGAAAAAATAGCGAAATATCAAAAAATTGCGTCTTTCCTTATAAGCAGTAATTGTTTCAAATAAAATTGACTAATAAATAACAGACGATGCATAATAATAAGGATAGGACGTTATCCGGGAAACTGCAATGTTATCAGGTTTCGGGCTCTATTAGTCAGCCCAACACAGCAGCGGAGTCAAACACGTTCTAATAACGTATTTCATCTGATGAAATTTGATTATATATTATTTTATTCTAATACAAAGTATATTATTTATTATTCATCTATAAAAAGTTTCCGTTTATGATTTTAAATTTATTTTTAATATTATTATGTTGATTTATATTTTACTATTTTCTGTTTGATTTTATTTTTATAGTAATTTAGTTTAAAATATGTAACTATTAAATTATTTGAATGATTTTAAAGCCAATATCAGTTAATATTAGTATTTGCAGTAAAAATCATTCATAAATGGATTTTGTTACTTACATTGAATTATAATAATGATTTTGAAGGAATACAGTATCGTTACAAATTGTCGCAATTCTTAAAATTTCATTATTTAATGTATTATATTTTATATTATATGGTATGCATGAATGCTTATGCAAAAATATGTTTCTTGTAAATTTAAATATGTCATATTTACGATATAAATAAATAGTAGTTTTAGTTAATGCTAATTTAATGTCCATATCTAGATATATACCTTCTTTATCATTAATATTAGTTTTATTAAGAATAAGGCTTTCTGGATAAATGTGCTCACTAATTTAATAAAAAATATTAGAATTAAATACACATATATCATCAATATATCTGAACATATGTTCTTTATTATTAATATTGGTTTGATTAAGAATTAGAAAACTAAATAAATTTGTAATAATCAATGAATAAAACTAAATAAATCCATTGATAAATGTTTTTCGCTTAAGAGTTTAAATTTATTTTTAATAATATTTAGTTGATTTATTTATTTTCTGTTTGATTTTATTTTTATAGTAACCTAGTTTCAAATATGTATCTATTCAAATATTCAAATAATTATTTATTTAACCTGCTATTTAATGATAATGTCTCGATTCTTTAAGACTATAAGCGTTGATTCTTAATGTTATTTAATCATCTGCTTGTGAAAAGAGATAAAGTAAATTATTATTTATTAAAAATACTATTATATGGCAGTGTAGAAACAATATTGAATTTAGTTCAATTATCAAAATGTATTTTTTAGAAAAATATTTTAACTCTTCTAATCTAAAATAACCCTTTATTTAACGTTTTTAAACGTAAATATTTTCTGCCCTGATTTCGATATATTGTATATGATTAGTCGATATCGCACAAATCTGCAAAAACAGTATAACTTTCCAGGAAGATTGCTTACAGAAATACGATCAAAATTCTGTGATCACCCTTCTATGTGATATACAACGATTTTCATCATTAATTGTACCCGCTTCAAGTGAACATGACAGAGTGTCCTCTGTCGTTTTAGTTAGATTGTTGCAATCAACTTTGGCATTAATGCATATTCACCGAATTATACATAAAGAAAAAGGTAAGCATTTTCAAAATCAAACAAAATTTATGAAAATTTGTTTAATTATTAAGCTTTGACAGTACTAATATAAAAAATAAGCTTTATTCCTGTTTACATTTATATATTTATCAGTTTTCTATATCCATACACTCACCAATTTTCTGGGATAATTTTTCTGGGAGTCTATGGATAAAGCAGTAAAACGAGTAAGAGATGTGCCCGAAGGGTGAAAGCGCTTCTTTCGTGTATATCTTTATTGTATTTTCTTTCTTTTGCTCTGCTATTATTAAAATTGATAGTAAAAGTATTCTGTATTTAATAGCGTTAGATTTCTAATGTTATTGGATATAACTTTTGTATATAGTGATGGTATCTCCATCAAATACTGCTCTATTTAACTATTTAAAAATTAAAAATCAACGTTTTTTATTAAAAATGATTTATTTGAACTGTCAATATTTCTGTCAATAAATTGAACAGAAATAAATACAAACATAAACCATATATACAATTATTATTGTTTATCATAATGGAAAACCACTTTATGGGATTCATAAGATACGGTAATAAGTCAGTAATTATAAAATCAAAAAAGGATTTGTTTACGTTTCAGAAAAAGCTTTTTCATTGTTAATAAGATAGTTTTTAATTCTTAGATTATTTTTTATTTCTAAATTTAATAAACTATATGGTGTTAATTATGTGGTGTTAATCCACTATGTGTGGATTTTATTGAAATACTTTGACTGCTCTTTTACATTTCAGCCAAAACGTCTGGCTTAGTTTTCGAATTGTTTTTTTACTTATAAGCATAAATTTAAGTATAAATATTGTCTTCAAAATTTTAATGTGTGGATTTTATTGAAATACTTTGACTGCTCATTTAAGCCAATTATAATTTATAAAATAATTTTCGCATAATAAGAAATTTTCATATATATATCTTATATTTTGTGTTGTTTATAACTTTTCAGCTAAATTACCGCTGCTAATTACCGCTGAAGTGAGTAAGTTAAATAAGTCATTAATTAAATTAAATAGATAATTTTCTAATAAATAGTAAATAGATCATTTATAAAATATTTTGATAATTACTATATATGACTATAATTGTGTAAGTAAATGATTGTAACTTTAATTACAATTTTATTGTTAAAGTTGTATATTTGGTATTTAAGTTTATTTAAATACCAAATATTTGGTATTTATTTTGGTATTTTTTTTATTTACAAAAAAACAATCACTTGTTTTAGCCTTCAGCGATTTGTTTGCACGATCGATTGATCTAGAATGTTCACAATTGTGCTGTAGCGTAAAGTCATTATTTTTCTACAAACAATATGGTTTGATTTTTATGATTTTTAGTGATTAATGCCTTTTGACTTTTTATCTACAGATTATCAACATATTGGCAACAGCGAAACAATGAATGACAATCAAAGACAAGGAATGAATGATGATCTGCTGGACGCTAAGGCACGCATCAGGTCATCAATTGTGGATATATTACATAATATGAAAGATCTCGATTGCTTCTTCGAGGTAAGTGTTTGTTCGGCAGTTTAATACATAAATTTGAAATTCAGAAAAAGGTATCAGAATACTTAAATCTTGATGAATTTTATATAGTATATTTAATTGCAGATTTATTCTTTATCCTTACAGTTTATAATTATTCAAAGTGAAGTAATAATTATTAAAGTTCAATATTATATATCTAATATTGTATATTACAGAGATTTTATTAATCAAATTTTAAATAATATTTTAAAATCCATTTATTTATTAATTTTTTATTTATTATTTATTTATTAATTTCTTTTAAATAATCACATTTCATCAGAGGAAAGACGTCATTATTTGGCCTCGCTTCTATGTTGAGTCGAGTAACAGGAGTCGAAAACTGATAACGTAGCAGTTCCTCCTGAATGATATCTAATCCTTATCCTTTTACTCTTCTGTTACTTATTAGTCAATTCGTAAATATTGACTTTTATTTCTAATTTAAATTAAATTTTAACTTGATATAAATATAAATTGTATAAATAATTATTACTAATAATTATTTATTACTTATAATTGTTTATTTTATAATTATTTTTTAAATATTATATTATAAAATACGTTGACTCTGTTAGCTAATCTGATAAATGTGGATGGCTAATTACAGAACATATTGATTACGTGAATGCATACGTTGGTATCGAATGCATCATTGCCATGCCATTTGGCGTTTACTTATTATTAAATATAATATAACAATTATTATTTTATTATATATAGTGTAAAATACGTAGACTCAGTTATCTGATATGGTTTGCTACAGTATAAAATTTATTTAAATAACCCGCATATTTTCTCATATTATTTCTCTTCTTCTTTACAAATTTTTAACCGCCATATGATTTTTTATAAACTAATAATACGATCAAAATATGCATTTTGAAGTTTTAATACACTAATATCGGATTTGATTACTTTGAAATGACTACCGAGTTTATTATAAAGTTTAAATTATTTATTTTTACACGTCAATTGTATTTTTCTTAATATAATATTATTTACTATTGAAACGTATTTTCATTTTTTATTCAAAAAATCTTGTTTAGCATTAAATAATTTAAATCTTAATTTGTTTGTTATTATTTGTTTCCTAATTTACTAAATTTATTTAATTAGATTATTTAAATTTTTAAATGACTCATCATGAGTCATATTTTAGTCGTTGTATTTACATCCTAATTTACTAAATTTATTCAATTAGATTATTTAAAACTGATAATTAAATTTTTAAATGACTCATCATGAGTCATATTTTAGTCGTTGTATTTACAAACTACTCATTAACAATATTTTAAATTGTGATCGATATTATTATCTGGTAAGTTATGCTTACGATGAATGTTTGCTTTTCCTCTTCTAATAAAATACTAAAATTTACAAAATAATAAAATACTAAAATTAATAAAATACTAAAATTTACATAACTATTGTGGTTTTCTAAAAATATTCCTGTCGTATCAACTCAGGAATATCTAAGTTTGTATATTGATAGCAATTTTTAAACTTGTTTGCATTAAAGTTTGTTTATAATACACAAATTTGGAATTTATTTTTTATGATTAAATACTTAGTATACTTATGGATAAAATGGCTTTTGAAGTTTTTAATTTGGCAAACATCAGGAATTGGTTTCTGATTAAAATTAAAATAAATTCAAATTTATTTAATCACATACTTAAATTATATTATTTTAAATATCATTAAGGGATATTAGGCATAATTGTGCTAAGTATCGCAATATTTATGTGCTAATTATTGTGTTATAATGTAAGGATAATGTTCGAGACAGAACAATAGTCAATATTTACAATCTACTTAGAGTAAATTTCTCCTTTTTTAAATTGTTAAATTAAAAATTAATTAAATGAACTCACGGTTTAGATATAAAAATTAATTTGATTCAAAAATTGTTAAATATAAAAGAAGAAAAACAATTCAAACTTTAATATCCGAATTGTCGTTATTTGAATAAAAATATTCGCCGTAAGAAATAATTTTAGAATGTATCGATAAGATATTATCAATAATTTTTAGGTTTATACGGGACAACTTTTGATATTTTAATTAAAAATATCTGCAATATTCATTGTGGATATTATTGCTAATCGACATCGAGGTTAAGTTAACATTATGATAACTTTTCATATTATAATATTACAAAACAGTAAAACTGGTTTTTTGTTTTTACCATAAGAGAAAATGGATTTAATGTTAGCCCATAATATTTTTATCTATTGAAATTTAAATATAATATTATCTTTTGGAACAGTTGAAACTGCAAGCCAGGCATTTTTGCGATTTTGACATTTATCGACGCGATAGTGCTTTTAATGCTAACAGTCTAATGAATGTTGTAAGTAGCATTGATGACGATTCACTTCTATTATCAGTAGACTGTCTGCAATATGGATAAGTTGTGGGATAAATGTCGAATACAAAACTGTAATATTATTATTTCAAAGGATGTCTGTTTTATGTTAACAAATTTAAATTTTATTTGAATACATTTAAATGTTATTCTATGTTAGGATTCTTCATCGGATAGAAGCTGGACAATAAGTCAAACTTTTCTATCAAAAACAGAGAATGTATTGCATAGTTTAGTGAATACTTTTTCTACAATCTCACATTTAGATACGGTGTTTACAATTAGTTGAAATATTCTCCAATATGCGTGATATTCTTCTCAAATGTACAGAAGCGTTTAACAATGTAGGTATTTTAGATGTAACTTGGACAACTTTTAATATTGTGATTTTCAATATTTGTTTAATGAATTATTTCATATGAGTACAGTTAAATAATAATATATAATTTTTTAAATGATAATTAATTTTATCTGAAAATCGTTATTATAGAAGAAGCTATTGATATCTTGGTTGCAATATGACACTGTTAATACGGTAACTGACTTATATTTTTAAACTCTCAACTAATATATTTCATTACTCTATTGTTTAATTAAGTAATTACTAATTGTTTGATTATAGTGTGGTTCTCTTTTGTCTCTAACTCTTATGAAATTCAATAATTTTTTAATTATTTTTAAAAATCATTAAAATTTATTAATTTTAATTAATTATCTATTTGTTAATTTAATTTTTAATGTATTTATTTTTATTTATATTAATTAAGATGTCACCTTTTGGCTAAAAATATAAAGTTACATTTAAAACATGATGAAACAAATATATAAAATAGAATCTTTATTGAACTCTTGGATGTCTAGTTGAAACCATTAACAACCATTATATTATATTTATAAAATATAATATTTTTGTATTTTATAAATATACAACACGAATTTCTATTATACTATTAAATTTATAAATTTAAGAATAAATATTTTAATCATGATATTTTTTATAATTTATATTTTTAAATAGTAAGAGCTTCTCAAAAACAATTTTTTAAACCGACTAATATATATATCATGTATTATAAGGATTAAGGATCATTAGGGGAAATTGCTATGATTCCGCACCTAATTCATTGACTAAGCATATCATCGCAAAATATATGCTAATTATGTATTTCGTAAGATCTAATGTTGATACAAAAAGTTATTTACTTTTTAAAAAATATTGTTTGCTTGTTATCTTCTCAGGTAGAAATTCCTTGTCGATTTTAAATAAACTTAAGTCTTTGAGCTGAGTGCAAGCGAATATGTGGTCACGTCAAACAGTGTTAAAGTGCTTGACACGATAAACTCGATATATACGATAATCCACTGGACGGCCACTCAACAAAATTAGTATTTAGATGCCCATAGGACTGCGTACTATATGTCACATACCTGACATACCCTACACTATTGTATCTAATTACAATATTCAGTGCACAGTCGCCATACTATTGTTATCGATTTAATCAATTAAAACTAAATATTTTTATCACATTCTTTATATTGGTAGTTGCCAAATGAAGTATAAACGAGCAATCCTAATAACTTAATCGTTATTGGGACTCATCAGTAGGGGATAATCTTCTCCGCCGGCTGCAAATAATTGATAAACAAATAACTCTAGAATGTGCCAAATACAACAACTGTTATCGTGTTTCAATCCCGTTATCCAACACAAAAACCAAGCAAAATAAAGTGTAGTTAAAGTGTATTTATTTTAAAGTAGCAAACCTTATAATTTTACTTAAATTTTCAACTTTGAAGTTAAAATTATTTGGTTTATGTTATATTTTGCCTATCGTTTATACATTTCACATTGAGCAAGCAGTTGTCAAAAATCTCGAGATGAGTTTTTTCACGTCTAATATTAAAACTAATTCGAAACTTTAAATTAGTTTAAAGTTATAGTTTTACTAATTTGCAAAACGCCTAATCGTCTAACCGTTGTTTTCCGAATTAGCAATCTAGATAATTTAGAATTTTAAATAAATCATTTTTATTAATTTATTTTAGGATACCAATAGTTCCATTTCATCTCGAGCTCTATTTTCAACCGCTTTGACGAATATTGTCATACAGTATGAATCTGTAGAGTAAGTTTCATATTTGGTTCATTAATTTACTCTAATAATTAATTTTTAATTTAAGCTGAAATCCGATAGTTGTTCTTATCTCGTATTAATATCAAATAAATTAGCAAAAAGTAGTTTATTTTTGTTATTTAATAACAATGTTTTTTAGATTCTTTTGCAAATGACTATACTGACTGCGTCGTAGTAATGATAACAATTTTATTATTAAATACTAATTTTGTTTTTATTAATAAAATTGAACATTTTATTGCAATATTGATGATGAGATTAAGAGCTATCGAAATATCTATTTTTTTCAAATGAAGGTAATTTATTTTCTTTGTGTTCCAATAAAACTATATAATCGAAATAGAAGAAAATAATGTATTTAGTATTTATTATTTATAGCCAATATTCCATTCAATACGAAAAATTATTAAGTCGATTTATTCCAATTTTTTTATTTAATAAAATTTTTTTATCAAAAAATAAAAATTTCATATAAAATTTTTTTTGCTACCTCCGCAAATTCATAATTTCTCGCCCTAGGCATGGTTACTTATCGTATATAAGTCATTTTCGGAATAATATGATATATCACATATATCATAGATGCGTTGATTACTTTATTTCACTAATTTATTTTTATTTTATTGTTTTGTATTTTAAATATTTTTTAAATTGAGATTTTTAAATTTTAAAATTTTAATTTAGATTTTAATTTTAGATTTTGAAATCAAGGTAATAATATTTTCTTTATACGCTTTCTTGTCGTGTAAATCGCATATGCTAAGTTAGATATGTGTGATGAACGATACATGATCAAAAATTCAGAGAATATTTCCATATTGTTTTTTTTTCATCTATTTTTTTTTAAATTGCTCGTCTAAGCAGTGACACCACCGCTAGTTGTAAGATGGCCCAAAAATAATTTAAATGCAATTTGAACTAATTAATTCTAAATTAATTGTCAAAATGTTTTCGTATTAAACTCTTATATTTTGGGTTTATATTAATATATATTATATTATTTATATTATATTAATATATTAAATATTAAAATTTATATTTATATTTTTAAGTTACTGTTAAAGTTAATAAAAATAATTTAAATATATTTGTATTTAATATTTAACATTATTTTTTATTATATTTAAATTTAAATTATAGAATAATATTAAATTGTAATATTAATCTCAATATTAAGCTCAATTAGATAAACCTGAGATTTATACATCATAAATATTTTGATTTAATTTTTAATTTTTGATATAATTTTATATATTTAACTCATTCATTAAATTTTATAAAATAATAAGATTATTATAAAAACTTTACACGTTTTCATTGATTAATATATAATTAAATATATTAATTATAAATAAATATAATTAATATATTATTATTTATATAATTAATATATAAATAAACAGTTATGGTTTTATAATATGTGCTTTGTAAAATGATATATTTATTATTTTACCTTAATCTGAATATTATCTTAAAATTATTTATTTATAATTTTTTATGTTCTAGGAAAGTATGCTCGTTCCGTGATGATGACCATGTAGATGTGTCAGAATTGTTTATATTAAAAAGATCTATTCATGAACTATTAAGCTTTGTCGGCTTAGCTTGTTCAGCAGTTGAAGTATTTACTGAACGTCCATTTGGATTTGTTAAACTTTGAATATTTTTAGCATTCTCTGAGTGATTTTTCTCGACTCGTTCAACAATCGGAAACGTTTCTAGACTTGATCAGTTCTCCAATAAAAAAGCAATTATTTTAATATCAATTTATACTGTCAACGTATTTTACGGGAATTATTTTTAAACATTTAAATAAGTCACATCTGTTCATATCTCGTATATTTTACGGAAATTAAATAATGTCTGATTTTGTTTTATAAAATTTCTAAATTTATCATAACAAAATTTAATTCAACCAATGTAATTTGGTTTAATTACAAAGTTTATATTAATAAATTTAATAAAATATTATTTTAAAAAATTTTAAATTTCTATTTAATATTTCGAAATGTGAATTTGTCAATCGAAAATTTACTGTCGTTTTTAAGAGTTTATTAAGTTATTAGCTTAATAAAAGTTAAAAATCAATTCTAATTTTGGGATATTTTTCTTAACTAAGCCATCATCAAAACAATTGGATTCGTATTATTTCACCATTAAAATTAAAATCAGCATTGCACAAATTAAAAGTTATTAATTTAAGGTTTATTTTACACCATGTCGACATGCTCTTTCGACTTACATTTTTACATAAATGTTGTATTAAATATTTTTGATTATATTATAAAGTTATATTTAATAACATAATTATATTTAATTATATATAGTTTTTTTAATAATATAATTTATAATTTAATTTTTATTATATATAGTTTTATATTTATTTAATTTATAAATTAAATAAATATAAAACTAAATAAATACGTTTTTTGATATTTGTATTTTACATTTTGTGTCAATGCTATTAATATTACTGTAAGTAAGTATTTTGATGCGAGCTTACTACAATTAAATAGCTATCATTAAAAATGACGGACAACAATGGTATGGTTTAAACTTAATTGCCTTAATTTAGTTTGTTATTTTTGTTTTTGACAGAAACAAATTGTAATTAGATTGATGGTATTATTAACGTTGAGACACATCCAAAGTACCCATATATTTATATTTCATGTGCGTATTGTCATTATATACTTTTATACTTTTAATATATAATGTGGTATATACTTATATTGACCATTTGTTTTTGACATTGTGTTGAAATATGCAAAAATATTATTTTGATTATATTATTGAATTTTAGGAGCAGAATCATAAAAAGGGAAAATTTTTAATTTTCAATATTTCGCTAACCTCTGTTAGCATCATCAAAAGATACATACGAAAAAAAAACATACCTTTTTCTATATAATATAGATTAATATAAGTACATAAGTATATTAATATAGATTAATATATTGTGTTAATAATATTGTTTGTATTGTAAATTTATTCTTTATATTATTGTGTTGATTTATATATATAACTATTTTCTGTTGGATGGTATTTTTAAAGCTTGCATATTTGTAGAATTATAGAAGCTATTTGTATCGCTTATCCATTGATCTATTGTTAAGATAATTTTTCATAAAAAATAGTTTAACTGTTTATTTTTACACAAATATTTTATAAAATTATTTTAATATTTATAAATATTCTTTTAAAGTATTTTTATGTGAACCTCTCAATTCGCTTTGTTGCAAATGAATTGTTCTACTGACATTCCGACTAATGTATATGCCCATTGTATTCACTATTTCATGCAACGCTAATATCAATGCACTATAAAATAGATTATGATAATCTTCGTACTTACAGTTTATGTTTAGTCTGAGCCCATAACCTAATTAGTTATAAAAAATATTTAATTGAAAAGTTAAAATGATAAAGTAAAATATATTATTCCATTGATTATGAGAAAATAGGGAAACAGGAAATCTTCTCTTTTGATAAATCGGTGTTGACATTTTTTAAAAAAATGTAAAATATAAATATATTTATTACATTTTATTTGTAATATCTTCGTATATTTATGTTAAGTCTAAGCTCCTGCGAAATAAAAATATATTTAGTATATATTTACTTTTAGTGGATCAAATTTAAAACACTAAATCCACGACGTAGATTTTATGTCTTCATTTCAGTAAATAATTTGATAATTTAAATATTAACATAAATATTATTTTATTAATTTAATTTTAATTTGAATAGCATTTGTTTACCGTAACATTCTTTTTATTCGATAACGAGAATTTTAAATGCAAATTTGTTAAATGGCATTTGTTAAGTTGTATTCTTTTGGTCAGGTTCAAGCTTTTCAAGTAGCTTGATTATACAAATGAATCATAGCTAGCAATCCGTAGATGTTAGGTTTTTTGATTTAAACTAAGTATTATGCAATATAATGAATGGTATTATATGATGTGCAGTTTGTTGTAGTCTTCTTAGTGCAGTTTCAGCGTTTATCTGATAATCATCAATATTATCTAGGTTAATTAGGTAAAATGACTTGCACTATCGCTACAACATGCTAGGAAAGAATGTTAAGGAGCGGAACGGATTTTAATTAAAAGACATCAAATTCTTCGTGGACGGATAATGTTCTGATGCAACATTGAACTTCCATTTTTAAAATTTAGCAAAACTATGTCCACAACGAAATGCATGGCTTTAATAAGTTGTTTAATTGTTAATATGTTCAGTGGAAACAATGTTTATTCACTCTCCTGTGTAGTTAAGAAATTTACAAAAAGTAATTATGTTAACACACATTCATGGATTTATGTTTTCTTTATGTTTCTTTATGTTTTTATGCATTCACGGATTTACAAAAAGTAATTATGTTAACACACATTCATGGATTTATGTTTTTAAAGGTAAATAGCAGATGGTATACACTAATATATCGTTTATATCGTTTAGTTTGCAAATCGTTACTTTAGGTTTTAACTTTAAACTAAATACTTTTTACTAAATTACATAATTACAAAAAGTAATTATGTTAACACACATTCACGGATTTGTGTTTTTAAAGGTAAATATCAGATGATATACACTGGTGTATCGACGATAACGCTTTATCGTTTATATTGCAAATCGTTTCTTTAGGTTTTAAATTTGAACTAAATACGTTTTACTAAAGTACATTTTAAGGTTGTATTTTGCGTGCTTATTCTGAAGCTAAAATTTCCGATAAATTTTAGTTTTTCTCCTTATCACTAAGTAGGAAAAAGCTAATTAATGAGGGGTTATTTTCCTTCTTAATTCCTCCTTGTTGTGAAGGGAGGAATTACCTTAAAGTAATGAAGATAAACTAATGGAGTTATTTAAATGTTTAATAAAGTTATCTGATAATTATCGATATTATATAGGTTTATTTTGGTAAATTAGGTAAAAATGTAAATATTTAATTTATTGTCTTTAATGATGTAAGATTTGAATTAAACTGCGAAATAGCCGAAAAATTAAAGTCCTGGATTTTAGAATTCTGTATTAAAGATAAAATAGATAGACAATTTAAAGCATATTTAAATTGTAGACATCGAATTTTGAATATATAGAGTGTGTAGAATAAAGAATAACTTTTATAGAATTATTCGTAATTGACGTAATATTTGCGTTTAGCCTATAATATTAGGTGCCTAATGTAAACAATCACATGTGATTGTTTACATCAAATGTAATGGAATATCGTAATTTGCATAATTACTGTTGTCTCTCATTAGAATGCAACATTTATTGCTCTGAAACGCAAGTTTTCGATACTCATCACGGTATAATCTTTACCATAAGATCAATCATGAGCTTTTGATTGAATTATTTATTAAAACTTATGGAATATAACCGAACAGAGAGTATCAAAAATTTCGCTATCAGAACAGTATATGTTCGAATTAAATATGAAAAGAGAAACTTAACAAGTGATAAAATTGCTTCGTCTGCAAGGACGATTTAAAGCAGTAGCAAATGGAGTCATCTTCTTTTTATTTGAGCTAAAGCAATCGAATTCGTGGCATGAAGGATTAAACATTAAATCAATCTTCAAAACCAAATCTTATGCTTAATCGTTGAAATTCAAGATGAAATTTACATTATTGTTTTATTTGCCCTCTAAATTGCAAACTTGACTAAAATTTCGGATCTATTATATGAGGAGAGGAAATACCTAAATCTAACGGAGTAATGTAAATTTTGAATAAAGTTATATAACAGTTATATTGTGTGGATTTCTTATATCTCTATATTATAAATACCCATATGCATCACGAGGCAACAACATTAATTGTTGATATATTAATGTTCTAACATTTAATAAATAGTGTGAAGTCATAGACCATTCTTTAAATAGTAATCACAAAATAGATTTTGATAGAAGTAAAATAATTTCCGTTGAAAGTAATACTTTAGAAAGAAAAATTAAAGAGGTGTAAGCAAAAAAATAAAGATAGGTTAATGATTAACAATAAATCGGATATCGAACTATTGACAAATATTTTATAAATATATATTGTGTAAATTTCATTTTAATTAGTAATTAAAATTGAATTTAGTTTTCAGTTGGTTTGTTTTTAAGTTTTAATTAATAAGTTGTATTTTTGGTTGAATTTGTAAAAGTTGCATTTTGATGTTAAGCAAAATAGAGGCAAATCCAGTTGTTTGAAGTGTTGTGTGTAAATTTGTATATAACCAGTTTTAAACAGCAATTTTTGTGATGCAATTTTGTTCCTAATGATGATAACAGCTGTTATCGAAAATTAGAATTGCCTTGCATAACTATGGAGACGCTTTTCCCCCAACCAATCCCGCCTAAAGGTGACTTCTGGAACAGGAATTTATCTGTTACGGATATCCTTAATTCCGGGGCCCACTTAAGGTGACCTGCAGAACCGTCGTTCCACTCTCTTCTCGGATTTGTCATAATTACTAATTATATTTAATTAATTTAAATAGTAATTAAATCGGTAATTAAATTACTATTTAATTAGTAATTAAAATAATTGAATGGTAATTGAATTTGTAAATGTAATAATACAATAAAATAAAGAATTTCTTACAAAACTACACCTGTTAGAAGACAAAACAAATCAAGCATATAATAAGGTTAGAATAAATCTCATTTATCAGTGTCTAGATATGCCCGAGTCTTCTATACATATCACGACCTTAGGCTCAGTGGGATCTAAGCAGCCGGTCGCACCAACGCACAGCCTTACGCCTGAACCATTCAAGGTCTCTTACCCCCTGAGAGTCTAGTCGATGCGGACTATAGTCGGTAATCTCGAGATGAGATACTTGAGAAACCATAGTTTTTGCTCTGGGGTACATCTTCTCGAAATAAGACTAATCCTGAGATATACCAAGTACCCCATTGGCGTACTTAAGTTTTCCCGTTCAATAAGAGAGGCCAGGCCCGTTTCACGGCCCATTTGTAAACTTAGCATTTTAATGTTAAGCAAAATAGAGTTTAAACAAAATAGAGTTCAAATTTAAACAACATCCAGTTGTTTAAAGTGCTGCTTGTAAATTTGTATATAACCAGATTTAAACACCATTTTTGTAATGCAATTTTGTTCCTAATGATGATAACAGCTGTTATCGAAAATTAAAATTGCCCAGTCTCTCGATGGAGACGCTTTCTCCACAATTAATCTTGTCTTTGGGTGACTTCGGGAGCAGGGATTTATCTGTTACGGATATCCTTAACTCCCGGGCCCACTTCCGGCCACCTCCAAATCCGTTGCTCCACACTCTTCTCGGATTTGTCAGCTATTAAGAGCCGATCAAAGAAGAGAAGTGGCCGTCACAATGCTGTTAGCCTTATTATCCGATGTAGCCGGCATTAGCACTAGCAGAAGAACATTTTTACCTAAGTGAAAACAGGTTTCTTGTCCAAAAGATCTGCGGTCTGTTTCGGTTCCAAATTTCCTCATCTTTATCTATGAAAAAGCGCTGGCGCTAAGAATTCGCAATCATTTAAGAAGGCGTGATTTGATCCCACCGAGTTTTTATGGGTTTATCAAAGGTCGCTCGGTTTATTCAGCAATTGGTAAAGTACATCAGTTTTGTTTTTCTCCTCAAGGCTTTTAAACGTGATCATCATCTCGTAGTATATGCATATGATGCCACAGCCCTGTTTTCTGGACGCAGGTGAAATATGTAGTCCCCGACATCATCCGTTTATTTTTAGATTAAAAGATCAGTTACCCACATCCAATTTTATTTTAACCTCCAATGAATCGCATTTGGTACTCTTTCATGACGCCCCTGCACCACCAAAAAAAGGAGCTTAAGAAACGAGCACTCTGTGCACTCTCCTCCATTTTGCAGCCTTAACCACTCCCCATCTTCACGAGTCGAGTAAAATATCCGGGGTTGACTGTTACGAGGAATTAGACGGCGAAAGCTGATCTGGATAGACTTAAACGTATCCCGAAGAGATTGGAAAACTCAACTAAGCCTTTGGGGTACTTGGGCTCTCTCGGAATTAGTCTTCTTCTCTAGAGGATGTCCCCAGAGCAAAGACTAATGTTTCTCAACCTCCTCAACTCTAGATTACCGACAATAGTCCGCATCTACTGGACTGATAGGGGTATGAGATACCCCGAATGGTTTAGTCTGAAGGCTGCGCGTTGGTGCAACTGAAGGCTCCGATTCCTATGGACCTGAAGCTGTAAGGGTTGTAGAAGATGATATAAAAGTCGTCGGCAAAAATAGAGAAGTGTGTACTATTTGAACGCTGTTTTGTATTGATGTTTGTTACTTCCTTATCGGTTGTATTGTTAAAATAATCTTTTTCACTATTTCGTAATTTTAAATAATAAATAGTATTTACTCTTTTGTCTTATTGCAAATAAGTCTTACATTAATTATCTCCATGTTAATAAAGTTAACAAATACGTTTTGCTTATTAAGGATGTGGTTATAATTCTAGTCTGCTACAACTCTGTTTATACAGAAAAGTCGGCGATGATCGTGAAATATGTATTTGCTGGCTCATTAGTGTTCTAATTTATATAATAATAGCTGCTGACGTCATATCAAATGAAACCTTAATTCATAATGAATTAAGGTTGACAAATTTACATAACAAATTTACATAAAAATTGCTTTAAAGTAATAAGTATTAAAATATCTACTTGAAAAATAACTTTTAATGCAAATAATAATAAGAAACAAATCAGATCAGATACCTGTGTCTACGTATTTTATATATAAATAAAGAATATTTATATATAGATATAAGATAGTCATTTACCTATTAATAGATATAAAATAAATAAATTTATTTATAAATAAATTTATCAACAAATTTATAAAATAAATTTATCAACAAATTTATAAAATAAATTTGTTGAAAGGAATTTAGCACATTACTGTATCCAATTAATCTTATATAATCGGCATTTTTTAATTATCAGATCAGATAAGTGAGTCTACATATTTATATTATATATTATATATATATATATTATATATAAATAATATTATTTATATTAATATAATATAAATAATATAAATAATAATATAATTTTATATTATCTGATATTTAAATATCAGATCAGATAACTGAGTCTGCGTATTTTTTATTATTTATAAATTAATATTTACATAAAGTTAGAATTTAAAATAAAAGTTAATTTAAGGATTATATATCATCAGGAGGAACTGCTATGTAATCAGGCTTCAGCCCCTATTCCTCGACCCAATATAGTAGTGGGGTCAAATACAAGCTAAGACGTATTTCCTCTTATAAAATTTGATTATCTACTATCTTATTCTAATACAAAGAATATTATTTATTCATAAAACTTGTTCGCTAATAATTTTAAATCTATTTTTAATAATATTTTGTTGATTTATATATAGGTCATCATTTTGTTGATGACCTATAGCAGTTCAGGAGGAACTGCTATGCTAATGATGTATTTCATATGATGAAATTTGATTATCTTGTGTATCTTATTCTAATACAAAGTATATTATTTATTATCCATTCATAAAAGTTTTACGATTAAGAGTTTAAATTTATTTTAATAATATTTTGTTGATTTATGGATTTTTTAGAAAAAATAATTGTCGTATCAATAATACATAGTTTCAGTATTTCTGACGGTGGTTATAGAACCGGGAAACCAAAGTTCACAGGTCAATAATAACTTGTCATCATGTCAGATAACTGAGTTTTGTATTTTATACTATATATAAATAAAAATAAAGATAAATAATAAATAATTATATACGATTTTATAGAATTCATATTTATATCAAGTTTAAATAAAAAATTGAAATTTAAATTAAAAGTCAATTTTAATGAATTGAATAATTCATGATATAAGATGTATTGGAATAAGGATTAGAGCTCATCAGAAAGAACTGCTATGTTACCAGATTTCGGTTCTATTCCTCGACCCAACATAGCAGAGGGGGCAAATACATGCTAATGACGTATTTCCTCTGATGAAATTTGATTATTTGGTGTACCTTATTCTTATACAGAGCATATTATTTCTATCCATAAAATTTTTTACCTTAATAGTTTAAATTTATTTATAATAATATTTTTTGTTATGTATATTGTTAAATTATAAAAAAAAGCAAAATTCCATTAAACTTGCTTGAAAATTAGCGGAAAAATAATATCTTATAAAAAATACATAGTTTTGGCATTTTTGACAGCGGTAACATTACCGGAAAACAAAGTCCACAGGTCAATAATAACTTGTCACTTGAACAAATCATATAACTGAGTCTAATTATTTTATACTAGACTGGTTCGTCATTGCGATGAAACTAATCTATCCATCAACACATCCAAGTCTAAAATGCTGAAGTTTCGCAGAGGTAACATTACCGAAAAACAAAAAATCAAATATAAAGATAAATAATAAACAATTATAAAAAATTTTATACAATTCATATTTATATCAAATTTAAATCTAAATTTAAAATTTAAAATAAAAGTTAATTGTTACCAATTTACTAATAAAAATTAGAATATTAGAATCAGGATTAGAGATCATCAGGAGGAACTTTTATGTAATAATGTTTTGGCCCCTATTCCTCCGTTAGCAAAATAAAATATTAGCAAAATAAAATATAATTCAAAATAAAAATTATATTATCAAATTTTAAATGATCAAAAATCAACCCAAGCAATGAATATTGCAACTCCTCCAAGAGTTGCAATAAATACATCCTCCAAGCATGTATTTAACATAATTGGAGGTCAAAGCAAACAATACTTTAGTCGGCTATGACCTCCAAGACAAGGAAAATTCTGGATTTCTGAATTGCCCTATTTGACAGTGAAATAATCCTTCAAAGTCTCTGCGAACTATATTATCCACTAATCATTCATACAATCGCAACACTAACTTATGGTGTTAAGTGTATGTTCAGCTTTTGAATATGCCAATATGCCTAGAAGTTCCTATTATGATAAAAAGGTTTCATTTAACGTTGAATTAGCTTTTATCGTTGGAACTTTTAATGTTTCCCTGACTTTTAATTATAAACCATCTTTTTTATCTAATTTTGTTCAATAATTATATATATGAAGAAGGGCAGTTAGCCCGAAAGCTTTACAATAAATTGCTCTTGGTCTTCATTTCCTGTTTTTTATCTACTTACGGCAATTATTACTCATGTATCATTCAATGGATGATCTGGGACAGTGTCAGTTTTCCACAAATCAAATGGATATATATAAATCAAAATAAATCAAATCGAAATAAATCAAATCACTAACAGAAATAAATGAAAATTATTTGCGACAACCGTTAAATATGTGTTTAATTGACTTTATTTTTGAAAACCAAAAAAATGTTCAATAAGTATATCGATGGAGTGCATTTATGAATTCATTCAAAAATGCATTTATGAATGTAGAAATAGAGCGATTAGGTGCATGATTCTTACACAAAGTGCATAAGAATGAGACTAATGACGAAACTTTAAGTTAGTTGCAATACAAACTTTCTTTAAAATCAATAATATACTTTTATAGATTTACAGTGGTTGGTTCTTTCAAATAAAACAATCGCAAACTTTTTAAAATTTATATTATAAATCACATTTTCTATTAAGTAAAATAATAAAGGGTTAATAATGACGTTTAATGTGTACAAATTAAGTACCTATAAACTGGAATGTGAGATATTAAAGAATAACATTTTCATTGGCTATCCAACTTAAAAATATAATCCAACGGTGCGATTAAGACAGAAGAACACCAAAAATCGAATATATCGTCATACAGCAAATACAATCTCCAGCTGTTGTTGGAAAATAATGAATAAATATTTAATAATAAGTTATTCAACAAGTTATTTAATAATAAATAACTTGATATTTAAAATTAATGCAAATCCTTAATGCTAAGAATGAATGGTTTGTTAGAATATCGGAAGTGTTTAAAATATTTTGAGAGATTTATTTATTGTACAATATTATATACTAGCTTGAATCTGTATAGATTTTTTCTGATGATGGTACAAGTATAAAATTGACAGCTTAATAATATTATAGTCTCCACTATTTTGCGGTCAAACTGGTGATTGTTCAAAATACTTAAAATATTACCATCAATTATCATCAATTTAAATTTCTAAATATTTCCTAATAACATATTTTATTTACTTTCAAAATTTATTTTTGATATCCGAAGGTTACAATTTACGGGGGTATAGGAAAGTTTTTTAATGTGGCAAATGCACAAAAACTGTGTGCTTACAAGCCCACAAAAGCGAAACAGATTGAAAAAGTTACTCGTTTAGTAGCATTGATTGGAGTTGCTTTTTGAAAAATTGGAGTAAGGATGATGATCGCAGATGATCATGTAGGGAATTCCAAAGAACAGCGATATGTAGGGATCGACATCCGAAGTTGGCTGAGTGAAGATGTCAGTGTAGTAGAAAAGAAGCACATGAACGTAGGTGAGTAGAAAGAGAACGAGATTCACTTAGAGTTGGCAGATAGAGATAAGAAGGAGAATTACAATAGAGAAGGCGATAAGTTAGACAAAGCAGACGAAAACGAATGCGATGTTCAATACTTAGCTATCCAAGATTTGATAAATAAGAGGAGATATATGATCGAATTTATAAAGTCGAAAAAGGATGCGTACAACAGTGTTAATGAGGCGCTGAAGAGATTTAAGGGATGACTTTGAAGGGAAAACGAGAAGGCTAAGACAGTAATCAATACATGGGAAAAGAAGGGAGAAGATAAGAGATTTACATGAACTAAAATCTAGAGAATTTCTGACGAGACGAATATCACGGAGAAGAATATTTGAAGACCTAGTTTTATCACGAATGAAGGGATCGAGATGCAGGTTATTGTCGAAGTGAATACCTAGAAATACTAGTTTATCTACAGCAGGAATAATTGTGGTCTGACGATAGAGAAGAAGGAAATACAGAAAACAGTGGATGGTAAAATTCATAACACTTAATGGGTTACTCACAAATGGGTAACCCATTAATGGGTTACCCACAAATGGGTAATCTTTGTTAATGTGTTACCCACAAATAGGCCCTTATATTAAACAATGTTAGATTTAGAACTTTAAATGTGATTTTGTGTGATCATTGGTTGTTCCCTGTCTGCCTTCCGACATGCGTAAGGTGTCATCCTTATTGAAATTGAAACAGCTTTTGATATTAATGTTGATATCCTTGATCGTAGGGTCGTATACAATCTATGTACGAAGAATGACCGCGAGTGGATATCTGTCTTGATATTTGCTTCAATACTGCGTTCGTTGTCGGAACCACCCCTCTTGTGGTCGATAATATAATCGGATGAAAGAATGCATGCTCAACTTTCACTATTCGTTCATTATATTTTGCATTTTTGCGGTTTTCGTGGTTTTGGAAGTGTTCTGATATTCGAGATAAGGAGTACAACGGAGCCAAAGAGTTAAAAACGATATATCCATGAAGTACCGGTCCGTAGCATTTTCAAATATGCCGTTGCAAGAAATATCTGCTCTTTCATATTCATCTCGCGATGCTGTATTGTTATCGAATTCGAGAGATTGAGGTACATGATTAACTTGGGGCTCTTTTATTACGCACTTACAAAATGTGCTTAAACATTTAGATACTTCATTAATTACAATATTGTGACGGACAAAATCAAATCATCCATGACAGAGCATGCGAGATATCAAATCCGGCACCGCAAGTGCACTTATTTGTTATTGGATTGGGTTGCCAGCCATATCGTACTGCAACAGCCTCTTGAAACTAAATCCTTATAATAATGTATTAATAAATAGATTAATAGATAATTAATTGTATTTGTTATACTTGATCTAGCAATCTAACTTGACAACTTTTTTATTTATAAAAAATGAATTGTCGACATATTTAGTATCTAACTCCTAGGAATTCAGTAAAATATTATTTTCTTATAAAATTTTTATCCATATAAATATTCAAAATCGTTAATATTCCTTAGCATTAATTATTAATCTAATTAATTTTATTTTAATAACAATTATTGAAGTAATTCTATTTGCAAATATAAATTTATAATTTTAAAATCAAATTAAATCTAATTTGTTGGAAGCAAGCGTTTTGAACTTCTAAAATTGTCATCTTTGGAAAAGTTCTATTTACAATTTGTTATATATCTAAATCATATGCTTTTGCGTTTATTTAATTCATTTTTGTTATTCAGAAATATAAGCGGTAATTATTTTGCGAATTGATCTTGTCAAAGATAATTTACCGATAGACTTTACAAATGAGTGATGATGTTAATGGAGTACAGCATTCTATTTCAAATAAAAAAGAAACTGATAGCCAAAAAATGGTCTGCTTGCTGATACCTCCAAATGACTTTTGCGCACCGTTACGTCCAGGATTTGGAAAAGAAGGCAGGATAATTCCATTACGAGCAAACCACTTTAGTATTCGGGTTCCGAGAATAAAAGTACATCATTATGAAGTTATTATTGATCCCGACAAATGTCCGAAGAGAATTAATAGGTAATTTTATTCAGAGCGTTCGCAGTTTTGACTATATAGTATGGATGTTGAAAGAAGGTTGCTCAATATTTTGCATAGTGATAATCATTTGTGAATTAATTTGGTTTTAATATTTGTTTTACTAAATATTAAACAAACAAGTAATGCTTTTTAAGCATGACATTGAGTGAAACCCTTATTTGAACGTTGTAAGACGTCTTTATTATAAAAAAGTCTTTATTTATTTAGTCTTATTTAGTCTTTATTAAGTCTTATTAATTATAATAAATATTTTATTTTTTTTATTTTAAAACAGAAAATAAAAAATATTTTGGTTACTTTTTGTTATGTGCAAATTTAATAATTATTTGCTGTAATTTCTAATACATTAAAAAATATATATTCTTATATTTTAACTTTTAGCAAACATTTTTTTGTTCTGTTGAAAACGAGATTCGTCGATTTTTCTCATCGTGTCGATCAGTTTTCATATCCTCCAAAGCATTATAGATTCAATACTATTATTGCGTTGCAATTAAAATCTTGGGATATAAGATATATTAACATCAATATGGATTAATTCTTTATAAATGATGTAATTAAATTTTATTTAATATTAAAATTTAATATTTTTTATCTATTTTTTATCTTTTACTTAAAAGATAAAAAAGTGGATATAATCAATAAGTTCAATCGACAAATTAAATAATATATTATAAATTTATTAATTGTTTAAATAATACATTAATTTTTTAAACAATAAATCTGTACATTATATATTAACAACAATATTTTAAGCATTAGTTTTTTACTAAATAGGATCGCAAAATAAATCGTTCAATAAACACAAATTCACTTTAATGAAGTTCTTTGTATATTTCGATAACTGCTGATTTTTATATATTTCGATAAAAGAAAACTACAATTTATTTTTGTTCACGATAAAGCATTTTTCATTTTGTTATCCTGCATGCTACTTTTATCCTATCTATAAGCCAACAACAGTACGCTACATTTAGCATTGATAGGCCTGATCAGCTATGGATTTAATACTTACGTTTCAAGTTTCCGTCCTTTTAATGTAGGATGACGATCACTCGACTCGTCTTGTTAATTTTCAATTAGATTCAATGAATGATTTTCGTCTTGTATTTTGCAAACTTAATTGAAATCATTTCTGATTTCAAGTTAAATATGCGTTGGTAAAAGATGGTGCAAACCAAATTGAAGGTAAACCTTCCCTTACCAACCCTGATTTTATTAAATCTGTGCCAATAAAACAGACGAGTCGATTGATTGCCACTCAACATTAAAAGGACCGAAAGTGAAACGCAGGTATTGGATCAGTAGCTGACGAGGTTTACTAATACTGAAATGTAGCGTACTGATGTTACCTTGTAGATAGGATAAAAATAGCGTGGAGAATAAAAAATACTCATCAAAATTATTATGGTAACAATGACAGCACAGGTATATCCACTTAAAATTATTCATGTTATCTGATTATGCTATAGCAGTATTATCATCAATATTTGTTTAAAATTTTTAAACCATTTATAGCAAAAACATCATAAGTTTTCAGTTGAACGACAATTCTACCAGTTTGTGCTTGTGATAATTTGATGAATACATACTTGCGTTAAGCATTATTGGTCTGTATATTTTTTTTCAATATGGATGGGATCGTTTGAGCTCGAATAGTTTTGCACAGTAATAATACCAGTAATTCAAGTATATTGTGAAATAGCGGTACGTCTATCATTAAATAATATGTTCCGAAATACTTGATGTTTATATTCGTATATTGATAAATCCGGATTAAACTTGTTTAATTCGAATATTCGGATGAGTTCAATCAGCACCTTCATTGCTGACGTCATCAAATGTGAATTTTTACTGGATTAAACTCGTTTAATTCGAATATTTGGATGAGTTCAATCAGCACTTCATAGTCGAAGAAACTTAATGT
The DNA here is from genome assembly GCA_012934845.2 of Pomphorhynchus laevis. Lineage (NCBI taxonomy): Eukaryota > Metazoa > Acanthocephala > Palaeacanthocephala > Echinorhynchida > Pomphorhynchidae > Pomphorhynchus > Pomphorhynchus laevis. The sequence goes on along the minus strand of WNNJ02000108.1, from coordinate 431,627 downwards.
GATTTTTAACCAGTATTTCAAATTAATTTGCGTTTAGAGAAATTATTGCGACTTTGGTCTCACAATATACGGAGGAATTTGCAAATGTCATTCCCGTATATGACGGGAAACACAATCTTTACACCAGAAACAAAATGCAATTTGTGGATTGCGTAAGTATCTGACATAATTAATGTTTATATGATCAGTGCTTACTATGTAAAATAGCTCACTTTACCGGTCATACTAAAAGGCAGTTTCGAAGGTCAGGAACGATTATTTACAGTTAAACTTAAATACAAAGACAAAATTGACTTTGAATTGCTCGACGATGCGCTTAATGGTAAGGTTATTGATATACACCCCGGATCGATGCAGGCACTGGATGTGATTCTAAGACATCTGGCCAGTTTAACGTAAGTTGTTAAGCTAAATTGACTTACTCAGAAAACGTTCAATATTAATATACAGTATTTATATATAATGCATTGATAATTAATAATGAATGCATCAACTTTTAATTATTACGTATTGAAAATAACAAAGGACAAATCAATTTTATTTCAATGCTAAAATATGTTTTATTTCACACCAGTAAAGACACTTTGTTAACGCATATATTTATTTACCTAAAAATTAGCCAATTTATCCTTAATTTATTTTTGGACATTTTACAATTTATACCGACAATGCCATATTGTTATATTTTCAAGAAGAGCATACTTATTCAAAAGAAATTGTTATGCATTGCGATTTATTTGGTTATTCTATTGTCACAGCGATAATGTTTGAAAATGTTCAATACTGCGATATATATAAGCATTTTAAGGTAATAAACCAGAAACGATCTTGATCCTAACACAATAATAAGTTTTGATTGAATATTAAAAAAAATGTTTAAAAAATATTAAAAAAAATGATTTTTTAAAATGCAAAATGTTATGCATTGCGATTTATTTGGTTCTTAGAATTAAAAAATTAAAATTTATAAATTAAACTTTATTAATTAATAAATCATTTATTACTTAATAATTGAATTATATATTGCCAACATAACTAGCTCAAATATTGTTTATATATTCTATTTATAGAAACAATGGAAGGTAATAAACCAGAAACGATCTTGATCCTAGCACAATAATTTAAAAGTTGATTGACAATAATTCTTGATATTTCTTGCTAATTGTATAAATTATGTTTCGTGATACGAAGCATAATAAATAATTCTATTTTTTTTAATAATAAATATATGACTTGATCATAATTAGTATTTTTCGAATAAATTATTTTAAAGGTCTAGTAACAATTTTTTTAATTTAAATATTGTTTATATATTCTATTTATAGAAACAATGAAAGATTTGAACAATTAAAAAACAATTAAAATATATTCAATATAAATATTTAAACAAATTGTTTATAAATATTTTATATTCAATATAAACAATTAAATATATTTTATTTAATCGTTTATAGAGACAATTAAACCAGATATGATCTTGAGAATACTTCTTGATATTGAAATATTTCTTAATATTTCTTGCTATTTGATACGTTTGTTATATTTGTATTTTCGTATTATAATATTTGGTGAAGCAAAAAAAATAAATTATGAATAATACAAAAAATACAAATGTTTTGCAACAAAGCGGACGAGACGCAGATTTCTGACATGGCGTCCAACATGTGCGCGCTGTTACCCCGTTGAACTTGAGCGCTGCTTTGCTGTAGCAGCTATATACCCACATGCGGCTCTTGAGTCGTCTCCTCTAATCTAACCACGCGGACGCGCGGAAACTCAATTGCAGATTTACTTGAATGACGGAGAGTATCAACCGCAACCGGGACAAACTTGTATACAGAGCTGTTAAGTTCGATATATTTGCTTCGCTTGCGATGTTCGACTTCAGAGGACATTGCATTTGGTGAATAAATCGCAGTTGCTGACCAGCTCGTCTCTAGAGGATTGAGACATGTGCAACTTTATACCAGCAGACGAACGGAGTTCCATGGAACTGAGGATACACCGTTTGGTCGTTTACCATTAGTTCTACAGAGTCCCGGCGGCTCGAGACGCGCGGGAACGCCAGCAGAACAGAGTGCCTGCCATTATATGTTTGTTAAAATATAATTTAAAAATTTTAGATTTTTTAGATGGAATTACAAAATATTTGTTAGATATAACACTAGAATAGTCAAAGGATCAATAATTTTAAAATTGTTGAAATTTTTTTAAATAGTTTTGTTTTATTATACTTTTTGTCTAATATTTTTATTTATTTTTGTCAACACTGCGTTCAAATATACACGTTCGAAAATTTAAATAACTAAAAGCCTCATTTGCCAGTGTTATATTCTGTTTTTATATGACAAAAATCTGGTCCGGAAAAGCTACCGGTCCAGATGGAATTCCTTCCGAGGTTTGGAAAATCACGGGACTTACAGGCATAGCTTTTCTCACGCATCGTTTCAACACAATAGTTCTACAGCACGAAGTACCTAAAGCATGAAAAAGCTCGTTTACAATCCCCATCTGGAAACAGAAGGGTGGCATTGCTTGCTGTAGCTATTATTGCCCTGTCCGGCTATTATCTCACACAATGAAAATCTTTAAGCATGTCCTGGACAAGAGACTAAGTGCTCTGACTAACATCGCCGTTAACCGGTGTGGTTTTGTCAAAAATGTATCAACCACAGATGCTATACAAGCAGCAAGGATATTGATGGAAAAATACTGAGAAAAGCAGCAGAGTTTACATGTGGCCTTCCTTGATTTGGAGAAGGCTTTTAATCGGGTCCCACATTCTCTTATCTGGTACTCCCTGCGACAACACGGTGTCCTAGAGGAGTACGTTACATGGGTTAGACTCATGTACTCGGACACGACCAGCATAGTACACTGTGCTACTGGTTATTCCAAATCATATCCGATCACGAATGGCGTACATCAGAGCAGTACCCTGTCACCCCTGCTATTCATCTTATGCATTGATACAATTATTTCTACAATGAACAACGATGTCCCATGGATCCTCTTATATGCAGACGATGTTTTGCTTGCTACACAAACACTGCACACCTCAAACAGCAAGTTCAAAACTGGTCTGATCGCCTGTCACAATACGGACTGTAGCTGAACATTAATAAAACTAAATATCTTGAGCTCGGATATCAAACACCTAACTCCATCGAGATCAACGGGCAGACACTCGAAAGATGTACTACCTTCAAATACCTGGAGTCATACCTCTCATCGGATGGTACAATAAATAAGGATGTAAAGGGGCACCTTAACATAGCTTGGCTAAAATGGCGAGGCCTTTCAGGAATATTATGTGACCGACGTATGTCACTAAAGCTTAAAGCCGAAATCTTCACAACAGTTGTGAGACCGGTTGCATTGTACGCCACAGAATGCTGGCCATAAAATTCAGACGCCAAAAGAAAATTACACGCCATGGAGATAAATATGCTGCGCTGCACCTATAATGTAAAACGCCTAGATAGGATTCCGAATACCAACATCTGCCAACTTTTTGGTGTCACGCAAATAAACCTCAAGGCGATGGAACATCGACTACGATGGTTCGCACACATTCACAGGGCTGACAAAAGCGCAATATGCCGAGTCGAGCCAATCGTTCAAGGCGTACGACCTCTTGGCCATCCTAAGAAAAGATGGATACTATCCATGATGATTTGAAAACATGTAACCTGGCGCCAGATCTAGTTCAACATCGAGAGGTATGGAGAAGACATATCAAAGCCGCCGACCATGGTTTGCCAGGAAAAGGCAAAGAATAAGAAGATATTATGTTTCTAACAAACGAAATATATTGACTTTTTTATACTCGCGTATTTTGCATTAGATTGTCATACTAATCTAATGATCTAATAATTAATATAATAATTAATCTATTAATGCAAATAATCTAATCTAATATGTTTTATTTTAATTGTAGTAATAATTTTTAATTATTGTTTTTCAATTTAATTGAGTTTATTAGTCATTTAATCATTTTAATTACTTCAATTTTTTTATATTAAGCCATACTCCTGTCGGCCGATCGTTCTTTCGTCAAACCAAAGGTCGAGTTTGTACATATCTTGGAGGTGGAAGGGAAGTATGGTTTGGCTTTCACCAAAGTATACGACCCACTTTCGGCAACATTAGTTTGAACATTGATGGTAGATGCAATTTAACTTATATCTACAATATAATTTAATAAATGCCTAGTGAGTGCTACCGCATTTTACAGAGCCCAGTCCATTCTTAAACTTACTATTGATATTCTTGACTTAAATAGCTATCGAGATTTGGAAAAACCACTCTCTGATTTACAGAGGCTTCGTCTCACGAAAGAGCTTAAAGGTAATTCTAATTTGACTTTTTCGACTATCTACTTTCGTATTATTCCGAAATTTATTTTTGATTTATAATTAAATCCTATTTATTAGTATTAATGAAGTTATACGATATTTCCACAGATACATAGATGATATACAATGGGCCTAATCGAACAAATACTCTTAAACCGAAGAGGCACTTCGGTTAAAGAGTATTTAATTCTTTAATTAAAAAAGCACTGTGTCATATACACATTGCACATTGTCTCTGTGATCATTTTTTTAGTTTATCTAATTAGACAGTCATTAAGCTAGTTCATCTTTTAATGATGACTACCGGATACCATAAGCTTTTCTAATTAACAGTTTATTGAATATTTTATTTTGGCAATCAACACTCAGGATATGTTTGAATTTATATAAGGGGGAAGTTGATATACATATAATGACATTCTCATTGCTGTTCTATGTAGAACGCATCGACGTTAAAAGTATCGCTGTACAATAGATTTTTCAGAACTGAATTCGATTACATCTAGAATTCTTGCAATTTTAGTATATCTAAAATAATATAATCTATAATTTTGGAGGTCATCGCATTAAATCTAAAACAGATCGCTGAGGATTTCGAACGCTTTTAGTGCGTCAAAACACCATCATCAATTATATGTTAAACTTTTATGTGCATTTTAACAATTGATAAAGGTGTTTTCTCTCATGTTTATATTTTTAGTGTTTATTGATAATTTCCAGAACAACGTTCACAATATCAAATAGCATTTTCTACAAGGAATCAACCTTACCAAGTATTGCTAGTGTAATTGAATTTAGTTATGTAATCTTTTAGTTGTGTAGGCTTCAGAATATTACCTTTTAAAATATTATTAATAATTAAAAATATTATTTAATTTATTTAATAGATTATTTGTATTCATTATCAATAGAATTTGAAATCATCTATAAAATTTATTAATAAAATACATTTACTTTCTGAAAGGTGAAATTTCACTAAGACGTTTTATTTAGGTCTAAAGGTAGAAGTGAACCATTGTGGATCGGCACGAAGGAAGTATCGTGTGTCGTCGATAACAAAACGACCTACTAAAAATCTTTTGTAAGATTTAATCAAAATTGCATTTTTAATTTTCCCTATTTTCTTTGAGTAGTTTTCCGTCATCCAGCAATCCCGATCAGATGATTAATGTTGCAGCGTATTTTAAAGAGCGGCATAAACTTGATATAATGTTAGTTTACTTGACGTTTCTGTACCGTTTCTCACATTTTTCTATTTCTAGATTTTTAAATCTTCCTTGTCTTCAAATCGGTCCGGATTCTCGACACACCTTCCTACCGTTCGAGGTTTGATTTCATGGCAACTTTTAAAATCTTAGATTCCGTATAGGTATGTGAAGTTGTGCCTGGTCAACGCTGCATTAAGAAGCTCTCCGATTCACAAACTTCTACAATGATAAAGGTATCATTGAATTTTTAAAAGTATCAATTTAAAGGCTATAATTCCATTGTTAGGCAACTGCACGATCTGCTCCGAATAGAGAACAGGATATTAAATCTCTTGTAAGCTATTTAGATTACGATTATATTCAGTATATAACACTTTAAAAACGGCGTTATTTCTTTTTAATTTTGATTCATTTCTATTTTGTAATTCGTTTTTTCATTAATAAATTAAATCTATGTAGACTCTTTTTCTTTTATAGAATGTGATTGTTACTATGTGTACAATCGCAATGACCGGTTGTGCTAACATGGAACAATTTGGTGTTATGCAAAAGCTTTATGTATATAAATTGAAATATATATTATAAAAATATACTTTCTTTTGTTATAAGTATTTGTTTTACAATCTAGTATTTATAATTTGTAATGTCTTTGTTCATTAGAATACAATAACAAATATCTTATATATATTGCCTTTAAACTAAATAACTGTGTTTGTATCTTTAAGAATGCTCTATTAAACATTCATATCGACATCAATTTGAAACAATTCTGGCGATTATTTCCTTAAAATGTATTTAGATAAATCAAGCAGATTTTTCAAGTGATCCATATCTAAAAGATTTTGGAATTAATGTCAAGACATCTATGGTTGAAATACCAGGCAGAGTACTTGATCCTCCTCAAATACGATACACAGACAATATAATTCTTCCAAACCACGGGGTGTGGGATATGCGAGGAAAGAAATTTCACAAATCCTATAATCTTGAAAAATGGGCAATTATAAGCTTTGCATCTCAAAAGATGTGCAGTGAATCGTCATTAAGGTTAGATTAAAGTAGTTGTTGCTTTTAAATATATGATATACTCTAAAGATGAGTAACCTTTAACCTAAAGATGATTTTGTTGTAACCTTTTTAAGAAGAAATTATTGATAAATTATTAATATAATTGTTTTGATATTTTGAAAATTTAATTATAATTTTAACATAAAATTTAATAAGAAAAAAATTTAATAATTTTATAAATTAAGAAAATTTATTAAATTAAATTTTAATATTAAATTTAAAGCGACCAATGAAATTTAAATAAGCTAATATTAAATTATATTAGCTTATTTGATAGTAATATCGATAATATTACTATCAAAGTAATTATAAGTTGTTAAATAATTTGACTATTACCTAAATCTTTTAAAAGCTGTTTTAATATTTCTTATTGCTACATATCTTTTTAATATTTCTATATCTTTTTATATTATCTATAAATGTTTTTAAATAGTTGATACTGATCCATTATTGATAAATAATTATTGAAGCTGGATCAAAGAAAAGAAGATTTTGTTTTGAATGCAAATGCAATTTTTGTACGGTCCACATCCTCCCCAACTTGATGGTCCTCCACCGTGTGAATTGTTCCCACATTGTCTTTCGTATTTGAACAAACCAGAATCTACCAAGTTTGATTATCAACCTCTTCCTCAAGATTTGATTGATAAAATATTGAAAAGAAATTATTTTTGATATTTCGATAACTACTGTTAGCATCTTCATCAAATTACCTTATAATAGTTGATACTGATCCATTATTGATAAATAATTATTGAAGCTGGATCAAAGGAAAGAAGATTTTGTTTTGAATGCAAATGCAATTTTTGTACGGTCCACATCCTCCCCAACTTGATGGTCCTCCACCGTGTGAATTGTTCCCACATTGTCTTTCGTATTTGAACAAACCAGAATCTACCAAGTTTGATTATCAACCTCTTCCTCAAGATTTGATTGATAAAATATTGAAAAGAAATTATTTTTGATATTTCGATAACTACTGTTAGCATCTTCATCAAATTACCTTATAATAGTTGATACTGATCCATTATTGATAAATAATTATTGAAGCTGGATCAAAGAAAAGAAGATTTTGTTTTGAATGCAAATGCAATTTTTGTACGGTCCACATCCTCCCCAACTTGATGGTCCTCCACCGTGTGAATTGTTCCCACATTGTCTTCCGTATTTGAACAAACCAGAATCTACCAAGTTTGATTATCAACCTCTTCCTCAAGATTTGATTGATAAAATATTGAAAAGAAATTATTTTTGATATTTCGATAACTACTGTTAGCATCTTCATCAAATTACCTTATAATAGTTGATACTGATCCATTATTGATAAATAATTATTGAAGCTGGATCAAAGAAAAGAAGATTTTGTTTTGAATGCAAATGCAATTTTTGTACGGTCCACATCCTACCCAACTTGATGGTCCTCCACCGTGTGAATTGTTCCCACATTGTCTTTCGTATTTGAACAAACCAGAATCTACCAAGTTTGATTATCAACCTCTTCCTCAAGATTTGATTGATAAAATATTGAAAAGAAATTATTTTTGATATTTCGATAACTACTGTTAGCATCTTCATCAAATTACCTTATAATAGTTGATACTGATCCATTATTGATAAATAATTATTGAAGCTGAATCAAAGAAAAGAAGATTTTGGTTTGAATGCAAATGCAATTTTTGTACGGTCCACATCCTCCCCAACTTGATGGTCCTCCACCGTGTGAATTGTTCCCACATTGTCTTTCGTATTTGAACAAACCAGAATCTACCAAGTTTGATTATCAACCTCTTCCTCAAGATTTGATTGATAAAATATTGAAAAGAAATTATTTTTGATATTTCGATAACTACTGTTAGCATCTTCATCAAATTACCTTATAATAGTTGATACTGATCCATTATTGATAAATAATTATTGAAGCTGGATCAAAGAAAAGAAGATTTTGTTTTGAATGCAAATGCAATTTTTGTACGGTCCACATCCTCCCCAACTTGATGGTCCTCCACCGTGTGAATTGTTCCCACATTGTCTTCCGTATTTGAACAAACCAGAATCTACCAAGTTTGATTATCAACCTCTTCCTCAAGATTTGATTGATAAAATATTGAAAAGAAATTATTTTTGATATTTCGATAACTACTGTTAGCATCTTCATCAAATTACCTTATAATAGTTGATACTGATCCATTATTGATAAATAATTATTGAAGCTGGATCAAAGAAAAGAAGATTTTGTTTTGAATGCAAATGCAATTTTTGTACGGTCCACATCCTACCCAACTTGATGGTCCTCCACCGTGTGAATTGTTCCCACATTGTCTTCCGTATTTGAACAAACCAGAATCTACCAAGTTTGATTATCAACCTCTTCCTCAAGATTTGATTGATAAAATATTGAAAAGAAATTATTTTTGATATTTCGATAACTACTGTTAGCATCTTCATCAAATTACCTTATAATAGTTGATACTGATCCATTATTGATAAATAATTATTGAAGCTGGATCAAAGAAAAGAAGATTTTGTTTTGAATGCAAATGCAATTTTTGTACGGTCCACATCCTCCCCAACTTGATGGTCCTCCACCGTGTGAATTGTTCCCACATTGTCTTCCGTATTTGAACAAACCAGAATCTACCAAGTTTGATTATCAACCTCTTCCTCAAGATTTGATTGATAAAATATTGAAAAGAAATTATTTTTGATATTTCGATAACTACTGTTAGCATCTTCATCAAATTACCTTATAATAGTTGATACTGATCCATTATTGATAAATAATTATTGAAGCTGGATCAAAGAAAAGAAGATTTTGTTTTGAATGCAAATGCAATTTTTGTACGGTCCACATCCTCCCCAACTTGATGGTCCTCCACCGTGTGAATTGTTCCCACATTGTCTTTCGTATTTGAACAAACCAGAATCTACCAAGTTTGATTATCAACCTCTTCCTCAAGATTTGATTGATAAAATATTGAAAAGAAATTATTTTTGATATTTCGATAACTACTGTTAGCATCTTCATCAAATTACCTTATAATAGTTGATACTGATCCATTATTGATAAATAATTATTGAAGCTGGATCAAAGAAAAGAAGATTTTGTTTTGAATGCAAATGCAATTTTTGTACGGTCCACATCCTCCCCAACTTGATGGTCCTCCACCGTGTGAATTGTTCCCACATTGTCTTTCGTATTTGAACAAACCAGAATCTACCAAGTTTGATTATCAACCTCTTCCTCAAGATTTGATTGATAAAATATTGAAAAGAAATTATTTTTGATATTTCGATAACTACTGTTAGCATCTTCATCAAATTACCTTATAATAGTTGATACTGATCCATTATTGATAAATAATTATTGAAGCTGGATCAAAGAAAAGAAGATTTTGTTTTGAATGCAAATGCAATTTTTGTACGGTCCACATCCTCCCCAACTTGATGGTCCTCCACCGTGTGAATTGTTCCCACATTGTCTTTCGTATTTGAACAAACCAGAATCTACCAAGTTTGATTATCAACCTCTTCCTCAAGATTTGATTGATAAAATATTGAAAAGAAATTATTTTTGATATTTCGATAACTACTGTTAGCATCTTCATCAAATTACCTTATAATAGTTGATACTGATCCATTATTGATAAATAATTATTGAAGCTGGATCAAAGAAAAGAAGATTTTGTTTTGAATGCAAATGCAATTTTTGTACGGTCCACATCCTCCCCAACTTGATGGTCCTCCACCGTGTGAATTGTTCCCACATTGTCTTTCGTATTTGAACAAACCAGAATCTACCAAGTTTGATTATCAACCTCTTCCTCAAGATTTGATTGATAAAATATTGAAAAGAAATTATTTTTGATATTTCGATAACTACTGTTAGCATCTTCATCAAATTACCTTATAATAGTTGATACTGATCCATTATTGATAAATAATTATTGAAGCTGGATCAAAGAAAAGAAGATTTTGTTTTGAATGCAAATGCAATTTTTGTACGGTCCACATCCTCCCCAACTTGATGGTCCTCCACCGTGTGAATTGTTCCCACATTGTCTTCCGTATTTGAACAAACCAGAATCTACCAAGTTTGATTATCAACCTCTTCCTCAAGATTTGATTGATAAAATATTGAAAAGAAATTATTTTTGATATTTCGATAACTACTGTTAGCATCTTCATCAAATTACTTTATAATAGTTGATACTGATCCATTATTGATAAATAATTATTGAAGCTGGATCAAAGAAAAGAAGATTTTGTTTTGAATGCAAATGCAATTTTTGTACGGTCCACATCCTCCCCAACTTGATGGTCCTCCACCGTGTGAATTGTTCCCACATTGTCTTTCGTATTTGAACAAACCAGAATCTACCAAGTTTGATTATCAACCTCTTCCTCAAGATTTGATTGATAAAATATTGAAAAGAAATTATTTTTGATATTTCGATAACTACTGTTAGCATCTTCATCAAATTACCTTATAATAGTTGATACTGATCCATTATTGATAAATAATTATTGAAGCTGGATCAAAGAAAAGAAGATTTTGTTTTGAATGCAAATGCAATTTTTGTACGGTCCACATCCTCCCCAACTTGATGGTCCTCCACCGTGTGAATTGTTCCCACATTGTCTTTCGTATTTGAACAAACCAGAATCTACCAAGTTTGATTATCAACCTCTTCCTCAAGATTTGATTGATAAAATATTGAAAAGAAATTATTTTTGATATTTCGATAACTACTGTTAGCATCTTCATCAAATTACCTTATAATAGTTGATACTGATCCATTATTGATAAATAATTATTGAAGCTGGATCAAAGAAAAGAAGATTTTGTTTTGAATGCAAATGCAATTTTTGTACGGTCCACATCCTCCCCAACTTGATGGTCCTCCACCGTGTGAATTGTTCCCACATTGTCTTCCGTATTTGAACAAACCAGAATCTACCAAGTTTGATTATCAACCTCTTCCTCAAGATTTGATTGATAAAATATTGAAAAGAAATTATTTTTGATATTTCGATAACTACTGTTAGCATCTTCATCAAATTACTTTATAATAGTTGATACTGATCCATTATTGATAAATAATTATTGAAGCTGGATCAAAGAAAAGAAGATTTTGTTTTGAATGCAAATGCAATTTTTGTACGGTCCACATCCTCCCCAACTTGATGGTCCTCCACCGTGTGAATTGTTCCCACATTGTCTTTCGTATTTGAACAAACCAGAATCTACCAAGTTTGATTATCAACCTCTTCCTCAAGATTTGATTGATAAAATATTGAAAAGAAATTATTTTTGATATTTCGATAACTACTGTTAGCATCTTCATCAAATTACCTTATAATAGTTGATACTGATCCATTATTGATAAATAATTATTGAAGCTGGATCAAAGAAAAGAAGATTTTGTTTTGAATGCAAATGCAATTTTTGTACGGTCCACATCCTCCCCAACTTGATGGTCCTCCACCGTGTGAATTGTTCCCACATTGTCTTCCGTATTTGAACAAACCAGAATCTACCAAGTTTGATTATCAACCTCTTCCTCAAGATTTGATTGATAAAATATTGAAAAGAAATTATTTTTGATATTTCGATAACTACTGTTAGCATCTTCATCAAATTACCTTATAATAGTTGATACTGATCCATTATTGAAAAATAATTATTGAAGCTGGATCAAAGAAAAGAAGATTTTGTTTTGAATGCAAATGCAATTTTTGTACGGTCCACATCCTCCCCAACTTGATGGTCCTCCACCGTGTGAATTGTTCCCACATTGTCTTCCGTATTTGAACAAACCAGAATCTACCAAGTTTGATTATCAACCTCTTCCTCAAGATTTGATTGATAAAATATTGAAAAGAAATTATTTTTGATATTTCGATAACTACTGTTAGCATCTTCATCAAATTACCTTATAATAGTTGATACTGATCCATTATTGATAAATAATTATTGAAGCTGGTTCAAAGGAAAGAAGATTTTGTTTTGAATGCAAATGCAATTTTTGTACGGTCCACATCCTCCCCAACTTGATGGTCCTCCACCGTGTGAATTGTTCCCACATTGTCTTCCGTATTTGAACAAACCAGAATCTACCAAGTTTGATTATCAACCTCTTCCTCAAGATTTGATTGATAAAATATTGAAAAGAAATTATTTTTGATATTTCGATAACTACTGTTAGCATCTTCATCAAATTACCTTATAATAGTTGATACTGATCCATTATTGATAAATAATTATTGAAGCTGGATCAAAGAAAAGAAGATTTTGTTTTGAATGCAAATGCAATTTTTGTACGGTCCACATCCTCCCCAACTTGATGGTCCTCCACCGTGTGAATTGTTCCCACATTGTCTTCCGTATTTGAACAAACCAGAATCTACCAAGTTTGATTATCAACCTCTTCCTCAAGATTTGATTGATAAAATATTGAAAAGAAATTATTTTTGATATTTCGATAACTACTGTTAGCATCTTCATCAAATTACCTTATAATAGTTGATACTGATCCATTATTGATAAATAATTATTGAAGCTGGATCAAAGAAAAGAAGATTTTGTTTTGAATGCAAATGCAATTTTTGTACGGTCCACATCCTCCCCAACTTGATGGTCCTCCACCGTGTGAATTGTTCCCACATTGTCTTCCGTATTTGAACAAACCAGAATCTACCAAGTTTGATTATCAACCTCTTCCTCAAGATTTGATTGATAAAATATTGAAAAGAAATTATTTTTGATATTTCGACAACTACTGTTAGCATCTTCATCAAATTACCTTATAATAGTTGATACTGATCCATTATTGATAAATAATTATTGAAGCTGGTTCAAAGGAAAGAAGATTTTGTTTTGAATGCAAATGCAATTTTTGTACGGTCCACATCCTCCCCAACTTGATGGTCCTCCACCGTGTGAATTGTTCCCACATTGTCTTCCGTATTTGAACAAACCAGAATCTACCAAGTTTGATTATCAACCTCTTCCTCAAGATTTGATTGATAAAATATTGAAAAGAAATTATTTTTGATATTTCGATAACTACTGTTAGCATCTTCATCAAATTACCTTATAATAGTTGATACTGATCCATTATTGATAAATAATTATTGAAGCTGGTTCAAAGGAAAGAAGATTTTGTTTTGAATGCAAATGCAATTTTTGTACGGTCCACATCCTCCCCAACTTGATGGTCCTCCACCGTGTGAATTGTTCCCACATTGTCTTCCGTATTTGAACAAACCAGAATCTACCAAGTTTGATTATCAACCTCTTCCTCAAGATTTGATTGATAAAATATTGAAAAGAAATTATTTTTGATATTTCGATAACTACTGTTAGCATCTTCATCAAATTACCTTATAATAGTTGATACTGATCCATTATTGATAAATAATTATTGAAGCTGGTTCAAAGGAAAGAAGATTTTGTTTTGATAAATCGCTAACTCCTGTTAGCGAAATATCAAAAGTTATAATGTTTATATCGTTTTTTAATTTACATAAAGTTGATAAATGACAAATCAATAGAGTGATAAATATATTTAATGACATTACTTAAGTATGTCTGACCACAACATACAACTGATAAAATTTTTTTTTATCATTTTTCACAATTTAATTAATATTTTAATTAATAGCAAATTAAATGTCTATTAGGCATGAGGCATTTTGCAATAGGCACGTATAGCGTCTATATATATTCCTGCAACTCAAAATCAACTGTATTTTGATAAATAAACTGTATTTTTTGAAAAATCACGATATAAATTTTATGCAATTTATCGACAAGTTAGAACGTTAGGACTTACCCCAAAACGATAAGTCGTAAAGCCTAGACGAGAATACACAACACGCGAAGGAGCATTACATGTAAACTTAGATTCTAATAATCTTCAGAATTAGATTATTAAAATATCTTTTGATTTTAAGGATCACTTAATGTTCCTAAATTTACTTTGAATAATATAATATATTATTATAATATTAAATTATATATAATTTCAATAACTTGTGTCGTATATGTGTGATTTTTATTCCTGTGACCCATGAATAATAAATAAACTATATAACTTTTGAAAATTCACAATATAGATTTAAGATATATAAATATAATATATTATATTAATATAAAAATATTATATTAAATTATATATAATTTTAATAACTTGTGTCGTTTATGTATGATCTTTATTCCTGTGACCCGTGAATAATAAATAAACTTATACCTTTTGAAAAATCACGATATAGATTTAAGATATATTAATATAATATATTATATTAATTATATTATATTAATAATATATTATATTAAATTATCTATAATTCATATCAAACCCAGAAGCCCAGTTCACTGAGATGGTGAAGTCTATATATTTTACACGATGTGTAAAGGAAGGGAGATGTTTATTAGTTATAAGTGGGATAATGCTGAGACTGCCATTATTTTTAGCGTTTTATTATTTAATGAGTCAATGAAGGCGACAACCGGCGTTTTAGAAGGATTACTGACGAGGTTGAATATGGTTAACTAGATTTTTAATCTTAAAAAGAAATCGGTGATTTTAGGGACAGCATTCTTACATCTGCTTCCTGAAAACAAGATGGTGGTAATAGATGTTAATCGCGTATAAGAAATTTAAGAGAATAATTGTGGCGGCTAGGTACGATATAGAAAAGAGTGGAAGCTTGAGGAACACAAGTAATTGGGTAGAATTGTCGCGCATCAGGGTCGTTGTCATAATAAACCACTTAATATACAACAGTATTTCCAACTTGTTGAAAAGTTTCACAGTCAGCCTGAGGGACGTAAGAAATAGATAACAAAGGGAATGAAGATACGGTCAAATGTAGCTGAGAAGTCAAGAAAAACAGTTACAGATTACTTATGAATGTTCCCCTGAGAAAAATAATGACCATCACCTAACGCCTTGTAATTCGTTTTTTTTTCACAATATATATATAATATATACAATATATAAATATATCTAAATATTAACAAATTCATATTATAGTATTTAATAATATTTAATAATATATAAATATTTTTACCATAAACATTTATATAAATATTATTACTATGAATATCATATAAATATTTAATAATGTGTATAATTATTATATAAATCATCTTATAAATAATTATATATTTAAATATATATTTAATATATTCAAAATAAATTTAATATATAATATATTAAATGTATTTTTACATTGCCTCAGTTATCAATTTCAAACACAGAGTATTTTATTAATTGAATTGGGTTAGTTAAATTCTTTAAGTTTAATTAATTTTTATTTAATGTTTCTATGTTAAGATTATTCTCGTCAAATTTACAACGAATAAGCTCTGACGCTGGAATTGAAATGAACCCACGTCCCGTTTTGTGCAAGTATGCTTATGGTGTTGATCAAGTAGAACCCTTGATGTTTTATCTACGATCGACTTTTCCAGGAATTCAGTTGGTCATTCCAGTATTACCAGGAAAGACGCCTGTTTACGCAGAAATAAAGCGGGTTGGTGATACATTGTACGGAATGGCTACCCAATGTGTGCAAGTAAAAAATGTCAACAGAACTACGCCCCAGACGTTAAGCAATCTCTGTTTAAAAATAAACGTGAAACTCGGAGGCATTAACAACATACTTATTCCATCTCTGAGGTTGGTGTGATTAATGTGGAAAAATTAATATATTATCTATGTTGGGAGCCCTTACATCAAATCCATTTAATTTTGAATTTGATTTAGCTCTTGTATAAGAAATTTGACATTTTAAAAATCTATGCTTCAAATGATAACTCTGTATTTTTCCAAATAAACCGATTTGGAAAAATCGGTGGTCTTTATAATCACCAAGCAGTGTCGTGTACGGATATTTAAGTATTTGTAATATAACGCAACTCCTTTGAACTAGAGGTTTTGTTTTTCGCATATATTTACCAAATCAGTGGTTTAGATCCCCCAAAACTAGTGGTTTAGATCCATGGTATGTGGATCTCGGAGATCATATACGAACTTCATATAATTGTATAGCTACCGAATATAAATTATTCTAAGATGGCGTAGAATTAATGTTTCTATATTAAACTTAATGTTATACACATTCAGTTAAACTGAATAACAAAGTAACAATGATGGGAATCTTTAAATTACGAATTTATCGTTAATTTTAATACCATCATTTTTTAATAAAAAATAAATACTCATAAGGCGCAGAGCAATTAAATAGAACAATTCAAATGTAAATTCTGATCTTTTTAACGTTTTTTGGATTTCTAGTAAAGATCTGGATTCCTAGATATGTCGCTGATATCAACACATATTTCCAGTAGGACAAAGAAATTCATGAGAATAACGCTTATTTTCGTTAATTTTATCGATTTTTTTTATCGGACATGAGATTTCCGAGTTAAAGAAAAATGACTAGGAGGATCAACCTATAATGACAATAGAGAAACCAACAGGCTTTTCAGATTTAAAGATTGAAGAAATCATAGTTAAAATCACAACGGTCTTGGCAAATATAAAGCCAAACCTAGGGATACTCATGAACTTGCAGCTTATGAGCAAATACTAAAGACGATTACTAAGGATATGATCTCTGAATTGGTTAATGAAGAATGTCTCTTTTTTCTTAAAGAGGATTAGTGAGCTCTAGATTCAGTGATCTGTGTGCAAGAGCACATGTTCGTTGAACGTAATCTAGAAGATATTAATCTAGGATCTTTGTTGAGAGAACTCGTTAAAATACGATCTACATCGTACAAACGACATCCCGAAGTATCTGATGTAGCCAACATATCTCGACTTTTAATATAAAGTCAGGCCCGCACGCATATACGCTCAATTTTCCGTACTAGAGTACAAATCGACGATATGCCGGTAAGTTAGTTGAGATGGTGATCAAAAGTAAGCTCTGCACTTACCAATATCATTTGGTATCACATCAAAAAAGGCAAAATAGCTCCTTTATTAAAAAGGACAAAGCCGTAGTTTTCTTGTGTTTTTATGATTCCAAAAAGGATTCATATAGACTGAATTATGATGGGAGGATATGGAATGAATGCAATACTCTAGACTTCTATTTTCCCTTCATTTATAGGGTCCTTAACCGGAAGCACATCTTGTGAAAAATTAGTATGTATAAATTGATTTTAAGTCAATATTAAATTCCTTTATGCCTTTCCGATTGGATAAAAACAGCTTTCGAGTATAATGGTAAATACTGTCATTTCGAAGTTGTTCCTTGCGGCATACATTGGGCTCCTTTTTAAGCGCAAATGATTGGCAATACACTCATTAACTTTCCTCTACAACAAAGCAGTCGTTAAGCTTCTGCTCTTTGCAAAAGTGGAAAACTTTCTCATAATAAAGAAAGATGCATCCTTAGACCGTGCATGAATATTACATTTCTTGTGGTTCACTGGTCGAAATCTGGTGTACAGATAACCTCAGATGCGCTATCTCGTTTTCGCGAGACTGTAGCGTATTTGAGGATCTTAAACTCACCAACCCAACCCTTCTGGCAAATACGACTTCAATTCCGGTTACTATTGGAAGTTGCAGAGCAACCGTTAGATACCCAAAGGCTTCAACCATATATATGGTTATTATCCTCTTTAAGAAAAAAGAGAGACATTCTTCATTAACCAGTTCAGAGATCCTATCCTTAGTAATCGTCTTTAGTATTTGCTCATAAGCTGCAAGTTCATGAGTATCCCTAGGTTTGGCTTTATATTTGCCAAGACCGTTGTGATTTTAACTATGATTTCTTCAATCTTTAAATCTGAAAAGCCTGTTGGTTTCTCTATTGCCATTATAGGTTGATCCTCCTGGTCATTTTTCTTTAACTTGGTAATCTCATGTTCGATAAAAAAATCGATAAAATTAACGAAAAAAAGCGTTATTCTCATTCGGGAATCTCATGTTTAAGACTCTGTATCTACTGATACATTGTTTGCAGGTTCGCATTTGTCAAGTTATCCGACATATCACTGATCGATATAGATGAACTGTGGGATTTGAGATTTTTGAAGACTGGTATTTGATCTATCTTTAAGTCAGGGTGCTTTTGGACAGCTCCAAGAAGTAATTATATTGCTTGCTTGTAGATACGGAAAGGAGAGATCTTCGAATAAGGTTTAATTTTGTAAGATTCTGCTTTTCCGCCGGAACTTCTGGTAGTCGAAGCTGCTGCACAGATGTGCTTAGTAAACTGCGGCCCAGGATTTCTTACGAAATGCGGCATTTATAGAAAATGGTATTCCTTGAAAGTCCAGTTATATATAATTATATTATATACATTCAAGAATATGTTTTATATTATTGAACTTAATTGATTTTATTTTACAGTTATTATTTAATTATTTATTTAATGATTTTTGTTATATAGCGATTATTAAATAAAAAATAGACTGCAGTTGTTCCGCGTACAATTGAAGAACAATTACACACACTTTTTTGATTATCTAACATTTTATTCTTCATAGTCAAAGCTGAAGTACAGCTTTGACTGAAGCTTTACTGAAATTTTACTAACGTACCATTTGTTAAGTACACAAAGTTTTATTTGTTTTTTATTTGTTATTTAATGATGATCGTTCAGAAGGATTAATTCGTAAAAATTAAGTCTTTTAATTTCGACTTTAAATTTTAACTTTATATAAATTGTATAAAATCCTTTATAATTATTTATTATTTTATTATTTAAATTTTATTTAGCATTATTTTTAATTATAAATAGTATAAAATACGTAAACAGTTAGCAGATTTGATTTATTTGATTAAAGCGTTCGTTGCTTTCTTTATAAAATTCGAAATAAACATTTCTCATAAATGTAAAATGATGTTTATTTATAGGCCTATATCAGTGTTTAATGAACCAGTAATGTTTATTGGTGCTGCAATAACGCATCCACCTGCTGGAGACAAATCAAAGCCCTCCATAGCTGCCGTATGCTAGGTTTCTTTTCCTACATTTTATAATTGTGACTTTATAGGTCGTAGCTTCCATGGATGCACACCCTAGCAGATATGCTGCTACTGTTCGCATACAAATACACAGACAAGAGTATATAAAAGATCTTGCCCGAATGGTTCGAAATATGCTGCTGTCATTTTATCGCTCCACGAGCTTTAAGCCATATAAGTTGATCATATATCGTGACGGTCTTTCCGAATGCCACGGATCGAAGGTAACGCTTTCACTTATCTTTAAGGTAGTAATTTTAATTTTAGATTTTTGAATATGAATTAATGGCCATACGTGAGGCATGTGTCAGCATAGAAGCAAGTTACCAGCCGGGCATTACTTACGTTGCAGTACAGAAGAGACATCACACTCGTTTCTTTTGCGTTAATCCTAATGACCAAGTATTATCAAATATTTTCAAGCTGTCTTTAGTATTCTTTTTGTAGAGCGGAAAAAGTGGAAACGTTCCTCCCGGCACTACAGTCGATACCACGATAACGCAACCAAGTGAATATGATTTTTTCATATGCAGTCACGCTGGAATTCAGGTGATTATTTACAGCAGATTATGCCAAATACGTATGCTGTAAATAATCTGCTGATTATTTACAGCAGGTTTTTTAAATACCGAAATAAATTGTAGCGTCTAATATAAATAGTAGCGAAATAAGTTTTTACAATACAATTGTTTTAGTTTTCACTATCTGGAAGTCTGATAGAATTATATCGTTTAAAATATATAAAAACATATAAAAAGAGAAACAATCAAATTCAGTAATGTACATTGGCAAGAAATATGTAAGGGATGCAATATGCCAGGTTTATCGTTAGCATTGAATAAAGTGTTAAACTAAGTTCACTTGATTGCATCTGTAAGCTGAAATTCTTCTGGTTATGGCACAACATTATCTTCACAGATATCGTTCATATTCTTGATACAGCAGGCGCTACTAATAAGTCTATGTGGCTCTTATCAGCTGATGACCCATACCTACATTTCACGTTTCGACCCTTATTATGTTCTTATTCCGTACACTTTTGCTTATCGGATTTGAACTCAGGACATCTGCATCGTGATTCCACGTTACATACACTAGGATCGCTGCTCCAGTTCTGTAGGTATACATTTATGTATATTACTTTTGGTAGAGGATCGTAGAAATCAACGTTATGTGTGAGATCCGCGAGCCTGATCATTGTTTTTCATGCTACCACTTGCAATGAATGTTTTAAATTTAATTTGATTGCAATTGTGAGCTGAAATACTTCTGATTGTGGCACAATATTATTCTGACAGGTATCGTTTCTTTTCTTGATACAACATGACGCTACTAATAAGCCTGGGTTGATCTCATTAGCTGCTGACTCAGACCTATATTTCAAGTTTCAACCCTTATTAACTGCTTGCTCCGTACATTGTTGCTGATCGAATTTGAACTAAGGACGTCTGTATCGCTATTCAACGTTACTTCCATTATAAACCTACCTTATGTGTGATCCGCTAGCCGGATCACTGTTTTTCATGCTGCCACTTGCAATGAATGTTTTTAATTTAACTAAATTGCATCTGTAAGCTGAAGTTCTTCTGGTTATGGCATGACATTGTACTCACAGGTATTGTTTCTACTCTTAATTCTACACATAAGGTAGGTTTCTAATAGATCGTTAGAATACGATCCTCACAAAAAAAATAATATTTAAAAATATATACCGATCTAAATATATAGCGATCCTAGTGGATGTAAGGTTGAATCGCGATACATACGTCCTGAGTTCAAATCCGATTGGCACAAGTGCACGGAGTAAGCAGATAATAAGGGTCGAAACGTGAAATGTTGGTTTGGGTCAGCAGCTTATAAAACCTCTTAGGCTGATTAGTAGTGTCCTGCTCTATCATGAATAGGCACAATACCTGTGAGAATAAAGTCGTGCCACATCCTGATTAAATTAAATTCATATTATTAAAATTACTGAAATTAAGTATTTAAACGATTATAAGAGTACATTTTGTATTAAGACAATGCATATTAGATAAATTCACTATATATTGTGTGGTAGATATCATGTAAGATATTTAATAGCACATTAAATGTTAACTTAACTTAATAATATCATGTTAACTTAATATAAGTGATTTTTAGTTCACATTTTTGTAAATAATTATGATAAAGTTTAAACATTAAATTCAAAGATTTAATGTTTTTATTTATCGAAAAATAAGTTATTTCCAAATATTTAATATTTGGAAATAATATAATACTCAAATATTTAATATTAGAATTAAGTATTACGTTCTAGTATTTATTAGACGTTAATCACGATTTTTAATGCGATCTTGGTTTCACATCTATCTGATGAAGGAATTGCAATTTGATAAATAATTAATTAAGTTTTGGAGATTATATATATATTAAAATCAAGTATTACATTTAAGTTATGATTGCACGTTGATCACGATTTTAATGTGATCTTGTTTCGCCCTTATCTGATAAATTAGTTGACAATTTGATATTTTATATTTTCGATACCCATCCAAGTCTTCTTAATGCATTTGCAATTTATTTCTAAACCGACATAAATTAAATCAATCTTAATGCCCATATTATGATTTCTCGTATTTAAAAACAAACAAATGTCAGCATACATGGGATTATTTATCCCCTATTCTGTTCATGACATACTTGAGACAGAAAATCGAGAAGAATACTTTGACCAACATGAGTTTCCAGTTTCAGATTCCGTAAGGATACAGTCGCTGATTTTGCAAATGGCAATGCCTAGTTTATTTATAATACTGGATACATACAAAATCTCAAAAAATGTACGAAAAATGTATGCAAAATGTACGCTGCGATTAAGGAAATAACAAAATATCAAATACAAGCTGTCGAGATGAGGATTCTTTGATATTGAGAGAATAAAGACTTCCCCGGCATAAACTTTACTTTATAGATACTTTGAAATGAGAAAATTAAGATTGTTAAGACATGTAACGTGGTTGCAATGGGAAGGTAAATACACGATTATGTATACACAATTTAATAATTATACACGATTGAATATACAAACCACCCATTAGGTTAAAATATACCAGCTATTGCTTGCCATAATTAAGAATATCGGTGTAAAATTAATTTAAATTTTTAAATCCGGTTTTTAATCGAATTTATATTTATGCTATGCTATTACGTTATTAATTGAATGCCGATATTACATACATTTGAATGATATTACAATCGATAATACAATCATTACATTATATTTTTAATTAAATAATGAATATAAATAAATATTTATTAGTTAGTTATTAAATTAAATTATTAATTGCGCAGCAATCGACCCAAAAAATTCAACATGTCTTTGAATTCATCTGCATACATAACCATTGACATTACTCACTTACATTCATTAAATGCATTTATTTACCAAAACATCCAGAATTTTCATTTGTAGAATTTAATTGGGGGGGGTAATCGATCATGATAAAACACGATTCCTGTTGATGCTCACATTTGAATGAAAATTTTGCATTTCTTTTTTGTCTTTTTGTATATTATAAATATTTTATCTTGTAATTTTAGGGGACTTCACGACCATCTCACTACTATGTTCTCTGGGATGATAATAAACTTCAGCCCGATGATCTTCAGGCAGTAACCTATCAATTATGTCATACATATGTGCGCTGCACACGTAGTGTTTCTATTCCAGCTCCAGCTTACTACGCTCATCTTGTTGCTTTTCGTGCCAGACATCATCTAATTGAAAGGGAATATCCGTCAATGTCGGGTACAAGCGCATCTCAAGGTTCATCACATCCGGCCTCTGAACTAAGATCGCATATGGTAAATAACAACGGAAACGACAGACACTGCAAAAACAAAGCAAATTCTACAACAAACTTTAACGGAAGCGAATCTTATCAGCAACCTAACAGTTCGAGTCAGCTCGACAATAACGGACATAAGCAAAGCTCGCAGGAGCAGCAAGATTTATGGTACGCCAATAGCGCAGTGGAAACTCATATAGACACCTCTAGTGTTATGTACTTTGCTTAATTTTCATTATTTCCTAATTAATCATGTTACTAATAATAAATTTGATATTATAATAAAGAATGTTATTTTTTGACAGAAAATCGCACCGGAAACAATCCAGAAAGGATTGTTTTGCAATGATTTCGATTGACCGTTATAAAAAATTATTATACATTCAACAACATACGAGCATTAGCTCAAATAGCTGGCTCAAAAAAAATAAAGAATGTTATTATTTTTAGCAAAAAAATAAAATAAATCTTTATTAAATAAATATTTCTTTTTGACAATTTTCTGTATTTAATCCAAATAGATATTATTCAAAAAGATATATACACATGACACAAGTCATATGTATATACAACTGATTCACGAAATATAATCTAACTTATTCTAATTGTGGCATGATATTATCCTCACAGTATTGTTCCTATTCTTGATTCATCAGGAAGCTATTAATCAGCCTGGGTGGTTATCATCAGCTGCTGACCTAGATTTACATGCCACCTTTCGATCCTTATTATCTGCTTACTCCGTACACTGATGCTAATCGAATTCGAACTCAGGACGTACGTATCGCCTTCCAACGTAGCATCTACTATGAGGATAATGTCGTGCCACAACCAGAAAAATTAATATTTATATTTTATTTAAAGGTTATATTTTGATTGTTATCGATCAGTATTTTTATTATGTAGATACTAATCAGCCTGGGTAGGACTCAGTAGCTGCTGACTCAGACATACATTTAAGTGGAGCAGCCAGTCTAGTGAATGTAGAGTAGAATCGCGATACAAACGTCCTGAGTTCGAATTCGAATTCGATCGGCACCGATTTACTGAGTAAGCAGATAATAAGGGTCGAAACGTGAAATGTAGGTCTGAGTCAGCAGCTGATTGGACCTACCCATGCTGATTGGTAGCGTCATCTTGTATCAAAAAACGAAACGATACCTGTCAGGATAATATTGTGCCATAATTAGAAGAATTTCAGCTCACAGGTGCAATCAAATTAAAAAAGATCTAACTTCTTTTTGTGAATTTTCTCAAGAGAGAGTGATACCATTACTCGTGAATTACGTTACTAATAATTTAAGCTAGACGTGGAAGGACAACGATAACAGTAACCAGTACCGTTTCGTCATCATAATGGCTCATCAATAACATATACTCATCAATAACATACATAATAAAATTGTTGATTAAAGCTACTTACAATAGTAAAAATAAAGGAATTACTTCTAAGTAAAACAATCAAACTACAATCTTCGACGACAACCAACGACAACCTTCGACGACAACTAACGATAACCATCGACGACCATCCGCTTGACAATTATCGACAACCATCGACGACATCTGCTCGCTACTTACAACTAAAGACTACTTACAACTAACGCGAACTACTTACAACTAACGACCTGCAGACTAACGGAGTTTAAACATTCTTGATTATAACTAACTAATTAACATGTTATTACGGCAAAGAGAAAGCAAACTAAAAATGTCGGCCAGCAACTCAAGTCCGTCAAGGAAGCTTACATCGAAAAGCAAATTGGATGCGACAACAAGAACTGCAATGTTTGGACTCACGTTGCCGTTACTTTCACTGACGAGGACAACGTTTCAAATCGGAATTTCCTCTGCAGCTTCTGTTGTGCTGCCCTCGTAGATAAGCTAATGAAGAATGACCACTCAAACGATGGAGACGTTCTGGACGCTAACGAAACAGAGTTGTGCTCAATAAATGAACTTGATTATATCTCTCAGTCGACTCAGACCGCTGTTATACATGGACCATCAGCAAACTACAAAATATCTTCCAAGCTATCGTCGTCATCCGTTTGCTTACTAACTCCTTCGTCATCTATTAATCCAGTTCTTGAAACTTCTCACACACACTCCTCCTTTAATTACGGATAAAACTTCCCTTAATATTCATGTTCATATTAATGCAAACAGTAAAGGCCTTCATCTCGTACCTCATTTTTCCCATTCATCTTCACATCTAAATACATCTCATACCTCTTTCTTCTCTTCACGTACTCCTTACTCTACCTCCACCGTATCACTTCTCAATAATTTACACCCTTCCGTCAAAATTATCTTCAGTAAAATCTTTGTTCAACCGATTCAACAATCCACTTTGGTCACACATGCTCTAACCGTATTACCTCTCAATAATTTACATCCTTCCGTCAAAATCATCTCCAGTAACATCTATGATCAACCGATTCAACACTCCACTCCTGTCACACATGCTCCAAACTATCTTAAATCTTCACTTAGCACCCATGTCATGCCCACGTTTATCTGCTCTACTGCCTCTACTCCTACCAGGTCTGTCCGTCCACCACTTCTACGTAATCGTTTTCCTTCGCGCGATCAATGCATTATCATATCTAATTAAAAGCTTTCCGAATCTGATTCTCCTCAATGTCGCCTCGATCGTGATGTAACTGCTTTCAGGTCTATCCTCTCAACAATTCTTCCTGATGATAATCCATCCCTTTATAATAATTTCACTCCTGTATCTTTGATCCGTTTATACAAATCCACTAAATCCAATCATCTCAGTCCTCCACTCTTAAAAATCGTTTTCCGACATAGTTCACATGTCTCTTCAGTACTCTCCCAACGTTTTAAACTTCTTACCACTTCATCTACTTGCCGTATCTTTCCTGACCGCTCCCCTTCTGATATTGCCCAGCTCAATTTAGCTCGCATTGAAAAACATCGACGTGAAACAAACGGCGAGTCATCCTTATCTATACGTAAAATCAACGGAAATTTTCACGTTCTTCACACAAGGCCAAAAATTCGATGGCGTCCCATCTCTCCCCCTTGTCTTCTTCGCTAGTCGATCTCGCTCCTAAGCATACTTTTCGTCTTAGTCTATTCAATACTCGCTCCATTCTTCATAAAGCTGATATGCTTCTCGATATCTTCGATCAATTATCTATCGATATTCTCTGCATTACCGAATCCTGGCACTCTGACTCCGACGATCTTGCTATTCGTCGTCTATGTCGCTCTGGTTGTTCTCTAGTTGAATCAGCTTGTCAAATTACATCTCATACATCTACTGCGTCTAACCATGGCGGTATTGTTGCCATTACTCGTCACCCAATGTCTTTACGTAAAATCAACGTTAACATCCGTTACACTTCGTTCGAATTACTCATATGCAGATTATCAACGCCTTTCCCTCAGGAACTTGTGATTGTATACCGTCCAGGTTCAGTTGACCCCTCACGTATCCTCTTTTACGACCTTGCAGATCTTATGTCTCACTGTTCATTGTCTTATACTCCTTATTTTTTTCTCGGTGACTTTAACATTCGTCTTGATCGCCCGGCCGACTCTGACTCTATCACTTTAACTAATATTTTTCCTGATTTTAACTATAAATTACTTTCAACAAGCCTAAATCACATTCTCGGCGGCGCTCTCGACATCATTGCTGTTCCTAACTGCTTCAATGACTATATACCTCTTTGTCAATTACCGATCCTGGATTGTCCGATCATTTCCTTGTCACTCTTACTCTTACTAGCCCCCTTCCTCCTTCTCCGCCTTTATTATTATCCACACCAAGTCGACCCTGGAAACTTCTCGATATCCCTATTCTCTACACAGCCTTACTCAATTCTTCACTCTTTTCACTTCATCGTAACTATCTCTCCCGAGAGAGATAGTCGACTCCGACGTTCTACGCGCTTGCGCCATGCTCCCTGGTTCGATTCTGACTGTAGTCTTTCTAAGCGTAGACTTCGTCACTCTTTTCGTATGTATAATCGCTTTCTTAAACATTTTCCCAACTCACTTCCTCCAAATCTCCGTGATTTCTACTTTTCTCTACACCATTCACATCTCATTCTTATACGTACTAAACGTACTCTCTTTTGGCGAAATCAACCCGACTCATCTTTTAACTTTAAATCTCATTAGAAAATCTTAAACTCAATTCTTTCACGATCATCTACCTCTTGTTATATAATCCTTATGAATTTTCTTCTTATCTACAAACTAAGCTATCTAATTTACTTTCCCTACTACCCATAGCCCCCTTGCAACCTCGCTTCTCTTAAAATACTTCCCTACCAGAGCTATTCCACCTTCTTCCCGTTTCATCTGATGAAGTTTCTTCGGTTCTGATGTCATTACCTAATAAAACCACTCCCTCTGACCCAATTCCCACTCACTTGCTTAAAAATATCTGCTCCTCTATCTAACCCTTCCTAACCACATTGTTCAACTCGTCCATCCGTAGCTGTACATTTCCTTCCATCTGGAAATGCGCCACTGTTCGTCCTCTCATCAAAAAGCAATATCTCGACTCCTCACTACCATCTTCGTACCGTCCTATCTCACTTATCCCAACTCTCTAAACTCCTTGAGCGTCTCGATCTTAAGCAAGTTAATACATATATCTTTTCCTCCAACTTATTTCCTCCCTTACAAGCCGCTTTTCGCTCTAATCACTCTACTGAAATTGCTTGTCTTAAAGTTTATAATGACTTACTCATATCGCGCGATCATAAATTATGTAGTGTCATAGTTTCTCTTGATCTATCGTCTGCTTTTGACATCGTTGATCACTCGATTCTTCTCCATCGCCTTCGTCATGATTATGGCTTCTCTTTACCCACTGTATCATGGTTTTCTTTATATCTATCAAACCGTACATTTCGCGTCTATTTTAACTCTTCTCTCTCCCATCCTTCATCCATCCCGACCGGTGTTCCACAAGGCTCCGTATTAGGCCCTATGCTTTTCTCTATTCTTCTCGGTGACTTGTCTTAGATTTCTCATACATCTAGCTTCCATGTTATGCAAAATGCTGATGACATTATCATCTATGCTCACGCACCTTCTTATCGTATTAATGATCTTAGTGTTTCTGTTTCCAGCTATCGTGTCTCAATTTCCAATCATCTTTCTTCCCTTCGCCTTTCTCTGAATCCTGATAAATCTAAAATTATGTGGATCCTAACTCGACGTTTCGACTTAGAACCTCCTTCCGTATCATTAAATTCTACAATTCTTCCTATCGTTGATAATCTCGTTTTCCTAGGCTTTCATTTCGACAACCGACTTTCACTTAAACCTTTCGTTAGAGATAAAGTACGTTCATCTACCTTGATACTCCACAATCTCCGTCAAGTTCGTAGATTGATTGATTTACCTTCTTGTATGACTCTCATATCTTCTCTCCTTTTTTAGACTCGATTATTGTCTTAGTATATTTTCCAACTCACCTAAATCCACTCTTCTTCCTTTACAACGCATCATCAACGCTGCCGTCCGAGTTATCCTCCGTCTTCGTCGTTTTGATAATACATCCCACCATCTTGTTTCTATCGATTTGCCTACAATTTATTGTCGTGTTCAAATTCGTCTTCTTATCATTGCTTTTCGCCTTATAACTTCTCATACCCTTTCATTTCTCAACCTTCCTTTTCTCGACAATTCTCGTACTGTGTATTGTGCTCTGCGCTCCCGTAATTCCCTTCTTTTTACATGTCCCAAACTACTGTACCTCCTTTGGACTCCGCTCCTTCGTTGTGGCTGCTGCTCTCTCGTGGAATCATCTGCCCATTCATATACGCCAATCAAGATCAATGCCGTACTTCAAACGCCAAATCCAATTCTTTTTCAACAATTAACTAATTACCTGTGATCTTTGATGTTCTTTTTTTTGTTTGTTAGTGGTCATGTAAGCGTGCATTTTGCACGCATTTGCCACGTTAAATAAATTATTATTATATCTTTCCCACTGTTGTGGGAAAGGTGTTAGTGGTCATGTAAGAGTGCATTTTGCACGCATTTGCCACGTTAAATAAATTATTATTATATCTCTCCCACTGTTGAATGCAGAGAAGGACTGGCAGATGGCATAATACACGAGTCATGTGTATGAGGTACTAGTAAACTCTAGTAACATCATCGAGTGCTAAACAGCACTACTGCTCAACCAAATTGAATCATTAGCAAAATCACTAGCAAATGCCAGCGCAGGTCTCATTTATATTGGCTAACTTATTATTTATAAATTTTCTCAAAAGAGAGTGAGATCATTCCTCGTGAGTAAATAATATCTATTTAATCCAAATATTTATTATCTACTTCATCCAAATATATAATATTAAATATTAATATTATATTAATATTATTTTCGTCATATTTAGGCTAATCAGTAATAAATATGCTCCACTACTAAGTGCAGAAATACTCCTAAACTCATAACATAGACTGATGACATGATATTTTTGGTTAAAACGCTGAGTGCAGATAAACTTATGCGCTGATACATTCTGTGCTTTCCGTTACTATTTTAAGTAATGAAATATTACTAAGACTTATGGCATTTTCGTTCAAGACATACTTAAAAATAACTGCTTGTTTATTGCACTATGTTAACCGATTCCTGATTAAACAAATTAGTGAGCCATTCTCCAAGCCGACAAGTTTAATTTTGTATTTGCCATTAAAACTCCGTATAGTATTACTCACACTAAGTATTTTTTATAATTCTATTTTTATTTTACACATTAGGAAACTTTAATTTTAAAAGTTTAATGTAAAAACTAATTTGAAGAATTAATTTCAAATGATTTTTTTCAAACATATTTGCATTATAAAAATTATCTATTATATAATTAAAATTATAGATTATAATTTATTATCTATTAATTATTTTAAGTTTTCAAGAATAAATTTTAACTCATATTTATCAAATTTGTACATATTTGATCTATAATTATTATATATAATCTATAATTAATAATATATTATACAATATTTTCAATAAATTATATGACAATATAATTATCATTACATAATAATATCGATTCGAATAATATCGATTCGAATAATATCGATTCGTATAATAATTAGAAAACTTTAACTCTTTAAGTTTTATGAAAACGTAATTTTAAGGATTAATTTTATATGATTTTTTTCCAAATCAATTATTTACAACAATCTATAAGTAAATTCTTAAAAGGTTAGCTACAACAATTTGATTGTCTAAAAAACAAGGAAAGCTTTATAAACACAAAATTTTTTCTAAAGCGTCATCTTCAATTTGAACAATAAATTACTGTTCACTCATTAAAAAACATTTTCAATTAGGAGAGTGTGAAAAATGTTATTTATTCAAAACCAAGTATTGATAGCGGCTGATGTCTTCATCGGGAAAAAATAAATTTATTTTTAAATGTAATTTTTAATAATAAATTTACTTAATAATAACAAAATTTAAGATAAACACGCACTCCTAAGATAAACACACACAACAGTTTAGAAGTGTCTGAGCCACACTAGCAGATGTTCTACAGCAACTGCTCAGAAATACTAATGATTAAAATCAAAATATTGTTTTATTGAGAAAATAGACTACTTTTTGATATATTTATTTATAGTAAGAAAATATCTGACATGATCTCATTTATTCTCAAGCAAATTTTCGCAAACTGTACTCAATGTAAATAATTAAAATTAAATTTATTAATTAAATTAAATTAATTATTTAAAATTATGTCAAAATGTTATCAAAATCAAATGTGTTTACATTTGTAATTTTATTTACCGACAATTTGATAATTAATTTACAGATTGATTTTTTAATTGAACTTTAAGCACGCACAACATATAATAGCACTATCTTTTGCAGGAAAGGTTCATAACGTTTACATTTGAATTTTGGTAAATTCATAGTGAACTGACACTCTTTACTCGTATTGTCAATGTAACAATTAAAATTAATTAATGGATTTAGCGTTAACAAGTCATTTTGCTATTGTTTAAAACCTTGTATTATCTAGAGCATACATCATATGCATTTCCCAATCCACTCTGATACAATATTATCAAGATAGTTTTAACGTCATTAAAAGCCATCATGGAAATTGACTATAATATTTATTTTTATTATAGCTTTGAATAAAAATAGGTAATGGAGATTTGAATTATAAAGGTTCTGAGGTAAAAAGGTGATACATTGAATCATATCGCAGCTTGATTATTCCGCATTTATCGCTTGATATCATCATTGAATCATATCGCAGTTGTTGCTTGATAATTTAGAAAGAGAAGTTGTTACTTAGTCGCCGATTTGAAAACTGAAGTAATATATTTTCAAGCAATACTATGTAAGATTTACCTAAAAAGTGTTTCTGTGCTATATACTTAAAATATATATATATTCCTATTATATATTCCCTTATATGTACAACTAAATAGAGTATTTAGTAAATAAAAGCACAAGTATTTCTTCATCTCGCTATAATAACAGGCAAATGCTTCATATGTCCTGCTTTACAATATTATAAAAAATGTCTTAAATTGGCTTTAATATATTTTTTTATTATTCCAGTAAATCTAGCAATGGAACATTGTGTTTATGATTGACCATA
Source organism: Pomphorhynchus laevis (assembly GCA_012934845.2). Taxonomy (NCBI): domain Eukaryota; kingdom Metazoa; phylum Acanthocephala; class Palaeacanthocephala; order Echinorhynchida; family Pomphorhynchidae; genus Pomphorhynchus; species Pomphorhynchus laevis. The sequence goes on along the minus strand of WNNJ02000108.1, from coordinate 399,541 downwards.
AAAGTATGTATTATAAACTTATTTATTTTTTATTTTAAATTTTGTTAAATTTTAATTTATTAATTTATAAATAAATATTTATATTATTATTCAATAATATAATATTCTTATGTTTATAAATGCCATTTTTCATAAACGTTCTTACCATCAAATTCATCATTCACTGAATTTCTTTTTGTCAGGAGAATTTTTTTAGAAAAATATAAATTTATTTTTCGTATTAAGAAATTTAATATTTAATATGAAGTGTCTAAACATTTTTAAACGTTGAGTAGCAAGATTTAAGTTAGAAATAACCGGATAAACGCTAAGAATCAAATCTAAAATTAGAACAAACATTCTAATATTGCTAAATGTTCGCCAATTTAAATTTTTATATAATTTCGATTACTTTAATTTTAACAATATAAATTGAACTACATTTCTAAATGCATTCTGATTACTTTGATATTTTTCGCGGTGCTTTCAAATGTATAATAAAATGTTTTATTTACATTTCGACAACAAATTGCCTGAACGAATTTTCCTCACTGCATTGACATAAACAGATAATATTCGAAGCTCGGCTATCCGTGATTATTTTTACCCACTGTATAACCTATTTAATAATATTTTATTACTCAGTTACCATGTAACTGAGTAAATAGAAATATCTTTATCTTAAAAATAACTTTTATAAACTGATTTATAAATAGTTTAAGGTTCATAAACTATTTTATGAACTGCTAAGTATAACTCCAATATACCGATATTATAATAAAGGTTGAAGGTAATCAGCAGAACTGATGAAAGCATATAAAGCGATTTCAAGACAGAATTCCATTGACTTTTAGGATGTCCACCAACATATCTAGGCTCATGTGTACAAAATTGCATTCTTGAAAACAATCCTTAGAAAAATTCTAAAAGAATTTTTTATTTGTAGGCAAATGAAAATAAGTATTTATGTTTATCTCATTATTTGATTGTATTTTATATCCCGCTTTGCATTTTTACGATTTACAATTTAAATATTTTTACGATTTACAATTGATATTTAAATATTTTATCTGATAAATAGTTCAATCGCTATTTAGATTGATCCAAAACGCTTGTGGTTTACATACAAACTTTGATTTTTCTGCGATTTTTTTCAATTAACAAGTCTGCACTGCCACCTTGCGGTGTTAGCAGAAATACATTCAATAGTGAAAATCATATAAGAAGGATATAAAAACATGTTTAGCACTTGTGGTTCTTAGGAATAATATAACCGGGCCATAAGTCTCAAATTAATCCGAAAATAAAGAACGTCAAAAAGAACGAGCAATAAAAGATACATAACGTTTCAAACTTGTAAAGCATCTAGAAACATCAATCCTTTTGCTGACAAATAATTACAACTAAATGCATGCATAAGGCTTTTTGCATAAACACTTGCAATATTTACATATGCAATTAGTATGCATTTCATGAATAATCGGTCCCCAACAACAAATTTTATTGTGGTAACCATGCATTGATAATCTTAATATAAATCTTCTCTTGGTATAATTTGGTTTCGTCCAATTTGTCTGTATCATAGCTGGCGTACTCCAGAATTTTGTCCTAACTTCGTCTTATTTTATCTTCATATTTTGAATATGTTATGTTAATGAAGTAGTTAAACTTAGATTCTTTTTTAAAAATCTAAACTTTCTGATATTAATTGTTCTTTACTTATCAAACGAATTCGCATATATGAAGTTTTAGATGATAGTTTTAATGCTGATTTTAAGTATTGCCACTTTGCCCCATCTAGAATAGGCATATCGCTGATTGTTAAATTTTCCCATATGGCTTCTAGTCCGTATGTTATGATGGGTTCAAGCATAATTGTGAAAAGCTTGCTAATTCCTGACAGAGACAATTTGTTAATATTTTTGAAAGTGTGCATCTTCAACAATAACATTCTACGTTTCTCTCTAATATGTTAATTAAACGACCATCTTGATGTTACATGAAGTCACAGGTAATTATATACTTTAGTGTATTCAATTACTTGATTCATGTAGCGAATTTCGTCACAATCGTAAACGGCCTCCCTTTCGAAATTTCATCAATTTTGTCTTAGCGATATTTACTTCAATTGCATTGTTTATGCAATATTCACTTAATCGGTTCATTGCTTGTCGAATATACTCGAGCTTAGTACTCAGAATTGCTAAATCACCAGCATACAAAAATACATGTATATTGCAGTATTGTGTATTGTAGTATTCCCTACAATACTCCTCTAGATTGTTCTATGGGTCGGAATTTCTTCCCATTAATTGAATTACTTGAATTACGTTAAGTATTTTAAACATATAAACAGAAAGTGGTTTTAATATCATTTAAAAGCACTGCATATGAACCTAGATTTTATCGAATTTTTATGTAATTTTGGATTCATTCGGCCACGCGATTGCATTGAAACCTCTATGTACCGGTTTCAAACTTCGTTCATACATTCTCTATTGACTTATCTGTAAGCACACCTCAAAGCCATAAGATCGCGTTGTCGAAAGACGCAAGGGTACCTGATGATAAAGCGGGTTTGTTTCATAATTATTATAATTATATAATTTATAATTATTAAATTTGTGACTTAATAATTGCTGAATTATGGGCAATTTAAGTGAAACTTATCGACAAACCTTTTTAACTAATTACCTTTCAATAGCTTTAATCTTGCTTTTGCAAATCAAAATTGAATTGTTCGCCCTAATTTTTCGTCTTTAAATAGCTTCCCTTTTATATTATGCAAGTAGAGCAGCTTTTTCATTAGTACGTCGCTATCAATCGTGTCAAACGCTTTGACAAAATCAACGAATACTATGAACTTTGCTTTTTAGAATGTATAAATCTATTTTTAATTATGAAATGAGGAAATTGCAATTATTGTATTTATATTGTTGTATCGATCATTCATTATAGACTTGTGAAAAAGTTTTAAAAGTTTTTGTTGGAGCTTTCGACCAAACGGTCCTTGTCAACAAATTAAAAATATCAAACAGAATTAAAATGACAGTACAGAGATACAAGTTTTATAATAGGAATACCACGGAAGAAGTCCATTCGTTTACGTGATACCATCCACAATTTCATGCGATACTGGTAATCGTAGTGACCAGTTAGACTTATTTCCGGCCATCGGATTCGCTTCGCAATTTATTAAAATTGATTCTTTTATAAGACGACGTTGCAAGTTGTTTTCAACACAGATAATCTTAGCTTTTCCAAAGTCAATCCCATGATCGGTCGATAGGACGTGGTTGACAATGGCAGACGAGGAGTCACCCCGTTTTAGCGCATATTGATGCTGATAAATGCGCTTGGAGAATGTTTGTCGGGTTTGTCCTACATAGCCCGCGTCACAATCTTGGCAAGGAATGCGGTATACGCCACTTACAGGAGACAATTTAGGTTTCTTTTTGAACATCCCAGATAAAGTGCAACATCTTTTGTGGTAAATTCGAATATTCGTCAATCCTGAGCGCTTTAGATCGTTTTGTAGTGATCTGCTGCACGAGTTGTTGATAAAGGTAGTGCCAATATACGAGGTCAGACTTGGGACTGTGTTTGTTCTAACCTCATCAGGGTTAGATAAGTTCATGCGACGACGTAGGAGTTTTTTTGACTGTTTTTCAGCCATAATGATTGCCCATTTTGGGTATCCTCTTTGTGTTAGTTTTTTCTTTACGGTCATTTGTTCGTAAAAAGCGGTTCGTTTAGATGAGCAAATAAGAGCCGGTCGTGTCAACAAAGAAATCGCAGTAGATATTTTGTAGCGATCTGACATATGTGTGTGCCAAGGTGGCGGGCACCAAGAAATACCTGGTTTTCTGAACACTGATGTCATGACGCTGCTATCGTGTCTCTTGACAAAGACGTCCAAGAAGGAAATAGAGCTGGTACTGCTCTCGAAACACACATCCCATTGGATTGCAGAGTCTTTCCCATTGAGAGAGCTTTCTAATTCATTCAGAGAGGGTTTCTCACTCAGCACCATAAAGACATCGTCGACATATCTCCACCAGTATTTTAGGGACGGTATAAAAGAGTAAACATCCGCCTCCCAGGAACTCATATAGATGTTTGCAAGTGTCGGTCCTAACGGAGAGCCCATGGCTACACCATCGATCTGATCATAAATATTTCTATTGAACAAGAATGAATTTTTGGAGGTGCACCATTGTATGAGACTCGACCATTGGGATATTGTGAGTTTCGGTGTTGTGCAATGCTCAGTGATGAGTGTACTTGCCATTTGAATGGAAGGCTCCAGCGGAACGTTCGTGAATAGGGACTTCACATCGGCAGTTGCAAAGAAGTACGAAGATCTGTACACCTGGTTTAAGGAACAGGCAAAGTGAGGTCCATCATTTATGAAAGACGATGTCCGTGGCATGTTAGAAACGATAAGACTGTTGATCATTTTGGCCAGATTATGACAGAATGAACCGTAGCTAGCGATAATAGGCCTCATTTGAAGAACAGGCTTGTGTATCTTAGGGAGAAGATACATAAAGCTGCTCTTGGATCTGTTAGAAAAAGCCTTCTTGTACCAACTTTCATCAATTGCCTTTGTAGTCAGTAATTCTTTCAACTCCTGATTAAATAGTTTTTCGCGATTAATTGTTGGATCTTTGTTGAGAAGTTTAAACTTGTTTCCTTGAAGTAGACTTATTCCAGATTCGATGTACACATTTTTGTCCAATACCACTAACGAACGACCCTTATCGGCCTTGCAGATAATAATCGATTCATCTTTCCTCAAGCGCTTAAGAGCCCTGAGTTCTTCGCCTGTCATATTCATTTGGATGCGATTAAGACTTGAGCGGGATTGGAAATCATTCGTGGTCACAGCAAATGTGGCTGACGGTGGTAAGTTGTTTAGCATAATTTCGGAATCACATCTGATCTCGATGGGATCAGATGTTATTGTATTTATAAATTTAAATTTGTTAAAACCTAATTCACTATTCATATTCTCTACTTGTAAGAAACAAGAAAGGAAACGGTTCTGTAGTATTTATCAAAAAATGTATGAACATGTGAGGATATCGTACTAATGTGCTATGTTCTAAATAGAAGCATGTTCTTCTAAGATTTTTCAAACTAGATTTCTTCCTTGCTACAAAATTAAACAAATGTCAAGTTGCTAACTGTAAACTCGTAAATGTATTTTCTCTTCAGCCATTAAAAAAGGTTACTTCAATCAGTATACAAAACCATCATTTATCTTATGCATCAATTAACTGCCCGCCAAATTCTATATTTGAAAAGAAACTGAAATCGTATTAATTTTTGCTCTCGATTAGAATAATTATCTTTATAATAATTATTTTTCTACACGTTTAAAATCAATTTAAAGGTTAAATACAATTTTATAATTAATACTGTTCAAGTTAAACCAATCAAATCAGCTAACTGAGTCAACGTATTTAATATATTTTATATAATTATAGAATTAAAAATCAAAAAAAAGAACGATAATAATGCTAAATCAAAATTTTATAATTAATAATAAATAATTATATATAATAAATTATTGTTATAAGATTTTATATTATTCATATTAAGTTAAAATAGAAATTTTAAAATTTTAATTTAATTTTAAATTTAATATTTTTATTATATTAAATTCTTTATTAATTTTTGTTCAAAGTTAAATTATTGCGTATAGAATAAAATATAGCACATTATTGTGGTTAGTCTGAACGAAATAAGTTTAATTGAACTGTTCTTTCTTGGATAACTTTGATAGTAATATCGAAAGCAAAACACGACTGTAGTTAGCTTTAACAAAATATGTTAATTTTTAAATTTAATATATTAAATTTTTTAAATTTAATTTTAAATTTTATAACCCTAGAACTGGAAAAATCAGGTTCGTGTTTATGATTCAGCCAATAATTAAATAATGCTGATGAAGTATCGCACTTTTTTAAGTAATATTTATGTTGCTTGATTCTCGTTGTCGAGCCTTGTTGTGTTTTCCCTATATTTTTTAATGGACAATTCCGACATGGGATTTTATAAGTGACATTAGTCGACTCATATGTCGCTTTTTTTAAATTGTCCGGCTAGAGTAGCTTTCTTTAAATGGTATAACGAAATATTTGCTGCTATATTGTTTTTTAGGTTAGTACATGTATCATTGACAAATACTGAAGATATTTTGTAGTTAGTGTGGTAGGAAAATTGACAAAATGCTTTATACTCAGCCCTATAAGAATGCCACCAACAGGGAACCCTCTATGTTGAATTAATGCAAGATTTTCAACTGTATACATTGAATTGAGAGTAGAATTAGACGTTGCAAATATTTCAAGCAATATCATTTTATCAAAATAATGTAAATATTGTTCTATACCCAAATTTAAGAGACCTTGAATACCCTTATTTGGTATACCCAATTTGGGTATTAATGACTATTAATTGGTTATTTCTGAGAAAATATTAATATAAGTAATTATGTTTCATTATTAATTACTATTTATTTAACAAGTTGTATGTAAAAATATAAGTAAATTATGATGAGTAATCATAATGAGTAAATTATGGCGTAAATGTTAATTTTATTACAAATTAATAGATTAAATTTCGAAATTTATAATTTTGATATCTTTTTTAGTTCATATCTAAACGCACCTAATAAATCTGAGATAGAGTGCGATGTCATAGATGAAAGCTTGAATCCTTCGTGCTGGTGTTTGTTATCTAAGAAATGCGTTGGAAATATATTTCCCGTATTTTTTGCCGGCAGTTGTTTTTCAAAATTTCGTTTGGTGACGTTTAACGATTCTGACTGCAGTCATGACCTGAATTGACTTGTTTATTTATTGCGTGAACAATATATTTCGAATTATTAAATTGAACAACTCACTAGGCTTTTAACTTTTCTATTCGTGTTGCGTGATTCAGACCACACATACATGTATTCTCGCAGAAATTCAATTTGTTTTATTTATCTGTCCAACACTTAAAGCATTAGCATTTTGTAACCTGTTTTGAATTGAGCGTGAAGTCTATGTGTTGTATTCTTTGTTTGCTCTTCTAAATTTGAATTCACCAAGTTTACACTCTCAATCTCCCTCGATTACTCTAAAGCATCATTTAGCAGCATTTGAGTTGCGTTTTTGTTTTACACACTCGTTTGCTCGATTTGAAAATAGAAAAGTGAAATGCTTGCTGCCATCAGTTGTCTCGCAAAAATATTTGAAAGTCTGTAAAGATCATGAACATTGACAATATTAGCGTCGATGCTACTGTTGTTGAAATATAGAATCTTAAGAGTTATACTTCATTAACCTTCATTGTGTTCTGAGTGTTCTCTTTCTTTTGATATTTGAATTATCCTTATTTACATAGAGAAACTATTATTGCCATACATTAGCATCCTTATCAAATGTCACAGCATATATCTCCCATCAATGTGGCAAAAGTTGAAGAGCTACTGTCTACAGTGGAATTACCACAAAATCAATATCATCAAATGACTGAAGAGGAAGTCAGATCATTCCTTCAGTAAGTAAAATTATTTAAGTAGATATTTTAATATTTATAACTTTAAAACAATTTTTATGTAAATTTGTTCAATTTAAATTCATTTGTTTGGCATAAAACTAGATTAATCACTTCATCAATTGTATTCTTATATTTTTGCTTAAATTTACGCATAATATTATATTAATGAGTGGTTCTACTGTATATGATATCTACGATATAGATTTGGTAATATTTCAATATTTTAAATATGAATTCAATAAATCATGATACTTAAGTATTTTTAAATCTATTGATTCCGTATTTAATAGAGCAATGTGCATTTAGATCTTACTTATAAATGTACCTGAACTTAATAGTCCCACCGACTATCTGTTGGATATAGATAAAATTTTAAACGGTTAATAAATAATCAGAAGTAATTGATTTACATATTTTATTGTCTCAAAGTTTCATTACGAATTAAGGTTTCATTTGATATGACGTCAGCAATTACTATTATATAAATTAGAACACTAATGAACCAGCAAATACATATTTCACGATCATTGCCGACTTTTCTGTATAAACAGAGTTGTGGCAGATAAGACAAAAGGGTAAATACTATTTATTATTTAAAATCAGAAAATAATGAAAAAGATTATTTTATTAAAATTATCATTTTCGATAATAGCTATTATCAACATGAGGAGCAAAATTGCATCACAAAAATTGTGTTTAAATCTGGTTATTTACAAATTTGCATGCAACACTTCAAACAACTGGATGTGACTCTATTTTGCCTAACATTAAAATGCTAAGATTACAAATGGGCCGTGAAACGGGCCTGGCCTCTCTCATTGAATAGGAAAACTTAAGTACGCCAATGGGGTACTTGGTATATCTCAGGATTAGTCTTATTTCGAGAAGATGTACCCTAGAGCAAAAACTATGGTTTCTCAAGTACCTCATCTCGAGATTACCGACCATAGTCCGCCTCGACTGGACTCTCAGGGTGTAAGAGACCTTGAATGGTTCAGTCGTAAGGCTGTGCGTTGGTGCGGCCGGTGGCTCAGATCCCACTGAGCCTAAGGCCGTGATATGTATAGAAGACTCAGGCATATCTAGAGACTGATAAATGAGATTTATTCTAACCTTATTATATGTTTGATTTGTTTTGTCTTCTAACGGGTGTAATTTTGTAAGAAATTCTTTATTTTATTTTATTATTACGTTTACAAATTCAATTACCATTCAATTATTTTAATTACTAATTAAATAATAATTTAATTACCAATTTAATTACTATTTAAATTAATTAAATATAATTAGTAATTACGACAAATCCGAGAAGAGAGTGGAGCGACGGTTCTGCAGGTCACCTTATGTGGGCCTTGGAATTAAGGATATCCGTAACAGATAAATCCCAGTTCCTGAAGTCACCCTTAGGCGGGATTGGTTAGGGGAAAGCGTCTCCATAGTTATGCCAGGCAATTATAATAATAAAGACTTTATTAAATACACCATAATACCGCATGCAAGAATAAAAAAGGTAGGTCATAACCAACTCAGATAAAAAATGACAAAATTTTTCTTTCGCTTTTCATCTTCCCTTTCTATTTCATGGCCTTAGGTCCAGAGGGATCTGAGCCCCCAACCGATCCAACACGCCGCCTTCCGACTGAACCACCCGGGGTCTTTCACCCCCCGAAGAATCCAATCGGCGCGGACTATGCTTGGTAAACGAGAGACGAGGAGCTTAAGAAACCTTAGCCTTTGCTCTGGGGGACGTCCTCTTGAGAAGAAGACTAATCCCGAGATAGCTCAAGTGCCCCAAAGGCGCACCTGGGCTTTCCCTTTCAATGACAGATGCTGAGCCCGTTTCAGGGCCCACCTAGCTTTCTTCAGGATACGTTTGAGTCTATCCAGGTCAGCTTTCGCCGACCAGTTCACCGTAACGGTGAAACCCAGGTATTTTACTCGATTTGAGAAGGTGGGGAGTGGTTCAGAGGCAAATATGGAGGAGAGCGCAGAGAGTGCTAATCTCTTAAGTTTTTGTTTTGTAGCAGGTGTGCCATGAAAGACGACCACCTGCGATTTAGCTGAGTTTAAAATAAGATTAGATATGGGTAAATGGTCTTTTAATCTTAAAAAGAAATGGCTGATGTCAGAGACTACGTCTTTACACCTGTGTCCAGTAAATAGGAATGTGGTGTCATCAGCGTACACCACCAGACGTTGTTCGCGTTTAAATATTTTGAATAAGTTAATAGAGGCAGCAAGATATAAGATAGGAGAAAGTGGAGATCCTTGAGGTACACCCGTAATAGGGTAGTACTGACGCGCATCAGGGTCATCTTCATAGTAAAATCGCTTGGTATACAGCAGGATCTCCACTCTGTTCACAATTCTCGCAGGCAACCCGAGGGACCTGAGAGAAGAGATCACAAAGGAAATGGAGATGCGGTCAAATGCAGCAGAAAAGTCAAGGAAAACAGCCACAACTAGACGATGGCTATTATCCCGACAAAACTGCTCCACCTCACCAACTGCTGAATGGACCGAGCGACCTTTGACGAACCCATGAAAACCTGGAGGGATCAAATTACGCCTACTTAAATGGTCGCGGATTTTACGCGCAAGCGCTTTTTCGTAAATCGACACGAGGGCATTTTGAATCGAAATGGGTCGCAGATCTTTAGGGCATGAGCAGGATTTTTTCATAGGAAGAAAAACACGCTTACTAATATTGATGCCTGCTACATCGGATGGGGAGGCTAAAAGCATTGTGACGGCCACCTCTCTTCTCTGATCAGCTGTCAAAAGCTGACAGACCCGAGAAGAAAGTGGAACGACGGATTTGAAGATGCCCGGGAGTGGACCCCAGGAGTTAAGGATATCCGTAACAGATAGATCCCTACTCCTGAAGTTACACCAAGGCGGGATTGGTTGAGGTGATAGAGTGGCTCCATAGTTGTGTAGGGCCAGTGACTTATCTAAAACTTTATCAAGGCCTACATTCCCTATCCAACGCAATGCTCTATCCTTCCAGCAAACAAACTTCTCCTTCTTGAAAATCTTCCAAAAGGAAGACTGAGAAGGATTAAGGCGAGAGATACTCGTCCTATCCCTACTCAGCTGGAACCTGTATCTAGTGCTCCAGTATTCATTCGAGAGGGCCTGTTTGGCGGAAGCAGAGAGATTAGGGAGGTTCAGTAATTTTGCTAGGACCTTGAGTTTTGTCGGAGTGGGATTGTATATACGACCTTTATAGGACGTCGATAGAATCGCGGTAGCTTGCGAAAAGAGGTAGGTATTAAATTTGGTCAAACTCTAATTTCCTATTAAGGGAAAGAGTTGGATAGCCGCTTGAAAGAGGGCCACTCTGACCGGATCAAAGTGAAACCTTCTTCGAAGCAACATATCTTCCTCAATCCTCCAACGAATTAGGTTATGAGATGTGGACAATTGCTGGCGCGACTGCTCCGTGCAGAAGGGTTTTAACAACCACCTCGAGTGAAGCAGTAAAATGTCGAGGATAGAATTTGTTGATGTGCAATGAAAGGTAGGTGACGGGGGTTTGTGAATAAGATAACCGTTCCTAGCTCTGCGAAGTGCTGCATTGATCCAACGACCAGTTCTGTCGTTGAAATCTCCAAGTAACATGTCATAACCGCTATCAATAATACTATCCAGGAAGTCACGGTTCTTGTGAATTTCCCCTGGACGGATGTAGACATTGGCTAGACTTATGCGTTTACCGTTCTTACTGAGTGAAACTACTAAACAAGAAAGGGCTGGACATGAGTAGTTTAATAGGAGGGAGGACCTTAAGGAGCACTTAACTAAGGTTAAGAGTCCTTGAGATGAAGAGGAGTGAGGCGGGGTAATGTACTGAGTATAGTGGGAACAAATATGCTTTGGGATAAATCGAGTAATGTCCTGGGGGAGACGGATAGACCGCGTCTCCTGAAGGACTATAACATCTGCATCTCTACCAGATAGAAGTCTAAGGGCGGAAGCACCTCCCGAGTTCCACTGAAGGATATTCAGTGAAAAAGGCTCACGAGTACTCTGCATTGTGATGGATTAGTTGGATGGGGGATTGCCTACCTAGACAAAGCTAGGTGCAGGAAGGTTGCCCTTCCCACCACTAGCCCCCTTTAAGGAAGGTACTTGCCCCTGGGCAATATCATCATTTCCCTTAGTCATACGTCGAATAAGCTTCCCTGTCTTGATCGGGTGGATGGCATGGGCCGAAGCCCCTCTCTTTTTTGACTCTGGAAGAACATATGCCACTGGAATCGTGGGATTCGTGTTGATAGCACCCACGGCCATTAGTATAAAGTTTTCCAACCTTCTATGCGACTCTGCTATCTTTATATCCATCAACCGGGATATCTCTGAGTCATCTATCCGCGGTGCGGCCACACAAGAGAAGGAAGTTGTAGGTTTAATCGGACGAATAAAAAGGCTTCTGTACGCCTTGAACTTACTGCAGCTCCTACGCCATGCAGGATGGCTCCCCCCGCAGTTTAAACATGAATGGGGGGCCGAGCAACGGTCATTCGACGACAGAGATAGACAAGAGGCTGATCCGCAGATACCACATGTAGGGATCCCACTGCAGCTGGAAGCCCAGTGACCCTATTTGTGGCATCGGCTGCAGTGTGGGTAGGTTAATTCGTCTATTTCGGTGTTTGAGAACCGAATGTTGAACCCCATAAACGGGTTGGATGATGATTTTGATAGAGTTTCAGCTAACTCCACAGGCGCACTACAAAGCCAACCGGGATAGGGTTTCCGTCCCTACCCACGATTGTTCTCAGACTGGAAACTTTGAAGGTTGCCATAAACGATTGCTTGTCATCTTCATCCATTGAACATGGTAGATTGGTAACTTTGATCGAAGCCAGGATAGGCTTTATGGTAAGTTCACCGAATTCTGTAAGATTCTCGGAAAAATATTCCGCGTATTTCATTGCGAGATCAGATGTTACAAAAGAAATTTTCACCTCGGAGGGGTGTATCTTTACAGAATTAAATAAAATCCTGTTCTTATATAGAAGCGAGAAATTTCTCAGAAATTTATTGTATAGTTGATCCCTTTCTATAGGTCTTCTTACTTTAATTAAAATCAAGTTCCTCTTTTTCGGGATGGGGGAAGCACCTCCCCATCGCCTGAAGATAACAAAACATTACTGACCTTATCGCTATGACTTGGAGTAGAAGAGCATCCAGTACAAACCTCTTTTTCGGTTGGAATTCTGTTAGAATTTGCTTTAAATTGACTATCGTTTGATAGCTCCGAAATTACTTGTACACTACACATTTTTTTTGAAAACAAATAACACAATTTTAATTTTCGATAACAGCTGTTATCATCATTAGGAACAAAATTGCATCACAAAAATTGCTGTTTAAAACTGGTTATATACAAATTTACACACAACACTTCAAACAACTGGATTTGCCTCTATTTTGCTTAACATCAAAATGCAACTTTTAAAATCACATGTGTAGTGTACAAGTAATTTCGGAGCTATCAAACGATAGCAGCAAAAATCATTCAAAAATCAACGATAATCCTACAAAAAAGACAAATTAAAGGTAAATCTAACTACAGATCCAAGTAACAAGGTTAGTAATTTTTCTATGGTATCAGGTGATGGGGAGGTGCTTCCCCCATTCCTAAATTAAAGAATTTGCTGATAATTAAAGTTAAGAAACCGATTGAAAAACACGATCTCTACAACAAATTTTTGAGATCCTTCACCAAACAGTTTCAGAACAGGGTTCTATTTAACTATGTTAGGTTACACCCTGCGCAGGTGAAGATCTCTTTTGTCTCGAATGACCTTGCCGCAAACTACATGGAGTACTTCTCCGCCAATTTAGCTGAATATGGTGAAATTTCATCCAAGCCTATCCTAGCATCACTAAAAGTTTCAAATCTTCCCTGTTCAATGGAAGAAGAAGATACCCGTTCTTTTATGGCTAAATTCAAGGTCACCAATCTGAGGTCAATCCGGGGTAGGGACGGGAACCCTATCCCGGTTGGCTTTTGCAATGCTCCCGTAAATATTGCTGAATCCTTGTCTAATTCTGCGTCGAATCCCTTTATGGGTTTCAATATTAAATTCACGATCACAGAGAGGGATGATCTGACCTATCCCCACTGCAGCCGGTGTCACAAATGGGGACACTGGGCCTCCAGCTGCAGTAGGACCCCTTCGTGTGGGGTCTGTAGCTCCACCAGCTGTCCTTCTCTTACAACTACCGATCGCTGCGAGGCCCCCTTTCCTGCTCGAATTGCGGGGGGGGTGCCATCCTGCTTGGAGCAGGAAATGCTCTCTATTCAAAGAATATAGACAATTATTCTTGCTGAAACCGCCCAATCCGGCCAAGTCCTTCGCGGTCGCTGCAGCTCCACGTATGGATGACGCTGACATTCTACGGATTATCGACTTAAAGACTTCGAATGCTCTTCGGCAGATGGAGGAGTTAGTACGCTCTATCCTAACCGTTATCGGGACCAATCCTGTGCTTCCTGTTTCTTCAGTTCCGGAGTCTAAAAAGAGAGGGGCTTCAGCCCATGCCGTCCCCTGCTCAAGATTGGGAAGCTAATCCAACAGAAGACTAATAGGGGAAATGAAGATACTGCCCAGGGGCAAGTACCTTCCTTGGAGGGGGCTAGTGGTGACAAGGGCAACCTTCCTGCACCTAGCTTTGTCTAGGTAGGCAATCCCCCATCCAACTAATCCATCACAATGCAGAGTACTCGTGAGCCTTTTTCACTGAATATCCTTCAGTGGAACTCGGGAGGTGCTTCCGCCCTTAGACTTCTATCTGGTAGATATGCAGATGTTATAGTCCTTCAGGAGACGCGGTCTATCCGTCTCCCCCAGGACATTACTCGATTTATCTCAAAGCATATTTGTTCCCACTATACTCAGTACATTACCCCGCCTCACTCCTCTTCATCTCAAGGACTCTTAACCTTAGTTAAGTGCTCCTTAAGGTCCTCCCTCCTATTAAACTACTCATGTCCAGCCCTTTCTTGTTTAGTAGTTTCACTTAGTAAGAACGGTAAACGCATAAGTCTAGCCAATGTCTACATCCGTCCAGGGGAAATTCACAAGAACCGTGACTTCCTGGATAGTATTATTGACAGCGGTTATGACATGTTACTTGGAGATTTCAACGACAGAACTGGTCGTTGGATCAATGCAGCACTTCGCAGAGCTAGGAACGGTTATCTTATTCACAAACCCCCGTCACCTACCTTTCATTGCACATCAACAAATTCTATCCTCGACATTTTACTGCTTCACTCGAGGTGGTTGTTAAAACCCTTCTGCACGGAGCAGTCGCGCCAGCAATTGTCCACATCTCATGACCTAATTCGTTGGAGGATTGAGGAAGATATGTTGCTTCGAAGAAGGTTTCACTTTGATCCGGTCAGAGTGGCCCTCTTTCAAGCGGCTATCCAACTCTTTCCCTTAATAGGAAATTAGAGTTTGACCAAATTTAATACCTACCTCTTTTCGCAAGCTACCGCGATTCTATCGACTACCTATAAATGTCGTATATACAATCCCACTCCGACAAAACTCAAGGTCCTAGCAAAATTACTGAACCTCCCTAATCTCTCTGCTTCCGCCAAACAGGCCCTCTCGAATGAATACTGGAGCACTAGATACAGGTTCCAGCTGAGTAGGGATAGGACGAGTATCTCTCGCCTTAATCCTTCTCAGTCTTCCTTTTGGAAGATTTTCAAGAAGGAGAAGTTTGTTTGCTGGAAGGATAGAGCATTGCGTTGGATAGGGAATGTAGGCCTTGATAAAGTTTTAGATAAGTCACTGGCCCTACACAACTATGGAGCCACTCTATCACCTCAACCAATCCCGCCTTGGTGTAACTTCAGGAGTAGGGATCTATCTGTTACGGATATCCTTAACTCCTGGGGTCCACTCCCGGGCATCTTCAAATCCGTCGTTCCACTTTCTTCTCGGGTCTGTCAGCTTTTGACAGCTGATCAGAGAAGAGAGGTGGCCGTCACAATGCTTTTAGCCTCCCCATCCGATGTAGCAGGCATCAATATTAGTAAGCGTGTTTTTCTTCCTATGAAAAAATCCTGCTCATGCCATAAAGATCTGCGACCCATTTCGATTCAAAATGCCCTCGTGTCGATTTACGAAAAAGCGCTTGCGCGTAAAATCCGCGACCATTTAAGTAGGCGTAATTTGATCCCTCCAGGTTTTCATGGGTTCGTCAAAGGTCGCTCGGTCCATTCAGCAGTTGGTGAGGTGGAGCAGTTTTGTCGGGATAATAGCCATCGTCTAGTTGTGGCTGTTTTCCTTGACTTTTCTGCTGCATTTGACCGCATCTCCATTCCTTTTGTGATCTCTTCTCTCAGGTCCCTCGGGTTGCCTGCGAGAATTGTGAACAGAGTGGAGATCCTGCTGTATACCAAGCGATTTTACTATGAAGACGACCCTTATGCGCGTCATTTCAACCCTATTACGGGTGTACCTCAAGGATCTCCACTTTTTCCTATCTTATATCTTGCTGCCTCTATTAAACTATTCAAAATATTTAAACGCGAACAACGTCTTGTGGTGTACGCTGATGACACCACAGCCCTTTTCACTGGACACAGGTGTAAAGACGTAGTCTCTGACATCAGCCATTTCTTTTTAAGATTAAAAGACCATTTACCCATATCTAATCTTATTTTAAACTCAGCTAAATCGCAGGTGGTCGTCTTTCATGGCACACCTGCTACAAAACAAAACCTTAAGAGATTAGCACTCTCTGCGCTCTCCTCCATATTTGCCTCTGAACCACTTCCCACCTTCACAAGTTGAGTAAAATACCTGGTGTTCACCGTTACTGTGAACTGGTCGGCGAAAGCTGACCTGGATAGACTTAAACGTATCCTGAAGAAAGCTAGGTGGGACCTGAAACGGGCTCAGCATCTGTCATTGAAAGGGAAAGCCCAGGTGCGCCTTTGGGGCACTTGAGCTATCTCGGGATTAGTCTTCTTCTCAAGAGGACGTCCCCCAGAGCAAATGCTAAGGTTTCTTAAGCTCCTCGTCTCTCGTTTACCAAGCATAGTCCGCGCCGATTGGATTCTTCGGGGGGTGAAAGACCCCGGGTGGTTCAGTCGGAAGGCGGCGTGTTGGATCGGTTGGGGGGCTCAGATCCCTCTGGACCTGAGGCCATGAAAGAGAAAGAGAAGATGAAAAACGAAAGAAAAATTCTGTCATTTTTTATCTGAGTTGGTTATGACCTACTTTTTTTTATTCTTGCATGCTATATTTTGGTGTATTTAATAAAGTCTTTATTATTAAAATGCAACTTTTACAAATTCAACCAAAAATACAACTTATTAATTGGAACTTAAAAACAAACCAACTGAAAAGTAAATTCAATTTTAATTACTAATTAAAATGAAATTTAAATTTCAATTACCATTCAATTATTTTAATTACTAGTTAAATAATAATTTAATTACCAATTTAATTACTCTTTAAATTAATTAAATATAATTAGTAATTATGACAAATCCGAGAAGAGAGCGGAACGACGGTTCTGCAGGTCACCTTAAGTGGGCCCCGGAATTAAGGATATCCGTAACAGATAAATCCCTGTTCCAGAAGTCATTCTTAGGCGGGATTGCTTGGGGGAAAAGCGTCTCCATAGTTATACAAGGCAATTCTAATATTCGATAACAGCTGTTGTCATCATTAGGAACAAAATTGCATCACAAAAATTGCTGTTTAAAACTGGTTATATACAAATTTACACACAACACTTCAAACAACTGGATTTGCCTCTATTTTGCTTAACATCAAAATGCAACTTTTACAAATTCAACCAAAAATACAACTTATTAATTGGAACTTAAAAACAAACCAACTGAAAAGTAAATTCAATTTTCATTACTAATTAAAATGAAATTTACACAATATATATTTATAAAATATTTGTCAATAGTTCGATATCCGATTTATTGTTAATCATTAACCTATCTTTATTTTTTTGCTTACACCTCTTTAATTTTTCTTTCTAAAGTATTACTTTCAACGGAAATTATTTTACTTCTATCAAAATCTATTTTGTGATTACTATTTAAAGAATGGTCTATGACTTCACACTATTTATTAAATGTTAGAACATTAATATATCAACAATTAATGTTGTTGCCTCGTGATGCATATGGGTATTTATAATATAGAGATATAAGAAATCCACACAATATAACTGTTATATAACTTTATTCAAAATTTACATTACTCCGTTAGATTTAGGTATTTCCTCTCCTCATATAATAGATCCGAAATTTTAGTCAAGTTTGCAATTTAGAGGGCAAATAAAACAATAATGTAAATTTCATCTAGAATTTAAACGATTAAGTCATAAGATTTAGTTTTAAAGATTGATTTAATGTTTAATCCTTCATGCCACGAATTCGATTGCTTTAGCTCAAATAAAAAGAAGATGACTCCATTTGCTACTGCTTTAAATCGTCCTTGCAGACGAAGCAATTTTATCACTTGTTAAGTTTCTCTTTTCATATTTAATTGGAACATATACTGTTCTGATAGCGAAATTTTTGATACTCTCTGTTCGGTTATATTCCATAAGTTTTAATAAATAATTCAATCAAAAGCTCATGATTGATCTTATGGTAAAGATTATACCGTGATGAGTATCGAAAACTTGCGTTTCAGAGCAATAAATGTTGCATTCTAATGAGAGACAACAGTAATTATGCAAATTACGATATTCCATTACATTTGATGTAAACAATCACATGTGATTGTTTACATTAGGCACCTAATATTATAGGCTAAACGCAAATATTACGTCAATTACGAATAATTCTATAAAAGTTATTCTTTATTCTACACACTCTATATATTCAAAATTCGATGTCTACAATTTAAATATGCTTTAAATTGTCTATCTATTTTATCTTTAATACAGAATTCTAAAATCCAGGACTTTAATTTTTCGGCTATTTCGCAGTTTAATTCAAATCTTACATCATTAAAGACAATAAATTAAATATTTACATTTTTACCTAATTTACCAAAATAAACCTATATAATATCGATAATTATCAGATAACTTTATTAAACATTTAAATAACTCCATTAGTTTATCTTCATTACTTTAAGGTAATTCCTCCCTTCACAACAAGGAGGAATTAAGAAGGAAAATAACCCCTCATTAATTAGCTTTTTCCTACTTAGTGATAAGGAGAAAAACTAAAATTTATCGGAAATTTTAGCTTCAGAATAAGCACGCAAAATACAACCTGTAAATGTACTTTAGTAAAACGTATTTAGTTCAAATTTAAAACCTAAAGAAACGATTTGCAATATAAACGATAAAGCGTTATCGTCGATACACCAGTGTATATCATCTGATATTTACCTTTAAAAACACAAATCCGTGAATGTGTGTTAACATAATTACTTTTTGTAATTATGTAATTTAGTAAAAAGTATTTAGTTTAAAGTTAAAACCCAAAGTAACGATTTGCAAACTAAACGATATAAACGATATATTAGTGTATACCATCTGCTATTTACCTTTAAAAACATAAATCCTTGAATGTGTGTTAACATAATTACTTTTTGTAAATTTCTTAACTACACAGGAGAGTGAATAAACATTGTTTCCACTGAACATATTAACAATTTAACAACTTTTTAAAGCCATGCATTTCGTTGTTGACATAGTTTTGCTAAATTTTTAAAATGGAAGTTCAATGTTGCATCAGAACATTATCCGTCCACGAAGAATTTGATGTCTTTTAATTAAAATCCGTTCCGCTCCTTAACATTCTTTCCTAGCATGTCGTTGCGATAGTGCAAGTCAAATATATGAAGTGCTGTTCATCAATTTTTTAACTTAATTTTCTCGACCATATTGTAAAAGTATAATAAAAAAGCGTATTTTTGTTCACAATACGTCAAGAGTCAAACATGTTTACCTTGGAGTGCCCATTTTCAATTAACTTTGAAAGTGAGATGAACAATAAACAATATGAAAATAAATATGTGAATCCGAATGAATTATATCAAAAATTCGAATTTGATGTAAAGATTGCTGAATACATAAGGTAAGTGATATTGTTGTATAAAATTCTCTATTAGAAAAACGTTACACTTTAATTACCAAATAGAAATTACGCGTTATAAGCAATTAGGATTATAGATATTTCGCATTTTGAAAATTATAAGCAATTAGAAACAATTGCAAAAAGTAAGATAGAAAAATATGGATGTAAAAATATCAAAATTAAAATATTTTTCTAACATGAAAATTTTATAAAAATGTTGCAATACATGAATATGTATTTTTGGTTTTGCTTATTAAGAATGTGGTTATAATTCTAGTCTGCCACAACTCTGTTTATACAGAAAAGTCGGCAATGATCGTGAAATATGTATTTGCTGGTTCATTAGTGTTCTAATTTATATAATAGTAATTGCTGACGTTATATCAAATGAAACCTTAATTCGTAATGAAACTTTGAGATAATAAAATATGATAAATATAATTCAAGTTAAATAATTCGATAAATTATTTAGCCAATAAAATTACGGTAAATGGCGTTATTATCGTATAAATCCTCTTGTGTAGTTGTTTCAGCGATTAATTGATTTTGAAACATCACATTGACAAAAGCAGGGTTTTACTTTCTAAGCGGCGAAATAACATAAAAATACAATCCATGAATTACCATAAATTATATAGTAATGAACTAATTGTAATCATGAAACTTTGAGACAATAAAATATGTAAATCAATTACTTCTGATTATTTATTAACCGTTTAAAATTTTATCTATATCCAACAGATAGTCGGTGGGACTATTAAGTTCAGGTACATTTATAAGTAAGATCTAAATGCACATCGCTCTATTAAATACGGAATCAATAGATTTAAAAATACTTTAGTATCATGATTTATTGAATTTGTAAACGTAATAATAAAATAAAATAAAGAATTTCTAACAAAACTACACCCGTTAGAAGACAAAACAAATCAAACATATAATAAGGTTAGAATAAATCTCATTTATCAGTCTCTAGATATGCCTGGGTCTTCTATACATATCACGGCCTTAGGCTCAGTGGGATCTGAGCCACCGGCCGCACCAACGCACAGCCTTACGACTGAACCATTCAAGGTCTCTTACACCCTGAGAGTCCAGTCGAGGCGGACTATGGTCGGTAATCTCGAGATGAGGTACTTGAGAAACCATAGTTTTTGCTCTGGGGTACATCTTCTCGAAATAAGACTAATCCTGAGATATACCAAGTACCTCATTGGCGTACTTAAGTTTTCCTATTCAATGAGAGAGGCCAGGCCCGTTTCACGGCCCATTTGTAAACTTAGCATTTCAATGTTAAGCAAAATAGAGGCACATACAGTTGTTTGAAGTGTTGCATGCAAATTTGTAAATAACCAGATTTAAACACAATTTTTGTGATGCCATTTTGCTCCTCATGTTGATAATAGCTCTTATCGAAAATAATAATTTTAATAAAATAATCTTTTTCATTATTTTCTGATTTTAAACAATAAATAGTATTTACCCTTTTGTCTTATCTGCCACAATTCTGTTTATACAGAAAAGTCGGCAATGATCGTGAAATATGTATTTGCTGGTTCATTAGTGTTCTAATTTATATAATAGTAATTGCTGACGTTATATCAAATAAAACCTTAATTCGTAATGAAACTTCGAGACAATAAAATATGATAAATATAATTCAAGTTAAATAATTCGATAAATTGTTTAGCCAATAAAATTACGGTAAATGGCGTTATTATCGTATAAATCCTCTTGTGTTGTTGTTTCAGCGATTAATTGATTTTGAAACATCACATTGACAAAAGCAGGGTTTTACTTTCTAAGCGGCGAAATAACATAAAAATACAATCCATGAATTACCATAAATTATATAGTAATGAACTAATTGTAATCGATGCAATATAACATCAAGTCAAATAATGTGTACTTATATTTTTATAATAAATTTGATACCATAGTCTCTAAGTTGATGAATATGTATAATAATCACGTTGATTTCTTTATGATTTAAATAACATTTTTTATTAAATATCTTTGATGTAAAAATCAGCACTGAATAATCGTTCAGTTTGTTCTCTTTTTTACTAAGAACAATCAGAATTGTGATTCGGAATTTCTGATTCGACGTTGCTAATTTGACTGGAATTTTCAGCAGGGCGTGAAAATTCTTATTTATGGATGTTACTTAAGAGTTTAAATAAAACTAAAATTTATTTAATTTATCTTATTTATATTTTTCATTATCTGCATGTATTATTTATTAAGAAATGGTTTTGTGTTTTAACAAAATAAGCATATCTAATCGTTTGAAGTGCTACACTTTGGTAATATCGTTCAAAAATAGCAATTTTTGAAAACGAAAAATTTATTGTAATTCACTGTATTACAATATTGCATGTATTTTGTCTATTTGCATGTTTTTCTATTGTATGTTTTTCTATTGTATGCTTTCGTTTATCTAATTGCATGTTTTTGTATATTTAACTGAATTAGTCAATTCAATTTTCTCTCTTCATTCATAAATCTACAAAGAGTGTACAAATTTTAATCCGGAAGAATTTACGAATGATAAATATTAAATTTTATGTCAACGACTTTATGTTGAAATGTTAATTAATAAGTTCAGAGCTCAATTGTCAATTAATAAGTTTAATTAAAAATTATATAAATTTATAGTGAATCGCTTTTTAATAAATTAAATCTCATAGCTTAATTTTCTTTATCTTCTGGTGAGCAAAGTTGCTTTAATTACTGCAATAATTTAAAGTCAGTGGATATAATAAATTGAATTGCATTATTAACACACATTTTCACTATTTTTTTGTACCAACTTGTTTATATTTAGATCGTTTCCAGAATTCAAAGACTGTCGCTTTGAAGTTGAAATCGTGCAGGCCCATGGAAATAATGAATTACCAAGTAAAACTATATACAATTCCTACAATTCAGATATAAATCAAAGCAATTTATATGATGCCTTCCCCGAAATTACAGAACAGTATTCGCGAGTAGATGACTCACATTATAATATACATAATCAACTTAATGATTCAAGTGAACAAATATATAACTTTGTTGACACCCAATCGTTGATGGATAAACTAAACAGCGAATACCAGTTGGCATCGCCAGAGGAAGAAATGAAAAATATAATATGGAGAGATGAGGTTGGCAATCACTATGCTGACGGAGAGGATACGGCGTTCCAACCAGAATCACTGAAATATAAACCGGAAGAATCAGTCACTAGTCCTAGCAGACAAATCTACCGTATTCCCCCAATGCCACAACAGTGGAGTGATCCATCTCCGACGTCGAACATTAACAGAACCAATGAAAATATATTACCCAAACTCGATACTGGCAAACTAAATATGGTAATTGATAAGAGAAATTCGCCTATTATGCATGTGGTTAATAAAGATTCAACGAGTACCCGAGATAAAGAAATCCAAAATTCCACTCAAGCATCTAACAATAGCACGGAAGATTACGAAGAAATTAACAATATAAAAGTTAATCCGTTCACTAAAACCACCATAGATCAGGATAATTCTATTAGCTCAGAAGGCTCGAAGGACAATAGCAAAGTTATTGAGATGTCAGCAAATTCAACTCGATTGTTACCTAGTGTGCAAGAGCTGGCAAATAAATTTTCAAAAACATTGTCTCAAGATCACGACGTTTCAAGGACTAAGGAACAAATAAAAAATGATAAAACTCACAATGATCGCAATTCTCGTAGAACATCTCGCGTAAAGACGTCAAAGAAGCGCGACAAAATAAATAATCATTCAATAAATGAAAGTAATTCACATGAAGCGAAATTAAAAGCAGCGAATTTTAGAGAAGAAAAAAATGGCATGGAACAAAAGAAATTGACGAGCAACTCGTCTTTTCAAGAGGAACATATTAGAAATGAAAGCAATTCTGCAATAATCAAAGAAATCAAAGAAAATCGAAGAAATCAAAGAAACGATAAATCAATCGATGACAAACATACTAAGCGACATATCGAAAATAGGAAATATAAGAATCAATCACCACTTTATCGAAAACAAAAGTACTGCTTTATTGGAGGTGAAAAATTTAAGATCGTTAACAAGCCATATTACAATAACATCGGTGATGTTAATGCAGTCAGTAACGCTGATTACGCTTTCAGGATTCCAAAATATTTTAATTATTTCGTTAATTACGACGATTATTTAGCAAGGAAAGGAAACCGAAACAGAGATCTCAAAAATAGGTATAATAGATATTCATCAAACCAAGGAAATTCGATGTTTCCTTCTGTATATAACTTATCATATGATAAAATCTACGAGGAAAACGGTGACATCAACCAACAAATTAGCAGAAAAGACATATATAAAAATAACAAATTCTCATCAGCTTTAAATCCTAGTAGAGCAATAGACACAAAACAAAATATTATCTACAACAAGCCGATGGTCACTATACCTTCAAGTACTTCCTATTCTGGTTATACTGCTGTTCCGTTTGGTGGTTACCAAAATGGCGGAATAACAACATCTTTACCTTGTTATCGAATTAATCCACATATCATATATAATAATCAAATGCAATTTGCTCACCCCAAGTATTCCCTATGGCGTTAGTTTAATTGAGTTATCTCATATTTTAGTTTATACATTTAAAAAATCGTAAATTTATCCAAATATTTATTTATAGCGATATTGTATGATGCATTACGCATTATAGATAATAAAAATGTGCAAATTTATGTTCCGTTGTATGACATTGTGTGACTTTCTTTCATAAACAAAAAATATCTTTTTGTAATTTAAAATAATTTAATTTTAATTTAATTTTTTTTCTTATTCTGATCCTTATAGTCTTAATACTGTTAAGATAGATCCTTATAATTGTAATCTTTAATTTCATATTCTAATCTTATTTAAATTATTCTTATTTAAGATCAAACTAAAAACGTTACTTCAATTTCATTTATTGGCTTATAATTAAAATTAAAGCAAAATGCAGAATAAAACTAGGTATCAAAATTTCAATTTTAATAATGACTGCACAGGTATATCAACTTATATATTTTTTATTTATGTAATACGTAATTAAATAAGTAAAAATAATAAAAAATGTCAATATCTATTCTTTAAAAGATACATTCATAGTTTGCGTCTTAATTTTAAGTTGATATGCCTGTGGAGTCATTGGTTCATTCCCATTTTACAAATTTAATTGAAATCCTTTCTGATTTAAAATTAAATAAGCGTTTATAAATTGTTTGTAATTGTTTGAGAATTGTATTATTTTGTTTGAGAATTGTTTGTAAAATCGATAAATTCAAAAATCTAATAAATAATTTAAAAATCGATGAATCCTATTTAATTCTATTTATTCGCTTTAATTCTATTTATTGACTTATAATTAGGATTAAAGCAAAAAAGTTATAAAATATTTTACTATTAAGACTTTCTGCAACTCAAATATTTTATAGATTTTTATAATTCAGCACTTTTATAAACCTATTAATAACTTTAACTAAAACTGTAAAAAATTCGCCTATTTTTACAAATCTTTTCAAATTGAGTTTTCAAATCGAGTTGAATGCCGGTCAAACAAAAAGGTTCTTTTGAACGAATCATTAAGTAAATGTGGTACTTTTTCAACAATGTTGAGCAATGCATCATTTATGATCAATACATTGGCTACTACTCTTAAATAGGATTAAAATTGCTGGAATGCACACACATCAATTCATAAACGAAAATCTAATTTTGTATTAAAAATGCATGTTGACAGCAAAAAGCTATTTAAATTCCAACATAATTCTTCCAGATCTACTATTACTGTAAAATATGATGACATTCAGTTAATAAGAATTGAATAAAATTAAAAAAATTATACTTCAATCGAGAATTAAAATTCATTACTTTTATGAACTCTTAATAGATCAGTTTCAATAAAACTCTATAAATTAAGAGATTGACAGATATAAATTAATAAACTATAAAATCAGCTAACCATAAATTAGCTTATCAAAGTTTAAGATTTATAATTGAGTTTTAAGTTTGATTTTGCAAAAAATCGACTATTTTTTACTTATCTATAATTAATAGAATAAAATGTGATACATTTTCAAACCTTTATACGAAACTTACTATTTTAAGTTGACCTCTAAAGATACACAATGCTTATATTGACGATAGAGATGCATTCTCTAAATTTGAAGTATTTTTACTTCCAGCAAATGCATAAATTTTATCATATTGGCATTTAATAATGTTGGAAAAGCAGTAGATCTACAATTTTAGTATGAATAAAGTAATCATGGAACGTTGAATAAGAAATTCAAAATAATCGTATACTATATATCTAATTGCAAACATATAATATCTGGATTATAGTCATGCTTAAGCCAATATAAATATTAAGGTATTAAATATTATATTTCAATATTAATATAATAATATTAAATATATTATTTTTTAAATATTAATGTCCAATCTCAATTCTGTAAATATGCTTATTTGATTAGAATTTATCAACATTTGTTTGTATGGTATTTAAATTGGTATAATTCACCATACAGTGAACTAGTTTGAAATATTATGAGATATCACAAATAGATTGCATAATTGAGTTAAAGAAGACCGCTCATATTTGAGCGATCTTTTATTCATATAGCATTTTAAAACTTAAATTTAAACGATTGTATATTTTCATAAAAATGATTATCAAATAATGAACTACAAATTTGGGCTGGACGCAAGTTGTCCCAATAAATAAAAAGCTTTATAAATTAGTATTTTTAACTACCATTAGATTACAACTAATGATAACTTTGTAAATCTGAAAGAATAACTTTACTTTTTTGTGTTGCGCACGAACAGGAAAGTGTAAACCTGCATGCTTTTTTACGAACTTCGTCGGGAAACTTAACTTTGAATGTGAATACCACAGATGACTAGCCCCCGATGGGGAGTTTCGACCTTAGTCTACTAATTACTACAGAGTGGCTTCATCAGTCTGATCCTGTAGCTAAACAACTTCGACAGTAGTTGACACGACACATTTGGGTTTCGTGTATTATTTCTAGTTTTCATTCAACGGTTTATATATACCCATATATTAAAAATTATTTTTTTAAATTTTATAATTCATTAGATAAAATTATGTAAATGCTTATTTGCATCATTTTCTAGAAACAAGAGCTCCATATGACTGAAAGCGTTCATAAAATGCATTTATACTGACCAATTACATCAATATTCGTTAGTGTCAACCGCAGTTGTTTAAATCCCTTGGGTGGATATTTTAATCTCGACACATGCTGTTTATATTCTTCCCAAATTTATAGCAGCTTATCTATAATTAACTTGTAAACAGACGATGTATCAGAATAAGAATTGGAGGTCATCAGTATCTTATTCTAGTATTTTATTTTATATTATAGGTCTATTATTAATAGGTCCGATTTTAATTGGTCTTCTTTATATACACTAATACATTAATCGAAAATACCATTTTTTTTATATTAATAGAAATCGCTTTAAATTCTCAGATTTAAACAAGATTCGGATTATTTGTATGCTTAGACAATATCAAGTGGTTATGTTGCATATGCCTAGGGTTTCATTCAAATTGAAATTAAAAAGTAATTGAAATGTTGATTTACTGATATTATAGATAAAAAGATTGAAAGATTTCGTTATGTCAAACAGACAATACACCTGCATAAATTTAAACAATGGAGTACACTGTCTCGTTATATGACGAAGATGACATGTTGAATATCATGGCACATTTGCATAATGGTATATGGCTAATATTCTATTAACTATAATGACATTATAATGTGTTATAAAAAATTAAGCTAAAAGAAATTTCAAATCGCGTAATTTGGAAAACCTATTTACCTAAGTGAATGTTAATATGTTTTACAATTTAATATTGATGGTTTAAAACGGTAAATGAATTTCAAATCGTGAAACAAGCATTTCAGTTTTTGGATATCATCTAACTCTATATTGAGATCACAAATTAACAGTAGAAAATAGAAAATAAATATGGATATTTGAAAATTACAAATTGCTTATGAAGAGTGAAACTATGATATTAACTCAACACGAATAAATAATTCACAGCATAATAAATAATTTAAAAGACAATAATAAAATAATAGCTATAATAACTAAAAATAACTATATTAACTCAAACATGTGTATTGTTTACACTTTCAAATTTTTGAATTGTTTCTAATTCAAAAATTTATAAAATTTATATCTATAAAATATAAAGTATTGTTTCTAATTCAAAAATTTAGATTGTTATCCTATATCTATAAAATATAAAGTATAGAAAATAATTATATCAAATATTAATACTGTAAATTTTATTTATATAAAATATATTAAAATATATTTAAAATATATTAAAACATATTTAAAATATATAAATTGATATTTATATATAAAATATTCGAGTGATCTGACAACTAGAGTTTCAGTCAATTAAGATTTTAATGGGCACGTGCATTTACAACAGTTAAATAGAACTTTAAATAGCGATAAAATATTAAAATCTTGCAATAAATTTAATTGATAAAAGATAATATTTCGTTTATGTAAATTTGAAAATATATTAATATAGAACTCAAATTTATTAATTAGATACTTGTTAAAATTCATTCTGTAGAATTGATTGATCGCCACATTTGTAGATTTTCTATTGACTGCTTAAAGGAACCAAAAGCATGACAAAAGAAATCATAAAGCTTGGATGTCATGCACCGAAGAAATAAATCTTCAGATATCGCTAATCACCTTTTGAATTTTGATCACATTTTATATTATATTAAGACTATATATTGATATAATTAATTTGAATCCGTTAAAATGTTTTTAATAATAATTGATTTTAAAGGAATTGTAAACCTTTATTAATCATGAGTCAGGCATAAAATTGTAAATTCATGTATTATTTGTAGCAATAAAGCAAATTCAATTCAATACATGCTTTTGCAAACAAATTTCTCTAAAAAATCATAAAATTTAAATAGCTTTTATAAACGTTATTTCAATCAGTGTGTTTAAGAGCTGATTCAATTTCCCAATGATATTGTCGTTCTAGTATGTCTGGTATATTCGAATAATCCCGTATCATAAAATATCTTGAAACCCAACTAAAATAAAATAAAAAATAATGCTATAAGCATTGCATCAATGTACAAATATTTAATTTATAAAGTTAATTAATTTTATAATTAATTATTTAATTTATCGCGATAGTAAAAAATATTATCTCATAAAATAAAAAAACATTCTGAAACTTTTCAAATCGGAAAATAAAAAATATTTATTTATAAATCACTCAGGGCATTACTAAACAAAATTCGGTCATTTCTCTTCATATATCGTTATTAATAGGTCTTTATTAATTTTTTTCTCAATTCCAATTCCTCTTAAATATCCATTAGTTGTCTTAAGTGACAAAACAGTTCGTTTTTTGTAGCAATATTAAAACGTATATGTTCTATCTAAGGTAGATGTTTCTAAACTTTATGCTACCACTCCTCCCTAAATGAAAAAAATTATACGAGCCTTCTTCCTTCCGTTTATTAGTAATACTTTATTAGATAAGATATAAGATATATTTTATAAATATTATTTTATGATATTATATTTTATTATATATATTTTGGAAAGTTTTTAATGATAATATCATTTTTAAACAAAATTGTTAAACAAACATACAATTCATAGAACTACTTATAAGTGAATCAAAGTTTAATGGCGTCCCCTGGCAATCGCCCTAACCCTGGGGGCACACCTCCCAGTTTGGAAACCGCTAAGCTAAGGAGCTAAAATATTCGATCTTTTGTAAATATTATATTTTCTTGAACAATATCTACTTAATGTTTTGAAAGGATATTTTCTATTTAAAGTCTTTAAAATATAATATTCCCAGATATTGCTACACAAAAAGAATTTCTATGTTATTTGGGAATATTTAAGGTATTTTAGGGAAATGGATATATTATTTATATCGAATTATTTATTTATATTATTAGTATTATATTATTTTATATTATTAACAAAATAAAACATAAATTGATTCAAAGTGTGGTTATTTTACTAAAGCATTGTCGTTTTAACAAAATCAATTAGAGTTCATCACTAAATAGAAGATTACTTTGGGTTATTATCAAATTTTCAACTCTTAAAATAATTAAACAACACTTTAGATAATTAAACAAAATTATTTAAAGATAAGGACATCTATATTTAGACAAGTAAAAGGTGTTCCAATGGGTGGTAATAGTAGCCCAATTATAGCTGACTTGTTTTTAAGCTTTATAGAATATGAATTTGTTCATAACTGTTTAAAAAATTAATCTAAATTATATAAAGATATGAAATATATCTTTCGATACGTTGATGATATATGTGTATTTAATTCTGATAATTTTTATTCAATAAGCGAACAAATTTATCCAATTGGCCTAATTCTTAATAAAACCAATATTAATGATAACGAAAGTATATATCCAGATATGAACATTAAATTTACATCAATTAAAACTACTTTTAATTTATATCGTAAAGATGATATTTAAATTTACAAGAAACATATTTTTGCATGAGCATTCATGCATACCATATAATATAAAATATAATACATTAAATAATGAAATTTTAAGAATTGCAACAATATGTATGATATTGGCTTTCTTCAAAATCATTTAAATAATTTAATAGATACATATTTTAAACTAGGTTACTATAAAAATAACATCAAGCAGAAAATAGTAAAATATATAAATCAACACAATAATACAAAGAATAAATTTAAACTCTTAAGTGGCAAATTTTTATGGATGGATAATAAATAATATACTTTGTATTAGAATAAGATACTAGATAATGTTATCATAGGAAATACATCATTAGCATGTATTTGGCCCCGCTGCTATGTTGGGTAGATGAGTTAGGGGCCGAAACCTGATAGCATAGCAGTTCCTCCTGATGACCTCTAATTCTTATTCTGATACAACGTCTGTTATTTATTAGTCAATTCATAAAAATGACGTTTATTTTAAATTTCAATTTTTTATTTTAACTTGATTTAAATTATAAAAATCTTAAAACAATTATTTATTTTATTATTTAATTATTAAATTTTGATTTAGCATTATTATGTTTTGTTTAGTTTATAATTATATTAAATACGTAGACTCAGTTAGTTGATTTGATTTGTTTTTTACTAGAAATCGCTTACTGATTAATTATAGATTTGCTAGCTAAGTAAATATATTTCATGAACGCATTAAACCATAGAATTGCGAATATACATCCTACACCGTATCCAACCATCATTTGCGCCAACGAGTGATAACAGAGATAAATTCTAAACCAAGAAGTCAAAAAATTCAGCTATCAACAGAACATAGTTTTATTTAACACGATCTAAGTTTATTGATTTAGGATAATCTGAATGCAGTTTAATTAAACAACATTTATTTTAAAATAAAAATTTAAAAATACATTAAATAGCATAATTTATGTTAAAGATAAATAAGTATGTATTTTGATAATTTGAAATTTTTTG
Organism: Pomphorhynchus laevis; assembly: GCA_012934845.2. Taxonomy (NCBI): domain Eukaryota; kingdom Metazoa; phylum Acanthocephala; class Palaeacanthocephala; order Echinorhynchida; family Pomphorhynchidae; genus Pomphorhynchus; species Pomphorhynchus laevis. The sequence goes on along the minus strand of WNNJ02000108.1, from coordinate 368,337 downwards.
TAAATAACAAATATTGAAATAAATTAAATTTAATCAATTATTGGCAAGGCTAATTTTGTCTTAAATAAAGAACTTATTTGTAAAATCAATAATATTAATTTATTTATCTCGTCAAAGGTAGTATGATAATTGTAAAGTGAATAAAGTGCTTAGCGTGATAACGATGAGCCAAATTCATTGTGATTTTTGTTTCTATTTTATTTGGCGTCTACCGAAATCAAATATAAATAATCTGTCAAAAATATCAAATTAATACTTTAATAATAAAAAAATTGTACTTAAATACTCTAATACCAAATGCCGATACTAATGTTGTACGATCATCATCAACAATCTAATATGGAATACGATTCAATGAATAATCCTTCTCTGCAGGCAGCGATTTTTATTTATAACCCAACAATAAAGATAACAGTCGACCTTTCAAGTCCATCGTACTTGAGTGATGTCTACAGATATAAAGATAAAGTGTATCAACATGACAATATTAATAACGACTGGCTAGTTAACAAATTATACATGAACCAGAGTAGCAATGTACATGGACAACTTGGTAAAGGCACGACCCTTTGGTTAGATGCAAATTCATTCCAATTAGATCAATATCATCCAATATATTACACTAGTCCGAACGTTCCCTACACTGTCTGATGATTCTCTAATTTTGTTCTGTGATTTTAATACATCTCCATTTGACGATCCGAAATGTCCAATGAATATGAACAATACACGGACTCATATCTACAATGAATCGATACAAAACGGATTTATGTTCATTGATAATTCAATGTTTAACTCAGGAAATATTAATTCCGGTCAATTTAGACAAGGGCCCATTACATGTTATGTTAATGAATCCACTTGTCTTTCCTTTGATTATAAATTGTCAGGTAAAGGTGTTGGTGGTCTATCAACTTACTATATTGCTAAAGGGAATGATAGACGTCAGGGATCTGTGTTCGGATGGGAGGATACCGGCGAGACATGGAACCATAAAGTACAAAATCTTAGCGATATATTCTATGACAAAAGTACTTTGAAAGATGTCGTTATTGAGTTTCTTATTTTGCCTGGATGAGATGCTTTCAGCTCGATTTCCATTGATAACATAAAAGTGTATATCTGCAGTAAAATGGCAGAATCAGAATACTAGTTGATCAAGTTCTGTATATATTCTGTATTTATTGTTTGCATTATTCGTTAACAAATTAACAATCAAATTGCTGTTTACGCTCTGTTTTCCGTGTATGATTTTAACTTAATCTTTTATATTAGAAATGAATATCAAAATTACTTTTTTGATAAACTTAAAATTATAAAGTTTCGTAAGTAACAGCCAATGTTTTTAAAGCTAATTTTATACTATACTATAGTCACTATCTTAACCAAATAGATTAGCATAATCATTTATAAATATCAGCCTTATTATACATCTGATTACATATATGTATGGTGGAACAATACTGTTCTTTTAGTCTTAGTTCAAGTGACTAGCTGGAACTAAGACTCTACAAAAAAGACAAATTCGACTGATTTTGCGCTTTAGATTAATATCAGAAATGTTTTTTTAATATAAATGTAATTCAAAAATGAAATTGAAACGATCAACATTACTGACTGCCGCTCCGCCTTTTTAACGACTTAATATCTACTGGTAGCCGTTAGTATTGCCAACTTCAACATCAATTATCGCATACCGCAATAAAATATATTAACGACTTATAATTATAACGACTATATTAATGTTTAAATATTAAAATATAATAACGATCAACATTACTGACTGCCGCTCCGCCTTTTTAACAACTCAATATCTACTAGTAGCCGTTACTATTGCGAACTTTAACATCATTTGAGGCATACCGCGATAAAATATATGCCAAAAATATTCAATTTTAATTGATTATTTTGTAAATCCTATGTTTAGGCATAATAAATTATCCACACGAGATATATGCTTTCTCATGTGGATAATTTTTATTTAATTTTTATTTTTAATCAAAAAATAATGATTTTTAAAGATAATCATTTTTCTTGTGTGGATAATTTATTATGCCTAAACATAGGATTATATGGCACCCGAATGTAATTTAAGCAGAATATTTCGCAAATGGTAGTCTGGTGATTGCCCACTTATACCCACATGCCTTACTGTTGTGTAAGGCGTGTCAGTTCTTTGATTTGTAACATCGTAGTACCTGAATTATAAGGGACAACGAAAAAATAAGTATAGTTGAATACATAATGGCGTAATGAAATATTAATTTTAATGTCCCATGATACGTTCGATGTGCTCTTAAATTGTTCAGGACGTTTAAACATCGAGAGGAATAGTAAAAGAAAGCAGCCATTTCAAGTGTTATGTTTTTAAAAACATAACACTTGAAAAGGACTATTGCAATAGTCGAAAATTTGTGGACAACAATTTCTTATTTTATTATTCCTCTCGATTTTAAACGCCCTAAACAATATTAATAAGATTAATAAATTAATAATATTAAAACAAAATAAACAAAAATTAGCAACCAAAACTAAGTATTAACTCGATTTCAAATTATTTTGAAATCTGTAAATGGTTATTTAATGCCATCTACGCTGAAATCAACTAACCTGCTGAATGAAATCAAACACCCAATAGATATTATGATTATTGTGCAAAACAGTCGTTTAAATATTGATTGTCTCCCGAAAAGCCGGCTAAATAAAATTTATTAAATTCATAAAATTTCCTGCGGTGGTAATAAATTAATGAAAAAAGTTGTTTTCTGTAAATAATCCCATCGAATTTTAAATACAATGATTCCGGACAAAAATTCTTATTTAATCAAGTTTTCACAGCAAATTTTCGGTAACTAAGTTTTGCCATCGTCAGGCTTAATACAAAATTTGTAATAGCGGCTTTATATACTGACGTTTACCATGTTCCGTTGCTGACTAATCAACCCATCCCTGTCTTCACGAGTCGAGTAAAATACCTGGGGTTCACCGTCACGGTGAACTGGTCAGCGAAAGCTGACCTGGATAGACTTAAACGTATCCTGAAGAAAGATAGGTGGGCCCTGAAACGAGTCCAGCATCTGTCACTGAAAGGGAAAACCCAAGTGCGTCTCTGGGGTACTTAGGCTATCTCGGGATTAGTCTTATTTTCTAGAGGACGTCCCCCAGAGCAAATGCTAAGGTTTCTTAAGCTGCTCGTCTCTCGTTTGCCTAGCATAGTCCGTCTCGATTGGACTCTTCGAGGGTGAAAGACCCCGGATGGTTTAGTCGAAGGGCGGCGTGTTGGATTGGTTAGAGGGCTCAGATTCCACTGGACCTGAGGCCATGAAGAGTGAAGACTACTGACTGATCATATAGTTTATTCTGCTGTGATTTTGTCTTCTTAATTATCATTGACTATTACAAACCCCTTTGTATTATTTATAAGAAAATCTTTATTATTATGTTCCGTTGTAGTTTTATTATGAGGCGCCGCAATCCAGATGTCGTATGTACGTAGCTAGAAAAGTACATTAACGTACACCACGTCAGTTAAGTAAGAGTAGCAAACTAAATATATACACAATATACAACAACAAAAGAAAAGAAGAAAGGGTTAAAATTACAATAACATTTAATAAATTAGACATAGTTGCGTGCAAGTCTCTGATTAGATTGTTGTATCGATCACTCATTATAGACTTGCGAAATACAGTTTGAATCGTTTGTATTAAAGCTTTTGACCAAACGGTCCTTGTCAACAGATTAATTTTTTTAATCTGTTGACAAGGACCGTTTGGTCGAAAGCTCCAATAAAAACGATTCAAACTGTATTTCGCAAGTCTATAATGAGTGATCGATACAACAATTTAATAAATTAAATAAACATAAACCGATAAAATTCCTAAATGTGCGGTCATGTTCTAACAATCTTTCACACAGAGGTCTAACAGTTTGTCCTACGTAGTTCTTGTTGCAAGATGAGCAAGGCTTTTCTTAAACTACACCAAAGGTTTTTCTCTACGGTTTTCGTTCGAATCTGCTGAACAATTTAACATTTCTACGAGTATAAAGGCAAAGCTTTTTGTCTGTATTATTGTTCAGAGACTACATGCCCTCTCTAGGTTTACCTTGTCATTGTTCGATGGTAGACAGAATAAACTCTCTCTATTCTACTTATTTCAGACGGAACGATATTTTCTTTTTGGTACTAACAGAATCTAATGCACGTTTAATTATTGTGAGAGGAAAACCTCTATCCAGAGACACTTTGGAAACATGTTCAGTAATTTAAATGCTTTAATATTTATAAATATTTAAGCATTTATAGTTTGTGTTGAATTTTTTAAAAATTGCTTCTAATAAGTTGTTTATTTCTGTTTATGTATATCTTAATATACTAAAAACAATTTATTTTGGGCCGACAATTTATGTGCTTTTGGTGCAGCTGATTCCCAATTATAAGTAAGAGTAGGATATTTATCGGACGTAATGTTCTACAGCGTACTTTATGTTTTTCGGATCTTTACAGGTGCAGGCATGTTATAACAATCTTTCACGCAGAGGTCTACCAGTTTGTCTTACATAGGTCTTGTTGCAAGATGAACAAAGTATTTCATAAACTACACCAAAGGTTTTTCTCTAAGGTTTTCGTTCGAATCTGTTGACACCTCTACGAGTATATGGGCAAAGCTTTTTGTCTGTATTATTGCTCAGAGACCTACATACCCTCTCTAGGTTTTATCTTGTCATTGTTCTACTGTAGACGGAATAAACTCTCTCTATTCTACTTATTTTAGAGGGAAAGATATTATCTTTTTGGTGCCTAATAGAATCTAATGTTCGCTTAATTATTGTGAGAGATAAACCTCTATCTAGGAACATTTTGGAAACATGTTCATCCTCGGTGTCACGTCAAGATTAAGTGCTGCAATATTTGGATGACCTTTACATATGTGAACAGAAGGCCGACAATTTATGTGCTTTTGGAGAAGCTAATTCCCAATTATAGATAAGAGAAGGATATTTATCGGGCATGTTGTGCTACAGCGTAATTTATGTTTTTCGGATCTTTACAAGTGCGGGTATGTTATAACAATCTTTTACTGAGAGGTGTACCTGTTGGTCTTACTTGGGTCTTGTTGCAAGATGAACAAGGTTTTTCATAAACTACACCAAAGGTTTTTCTCTACGGTTTTCGTTCGAATCTGTTGACACCTCTACGAGTATATGGGTAAAGTTTTTTGTATGTATTATTGTTCAGAGACCTACATGCTCTCTCTAGGTTTACCTTGTCATTGTTCGATGGTAGACAGAATAAACTCTCTCTATTCTACTTATTTTAGACGGAACGATATTATCTTTTTGGTGCCTAATAGAATCTAATGTTCGCTTAATTATTGTGAGAGATAAACTTCTATCTAGGAACATTTTGGAAACATCTTCATCCTCGGTGTCACGTCAAGATTTAGTGCTGCAATATTTTGATGACCTTAAGAAAAGTGAATGGAAGGCCGACAATTTATGTGCTTTTGGAACAGCTGATTCTTAATTATAGGTAAGAGAAGGATATTTATTGGACATGCTGTGCTACAGCGTAATTTATGTTTTTCGGATCTTTACAAGTGCGGGCATGTTATAACAATCTTTTACGCAGAGGTGTACCAGTTGGTATTACGTAGTTCTTGTTGCAAGATGAACAAGGTATTTCATAAACTACACCAAAGGTTTTTCTCTACGGTTTTCGTTCGAATCTGTTGACACCTCTACGAGTATATGGGCAAAGCTTTTTGTCTGTATTATTGTTCAGAGACCTACATGCTCTCTCTAGGTTTATCTTGTCATTGTTCTACTGTAGACGGAATAAACTCTTTCGATTCTACTTATTTCAGAGGGAAAGATATTATCTTTTTGGTGCCTAATAGAATCTAATGTTCGCTTAATTATTGTGAGAGATAAACTTCTATCTAAGAACATTCTGGAAACATGTTCATCCTCGGTGTCACGTCAAGATTTAGTGCTGCAATATTTTGATGACCTTAAGAAAAGTGAACGGAAGGCCGACAATTTATGTGCTTTTGGAACAGCTGATTCTTAATTATAGGTAAGAGAAGGATATTTATTGGACATGCTGTGCTACAGCGTAATTTATGTTTTTCGGATATTTACAAGTGTGTAAAGATCTTTGTACATAATGTACAAAGAAATACCAAAACAAGCATACCAGTAGCGGTATCGCTTTAATGATCAAATTACTATCTAATAAATAGGGTTCATTATAAAATTATTATTAAATAGGGTTCAATATCAATCGTAATATTTTTTTAATATATTTTTTTTATTTCTAAAAATCAATTTTATGTTTTAGAACATTTTACAATTATAAAAACAGCGAAATTTATAAACTCTTCTATGAAATATATTTTAAATAATAGCGAATCTGATGGTTATACATCGTTCGAGATATTCATTTGTAAAACATTTAATATATTATATTTGATATATTGATATCAACTAATAATATGATAATATTTTAATAATATTATATTAATATCATTATTAATATAAATGTCATTATTAATATTAATATCATTATTAAATATTTTTTTTGTATAATAATATAATATATTTCATAATATAATATATGTCATAATATATTTGATATGTAAAATAACATAATAGTATATAATATTATATATTATATAACATTATAATATAATATTATATTTGATATATTGATATCAACTAATAATATAATAATATTTTAAATAAAAATCGTAGAATTAATGCTTAAATATGCAATCGGATGTTCATCTTGAGAATGAAGTTACTTTGCAAACATTAAATAAAAAAATAAAGCTTTAAGTGTACATTTTCAAGTTTGAATTTGGAAGATATATTTATAAAATATAAATATATTATAAATATTTATATATTTATAAAATATATTAAAAAATAAGTTTATTTAAATTTTTATGATTTTTTTATATGAGCATACATTAGACATTTTACATCCATTGTAAATTTTGATAGCTCAAGACTAATTTATAATATGAATTCATTAATTTTTAATTGTTGCAATATCTCGACAAAGATGAATCTTCAATTAAATCAGTAATATTTTAAGTGATATTAAATTATATTATAATTATAATAGATCAAATTATATTATCGTGTAATCACTAAAACTTATGCATCACTCCTGCTCCAGACACCCATCTAGGTATTATTAATATTTCGAAATCACAGCTAGATTATGATATACTTAGATTACAAGCTTATAGCCGGAATCAGTGAAAAGATTCATTCAGCTCCTCCCAACCACACACGGAGTCGGTACATATTTACCATAATAAATTTCGTTTTTTCAAAAAGTGGCCGTGTCTATGCCGCTTTTGGCTTTTATCGTGTGCACAATATCGTGTTAACACCTATTACCGTGTGCACACCTATGTAATAGGTAATAAGGGTAACTTTATGTCGTAAAACGCCATATTAAATCAGATTTATACTTATTGTTGATAAATTGTATGTCACTTGTATGCTCATCTTCAAAAACGGCAGTGGTTTAATAAATTACCCAATAATTATAATTGATTGCATGTTAATAATATTAATGCAAGAATATGTTCGTTAGGCATGGAGCATATTATCCACACGACAAACATAAATGGTTTATTTTCATACAACGTTTCGATCAAACACTGTGACACTTTTCCAATTAATTTGTTTTCAAGATAGCGAAAAATCTTAAACTTAGTTATTGATACTCTAAATGTTCTCTACAAAAGTAAGAAATATTTGCGGATATCATTAAAAAGTTGTATAATCCTTCCGGAATTCAATACAAAATAGAGCAATTTATGTTAACAAAATATAAAACGAATTTTATATTTAATGCTACAATAGAAAATTTTATTAAATATATTATATATTTTATTAAAAGGATCAGTGTTTGACCAAAACGTTGTGACCAAAATTATTTCCGTTATTTTCTGGATTACCACTACACCTAAGAATAAAGGAGCCTGAAAGTGCTTTAAAGTTGACTTGTCTTCTGCGATACAAAACCATTCCCTCAACAACAATTATTTAATTGAGTTTGACGATATCAAAATACTTGTAAGGAACCGAATACCCATAAAAGTTTAATACTCGAATAATGCATGTTAATGCCAGAGAAGATAAGATACAAGGAAGCAAATCAAATTGCAATATATGAATTTATATCAACAACATTGACTAGAAAAGAAATCAGGGAAAAGAGAAAAAATTATATATTTCTTTCGTATTTATTGTGTATAAGTTGGTAATTATTGTACGAGTGTACTAACTCAAATCCGGTCATAGTGTTTTACAGAAAAGTTGTATAAACATAAATCATTTGTATATCTCGTGTGGATAACATATACTATGATTACCAAACAAATTCACTGATACGCGAGAGTAATAAATATACAGAATCATAATATTAATATAAAATAAATATTAAATATAATATTCAATAATATTTTAGTGAATATTAATAGTGAAAGGATTGTGAATCTCTTTCACAATCGTGAGAATGAACGTTCTCTTCCTAAATAGAAGGAAATTTAAAAACCAGCATTTTTGATTTAAAAAAAACAGCAATTTGTAATTTCCTGTATTTTTTTGTGGAATGTTATCTGATATATTAAGATCTAAAAATAACCGAATACCGCCTTTGATGATGGGAAAAGAATATACAAATTAAACTTGATTGCATATGTGAGCTAAAATTCTGTTGGTTGTAGCACAACATTATCCTCACAGGAATTGCTCCTTTTCTTGATACAGCAGGAAGCTACTAATCAACCAAGGCTGATCAGTAGCCTCCTGCTGTATCAAGAAAAAGAACAATAACTGTGAGAATAATGTCGTGCTACAACCAAAAGAACATATGCAAATGTGCATGTTCAAACGAAAGTTAAATTTGTTTATTATAATATTAACATATTATGTATTAATGATATATTAATATATTATATAAACATCCAATATAATATTATATTCACTATTTTAGATGTTTATGTCTTAACATATATTGCTTTTCACGGTCCTACTTCAAAAGTTACCCCGTATTAAACTGTCTTGTTATTACAAATACATTATATGATAATTGATAAGTTGATGGTAATTATGATCACTCAAAATAATCGCTAAACATTGAATTGCTCATTGGCACATTTAGTTGAGGTGAAATAACATTAACACCTTCATTTCAATTTGTTTTTAATGAAAAGACAATAATAAAATAATTAATAAATACTTCTTCGTATTTTAGGAGAACTTTTAAAAATATAAAAACTAAAGGTAGTTTTACTTGTAAGGGATTATATAAGTTTGACATGTAAAAATGAATATTTTGGAACATTATCATTAAGCATTTCGATTCAAATCATTTAAAATAACTTTCGTTTTCATTTTCTTCCTACACAGAATGTTTTAATTTTATGGTATATCAAATAAGTGAGTTACAAGTTATCATTTAGGAAAGCAAATAAAAGTATTACGATAAATCACAACTGATAAACGCTGACAGGAAATTTAAAAACCAGAATTTTTAATTACAAATAGCAATTAGTGTTTTTCGTTAAAAAAGCGGTCTTTGTAAGCGGTCTTTCTGAAATTTACTTTGATACATTTATTTCTGTTATTTCGAATAGTGTAAAACTCACAAAATATATATATGCTGTTTAAGGTTATAAAAGGTTATCTGAAAGGTTAAAGAACGTAATACCCATTGATACCCGAATTTAAGATTAAAAGAAACCTAATACCCATAGACCATTGATACTCGAATCAATAAGCATTAAGCATTTCGATTCAAATCATTTAAAATAACGTTCGTTTTCATTTTCTTCCTACACAGAATGTTTTAATTTTATGGTATATCAAATAAGTGAGTTACAAGTTATCATTTAGGAAAGCAAATAAAAATATTACGAACTCAACTCTAACAATAACAACCTTTTCATAACAACAAATGCCATATAAATGCTGATAAACGCTGCCATTTGTGAGTGATCAGAGGGCATCCCATATCGATGATATTGTCCAGGAACGGACAATTCTGGATAAACAAATCAAAGTAAAAAATAGCTCAATGCATAAAACAACGTAAAAAATTAAAATGATGTTGTGTGAACTTATTTTAAGCAAAGAAAAAGTTTAGTAAAAAGTACGACTAATGCATTTCTAAAACTGATAAGGCTTAAAACGTCCTAAGAAGTAAAGCTATGTGGTAGTCACGCCCCAATGCAGTAGACGGTATAAATGAGTTTCACAATGCCTCTCGTCTAACTAAATATCGATATTAATACTAATTGTTAGAGAAACAAATATGCCTACATTTGTTTTTTATTCATGCCGACACGACGTAAATAATAAACATATCAAAGCCTTTATCATTTAAGCTGCGGCCATCCCATTATATAATTATATTATTAATTATTAATTATATTATATAATTATAATTATATATTATAATTACTAAAAAAGTAAAAACAGTAATTGAAATTCAATTGAAAAATATATTTTTTAAACTTAGATCAGTAGTCAATATAAAGATAAATATAGAAATATCAAGTGTTTTTAGCTGAGAAAATTTGTGGATATTTGCCCACTCTCAGTTTTATCCAAAATAAAACTTAATTTATCCAAACAACATTTTTAAAATCAAAAAACTTAAAATCGTTTTCGGAAATATAGTCAAAATAATATTTTTTTTATTAAATATAAGAATTTTTATTAATTTTATAAATTTGGTTAGGCTCAAATTGCATAATATGGTCAAAATGGTTTACAGGTATTCCTTGCTTTTACAAACAGTAACCAATTTACTTGCGAATTAACGAAGAATTTATCAGAATTTATCTTTATTTAATTTAATTTTTATGTCACTTTGCTAATCACCAAAAGTAAAAGGTACTTGTAGAGTACTTTCATATAACTAAACGGCAAACGTGTTTATGCCTTAACAACAAATAACGTGAAATTAAGATCTAATTTAATTAAATGTAATGCTATAACCGCAAAAAAAAAACATTTTTTAAATATGCATAGAATATCTGGTAATGTACCAAAGACAGAGAAAACTCCTTGGTTATAGACTTATTTTTAATTCTTTAAAAGGCTCATGATAATTCATTGTTCATTCATTGTTACAAATGTGTTTTGTTGAATGTTAGCATTTAGATAACGTCATAGTTAAAAATTAGTTAAATATTTACTATTAGATGCGATATTGAATTAAATAATTCTAAAATTAAAATACGCTGTTATTTCATTTTTAAATACCACTTTTATTTGTCAACAATTTTCTTAAGCGGCTCTTCCCAAGAAGATAATCAAAACGTTCAATTAATAATGGCATGCGTTAATGATAAATTATCTTGAAGAAGTAAAATACCATGAAATGGAAAATCCATTTTATCTAACAATCGATGAAATTACTGTGGATTTTCAGAAAATATTAGGATTATTTTCCTCCTCTTAATCATTTAATAATAAAACTAATGATAAAACTATATGCGTAGAATATATACGGCAATGTACCAGAGATAAAGAAATCTATGGTTTACAGTTCTTTTTAAGTTCTAAGTGTTCTTGATAATATTTAAATGAATGCTGATAATTCAATATTTATTCAGTATTACAAATGTTTTTAACGAATTAATGAATTGTTCAGCATTGGTTAGGCTCAAACTGTATTAAATGGCGAATGGTTTGCAGGCTAATCTAGCGAAAACAAGTGTTAAAATTACGAGGGCGTGTAGATTATCACGAAATGATGTTTTTATTATGATTGTATGAATTTGCAAATGCGTATACAATTCTGCTATCTTGGCTTTAATCTGTCCTCTAAGTAGAGTTTTACTAATCATTTTGATATAATTGCTTGTAAGGTTGCTTCTTGTATGAGTACGGTCAATCTTTTACGTACAACAGAATAATATTCAGCCGGGAAATATTTTCAAATGATGTATCTTCCAAGGGTTATCGGCTATTTGGCAGGATTTATCTATTCGGAATATTGAGCAAATTGATAGAATAAAATTGAATTTCCTTAAATTCTTCTTTCGCTTGTCTCGCAAGGTTTCGTCTACGAAATTAGTTTATCTTACTAGAGAGCAGCCCTTGTCATTTATCATGCATAAACGTTTCTCCTTAAAAGAGACGGCGGCGTTTCGTTCGTGTATATCGAATTATTAATCAAAGCAACTCTCACTGGATAGTGATATCCAATTTACAGCTGCCGTTAAATTCCTGAACATTTGCAAGATTGGTAGTCTATAATAAGATTTTCTCTTGACGGTTTTAATGGAAAGTTTTGCGCAAATAGAATTATGTGCCATACACAAGAATCCGCCTGTTTAGGTAAATGCTGTTTATGTATGTGCCAACAACTCTTACATACTCGAACTTGCATTCATTTAAAAACACTGTCCCTATTGCAGCTTAAGTGGCGCGATGAACCAGTGTATGGATACAACTTCACAATACCGTCGAATATTTTTACCTAAAAAGAAGTCGATTACATGTCTCAAAGATCTGCGACCTATTTCAATTCAAAACTTTCTCATCTCTATTTACGGAAAAGCGCTTGCGCGTAAAATCCGCGATCATCTAAGTATGCGAAATTTAATCCCGCCAAGTTTTCATGGGTACGTAAAAGATCGCTCGGTCCATTCAGCAAAAGGTGAAGTGCAACAGTTTTGTCAAGATAACAGTCATCAGCTTGCTGTGGCTGTCTTTCTTGATTTTTCGGCTGCATTTGACAGCATTTCCATTCCTTTTGTTATCATTTCTCTCAGGTCCCTCGGGTTGCCTGCGAGAAATGTAAACAGGGGAAATATTGGTGTACACCAAGCGATTCTTCTATGAAGACGACCCAGATGCACGTCAGTTCTACAATATTACAGGTGTGCCTCAAGGCTCCCCACTTTCTCCAATCTTGTATCTTGCTGCCTCCATTGAACTCTACCAAAAATCAAATGCGATCAACATCTTGTGGTATACGCTGATAATACTACAGCCCTGTTCTCTGGACGCAGGTGCAAAGATGTAGTCTTTGACATCAGCCGTTTCTTTACAAGATTTAATAATCAGCTGCCCTTGTCCAACCTTGTTTTTAAATCCATTACGGTGAACTGGTCAGCGAAAGCTAACCTTAATAGACTAAAACGTAGCCTGAAGAGAGCTAGATGGGCCCTGAAACGGGCCCAACATCTGTCATTGAAAGAGAAAACCCATGTGCGCCTCTGGGATACTTGGGCTATCTTGAGATTAGTCTTCTTTTCAAGAGGACGTCCCCCAGAACAAAGACTACGGTTTCTTAAGCTCCTCATCTTGAGATTAACAAGCATCGTCCACCTCGATTGGATTCTTTGGAGGGTGACAGACCCCGGGTGGTTCAGTCGGAGATCGGCGTGTTTGATTGGCGTGGAGGGCTCAGATCCCGTTGGACCTGAGGCCATAACAGATCTGAAGACGAAAGAAATATTTACGACTGGGAAGAACATTAACATTACTGTTTTAGCATGTTTCCTTTTTTAAACTAGCTATCTGTTGTCATTTATTTAGAAAATCTTTATTTATTTACAACTTCACAATAACGAACTCGGAAATAAATGAACATTTTTTGAAATAATGTAAAGGACCCATTTGCGAGTAACCAAAATTATAAATTATTAATCTTATAATAAATTTAATTATAAAAAATATTCTTAATATTATTAAAATAATAATATTTTATCTCAGATAAATTTTATTAGTTGTTAATTTTATCAATTTTTTAATTTTATTTTAAAATAAAATGTTCTTATTTCAGAACAGCGTTATGTTATAAGCAAATTCAAATCAACTTACACTTCCCTACAGAATGCTTAAATACTCAATTTTAAATAATTTTTTAATTAATTACCTGACCTTGGCCTATCTGCACGAAATATTCTCTTTAGGATAAAATTCAGAATCTCGGATAAAAGACACCCAAAGAATAGCCAAATCTAAATTTTATCAAAATTGAATAATTATGTTGTTCACTCATAAAAATTATTAATTGATCAGTAATGAGATAACGAAACGACGTCTTACACTGCATGCACAATGTAAACGTTTCGATAAATTATGCACAGGAAATGAACAAATCATATTCATTGAGTCTTGCTTATATAAACAGTTAACTTATGCTGTAACATGAGAATCGTGGTAACTTTGTTACGAAAGAAAAACAAAGAGCTTACATTTTTAATTATTTTATCTACAAACTATTTCGGCATTAAACAATGACGATGAGTTTCAGGTCTGGAGAAATTCAATCGAAAAACGATATTGACGAGTGGTTTCGAAAATTTATATTAATCGTAGAATTATAGAATATCAAAGACCCGAGAAAGTTTTGCCGTTTTTCCTAACCAAATGAGCATTCGATGTCTATGAAAGCTTCAGACGATACAGATAAAGACTTTGTTAAGTTAATATATCAACTTGAGCATAATTTCAAAATTTTAAAAGTAGATGCCTACAAGGAACTGATATCAACAAAATGAAGCGAATCACTTGGAGTAGCTGAGTTCGTGGTTAGCTTGAAAATTAATATTAAGAATTACCACCGACACCAATTTGCTTCGTTGTGCTTTCATTACCGAAATGCCAGCAAGCGTTCAAATTGCGATATACGCCACACAAGGGTCAAAGGCAATGACAACTGATCAATTAGTTGCATTGACCTAAAATATAATTTATACTGCTAGAGAAGCGAAAATACAGCGCTCACAGCAAACAGACATCAACTAGCTTGAGCGGAAATCGAGAGAACGTATTTTTCCAGACAAGTGGGAAAATATTCGTGATTTTGCATAAAAATGCCAAGCGATTCGATGTTATCACTGCGGTAAAATTAGTCACATTCGCCGCGATTGCCGTCAACTTCAAAAAACATAGTGGGAGGCCTAAGGACAGCTTCTTTAGGTCTCCTATAGGAACAGTGTACGCCGGTGATGGTTACAGCTGTCATTCACGGTCGTCGGCGTAGAGCCACGGTGGACACGGGTTGTTTTAATACAATTATTGCACGTCATGTATCCTAAAAATGCATAATAATTACAGAACAGCAGCGATAGCAATTATGAATGGAAGTAAAGTTTCTTGTTTTACAATAAAAACTACAATTATATTCAAAGGCACACATGCACCGTAATTACCTTATTGGTAAGACACCTATTCAAAGCTATGATTTGCTGTTAGATATGGATGTAATTCGTCTTCTAGGCGGGTTAAAAATGATCACAATGGTCATGTTGTTTTTCTGGACACTGACTCAATTCAACCTGTCATGCCAGCTGCAAGTGCTTGTCTGTCAACAAAAGTCGAATAAATATTAAAAAGATGTGAGCTTTACCGCTAAATTTGCTAACGGAATTTGGACAAGCGATCAAAAGTGGATGGGAAATTCATCAACACTGAGAAATCGATGTGCTCTGTGTGCCGTTACTGAGGACATCGAGATACAATTATACGATGAACTACAGAGATGGTTAGTTAAATAATTAACTAACCATCTATAATTAACGGTTGGTTAATTATAGCTGAAAATTACGACACAATATATATCCCGTTAATATCAGCACCCTAACCGAGAAAATTTAAAGTTTGTTCTGTGATGGATAAACGAGAACTGAATGAATACATCCTGCGGCATACAGTATATAGTCAGGTATGTACCGAAACGATGAAAAGTTGGCGCAGATTAGGATGTCAGCATAGATTTAGACGTGGATAAAGTATTGTCAAATCGTTTATTGCTTTCAGAGTGTGTCGAGCCATCTCACACTATCCTGTTTGTAAATGACTACGATCTTACATAACATATAAAGCTGTAAAAAAGCGAAGGTAACTGAAATTAGCTGGTAGGATAGAATACTAAGTCTATGTTACATATATGGTCAAGATGTGTATTTACTAGTCAAAGGAATATAGAATATGAACGCAAACGATGTATCAGTTGTTGAATGGTGCGATGCGAATTCACTTGCCATTAAATTACTAGTATGGATAAATGGGGAGGTGCTCGTATAATATGCTGAGTGGCTAGGCAAGTTGCGACTCTGCAACATTTGTCTCCTGGCTAAAATCGACGATCGGCAAGTATAAAAAGCTTAGAGTGTCAGGTATTAGTTTAAGGATAATAAAGATAAATAATTATTGGAGCTGGATCAAAGGAAAGTCGAAATTATTTTTGATATTTCGCTAACTACTGTTAGCATCTTCAGAAAATTAAATGTAATTTTCTGAAGATGTTATCAGAAGTTAGCGAAATTTCAAATAAAATCCTTTTTACTTTGATCGAGATCCAATAAAGATATGTTTGCAAGTACTGTCAGAGCTTGTACAAGAATGCAATTTACAAGTTACAATCGAGTGTGTTATTAGATGGACAAATAAAGCAGACGTGATATCAAGAGTACCAGCTGGTTGCAGATAACGAAGAAAGAAGCGTCACGATCACAAACATGTGCGCTCTCTAGAATCGAAGAACTAAAGATAATAAAAGCGTAAAGGACACTTTATTCAGGACATTACATGGGAATCGGTAGTAGTATGACGTTAGCAAATCAAGCATATTCTAACTTAAAAATTTCAAGATCGAAGTGACAAAAGTCGTAAAAGCATGCACACTATAACAATATATCAATCTACATCCTTTAGCATGTGAACCTGGAAAGCTGAGCGTGGCTAGTAAATGGAAAGGAGTGGTATATGACATTATCATTACAGCGGATCTATATTTTATTATCTATCATTAATTGCGGGCCTAGTCGTTTTACATTTTGGAAATCACTCAAATCAAAGGAAGCTAATGAAGTAGCTTGGGCAAAGCAGAATACATTACTGAAGAAAAAATTGAAATTAGTCTTCTTAATATTTTACAATAATTCGGAAAATGGTGAAAAGGGGAAGAGAATAGAGGAATATGGAAGAGAATGAGCCGCAATTCTATACCTCATTGTCCGGAGTGTATGGAATTGGATGTCATAAAGGAAGGATTCTGTAGCTGGTTTTAAGACAAAAGTCACCTTGTGTAACCTAGCAGCTATTCAATAGATAAATAAGCATCCATCAGAGGATCACCAGTCCCGATTTCAATCGATCTTCATGATCCCGTACGAAACAATATATAATAAGTATGTTAGAAAGCATATCGGACAATACAGTTTCTAAGATCATGAGGTAGGCTTCATATACTGTGTGAAATCTGATAATCCTGGATTCGTAGCCTAGCAGTCAAGAACACAAGCAAAGTACGGAGATCGACAGCTCGAATCTCGAATGAGTCAAATTTCAAAAGGAGAAAAGTTAGTAGTCAGCCTTCCGACAAGTCCGGGGATACTAATATGTAGCAAAAAGCGAGCAAATCGAAAACGGTTGTGGTAATAGTGCCGTAAGTAGTCAGTATGTATGGAATTGGATGTAATAAAGCACGGATTCTGTAGCTAGTTTTTAAGGTGAAAGTCACCTTGTGTAACCTAGCGACTATTCAATATATATAATTGTAGATGTTGCCAAAAACCAGAGTTCAATTACAAATATTGCAGACTTCCTTATAACTCCTAGACGAGTTGATAGTTGCCGGCAGCACTCATCAGTAGGATGAAATATCATCAGTCGTTTCGGCTGCCTTGTGATATTTTAAAAAGGCATCTCCGAGAATTTGCTAACGTGGTAGCATGGGCCTAGCCTCTTTACACAAACCATGTGCTTTCCAGATCATCCTAATTTTATTCAGCAGGAATTTTAATTGCTTTCGTTGCTTGCTTTCTCATAGGATCCTTTGGAGGATCCATTTTTATAATTTTAAATCAGATTGTGTTCAACTGTGCTCCGGGAGCTAATAAGCTTCAGTTTCATAATTGTAGATGTTGCCAAAAGCCAGAGTTCGATTACAAGTAGAACAGACTTATCACTAATGAGGAGTTAATATTGTCGAAGTTGTGTTGCTACAGGGCCACACTGATGAGACTACCATGTAGTGATGAGTAGACTAAGGTCGAAACTCCCCATTGGGGGCTAGGCGTCTGTGGTAAGCGCATTCCGTGTTAAGCTTCTCGACGAAGGTTGTAAAAAAGCATGCAGGTTTATACTTTCCTGTTCGTGTTAATTAAAAAAGTTGTATTAAAATACAATATTATTACACATTGTCCACCTAAGAGTTTAAATTTATTTTTAATAATACTCTGCTGATTTATATATTTTACTATTTTCTGTTTGATTTTATTTTTATAGTAACTAGTTTAAACTATGTCTATTCAGTTAATAAAATTATTGTTAAGAAAGCCAATATCTTTACGTATTATTGCAATTCTTAAAATTTTATTATTTAATATATTATATGGTATACATGAACGCTAACGCAAAAATATTTTTTCTTGTAAATTTAATATGTCATCTTTACGATATAAATTAAAATTAGTTTTAATTATTTAATCCTGTTTAAATTTATTTTTAATAATATAGTGTTGATTTTACTATAAATTGCTTTTATTAATGCGGTATGTGACTTTACAATTTTATTTTTTATGTGATTTGCCACTAATGATCGTAAAATAAATAATTAACTTATTATTAGCTTTTCACATTAACCGTTTTTAGATCTCTTCGTAAGCATACAACAGTAAAAATTGTAAAAATTCCCAATATTGGCAACAAAGACATCATTGCAAATAGTTTTCCGAATATATCATCTAAATATAGCGTAATAAATAATTAAATAATATTTTCACATTACCTTCTATATATTGCACAAACGTCAGAGAAATAGGAACCATTTTACAATGATTTTGACACTGACAATGAGAAAATGACATCTGAAGCAATGGATAAAATAATTTCTAGAAAAATACGAGTATTTTTATTAAATTTGGTACCGTATTTAATTTGACAGTTTAAGCAACTAAAGAACTATTGCCATATTAATTTTAGTTTGACAAAATTAAGATATGTAGACTGAACTAAAATGATCAGAAAATAAGCATCAGTGATATGTTCGTAATATTATATCTGATGTGAATCAAGTTTACTACACGATTTTTTAAAATTGCTGACATGATAATAATGCATGAAAAACAAAAAATTTTAAAATTTTTGAAAAAATATACTTTTTTGAATTTATTTACAAAATACATAGACTCAGTTAAGCGATCAGATGGTTCTATCTACATTATTACTGGCCAATAGACTGTTTTTCCGGTAATATAACTTTTGTCAGAAATACTGAGACTATGAATTTGTTCCATATTATTGTTTAGGCATCTGCTGAATTTTTTAATAACTATTTGTTAACTCTAAAAATTGAGAAGTTTGCAATCATGATGTTTACACCATTTATTTTTATTTTAAAATGTTAATCACGCGATCTAGTTTAAAATGCTAGGTATTGACTAGATTTCAGGTAGTGCAGAGGTAAAATGAAAGTAATAGATCTTTCTAGATATTGTTCTAGCCTGCGGTCGCCATAAAAACAAGGCAAAACTTTTTTAGTTAGATGCTGCTGGATGACCCATTGCAAGTATAGACTTTTTAAATAAAGTTGGTGGCAAAACTGAAAAAATACAGTTTTAAAGCAAAAGCTTAAAAAATGACAAAAAAAAACGAAAAATACGTATATACTAAATATTTTAATTTTAGATATTTTAAATGTAACAGAAAAAGTTGTAAATCCTGTGATGATATAATAAAAAAATGAAAAACAAATGTTTTTCATTAAATATGAGTAATAATTAACTGTAATACCGCCGATGTAGTGTATCTAATACAAGGCACATGTATATAATTCAAACTATACCTATATTATATTGGAATCCAAAATTACAAAAATTCAATAAAACCTAGGTTCATATGTAGTGCGTTTAAATGTACATAAAACCACTTTCTGTCTATATGAATAAAATACTTAAAGTAATTAAAGCACACTTTAAAAATATTGCAAGGTAATCGAAATTAATACTGGTATAAAACACTATTTCAGTATTAATTCTACAAAATAATTTTTGGAACAGACAAAAAGAATAAATTTTCAAAATATAAATACATACGATTTTAGTACGCTTTATACAAATCTAGATTTAGTAGATATTAAAGAAGCGTTAGTAAAATTAATTAATCATATATTCGGAAAAATATATACGTATATATGTTATACTAACTATAACTCATATATAACAAAAATTAAACCATCAAGTAAATATAAATATATGGAAAAGTGGAATTTATATAATACTTAGATATTTTGATAAATCAAAAAAGTAATTAAAGTACACTTCAAAAGATATCGCAGGATAATCGAAATTAATACTGGTATAAAACACTATTTCAGTATTAATTCTACAAAAGAATTTTTAGAACAGACAAAAGGAATAAATTTTCAAAATATAAATACGTACGATTTTAATACGCTATATATCAATCTAGATTTAGTGGATATTAAAGAAGCGTTAGTAAAATTAATTAATCATATATTCGGAAAAAGATATACATATATATGTTATAATAATTATAACGCCTATCTAACAAAAATTAAACCATCAAGTAAATATAAATACATGGATAAAATTGAATCAATAGAAGCTTTAAATATTTTGATAAACTAAAATTAGATAAAAGTAGTGGGATCTATATCCAGACAATATGAGGTAATATTAACCCAATTATAGCTGACTTATAATATTATAAGTCAGCTATATTATAGCTGACTTTAGCTTTATAGTTTATGATTTTGTTCAAAAAATGAATGAATGTTTATTCAATAAGTGAACAAATTTATCAAGGTAGTCTTATTCTTAATAAAAGAAATATTGATGATAAAGAGGGTATATATCTATGAAAAAGAGTTAGGTAATTAAAAAATTAAAATCTAACAAAATTTAACAATCAAATAAATATAGATATTTATTTGATTGGATAAAATTGAATTAATATAATCCTTAAATATTTTGATAAATCAAAACTACTTAAAAGTAGAGACATCTATATTAAAACAAGTGAAATGTGCTCAAATGAAGGCAATAGTAGCCCAATTATAGCTGATTTATTTTTAAGCTTTATAACATATAAATTTGTTCATAACTGTGTAAAAAATATATCTAATTTATATAAAAATATGAAATGTTTCAATAGATTGATGATATATGTGTACTCAATTCCAATAATGTTTATTCAAAAGGCGAACAAATTTCACCAGGTAGCCTTATTCTTAATAAAACCAATATTAATGATAAAGAAAGTATATATCTTGATATGAGCATTAAATTAACATAAATTAAAACTACTATTAATTTATATCGTAAAGATGACATATTTAAATTTACAAGAAACATTTTTGCATGAGCAATCATGCATACCAAATAATATAAAATGTAATACATTAAATAATGAAATTTTAAGAATTGCAACAATTTGTAACGATACTGTGTTCCTTCAAAATCATTTTTATAATTCAATAGAAACATATTTTAAACTAAGTAACTACAAAAATAAAATCAAACAGAAAATAGTAAAATACATAAATCAACACAATATTATAAAAACTAAATACAAACTCCTAATTGGAACGTTTTTCTGGGTGGATATAAAAAATATACTCTGCGTTAGAATAAGGTATTAAGCTAGATTATTAAATTTTATCAGCAGAAAGAAATCATTGTGCTGAAGCTTGATAACATAGCAGTTCATCATGTTGACTCAAATCTAAATTCTAATGCATGGTATATTATTTTTTAATCAATTCATAAAAATTGAGTTGTAAAAATTCTTACCAGAATTTAAAACAGAATTAATATAAAATTGAATTTTTGACTATCTTAAAATAATTAGAATATTTTTTATTTTTCAATTTATACAATACAAAATGCATGTGATCAGTTAAGTGATGTAATTTATAAGCAGCAATTTGCATTAGCATTATAAATTAATCTTTTAAGAAATAGTTGTTTTCTTGAACTCGTAATCCGCAGTGAAATTAAAGGCCTTATTAAATCAAAACAATCTTATCGTTTTTCTTATTTCAAATAAAAAAATTAATTAAGAAAAACTTAATTTTCATTAATAATCACAACAATTAATTTATTATGCCTAAATGATAACTCGATATGTCACTCAATATGAATAATCACTCAATATATGAGGTTAATTCGTTAGTATCGAGACATGGCTACGACAATGTTATTTATCAATCAAAATCCACACTGTCTGATTAAAGCTAGACAAATTTCTCATATCCAACTAACAACCTCGTCATTGCTTACGTATTCATTAAAAATACAAGATGAGATCACTGTTTTTAGCAATACTTGTATATCATATTTTACAACGACAGTCTCTAACTTACAATATGCGATAGAACGTTCTAACATCACTTGAATAGTTTAGTAGCGTTAGATTGTGACGTGCCTTGTAAAGTTGGATACAATGTTAGGTTAACCCTTTTCAATAGCGGTTAGGAAACAATACCTTTCTGAAAGAAGATACACATTGATCTTATCGGAGTTACCCTATGTCATGGACTATCGGACTCATTCTGTTGTAATGCGAGTTATACCCGATTTAATTCCTGCCGATTAAATTCTCAGCAAGCAACTAGGATGTTGTGTTAGATACAGTATGACATCTTAAAAATACAAATGCTTTTATTTTACACTTTTTTGTTTACTTGTAATAGACTAAAAGTTTATCGTCAAAAATCAGCAATTAGCAAATTTATCCTTAAGAAATAATTAATTCTTCCTTGACAATGATTATCCAAAGAATACATTTTGCTGTTATTTTTGTTTTCCTAATTTAAAAATAAATTTAAAATTTGCTTGCCTAATGGAAAATATTAACTGATCAAAGGAGAGAATAAATAGAAGTTTTATTGAAATTAAATTTACGATAGCAAACCGCTATCATCAGGATAAAATTAATAAAAGAGTTTTAATTTTTTTGTTATATGATGATTACGAAGTCGTATCAAATATATCCATTTGCTATATAACAAATAGAATAAATTGCTTTATTTCTCAAAATAAGTGAAGAAGGTGCGAAAATCTTTCACATTTTAGAAATGCTGCCTTTTCAATATTGGAATACTTGATAATCTTTTGTGAAACATCAATTTCGACCATGTCTGTAGATCTAATTATATTTACATCGAGGAAAGATACCTACCATCCTTTTTATTTTGTTAAAGTCCATTGAATTTATTTATCTGCGTAATTAAGTATGTCCAAGATGCAATCTGGGTGTAATGGTTTTACCAAAAGAATGGATTCATCAACATACCTAGGCCAGGTATGTATTCCCTCCATATCTTTCAAATGTGTTACTTCCCTTTTTCTTATATACAACTCCCCAAGTACTACAGCAAGAGAACTGCCCTTGTTCTAGTGCAAGTAAACCGTCAATTTGTTCCAGAATTTTATAAGAAAAAAGAAAATTATGTATGTGGTACATAATCTAAGCAATGTCTCCCAATCTTCAAAGGCCAACTCTTTCCAAATTCTGTATATAAAAGTAATTCGGATGCTAATTGTATAGCCTCCAACAAAGGGACATTTGTTAATATAGATTTAGCATATGTTGTAATCCTCATTTTACCGAAGATACCAGTATCCTTTATTCGTTTTCCTAACATAATATCATATCTTATATCGAAAATGTTCATTACCCAACTTTTCATTAAGTTGGGTAATGGATATATTTGCTAATCACATAATAATACATTGATGTACATTGCAATTATTGGTCTGGCAGAATGCAACGGTATACGAATTTTAGGTAATATAACATAAATCTAGGATTCGAGTTTTTCGAAATAACCTATTTAATTAATATATAATTATGTATATAATTAATAAATAATTAATTTCCCTTCTCCACACAGTCTCTCTTAATATAACCATTATATTGAGCTTGCCTCTTTAAAGTCGGGTCACCCCTTAGTTTCTTAAATTTATTGATCAAAAGTGATTGTCCTAGTATAATGAATTCAGCTTAATGTAATAAAAACATTTTATTTTTCAATCTAATAAAATTTATTTCCTGATTTTAGTAATTTCATTTATTTGAAAGAAACTGTATTTTAATTATAAATTGTGAGAATTCAATTGTTTATATCAATTGTAAGACATTGTATTCATGTTCAAACATGAATAAAAAATTATAAAATAAATTTATTTATGTGGATATTATCTAAATGTAAACGCATGCGTTGATTGCAGCATTAATAATCAAGCATTAATAATCAATATTCACAAAATATTGGTTAGAAAAATCACATTTGTATACTTAAATTAGTACTTTGCAATATATAGAAAGTTTCTGGTTAGAATTATTATATATTTTTAATAATTTCACCTAAATTAATTAAAATTGAGCCAAACTTAATGGAACTTATACGAACTTTACCAATCCAACGCGAATAGTGAGCGTGACAAATTTATTAGTGACAATTTATTAGTAAGTGAAATTAAATCTAAACAAGATGTGTAATAATTAATTAATTATTAATTATTAATTATAATTAATTATAATTATAATTATTTATATGATAATATCATATCATAATAGATATGAAAATATATGTGATAATATAATATTCATATAATATGTTTTTTATTAATAATTTATTTATTAATATTACCAAATTATAAAAATATTAATGTGTATACAATAAATAATAATTAATTTAATAACTAATATTAGTTATTCATAATTACTTACAATAGCATATTGTGCTGCTTAAATTATAAAATAAACGTTTGCATATTTTCTGTCGACTAATTTTGCTCTTTAATCAAACATCAATTGCATGTATTTGCTTAACATCTACATCAATTATTCACATTTCATTATAATAAAAATGAAATGTGTGCAAAGTTGTAATTTCAATTTGTGTCGAGGGAATGTCAAGCGAGATATTGAGATATGCAAATTTCATCGAAATTTTATAGCAAAATTCTTGTTTGTCAATATTGAAGTGAGACTTTTTATTTTGGCAATCATTTTATTTTTAATTTTGAAACAATAAAAGGATTTCTTATTTGTACTTTATCATTGCCCTACTTTAAATTAAAATCAATTAGAATTGCGATCCGTAAAATATAAATTTCACGCTAACGATCTTTATTAAATTGTAAATAAAATTGATAAATATTCATGATATTTTAATAAAAGTGCATAAAAATGCATTTTTATTAAAATGTTAAAAATGTTAAAATGTTAAAATGTTAAAAATGTTAAAATTTTTAATTATATTTTCTAAATTAATTTTAAAATAATAAATAAATGTTAAAATACTTGGTTATTTTAATGCCTTTGAATCTGTTAGCACCTAAAATATGATATTGATTAAATGAGAAAGTTGCTCGTGATCTTGTAAATATTTTTGAAAAGTAATGATTCACATTTTGATGCATCTTTCTCTTAGGATAATTTAGCGTATGATAAATTTAATTAATTTATTAAATTTAATAAATTTAATTAATATTTTTTTAATTAATTAAAAAAATATTTTTTTAATTAATTAAAAAAAGTAGTAATAAAAAATACAAGAAAATAAAATCACAAGTCGATTAAAAATTGTCCAATGGCTTTATCACACATAGCCTCCATAACGCAAGCAGAATTCCCTTGCTGGAGTGCTACTCTCAGTCATTGTTTCAGATAGCCACCGGTTTTTGCATTCTAGACATGCGTGCGATAATGGCTTTGGTTATGGGGCCGTATGCACCCCATTTTTCGATCGCGACCAGCTGAAATTCCTATGTTCCTTGACCGATGCATGGATATTTTGCAGTTCTGCATATTTCAGCGAGTCATGTCATCCTTCCGGCAACGGGGACAGCATGCATAGCGTAGCTAACAGCCATGGTGTTTGAACAACTGTAGTCCCATACCAAGTAAATACCGCCTGTCCATTACACTAACGAACAGCCATCGAGACGTTTGCCATCGTCACGCGCAAGGCCGCTCGGCTCTAATCGGTATGATATTGTGGTGCACAGGGTGCTTGTTGCAGCAGCTTGTTTATCTTTGTATGACTAGCGCGTTTACAGTCTAGTGTGTGGTGAACGAACACTTCTTACTTGTCGGAACAAACACATGCGAACTCTTTAGCGATAGGAACTTTCAATTGCATGCCAATCGATATTGTGAAAGTCGTGTCTTCCATGCGAGTATCAACCACTGTAATCGGCAATGCCTGCAAAAAGTCTCCAGATTCTGGTGTACACACGGCTAACAAACGGGATATGTCCCTTGTTGTTCTGCAGTTCTGTAGAAGACATTATAACTTGGAGACCTGTCTTGGCTCGGACCCCCGTCTTTAAGTGCTTAGGTACGACAGAACCAAAGATAACGGGAAAAATGACTATTGTTCAATCGCAATGGCGAAAAGCGGATCTGTCATACCGTATGTGTTCAGACTGCATCTCTCTAGCAACCGTCCCGTGACAATATTATTGATCTCAAAAAGTGTTGCCATTTTGGTTGACAACATGAGTAGCGGTGGAAGCAACGCGGAAATCACAATGGAACTTGGTTTGTTATTTTGATTTTAAAAAACATAAAAGCAGCACCGCGCTGTTAATATTCTGTATAAAGTTTTTTGTTTGGCACGCCCTATCAGATCGTTTTGCCTGGACAGAGATGAACACAATGCTAGAATGACCGTTTCGCTAGCAAGGTAAAGTCTAATTCCACCGGGATTAAGGGGTAGAGTTGCCTAAGACTTGGCATGTAAAATTAACTTTTAATTCCGGATGCTCGATAGTGTAAAACGCTTGCCATCGTGATTATTCAGCCGGTTGCTTAGAAAACAAGGACAATATCGGAATGGAGAGGACATTTTAGGATTGCCGAGGCACCGACGTAGAAGACACAGAGCGTCCTGTTGGGATAAGCAGAAAAGGCGTTCTCGTGCTAAGCGTAACTCATATGTTGCTAAGTCAACTGCGGCGTCCAGCGGTATCATAGTTTCGCCGACGGGCACACCTAGCGAATATGTATCCCCAGACTTCACGATTACAGCAGCCAGTAGGATCGATAGAAGAAGACTCCGCACGGCTGGATCATGGGAAATGAACTCGAATTTAGTGGGATTTAGTTTTAGTTCTATTAAATCGGCTTTCTGGGATATCATATGGACGTCCCTCTCTAAGGTAGCACTGTGTATCGTCATCGAGCTACCAGTCGGATAAGCTGGATGCACATAAAGCCGCCAAATTATTAATAGCTAGTGAAAACAGTGAGGGCCGAAAGAATCCCATTGTTGAACTTCTTCTTCAGACCAGATTCGCCTGTTTTCCATTTACAGAAAATTTGGTTGATCGTAGAATGCTCGCACAAACGGGGAATGCCTGGAATATACCGATCTGTACAGTTTAAAACTGCAAATCTGCTTATTGTATTAAAAGCATTTTCAAAACCTAGTTTAACGAGTCCGTGATTATCAGATATTCCATCTTTGATTGAACATCGTACAGCGTAAGTGGAAGTTTCTAGTCAACCAGAAGCATAAACATCTAGCTGAGAGGGCAAAAAGTGCTCAGACAGTTTCGGTAATAGACGAGCACACTATTTTCAAAATTGACTGTCTCAAAACGCATCCGATTGCAATAGGTCTGATTCCGCCTGTCTTCTTCCTTAACGGAATGATACTTTATCCGCAGAAGTACTTGCTCACGTCGCGTTGAACCGACCCAGTAAATGAGAAACTTTGCATAGTCGTTTGACCAATTTTTTACCGGAAACTTCACTTGATAGATCCGTCATATCCTTTAGATGAAGTGGTGTCAAGCCATCAGCACAACACGATGAAGAATTCGGAAAAGAGCAGATAGCCGTACGACCGCCTAAAAAATAACTATTAAATGGATCACAAATAAGTTGAGCTGGAGTTGCAGCTTGTCGATGTACTGGGACGACAATTATTATCATTTGATCACAGTTGACTTTCGTGCTGGATGCTTTCCACAAAGTTGTTCAAACATGGTATCATCAAGCTTAACAACCTAATCGCTCTTGCTGAGTATCGCATTGCCACACCAATGTCACTGTCTTCTAATTTCTCTAATACACACCTACGCATTCACTTATCAGGTGATGCATCATTGCAAGTTGGGCGATCTTTCGCCTCACAAGATCTGAGTCACGGCGGCTGACGCTGAGAACGAGTTGAATTTTCCTTGATCAAATTAATAAGTCTTGTTTCGGTGAAGTCCTTTGTCCTGCAGGGAACTCTTAGCACACTTTTACAGAACAACAACAGCAAGCACTGGGTCTATCATTAGACTGATCGCGCACAACGTCAGAAATGATAAGCGACAGATGGTAAACTACTGCTCATGCGTTACCTTGTGAATGCGTCGAACGATCCGTATATTGCATCGCAATAGTGCATCATTCACCTGCCAGATATTTTCGGCACTACCATTACGAATAAGATATATAATTTCAGACATGCGGCTCGTTTTCATGTCTAGACCATTCTTATTTGCGGGTAGACTACCGTCGGCAACATCTTAAGCAACAGGTTGACCATAGCCCGGTCATTTGAGAACAATCCATGTTTCCGATGAAGCCCACTTGTTATAGCAGAAATAATCGTAAGCAGACAGCGCCGCAAGCTTAGCTTGTACGTTTATGGCTCCGTTACATAGTTGGATCAGGAATATATTCTGTATTCTCTCCTTGTTCGATAACTCGATTCTGACACAACGATTCAGTCAACTCTGGCTCAGTAATTCGGATTGACCCGATAAATGTGGATGGTGCCTTTGTATGATATATTGTGACAAGTTAATTGTAAGTTCATATTGTATAATTTTATCTTTTGTAAATCTTAATTTTAAAATAATATATTTTAATAATAATATTATTAATATTAATATATTTTGTTTAAATTGCTAATATTGCATTTCGAAAATCGTCAGAAAATCTTTATGATTACACAAATAAATGTATTCTTCAATTGTTTTTGTGATTTGCCAAATTGTATAGATTGTCCAATAATCACAGATGCAAGATTGATAATTAAGCCAAAATGAACAAATCATGAAAACCCGTTTCCTTAAATTTATTTTTATTTATAATTTTATTTATATTTTTATTGCCACAATAGGTCAATTTATTTAAACGTTTATAAAAATTCAAAGAGAGTATTTCTGTATGTACACAATATTGCTGAAAAATACCGTTTGGATGTTATTTATATATTTTCATATCAATCAAAATGGATTTAACTCGTCTATAGTTATTTACAAATTCGATGATATATTTTTAAAATATTAAAATATTTTTATAATAGTAGGTTTTAACAAATTATATTTAGCAACATGAGGATATGAAGATCAGCTTTGAAAAATACAGGATAATTGTATTGCAGTTGACAATTAAGGTAAAGTTTTGATTGTCTCAGCAATTATTTCGGATCACAAGAAAGAAATTAAAATTAATTATCATGCAATCAAGGTGATTGAATGATATTACCGATATATGCTCGGTTTCTGAATTATAAATTATATTTAAAAAAATATATATATGGAATCTTATTGTGATATCGATAGGTTGCTTCAACTTACAAACAACCAATATATATATAGTTAATTATATTAATTTATTATATTTACATTAATATTTTAGATGATTTATTCAAGAAATAAAATTATAATTGTTTCGAATAAAATAAGTGATCTTGATACATATTTAGAGTTTAAAAAAGTAAATTTTTAGATTAGGATTCTATTCTGATGATATTTCGCTATCAGCAACTAGCGAAATATAAATCTGTGCTTGTGGCTCATATATATTATAGTATATATAAAATAGTATATATAATTGTGGTGCACGGATGTGCTGAGTATATATAGGGTGTATGGAATTGGATATCATGAAGGAAGGATTCTGTAGCTGGTTTTCAATGCGAAAGTCACCTCGTGTGACCTAGCAACTATTCATTACATAAATAAGCATCCATCAAAGGATCACCAGTCCCGATTTCAATCGATCTTCATGATCTCATACGATACAATCTATAATAAGCATGCCAGAGAGCATCTCGGACAATGCAGTTTCTGGAGATCATGATGGAAGATTTCATATACTGTGTGAAATCTGGTAATCCTGGATTCGTAGCCTAGCAGTCAAGAGCGCAAGCCAAGTACGGAGAGCGACAGCTCGAATCTCGGATAAGTCCAATTTCAAAAGGCGAAGAGTTGGTAGTCAGCCTTCTGATGAACCCGGGGCTATCAACATGTGGCAAAAAGCGGGCGAAACGAAAACGGGTGTGGCAATGTGGTCGTTAGTAGTCAGGGTGTATGGAATTGGATATCATGAAGGAAGGATTCTGTAGCTGGTTTTCAATGCGAAAGTCACCTCGTGTGACCTAGCAACTATTCATTACATAAATAAGCATCCATCAAAGGATCACCAGTCCCGATTTCAATCGATCTTCATGATCTCATACGATATATATATATATATATATATATATATATATATATATATATATATATATATATATATATATATATATATATATATATATATATATATATATAATTAAGAAACCGAGCATAAAGAACTTGTTATATGACATATAACAAGTTCTTTATACTCGGTTTCTGAATTATATTTTTTAAAAAATATATATGGAATCTTATAGTGATACCGAGAGGTTGCTTCAACTTACAGACAACCAAAATATATATTATATATATTAAAAGTAAAAGAATTGATATAATATTATAATATTATATAATATATAATTTTATATTATATAATTTATTAAAACAAATGACCTACTTTTCCAGCCTTCTTATATTCTGATTGAAGATATCGGGATGACTTAAACATCATAAACTAAATCTTTTTTTTTCAACTATTGAGTCTCATCAGTGGGGGTTGCTACATAACTGGATTGAAGTGCAGCACCCTTAGACAGCTCAATGAGTCCGTCTAGTACACATCAATGTACTAGGAATTAACACTTGTGAGAGTATTTATCACGAATAATTCGCTAACCAAGACCTAACATGTAGGATTTAGAAGCACTCTTTTCGAGCGCATATACCAAACATATGGAAAGTTTCATATTATGTGTGAAATCCGATAATCCTGGATTCGTAGCCTAGCGGTCAAGAGCGCAAGTCAAGACAGAGAGCGACAGCTCGAATCTCTGATAAGTCAAATTTCGAAAGGAGAAGAGTTTGTAGTCAGAATTCTGATTATCTCGGAGCAACCAATAGGAGCAGAAAGCAATCGAAACTAAAACGGCTGCGGTAATGGGGTTGTTAGTAGTCAGGGGTATATGGAATTGGAAGTCATGACGGGAGGATTCTGTAGCTGGATTTGATGTGAAAGTCACCTTGTGTTACTTACCAACTATTAAATAGATAATTGAGCATTCACAACAGGATTAGCAGTCCGTATTTTAATCTATCTTTATGATCTCATACTACACAATTTACAATAAGCTTGTCAGAGAACATCTCGGACAATGCAGTTTCTAGTAAAAACGGATAATTTATAGAGATAATTTTAGAGATTATAATGAAAGGTTTCATATAATGGATAATTATAGTTTTATAATATAAACATTATAATATAATATAATCAATATAATATAATATTGTAATATATAATTACTTTATTTCGGATAATTTATAGTTTATTTATATATAATGGTAGTACACGAATGTACTGAGTAAACAACGATCTAGGATTTCTTACGAAATGGGGAATTTATAGAAAATGATGTTTCTTGAAAGACTGGACTTCGATTTACTATTTTCAGTCACCATGTCACTTCTAGACGATAACTTCAGCATCGGAATGATGAGTACCCCTCAATACTCATCAGTAGAATGAAGTAGCAACTGATTGATTCGGTTGCCTGTTTGACATTGTAAATTGAGGCGTTTCCGACACTTTGCTTAATTGGCTGAGGCTTACGCTCTTTACCAGATCCAATTTCTGTGCGGACTATCCTTAAACACTAGGTAGAGGTTGTTGCTGAATTGTCGCTGCACTCGTTGGATTCTTAATGGATACAGCATGTATAATGTTGGTGCATCGATGTACTGAGTAAACAACGGTCACTACACCATTATACACCAGTATACATGCTGTAGCCGTACTTAACTTCAGTGTGTAGGCTTCAAACTATGCGATTTTCTAGTTGTCATATTGTCTTATCCTCTATAATGCTATGATAAACTACACAGTAGCTAAGGCAGTTTCCATCTCAGTGCTCCGATATGTGGCGTAGAGCTCGATCCGCTGCACTGTTAGCTTTAAACTGTGAGCAGATTTAGTCGAGGGATTTAGTCGAACAGATTTAGAGAAGATTTAGTCGACGTTCCAATCTCATACTGCTGTAGCTAACGTATACATATAGTTTAAATTATATAGATTTAAATTATATATTAGTTTAAATCATTTCATCGTACTCATGTGTAAGTGAATTTAATTTATTTTGTATAAAAATACACCACACTTGCATCTCATCGTTTAAATTACAAACATTTAGATATAAGTATTATATAATAAATCTATAATTATAAATGTGAAATTTAAATTAAACTTTATATATTAAAGTTTGGAATATTTAATCTAACTAATAAGCAAAAATACACCGCATTAGCACGCTCATTTGGGAAATAACAAACATTTAAACAAATTAATATTAAAAAGTCTCTAAAAATATGAAATTTAAATTACTGTTTATTTATTTTGGTTCGCAACTATTAATTTTAAAAAGTAGCAATAAATATCTTATCACAAGTTTAAAGTTACTTTTCCATGTGCATTTAAAATGTTTAAGGAAAAGTGTAAAATTTTGGAAAATCTAAGGTGATTATGCTTCTTTCTGATAAGCCCACTTCATAATGCACTTGGTTCTTTTAAACAAACATGTACTTATTTAAATTGTGATTGAAAGATATGCTGTTCTGTTTTATTTAAATAAAAGAGTTTTCTTGGTAAATATACTTGTTTACATTGATTTCTAAAACGAAGCCAAGTTTAGACTAATTGTCTCCCCATTTGTATTTAAGCAAACAAGTGGTCAGTTTTAAATAGTCGCCATAGCACCATTGAATCTGTCACGTGCAATACTTGCTGTAATGTCATTCGGCAGTATTATAATTTGAAACAGCATATTGATATAAATGAAAACAGTATCAGACATTTTTAAAGAATACAACCTATATAAACCTGTACAATCCAAGTTTAATAGGGTGATTGTTCTTCAAATTATGACCAGAAATTTACTGCATTTGGTCATCTACCTTCTTTCTTTGCTTGGAAGTAACATGCATGTTATAAATATATATATATTTGAAAACGTGAGTTCACGGTTGTAAACCTGCTTCAGAACAGAATAAAGTCTATACACGTAGAGGCGCTGATTTGCGTAGTGATACGGTGAAGCTGTCTTTTGTCCTTTCGTCAAATTGAATTGCTTTAAATTGATCTAAATATTTCAAAATCAGGTCAAATGTGTAGCAGACGCTGTAGTTGATTTTAGTTGTCGAAGAAGACAAAGAATGATATTCATTTACTAAGGGCTGTCAATATTTCTAAAAATTATAGAATCGTAAATTATCTCAAAGAAAAGGTGAAATAGTTTAAATTTAAACAACGGCTGATGATACTCTGGATGTCTATTTGAAATGAAGATATCATTATATATCGTTACACGTATGTATTTATAGATAAAGCGTAAAACTAATTTACATTTTTAATGTTTTTGGTTCCTACTTGTATGGTTGCCTAGTTCTGATATTGCACTGTCGGTAACTTATTTGAGCAGAGGTGGCCAAATCATGGCGCATGCGCCACATGTGGCGCATTGGACAATGCACGATGGCGCATTATCTTTTTAATAAAGACGGGATTTTTCTTATAAAGTTGATAATAAAAATTTTCAGTTATTTTAAAATTATTTCCAAAAGTTAGTTTGAACAATTACTTATTAACGAAAACAAAGTTATATATATTTTTCAACATTTTTGATTGAAAAAAGGGAAAATACTTAAAAAATGTGTGGGTTCTTGCAACAAAAAATTAACGCGTTTGATATTCTCTGAAATTGGCGTTTTATCGAAAAGTGTTGGTCACCTCTGATTTAGAATATGTGAGAAATAATGAAATTATTGTAGTTTAACTTATATTTTATAAATATTATGTATTTAATCAAAATTAAATATCGTAATAAACTTATTACATTTTAAAAGATCGTCAACATTCATGGTCGTTATGTTTCTCCCAAATGCAATTAAAATTAGCATTTTGTGAGTAAAGCATGCCATTATATCTCAAACGCTTATAATAAATTTATTAATTTGATGTAAAAATAGATTTTGAAAAAATGTTCGAACCAGCAAATATAATATCAAAAATACTTTATGATTAATTTAGGTAATGTGCTTTCATTAATACATAGTATTTTTATAACCGATTTTGTATTATCTATAAATCAGTTCATAATAATACTGGGTTATAAATATTCTCTATAGGATTAAAATATTTCATCATCAGTGTGGCCTTGTAGCTACACAATTTCGACAGTAGTTGATCCTCAGTAAACCTCTAAAATGAATTCATTAAGCGACTTAATGAACCAACGCCATTAGCATTAGTACATTCTATGCATTTTATGTATTCCAGTTCAAAAATATTGTGTCTATGACTTACAAAAAAATTGATGTATTTAACTGAGAAAATTACAGTATAATTAAAATTAAATGCTTATTTACTCAAATATTTTCAATTTATTCAAATTGAAAATTTATTAATATTATTATATCAAATCTCTAAATATTAATTTACATCACATGTTTACAGAGGATATCATTTAATACAAAATATATTTTAAACAAATTTTAGATATAATTTAGAACAATGATTAATTTATATTGGCATAATTATTAATTAATTTATATTGGGATAAACTTGAACTAATATTCTTGAACTAATATTTATTAATTTTAAGCCTTGTAAATGTGAAATCAGCATTGAATGCCTCAGAAAATATTCCTCTGGTTGCTGCACGACATTAACATCACAGATATTGTTCCAATTCTTGATACAGCAGGACGCTACTAATCAGCCTGGGTGGGTATCATCGAATGCTGACCAAGACCTACATTTCACCTTTTACCCTTTGAGTACTGTGTGATATAACACAAACATTTTTGTGTCGAAAATGTCTATTTTATATTTATTTAAAAATTTAAATTCGGGTAAATTGAAAATATGACCGTTCTAACCATCGATGCTACATGTGTCTTTAATGGGCAAAACTATTTTATAGATGATTTCACGTACAATTTGTCTTGTATATGTGATCATTTGATATAGAGCTTCATGTAAAGTCCTCTCATTTTCCATTGTTCACATTTATCATATTAATTTGTATCTTACAACGTTTGTCACCGTTGTCTTCATTATGTGAATGATAAATATCTACAAGCTTTGTTTGCAAGACACTCTACAATTGGTCTTATTGCATTACCTTTGCTTAATTTCGGCTTGTAAATATTATTTGTTCCTACAATTATATGAGTGTTACATAATTTACTTTTACCAAATAAATAATGTACAAATAATCATATGCTTTTAATTTTTTAAGTTATATTATTTTTTAATTGTTTAATTTTTATTTTAATAAATGATAATTATCCTACTATTTATCTGAAAATTTTCTGATAAACATATTAACTCACATTGATAATTTATAAATAATTATCTGATAAGTTATTTATTAATGCCCACTGCAGCATCTCGGCTTTGGACTGAAAACAAAATTTTACAATATTTCACATAAATTGAAAACAAAACTAAATCAAATTGAAAGCAATTTAATTTGATTTGATTGTTAGCATTTAAATGCATGTAGATGTTGTTGATAGATTATAGTAGAATCCAATTTAGACTATCTATTTGACGAAAAGGTATGATGAACGAATTAGACGATTGAACATATGCGAGATAGATGGACTTTTAAGATCACAAAATTTGCAACAACAACATATTGAGCGTTCATGGCAGGGATGAGGAGTATGCAAAGTTTATGATAACCGTGATTTTCTGAAATGTTTATTTGAACGGCATTCGTCATTCTTTCGCAACGGGCTTATATGATTACTAAAAATTCACGAATACTATCAACATTTGAGATATTAATATTTTGTCGTTAATATTTGTCTTATAATTATTTTACAAATAATTATATAAATACTTTTTAATTAAAAATTAAAATTAATTTTTAATAAAAAATTAATAATTAATTGTTTGTTAATTTATTTAATTATTTAAATAAATTAAATTAATTAATTTAATTATTTGTTATTAATTTTTGTTATTATAATTTAAAATAATTAATTATTTAATTGATAATTTTTTAAACAGAGCAACGTTTCGAAAACGACAAAATTACTTGTTGTATTTGATTATATATTTTAAGATTATATATTTTATAAACCTTAATATTAAGGTTTATAATATTTTAAACAAATAATTTATTAATATTAATTTGAATTACAAAAGCCGACAAAATTACAAAATTTTTACAAAAGCCGAAAAATTACAAAATTTGAAAAATTACAAAAGCCGACAAAATTACAAAATTTGAAAAATTACAAAAGCCGACAAAATTACAAAATTTGAAAAATTACAAAAGTTGACAAAATTACAAAATTTGAAAAATTAAATTTAATTGATAATTTTTTAAACAGAGCAACGTTTCGAAAACGACAAAATTACTTGTTGTATTTGATTATATATTTTAAGATTATATATTTTATAAACCTTAACAAATATTAAGGTTTATATTTTTAAACATAATAATTTATTAATATTAATTCAAATGAATTTTACAAAAGCCGACAAAATTACAAAATTTGAAAAATTACAAAAGCCGACAAAATTACAAAATTTGAAAAATTACAAAAGCCGACAAAATTACAAAATTTGAAAAATTACAAAAGCCGACAAAATTACAAAATTTGAAAAATTACAAAAGCCGACAAAATTACAAAATTTGAAAAATTACAAAAGCCGACAAAATTACAAAATTTGAAAAATTACAAAAGCCGACAAAATTTGCTGTATTTGATTATCTATTTTAAAGTAGAAAAATTATATAAATTTATATTTTTAAACACAATAATTTAATTAATATTAGTTTATTTGAATTAATATTAATATTATAATTTCCTGTTACAAAATATAAATACAAAAATATTCGTGTTTAAGAAAATATTGTATGTTAATAGATTTATATTAATATAATATAAATTTAAATATGTTTGTTGTGTGGCTCGAACTATTACGTGACAACTTGAAACAACTTAACGGACTTTAATTAAGTTATATATCATTTTATTTTTCAAAATCCAATTCGCTTTGTAAATTTGATTATTAATTTTATATATTTTTTAATTTGCAAATTTATTAAATATGTTATACAATTCAATTAAGCTTTCCTTTAATAAAATCCCAGCGAATTTAAATTTATATTGAAAAAAATTTCCTTTGTATATCTCTAACCTACAAAATTAAGTTCTCTTTGCAAATAAGAACTTAAGTTCTCCTTTCAAAGTGATAGTACAATATGTTGTGCTCTTTCAATGCACAGAAAAGCTCTCCTAAATTTGTAGATACCTTAGTAGGTGTAACATACTTTTATACTGACAGTGTAAATTGTAAAAGCAAGCAAAGGAAATTTAACAATTTCTGTTGTTGAATGTCAATATTTCTTTATTTAAATTACAAGCTTATAAATGAAAGCTTTAAATTTCAAAATGATAAAGATTCAAGGTAATGTGAACTATCTAAAAATTTATTTTAATTAAAATGTGCTTCAAGTCTTACAACTTGAAATTTAAAATGATTGGCACTACCAAAGTTGAACGATTTTCATTTAATATGAAATATTAAATGAATAATATTTTCATATCTTTTATGATTATCTTTCATGAAGATATTTATCTTATATTTCATTATCTTAGAAGCGAATGTTTTTCACATCTAAAAAATAATGTTTTGCAATCAAATTTTTTTTCATTTCCACAGAAAGATCTGACCACGTACTGTTTACAAATTAGATACAAAGCGAAATTTAAAAATGCGAAAATTATTTTTGAAAATATGATGCGATAAAGTTTAGTCAGAAAATAAAAACACTAGTATCGAACTTTTGAATCAAGCATTCAATACGATAAAAAAATAATTTTGTATTTATTAAAAATAGTGCATTTTAGCTAATTTTGTACGGTTACCAGAGACAAAATTACAAAATGTAATTTTTAGATACAAGTATGCAATTATCACTTTAATTTTCAACACGGAAAATTACAAACACTTTATTAAACAAAATAAATTTTTATTAACGCTATATTAACGTTTTCTATTGATTGAACAGGAGAAATGAATTTATTCGTTAAAAGTTGGGACCGCTGTTGAGGATTCTGGTATACGAATTCAGCCATATATGACTTTAAAAGTAATCAAATTGACTCAACAACAGATTTATTGACGTTTCGGCCGAAGCCTTTTTCAATTATTTTAATTTGCTATATCAAGAAAATTGTTTTAACCAGTATATAATTAGCAGAGGCTTTATCAGGTGTAGTTAGCAGCACACACTTTTCCTTATTTATATTGAATCCAAAAGCAGATCCGTGTTCGCATAGAAATTTGAATGAATTGTAGATTTGATTAGGTTCACCGACTAAATTATCATTATCCGCGTACCAGAATTGATTGATACGAGGGAATTTGTCTTCGATGCCTTTACATAGCGATATGGTTGCTACTGCGTAAGCAGACATTGCTAGTACATCGCTCTGTGTGAAACCTTCGTAAGATGTTATAAATTAAAGACTCACTTCCGCGTGTAAGCGATGAAGATAGAAAATAGTCAGTTTATATACAAACATGTCAGTTTATTATTGTACTTATCGAGCTAGTCGTCATCCATTACGAGGACGAAAGTGTGCAGTTGTGGGAACGTTACGAAATGACGATATCGAATCTACCTTGCCCAAACTGCATGTAGAAAGAACTGAACATGAAAACAGATGGAGAAGGTCACAACACGGAAGTCCACAGAAACGACAGCAACAGTCAGAATTTCTCGAATGACAAGGCAAGCTGATCATACAAAATTTTTCATGGTAACCATGAGTAGATATTCTCCAAACAAGCGGTCGGTTTGCATTAAATGGCATTTTTCAATTGGTCTGAAGAAATACCGGAGTGCAATAAATAGCAGGATCAAGTTTTGCAACAGTAATCTGCGTATTGCTGATATGGATCAAGAGTGCCGGTGTTATAGGTAAATTAAAAGAATTTGCAAAGTTATACGCACATGATGGGAGTTGAGATAACGCTGACACTAATGTCGAAGAGATCATGGGTGAGAGTCCTGTAATACGTTTAATATACCTCAATTGAAGCGAATCGAATTTGCGGAAATTAGCAGTATTAAGATCAAGCCAGATCGCCTGTATACTATATGTCAATATAGGAAGGATCATCACCTTAAAGAATCTTAGGGCACAGTCGAAGGACAAATTACCTATGTTTCTGAGGGAATACATTCATTCAGTTGCCTTGACACACTTGTTAGAAATATGTTTCGAGAATGTCCATTTCGAATTTAAAACAATACCAAGGTAGGAATACTCACAACAAAATTCAAAATTGCCATTTCGATATTGCATTGAGTCATCACCGCATAGACGGCCACAATTCCTGAATTTTATAGCTCGGGACTTATCTAGATTTATCACTATAAAATTTTGTGTGGAGTAGGTATCTTGACGATTCAATGACATTGCTGCTTAATCAATATCATGAAAAAGTATGACTAAGTTATCTGCATACATTATGCAGCTGGATCTACCGCTTGGACAAACAAAGGTCACTAACGAATAGCGTGAAAAGCAGTGGACTTAAAGGATCCCCTAGTAAAACCCCTCGATTTGGATCAAATGTTGTGACAATTACAGTCCATCCGAAATACGAATTTTATTAGGCGACAATATGGCGGCAGGTAGTTTAAACATTGGATCGCGTATGTAAAACTTGAAATGAAGCTTGCTTAGTAAGCGAGATCGATTTACAGAGTCAAACGCCTTTGCAAAATCAATAAATAACGCATACATGCATGATATTAATATTATTATGCATTAATATTATTATATTAATATAACTAATATAATTTAATTAGTTTAAAAACTAGGCAAGGAAGAGAAGAAAATTTTACAATATTATTTCAAACGTTTCAGCTTAAGAAAAGCCTTCGTCAGTGTCTGTGCAACATTACAAAAACGGTTTTTGTAAACCGTTTTTATTCATAGAATAAAAATTACTTTAATAATTTGAGATAACAATTGAACAATTCAAATAAACAATTATGTTTATTTGAATTTAATTTATATTTAAATTAAATTTAAATATAACAATTACAGACAGTTTATTTTTAGGAATATTGTTATTGTACTATTGAGATTGTTTTCACATTTTTATCATATTTGTTTAATTACTTGGATGTAGGTATTTAAAAATCAGAACATTGTCTAATGGTTTCGAAAAGTTATGTAAGAAGACAAATTTATGATATATTCATGTAATTTTATGTATCATATTGAATAGAAATACACAACAGATAGGCATTTAATTTTTACTATCAAAATATTTTTTAATATCATTCATATTCTGAAATTTTTCGATATTTTTGAAATATTGCAACAATTTGAATGAGTCGTTATTTAAATTTAGGAATATCTTGTATCCTTACAATTTATATAAAAATGATTAATTCGGATCTTTTACATCGTTTTGGATTGCTATCTCAATCAATAGATATTAATTACGACTGTGGTCTACCAAATCCAATTATCTCAACAATTCGATTTCAAAATTTGACAATCTACGTTAGCAAAATGCTAGTTCTTCTTCGGTATAGAGGCAAAATATCCGTTGAAGGTCATACTATGAAGATTAATAATTTGGATGAATCACTTGTAGGACAGTATACAATCCTGTTTGTGTCGACAGGAGATAATGGTAGTGCAGTTGAGATCACTGCTTCAGTATCTGCAATACAAGGTATTGATTTTAAAATATTTAAATAATGCATAGCATATATCATAACTTTAAACATTTGGTTTAAAATATAAAATGATGATATCATTTGATGTCGTATTTTAAAATGAATAAATAAATTAATAAATAAATTCGAATAAATTACGGATCAGATAAAATACATATTGCAATTAGATTATATAGATTTACCTGTTATTAAGAATCTAAGTAGTGAATATTAAATATAATTTTAAGATTAGAACATTGAATTGATATTCATTGAATTGATGTAGTATAAATATTGACGTAATATAAATAAATATTGTCGTATAAACATTGAATTGATGTCGTATTTTAAAATGAATGAATATTAATTCGAATAAATTGCGGATCAGTTAAAATAAATAGTGCAATTAGATTCCATGGGTTTACTAAAATATATGTTTCGATATATTGATGATATTTGTGTATTTAACTCTAATAATTTTTATTCAATAAGTCAACAATAGCCTTATTCTTAAAAAAACTAATATTAATGATAACATGCTCCATTTCCCAATAGGCATACATAACAATAATGTAACCAAGGCACCTTGGGCCAACGTCGATGACATTAGGAAAATATACGGCAGAATCAGACCAATTTGAAGACCCACTAATCTTTCTGTAATCCATTGTTTAGAGGTAAAAATGTACTACCATTTCTCTTCAGATGAAACTAATTGCTGACGACCTAACGATTTGTGTCATTTAAAAGATCAGCTGCTAACAACAATGGTTTTATCTGCGTGAAATGTATAAAGAAAATCGAATTAACGAAACACTGAAATATTTGAACATACTTTTGCACGATCATTTATAAGTACGAAATAATATAATACATAAATACCGAAATATTACGTATTGTGAACTATATTTTTATAGCGTACTATAAAGAATAGTACAGAAATGATTATTGGCTTTCTTCAAGACCATTTAATAATTAAATTGATACATATTTTAAAGTAGGTTACTATATAAATAAAATAAAAAATGGTAAAATATGTAAATGATTAAAATATTATTAAGAATAATTTAAATTTGGAATAGATTTCCAGAGCTGAAATTAAATCTGTTAAATGTAAGGATGTTATACTGCTTTGTGTATGAATTCTAAACATATGTCTGCAAACCAGTGTACGAATATCGTCACGAAACAGTTGCAAAACGATCTAACCACAAATATCAGCCTGCGACTACGTGGCGCAGGCACTGATCACTAACGTTTCAATATGCTGTAATATTTAGATGGTCTATATGGAATACAACTAATCGTTGAAAAATTGAACGAAATTTTCCTTCGAATTCACAGACTCCTTACCGGTCTACATTTTTCGAAATAGATTTCTAGAGCAAATCATTTAATCTGTAAAATGTAAGGATGTTATACTTTTCTGTACTTCAATCCTAAACATGTGTCTGCAAGCTAGTGTACGAATATCGTCACGAACCAGTTGCTACATAATCTAACCACAAAAATCTACCAGCGCCTACGATAGTTCTGAGTTTATGTTCAGGACTTAGGCACTGAGAAATAACGTTTCAATATGCTATAATACTTGCATGGTCTATAAGGGATCCAGCTAGTAGTTGAAAAATTCCCCGAAACTCCTGCAAATTTATAGACTCCTTACCAGTCTCGTACAATTTTCAACTATTTCAGACGCCTACTTAAAATTGCAGCACAGAGCAGTATAACATCCTTACATTTCACAGATTAATGACCTGCTCTGGAATTCTATTTCGAAAAGTGTTAGACCGGTGAAGAGTCTGAATATTCGCGGGAGTTTCGTGCAAATTTTTCAACGACTAGCTGGATTCCTTACAGGCCATCCAAGTATTACAGCATGTTGAAACCTTAGGGCTCAGTGCCTGCGCCCTGAAGATCCACTGAGTACTATCGTCGGTGCAGGATGATGTTAGTGGTTAGATAGTGTTGCAACTGCTTCGTGTCGATATTCGTACACCAGTTTGCCGACGCATGCTTAGGATTGAGGCACAGTGCAGTATAACAGCCTTATATTTCACGAAATTAAATCCTTAAGGCTCTTACCAAATCTTAATTATAATAAATAATAAATTGTCTATTAATCAGCTCAAAGATTAGTTGGTATAAAAACTCTTGACTTATAAAATATCCGAATTGTAGAAAATTTTAATGTTATGACATTTACATTTTTTATTTATGTATTGTACAAAATACCCAGATTCTGTTAACTGATTTGAATAATTTAGCCCCTAATCGTGTCATTATAAAATTAAATGATTATAATTAACATAATCATCGTAACTACTTTTAATGACTTTATCATATATAGTGTATAATATCATATATAATTATCATATATATGTATATTTAAATAATAATTGATGCAAAAAAACAATTTAAACAATTATCTAAACAATTTAAGATAATTTGTAATCTCGCAGCTATAAAAAGTAATTATTTAGTCGTCATTGCTTATCAATGAACTGTCACTAGTCCTTTCGACGGGCAATCAATATGAAATGATAGAAATTATAAATTATGAAATCGTTGAATCCTTCATTTACAGCAGTTTAGTAATTTACCCAAATATATTTTATATAAATATATTTATAGAACATTACTATTAATAATGTCTTATGCTACATTTAAACGTATGTTCTTTTATGTGGTTAATATATAAATACATAATAAAAACTTATGTTTTGAATATATTTACCATTTTGTATAGTTTTGCAGAAGCAAAACTATTATCTCATCTGCAACATTTTACATTTTTTATGGTGATACAAAAAATATTAATGTTATTAAAATTTGAATTTCCGTTGTGTTTAGATTTGACTATACAATACACTAACAGTTTACATCAGGATTCGCGATTATCACCTAACCGGCCGACTTGCACTTCTTCACTTTTGGTAACTGAATCGACAGTTGATACAATGATTGAAATATTAAAATTAAAATGGGATTTGTATTCAAGTGAAAACCTTTTAATTGACGATCAAGTTTTTCAAGGAATGGCAGCTGCATCAACTTCTCCTGTTCGAGACAGTGAACTGAAAATATTCCTTATGAGAAACATAGTGGATTACAATTTCACTCGATATGATAATAACCGTAAGATGAGATGCGCTTTGCAAGACAATTA
Source organism: Pomphorhynchus laevis (assembly GCA_012934845.2). Classification (NCBI taxonomy): domain Eukaryota; kingdom Metazoa; phylum Acanthocephala; class Palaeacanthocephala; order Echinorhynchida; family Pomphorhynchidae; genus Pomphorhynchus; species Pomphorhynchus laevis. The sequence continues at coordinate 324,034 of WNNJ02000108.1, read as the reverse complement.
CAATAACTCACTTTTGTCAAAGGAAGTGTCATTAATTGTTAATTGTAAGTACTTGTTTAGTTCAATTTAAAAGTAAGGCTGTTAAATGTATATCTTAATCTACTAAAGAATTTAACACAATTTATTTTGGGCCGACAATTTATGTACTTTTAGAGCAGCTGATTCCTAATTATAGATAAGAGAAGAATATTTATCGGACATGCTGTGCTACAGCGTAATTTATGTTTTTCGGATCTTTACAAGTGCGGGCATGTTATAACAATCTTTCACACAGAGGTCTACCAGTTTGTCTTACGTAGGTATTGTTTCAAGTTGAACAAGGTATTTCATAAAATACACCAAAGGTCTTTCTCTACGGTTTTCGTTCGAATCTGTTGACACCTCTACGAGTATATGGGCAAAGCTTTTTGTCTGTATTATTGTTCAGAGACCTACATGCTCTCTCCAGTTTACCTTGTGATTGTTCTACTGTAGACGGAATAAACTCTCTCTATTCTATTTATTTCAGACGGAACGATATTATTATTTTGGTGCCTAACAGAATCTAATGTTCGGTTATTTATGTGAGAGGAAAACTTCTATCTAGGAACATTTTGGAAACATCTTCATCCTCGGTGTCACGTCAAGATTTAGTGCTGCAATATTTTGATGACCTTAAGAAAAGTGAACAGAAGGCCGACAATTTATGTGCTTTTGGAACAGCTGATTCCCAATTATAGGTAAGAGAAAGATATTTATCGGACATGCTGTACTACAGCGTACTTTATGTTTTTCGGATCTTTACAAGTGCGGGCATGTTATAACAATCTTTCACGCAGAGGTGTACTAGTTTGTCTTACTTGGGTCTTGTTGCAAGATGAACAAGGTATTTCATAAATTACACCAAAGGTCTCTCTCTTCGGTTTTCGTTCGAATCTGCTGACACCTCTACGAGTATAAGGGCAAAGCTTTTTGTTTGAATTATTGTTCAGAGACCTACATGCCCTCTCTAGGTTTACCTTGTCATTGTTCTACTGTAGACGGAATAAACTCTCTCTCTATTCTACTTATTTTAGACGGAACGATATTACCTTTTTGGTGCCTAATAGAATCTAATGTTCGCTTAATTATTGTGAGAAGAAAATCTCTATCCGGAAACACTTTGGAAACATGTTTAACCTGGCGGTCACGTCAAGATTTAGTGCTGCAATATTTGGATGACCTTAAGATATGTGAACGGAAGTCCGACAATTTATGTGCTTTTGGGGCAGCTAATTCCCAATTATAGATAAGAGAAGATACAACAGGTTTCCGATATAATACCGTGTTAAATTCCAACTCAACACGTTGAAAAGCTACATCAAAAAAATATTTCTCTGTCTATCTGCCATTGTATATGGTGGTCATACGCATTAAGGTCTGTCAACATTATCATTATTTGTGTACCCTCGGATATCATAAATACATGATCAACATATCGGCACCAAAATGCAAATTTGTCGATAGTAGAAGCAGCGTATAATTTCCAGTTTCTCATGTATATTTCGGCCAGGGTTGGTCTCAACGAGCTGCCCATTACAACGCCATCTATTAGATCATAAATATTTATTAAATACATAAATAGTGAAATACTTAAATTTAATACTTAATATAAAATAATTAAATACTTAAATTAAATACTTAAATTTAAATGCTTTATACCGTAGAAATATATAAAAAGTGCAAGGCATATATGTAGCTATAGTTTAGAAATTTGCACAATCACATTCTGAAGAAGGCAGTATCGCCGAAAGCTAAAACTCGGATTTGTACAATTAAATAAAGAAAATAATTTTGATCTTTACCTTTTCCGGTTTATTTTACTTACAATACTTATATATACAGTTTGTGTTAAATTTTAAAAAAATTGCATTCTAATAAGTTGTTTATTTCTTACAAACTTTAATCTTACAACGCTATCTTAGTTTATCCAGAATTGGATCAATTATCCGAAGAAACAATAGTCTTACAAAATTACACAGGAACAGATATCATTATAAATTGTGGGATTAGTAGCTTACCAGTGGCACAATACACATGGCGGCATATTATTCCAAAATCTGAGGAATCAGCTGAAATCGTGCAAAAAATTGGTCATGAACGTCAAATTGTATTTCGGCAAGAGCTGCCCGGCGTTTATAATTTAAGCTGTACTGCTGATCAAGATTCAAAACTGTTAACACAGTACGTCGTCATAAATTTAACAAGTAAGAATGTTTCATTGCGTGCTCTAATTTTTAAACATTTCAATATCAAGGCAATTTACAATCATTGTTCGGCAGAGAAGGTCTATTTTCCAGTAAGTATTTAATTTACATCACTTTAATGCATTAAGTAAATTTTCAAAAATAGCCATTTGATATATTTTTAACATATAAATTATATATAATTTAATAAAATCATATTATCTTAACTATTTATTAGCCATATAGAATTATATATAAATATAATAATATTTTATATTAATTAAATTTGATTGATTTACAAAAGCTTACTTTTATTTCACACATTAATTTAACGTTTTCCCAAATTATCTAATTATAATGACTAAATCATAATTATCAAATTATTCGTTTTTCTTAAATTTATCTAAAATAATATTTGTATAATAATTTAGTGTTTCAAATGCATAAATGAATCGAGTATTTTGGAATGATGATAAGTAATCTACATTGTAAACAGCTGCGTTATTAAATTCCAGCAATGCTCGTAATGCCACCACATAGGGGGATACAAACCATATAAATTATCTCTGTTTAGCTTAATGCGTATTATGTACTACCTTTCCAAGATCTATTCACTTGGAAGTTTTAATCTAATTTTAATAATTCATTGTCGATTTATGCATTTGATTACATTTCGTAGTTTTCTCATTTTTAAATATTACGTAAAGGGTGAATTTACTATAATTTATTTTTGAACTTCATTATTCATTTTATGATATTAGTCAAACAGGTTGAGTTTAAAAAATTATATAGTATAATAATTATATAGAATACAATTCTAATGGATGCTAACTCCCTTTAGAATATTATAACACTCTTTAGCAGCCTTTATTGTATTAAAGGGTGCGAGCACCTATTTATATACAACCTTTATTGTATTTAAGGGTGTTACACCCTTTATTTATATACTCCCTTTATTTATATACACCATTTTATTTATATACACCCTTTATTTATATATAGAGTGTTTTATAAATTTATATAACAAATAAATATTTAAATATATTTAAATATATTAAATATTATAAAATATATAAAATATATTATATATTTTAATATATTTAATATATTTAAATTTTAACATTATATAAATATATTGTAAAATATATTTAAATTTTAAATTGTAAAACATATCCCTATATATTTAATACCCTTTAGCACCTTTTATTGTATTAGATGGTGCTAACATTGACATTTAAGGTGTTCTCTATTTATTTTTAATTACTGTTAGTGAGCATGTGGATATTTAAAAGTATAAATATTATATAAAATATTATTAAATATTAAATATTATAAAAATATTATTAAGTATTATTAAGTATTAAATATTATAATATTATATTATAATATTTAATATTATAATTATAAAATATTATAAATATTATTAAGTATTTTATATTAAAAGTATGAATACCCGATGACTGATTTGTCTTAAAAAAAAGAACGAAAATCACCAAAATAAATGACGCTGCCAAAATGTCAAATGTGGTACTCAAACACAAGTTTTGAAAACGTTGAATTTAAATTTTTATTATCTTTATTGAACTTACTAGATGGTGCTGGTACAAACGATATGTTGATTAACTGTAAACCCTTATAGTCAATAAGCTCACTTTACAATCACATGTACCTCGATGTTAAAGCTTCTTTATGTCCACACAACCTTTTCATGTTAATGGGGATATCGAAAATTGTATTCTGGACTCTATAAAAAAACAACTATACTCTGTCATGCAATTAAGGATTCGCTAACATCAGTCGCATGGACTAAGATATTTATTGCTTAAACTATTTATTGTTCCATCGGTTAGTTATTTGCAACAATATCATGATCTGGAAGAAAATAATTTTACTTTTTTCTGTTAAAAGTGGTCAAAATATAACAAAATAAAATTAAAACTTATGACACAAATAAACAACTAAGCTACAGGTCATTCAATGTCACGATCAACAATTCGCTGCCTGCATTTTGCTTATCAGTTTGAAATTATAACTTTTGTATTGAAAAATTTTAATAAAAACTCAAAGTTTATTTATCATCTTAAAAGATAGGCAATGCAAAAATAACAATTGGAATTGTTTACACTTAAAAGGTGATCTTAAAAGTGTACTTAAGGACCATTAGCAAACACTGTAGGCTAGCTTTTGGTAAGGAAACATTTTGGCATCTCATTTACTGTTATACCATTAATGACGTAGATTATTGTTTCAATTTCGACAATTTCCGCTATCCGATTTCTTATAAATTGTAACTGATTTCATCTAAATCTTTAATCTAAATGTCAATTTCTAGCGGATAATTTCTAAATATGAATTTTCTACTGCAAGCATATACATTTTGTAAGTGAAATCGATTAATTTATTAATTCATTTGACATTACAAAATTAATTTTTTTAAGTTAAACAAACATTTAAAGCAAAAAGTAGCAATTTATAGTTAACATTAAAATTAATTAAGGCTGACATCGCAAGCATTATTTAATTGAAGCAAACATTATAGATTGTAGTTTGATATTACAGTCGTAGATCATCTGTAATTTCTTAAAATAATTCTGATAGTTACATTTTCGATAAATGCATGTTTTATTTTCTAAATAAAACATGCATTATAAATACATGATAAATAAATACTAATAAATAATAAATAAATACGTTTTATTTTTAAACAAAACATGCCAAAAAACAAAACATGCATACAGCACAAAATTAAACAACATGAATTTTGAAACAAACTGAAAAGAAAAAGGGAAAAGTAAAAGCAAAATCATAGAACAAGTGATAAACACATACGAATTGAATAATTAAAATAATGTAATAATAGAAACCAAAACAAAATACTAGAACAATGAGAAACAAACAAATTGAAAAATTAGAATATAGTAATATTAGAATATTACTATACTCTAATATAGTAATATTCGTTTGTTTTTTTCTAATTGTATTATTATTTTGTTTTGGTTTAGATTAAATTATAATTTATTACTCTACTTTTACATTATTTCAATTCTTCAATTCTTATGTTTTATCACTTGTTTTATGATTTTGTTTTGATTTTATTTTATGATTTTGTTTTTTCTTTTTTCTTTTGTGTGCTTTAAAATGTGTATCGTTCAATTTTTTGGTATATTCTTTGTTTTTCGGCATTTTCTTTTAAAGTAGAAATGCGGGACACATCAATGCTTGTATTTTTGAATAAATGTTGAAAAACAAATTTTCGTGACATTTAAAAATTTAAGCTTTAATTATTTTAATCTTTATTTAAGATTTATTTTTAGGCTTTATTATTAAGCTTTATTTTTAAGCATTACTTTAAACCAAAACAAAATAATAATACAATTAGAAAAAACAAACGAATTGAAAAATTTAAAATAATGTAATATTGGAATAATTAATTATAATTTAATTTAAGGTTGAGATTATATTTATTATTAAGCAAATAATGAGGTTCTTTAATAAAATACGCTTCTTGAATAATGCGAGATAACAAGTTACTTTCAAATGATAAAATAGATGCATTTTCAAAATCAACGGAATAATTCAAACTCACAAAATACTGAGCAAAATACGTTTTGCTTAGTATTTTCTGTTAAAAATGTGCACTTTGTTAATACAATTATTTTTTATGTTATTGTTAATACACTTTGAAAAAAATCTGAATTCCACTTGTTACTAACAAAATGTATTCCTATATGATATAATCGTTTTCAGGGCTGTTTATGTTTATCCGCTAAAGATGTAAACTAAGCCTACTTAAAACCAAAAAACGTAAACCACGTTTCAGTAAATTATGTATGATAGCCTTTTCTCTTTCACAAATTAAGTGATAGTTAGAACAGATAAGCCTGCAACGTAGGTAATGTGACGTAGCAGAGGAAACCAGCCATTTAGTTGGAACATTTGAGGTTCATGAAGCTATACCTGTCGTTGTACCAACTTTTTGATAGAAACCTGTTTGAAGAATAGAAGAATTAATCCGTTTAAGCAACACATCGATAAAAGGTATACCCATGTCATATTCAGGATAAATACACCACTGAATTCGAGAATCCTTAGCATTTAGCGTATGGGTAAGGAAATTTTATGTAACGCAATTCTGAGCAATCAAAATACATAGTCAACATAACTAAACTACCTGACAACTCCATCAATACAATTGACAAATTTAATTATTCAATTTGTATGTTTTTATCACTTGTTTTATGATTTTGCTCTTATTTTATTTCATGATTTTATTTTTTTTTGTTTTAAAATGTGTGTTGTTCAATTTTTGGTGTATGTTTTTTGTTATTTCCTTTTTTTTAAATTGAAATGTGGAGCACATCAATGCTTGTACTTTCGCATAAATGTTAAAAAAACTATTTTTTTAACATTTTATTTTAATCCTGATGATAGCAGGATTAAATCCTGATGAAATGTTGATTTAATCCTGATGAAATGTTGAATTTTTTCAAATAAATAAAAATTATTTTCTTTTTATTTTCTTGTTTTTACTTGTTTCTTATTTTTATTTTCTTTGATATTTCCTTTTCCAATAAAATTATATAATTAACTTAATAATATTTTACTGTGTATTTTGTGCTCTTAAATATATTCATATTTTATATTTTCGATTTGGTAATTTTTTGTATGCTTTCTACATTCTATTTTTAGGGTCATTCTACATTATTGCTGGATGCTTAACTGTAGCAGTCTGTCTAATTGTGATTATAATTGTAACGACTATTGTGTTCTTACAATCACGTGGAAAGTCGAAAAACGCCCATCAATCAGGTGAGAAGTATGTAAATTACATAATACAAATTATATTTTTACATTTTCGAAAAGTTTATATTTCAACCTCCATTATTATAAATTAATCAGATTATAAAGTTTTATTTTATTATGAAACGAACGATATATTTTTATCAAAGGTAGTATTGGTGAAATATTCAATAATTTAATTATAAATTATAATATATAATGTTAAATTTATTGTTTCGATATTATACTTGGTTACAAAGAAAAATAAAATAAAATCCAATTTATAGTATCTAATAAAGATATTTTATATTATCACAATATAGATATTAAAACCACGTATTAAGTACTAAATGGGATATTTAAAAAATAATGATTAAAAATGGTCAGTAATTAGTTGTATTAATAGTTATGATTTTAAAATAATATTTATTTAATCAATATAATTAAGATATTTTAGAACTATAGAACTATAATAATTAAGTTCTATAATTACACAGTTCTGCATAGTTCTATAATAAAACAGAACTGTGTATTCGGTAGTGCACAGTTAAGTACCCACTTAACTGTGTACATTTAGTATATACAGTAAAATACGACTTAATTGAATTAACATTTAGTAAAATACGTTTTTTTTAAATTAAAAAAACGGTTAGTGATTTAACTATATTTTAATGAAATATAAAAATGTGATAAAGCTTGTTTTTTAAATTTTCGAAGATCAGAAACAATAATAATTTTACTTTCGTACAATTCCTAAAATTCAACTTTCACGGAAATTATTATAAATGCAATGTTGAAAAAGCTAAAACGTTTGAACAAAAGCTTGAAAATTACAAGCTTTTGTTACATGCTTACAAGTGCCCGGTGTTAGCGCAAAAATCTTTGAAGGAGATCGATGGGTTAAGTTTACGCCTAACTTGATAAACCTGCTAAATTTCTTTTTGCCTGTTAGGGACTAGCGGTGGACTCGCTGACCTTATGTCCTAATGTTCTTTGTCCTCAATCCATTCACTCGTTCTAGGGGACTTCAATATCCGCCTAGACTGCCTCTCTTCCACCGAGTCAATCCGGTTCATCAACATTCTATCCAACTACAATTACAAACTAATCTCCACTGCCCCCACACATATACTTGGTGGGGCACTCGACATCATCGCTGTCCCCGATCATTTTGCTGCCTACACCTCACTGTCCATCTCTGATCCTGGTCTATCCGATCACTTTCTTATCACCCTTGATCTCACTCGCAACCACACCCCTCCTCACACACCTACAATTCTACGTCGCCCTTGAAGAAATCTTGACCTCTCCCTTCTCCGCTCTGCCTTACTCAAATCGTCTATATCCTATCCAACAACATCATATTCATCTCCTCACGATCTCGCCTTTCTTTTCGACTCCGAACTCACATACATTCTCGATATTCTCTTGCCCTTCAAGTCTCACCCACACCGTCGCTTGCACCGTGCTCCATGGTTTGACATCCAGTGCCTACTCTCAAAGCGTCGACTCCGTCATGCTTTTCGAGTATATCACCGCTCTCTCAGACGTGATTTCCGCTCGATCACTCCGTCTTTCCGTGATTCCTATCTTGCTCATTGGCGGTCTCACCTCTACGTACTACGTACCAAATGCAACTCCTTTTGGCAGTATAAAATCATCACTTCATTCAACACTAAGACTCTATGGAATACTTTTAACTCAATCCTTGCTCGCTCCTCTCCGCCGTGCAACATCAATCCGCATGATTATTCGTCATTTCTCCAGAGCAGAGTATCCACGTTGCTCTCTCACAGCCCAGTCTCCATCTTATCAAACTCGTCTCCGCCTAGCCTCATTCTCCCGGAACTCTTTCATCTTATCCCTGTCTCACCTTCCGAAGTCTTATCTGTTTTCATGTTCTTGCCCAGCAAAACCTCACCTGCCGATTACTTGACAACCCACATACTTAAATCCATATGCTCATCGATATCCCCTTTTCTCACAACCTTGTTTAACTCGTCTATCCGCAGTCGTATATTCCCTTCACACTGGAAATCCGCAATCGTTCGTCCCTTCCTTAAGAAACAATCGCTCGTCCCCTACCGTCCTTCTAGCTATCGCCCCGTTTTACTACTCCCTACTCTTTCTAAGCTCTTAGAACGCCCCATCTTAATACAGATCGACGCTTATCTCTCGTCATCCAATCTGTACCCTCCTTTCCAATCCGCTTTCCGCTCTAATCACTCCACAGAAATCGCCTGCATGAAAGTTTACAACGACTTACTCATTTCTCGAGATAAAACTCTATATAGTGTTCTCATCTCCCTCGACCTCTCCTCCGCCTTCGACATTGTCGACCACTCCGTCCTCCATTATCGCCTTCGTTATGATTACGGCTTTTCTTCTTACTCCGTAGCATGGTTTACCTCATATCTATCCGACCGTTCCTTTCGCGTCTGTTCTAATTCATCATCCTCCACTCCCATCCCTATCTTTTGCAGGGTCCTACAATGTTCAGTCCTAGGTCCCCTGCTTTTCTCTCTTCTGCTTGGCGATCTCTCTCCGTTTATCAAACCTTTTTCCTTTAACGTCATGCAATACGCCGATGACATCCTCATCTATGCTCATGCACCCGCACATCGCATATACAATATCGGCAATTCTGCCTCCAACTGTCTTTCTTCTATCTACGAACGTCTCTCCAATCTTCATTTTGTTCTAAAACCCGACAATTCTAAAATAATGTGGATCCTCCTCCGTAAACCAAACATATCTCCTCCTACTGTATATTTTGCCTCATCGATCATCCCCATAGTCCACAATCTCATTTTCTTAGGCTTCCATTTCGATGATCACCTTTCCCTTAAACCCTTCGTCTGTGACAAGATCCGCTCATCTAACTTAATTCTTTGTGACATCCGCCGTATCCGCCCCCTTATCGACTTTCGTTCTTGTATGTCTCTTCTTTCATCGCTTCTTTTCCCTAAAATCGATTACTGCCTTAGCCTTTTCGCCAATTCTCCAAAATCCATCATCCTACCCCTACAACGAATAATCAACACCGCCGTTCGAGTGCTCTTTCGTCTCCGTCGCTTCGACCACACATCCACATATTTTGCCCAACTCTCCTGGCCCACCATCCACATCCGCATCAAACTCCGCCTTCTTCTCGTTAACTTTCGTCTCATCGCTGTCGGCTCCCCATCGTTCATCAACCTTCCTTTCTTAGACGATACTCGCCCCACCTCGCTATCGCTTCGTTCCTGTCATACCCTCTTACTCCACGTTCCTAATTACTCCAACAACTACGGTCTCCGATCCTTCCTCGTCGCCGCCTCACTCGCCTGGAATCAACTCCCTCTCGACGTCCGCCGCGCTCCCTCCTTTATCACATTCAAACACCTCCTTCGTTCATACCTTCTCGACACACGATTTACATTTTTGTTTTGTTGTGGTCATGTAAGCGTTCGCTGGCACGCATTTGCCACGTTAAATAAATCTTTTTTTTATCAAATATTGATATTATTTCAAATAAGGTCGTTGCACAATGTTTTATTTAATTTCTTTCATTTGGCCAAGTCGAAAGACGCAGTGCCCTAATAAATTTCCTCTACATTATTAGTTTTATTAGGCAAAAGATCTAACACTGAACCTTCATTACGTCTATATTTTTTGAATTAGAAATTGGTTTCAGAATGTTTATGTTGTATATAATTTTAAGTATAAGATTAAAATCTCAAAATTGTAATTCTCGTAATAAGAAAATAAGGCAAGCGATTTTAGTCGTATATGGTCCCACCGACGAGAGCATTTCTACTTAAAATTTTAAATGACTTTCACAATTAGTAACACCATCTTAATATTTGACAATTCTTTTTAACTAAAATAAAAATAAAAAATTGACAAACAGGACACATGATAAAAAAATATTTCAGTATAAAACAGTATAATATATTATTTATTATTATGATATATTATTTCGTGAATTAGTAACTTTGTCACGATGACTTAAACATCACTGCGAAATAATCAATTTTTTGCATTAATAAAAATCATTGCTTAAGTTGCTGACATAAAATGATAAAAATATTAAAATAAAAAAGCATTTACGAATGTAATAGACAATTATATGTTTCTATTAAAATACATTTGTAAACATTAGCTTTTCCAGTTTTACGAAATGTAAAGCAATTTTGTCAAGATTAATTATAAAATAAAACTTAAAATATGGATTTATATATTTTTACAGGTGTGTAAAATATATATATTTAAATAATAATATTTAGTAAATACATATATAAAATGAAATTCACAAAACGTTAATCTGTTTCAGGCTCTGTGGTGCCGAGTTGTAGCCGCGAAATGTGCATAGGTCGCGATCGTCCATGCACTTCCTTATGCGAGCAGCGTTGCCTCGCTGAATTGCGGCGCTTATCCTCTGTATCAAGAAAAACGGTGCACGTGCATCACCGGAAACCCTCGCAAGAAGGCTCCAGAGTTCCCGCATAAAATCAATATAGGTTATTAAAATATCTATAAAATTACGAATTATTAATAATCTATAATTTCTATAATAATCTAGATAAATCGGAGGTTTTATCGGTACACATCGGCTAAGACATTATTCAAAAGATAATATTAATTTAAACGAAGATGCGAAAAAAATAGAAATATAGATAAAAGTTTAAATTTTTATGAAGGGAAATGGCATGAGTAATGAAACATTCTCTACGAAAGGGGAAACTCCTCAGGTACATAAAGAAATCTTACTCAATTAAAATGATATTTAAAGAACAACGAATTGCAAAATATTGTCCATTATATTTTCATGGTATTTAATAAAATTTTCTACTCTTTAGTCGTAAAGTCAAGAAAACGGTATGTTTTATTTATTGCCTATTAACATTTTATGAGGAAAATTTTGATGCCAGTACATTTTTAGAATTCCGTCTATTATGATTTAGCGATATACACATAAAAAATTATAATATTATGAAAACAAAATATTTTATTATCAATTTAAAAGAAATAATGATTTTATCATAATACGGACCATTATTTCCGTGAACTTGTTAGTTTTTCTTAATTAGTTCATCGGTTTTAAACATAATCCTTACTAGATTTGAATCATTATAATCATATGTCAGTTAATTTCTTAATATTATAAATTTAATTTTATAATTAAATCATTTTAAGATTAATTATTTTTAATTATTATTTAATATTTGAATCATAAGATATAATTTAGATAGTTATCAAATTATATAAAATATAATGTCGAGCGAATTACAGAGAATTGACATTTTAATATTAGATACTGGACATATATATCAGAATAATATAATTCTGAATACGGAATAATATGATTAGATATTTAAAATTATAAAATATAATTTACTTTAATTATAAGATTTCATTATTAGATATATACGAAATATTATTATAGGTATCTACCGACAATATTGTAGATATTTTTGATATTTGACGGCAATATCAACAATACCAATATTGTTGATACTTGACGAGACTGCTCTCTCGGATTCATTCATGGGAATTCAGCCATATATTTTTTTAAATATTTCGAAGTCGGGAATATATATAATATTATGTTATATTTTTAACTGGTGGAAAAAATTCCAAATATAACATAGCATCCACCAGTTCAAAATATAACATAACATTATAAAATCGAATCATTATGGGTGATCCTGGGAGACGTTCCGAAACTCAACTCATATATATGTATATAATTCGTCTGTGTATTCAAACCACGGTATGGGGGTCTATTTGAACAGACTGACGAATTATGACTACAAAGCGTCTCCGATTGAGCCTAGTTTAAACGAGAACGAGTTTAAGAACATTGACAATACTTACATTTCCGCTACGCTAACAATATTATCACTCCTGTATTAAGAATAAGAAAATCTATGCAAGTAAACTAGTCAATCGTTCCTACAAACACTGCAAATCCTCTTAAATATCGCTGACACTAAACAATTAAAGTTGCATCAATAAATCTTACCCCCTCATATTTAGTGACTTCTATTACACGCTCTGACGAAGTGAATTTTGACTCATTTGAATGTGAACACTGCATCAATCACCTAACTGATCTACCAGTCGATGCTTGTACACTTGGAGCTCAAACTAAAGGACGTCTCTACCATTACCACCGAAAGCCACGATACAACAATGCGCATAATCACGATTCAAGCAATGTGTTTAATCTTACAATCTTTATTATAATCTTATAATCTTAATTTTACTCCCGGAGGTAGAATAATCATTGTCGTTATGCTTAAATTTCGTACCATTTGAAAAAGATAACATCAGCGTTATCCCATGGTCAAGTCTATAAAAGAAATAGAGTCGCCATGTATTCAAGTTTTCAGACAGCCTCATGTTCGGTCTACAATCAAATATGCTTTAAATGAGAAAGTTATCGCTAAGTACATCAACATTCGACCTGATTCCTTAAAATTGAGAAATTTGCGAATCGATAAATTACGTGCGTTACGCAATATCAGTAATGATTCTGAAATAGTGGTGTGCAAACAGACAAAAAAATAAGATTGTTTTATGGTCACAGGAAGAATATTTAAACGAGAAAACACGTCGATTAGGCTACTCAGCATACGAACCAATTTCAGTACAACAACACCTCGAGCACGTTCAATAAGTTCAAGCAATGACAGAAACTTACTTTCACGATGACAAACTAGGAAATCTCATTTTACAAAGTAATCCGAAAGCAAAGAGCTTTTATATGTCGCCGAATGTACATAAAGGTATACATCCGCCGTCAGGCAGACCAATCATAAGTAATGTTGGCACGACACTAAAAATTATTCCGATGTCTGCATGCTCAGCTGTATCCACTGCTAGAGAGAACATTTTCATTCATATCAAATATCGATGACTTTCTCCGATTTTCAACACGAACAAACACGATCTTACATCTAATATTCTAACTAAAGTCGATGCCGAGTTTTTGTTTACTTCCATCAACACAGATAATTGAATATTTGCCATTCGATATAGCATGCAGCTCCACGACTATGATGAACGATGAACCGATAAAATTTGTACACTTCTTAGATTAGTACTGACTTCAAACTAATTCAACCGCCTATATTATAGACAAGTAAAAGTAACAGCAATGGGAACTCATGTTGGCCCAACCTACGCTGATCTAATCAAGTAATATGTAGAACAATCTTTCTTATCATACGTTAACGTTTAGAAATGTTGTCGAAATAGAAAACAATTTGTATCTGGTCTTTATATATAAAGAATACATAAGAAAATGGTCATTGCGAATTTCTTACAAGGAAACGGTGATGAAACTCTCTATTAGATTTAGCAATTGGTTTTGTCTGCGACAAATGTTTCAGAAACAATCTAGAGGGACTAATGTGTAACAATCTTATAGAAAGAGCGAACCCTACAATGGCAAGCGGTGTAAAAATTGTCCCGGAATGTCTGACGTGACTCAATTCGCCAGTCACATAACAAGATTTTGATGCGAAGTTTTCGGCACATACAAATGCAAATCTGAAAATGTGATTTACCTGGACGAATGCTTGGACTGTAATATGCATTACGTTGGCCAAACAAGCACTCTATATAATATACGAGCAAACAATCGATGTAGATACATCATATTCACAAAACGACAAACTTTAGACGATATAATAGCTCACATAGTCGATCATTCGGACCACCGTATAAAACATAGGAATTGGATGAATTTATGGCTGAGCTAAACAATCATTGGGAGTTAAGATTTGTTTAATCTATACGTTGAATTTGTTTTTCAATGATCGTTTCGTTTAATTTCAAGTAGCTTCTATCTTTCCAGATTACGTACCCTTTTAATGTGCTTTTTTGTAACAATCATTGATGGTCCGATTGAGAATAACTGCATTCGCAAATCAAGAGATGCATGATGGAGTAGGCAGTTAACGTGCGATAAATCATTAAACAAGAATGACAATTCCTTTTGACATTTTCAATGATTAAAATTTCTTGAAAGCCCACCACAATGTTCAAAAATTTTTCGTTTTCGATTAATAATTAGATTCTTATAGAAATGTACTATATATGCAGTGTGCAGCCAAAATAATATGATAACTAAAGAAGGCGTAGTGCCGAAACGTTTTTGCCAAATCTGCCGATTTAATTAAATAAGCGTACTCGTTTGTCTAGTTCTACATTATACTAATTATATATAATTATTACTGTAACAGGAACATTACTGATATAAACGAAACGCGTCGTCGAAGCATCTACAAGAGAATGTTAAGTAATGAATCAGATCAGCCAACTGAATCTACGTATTTCATACTATTTATAAATTAAAAATAATGCTAAATAAAATTTAAATAATTATAAATAATGAATAATTATATAATATTTTATATAATTTTAATCAAATTAATAATGTAATCAATAATATACTTGTCGTGAACTCGTATACTTAATTACATAACCAATACTCTTTAACTTATTGTTACATTGTACACTTACTCATCTAATAACTGTTCCTAGATTTATTGAATAAAATCATCTGTGTTATTCTCTCCAATAAGTTTCACTTTTTAGAGATATTATTTCTCAAGAAATCAATAATATAATAAATAATATAATCAATACTAATCAATAATATTGATTAATGAAATTTTCTTTTGAAAATACTGTTAGTTACTTATCTACACAAAATCCATCGATTTTCGTCCCTTGGAATAACGGGCTAAAAGTTGATCAAAAGTTGATCAATAAGTCGATCACTTATTGATCAACAATCAGTAAGTGATTGTTGATAAATCAGTATTTGAATTTTGTGTATTGGATTCGATTTTATGATGCAAAACCGTTAAAAGTCAAATTGACTATTTGGATTCTTATATCCGTTATCTTAACGACATAATTCAACACTTTTATTAGTAGGTACAGATGTGGTTGTCCGTGTTCGATAAAACGCATGAAAAAGAAGGACATTTTTAGAAATCTATCAGATGATTCAATATTAAGCTCCATTGACGGCGAAGTTCAGTTTGTAGATCCTGTCTATAACTCTCGCAGTTTTTTTCCGACAAATCCAACTTGTCGGGATGACAACAATAGAATACAATTTAACAGTGAAAAGGGAACGTCGAAATTAAAATTTAGTAAAAATATTGTGAGTACTGTTGTGTAGTATTTGACCATAGCATGTTGAGTTTTGCTTAAATAGCACTGATTCACCACCCTTCAAGCTAGCAATTTTTATATACGCATTATCTGTATTTACTATTCAAA
Organism: Pomphorhynchus laevis; assembly: GCA_012934845.2. Lineage (NCBI taxonomy): Eukaryota > Metazoa > Acanthocephala > Palaeacanthocephala > Echinorhynchida > Pomphorhynchidae > Pomphorhynchus > Pomphorhynchus laevis. The sequence goes on along the minus strand of WNNJ02000108.1, from coordinate 307,766 downwards.
AAATTTCACACGCGCTTACTCGCTTGGCACTTTATTTTTCAAAAGACTATGTCATTATCGAATTGCACGAAGTATTCTTGGCTTAATAACTATAAATTTAATATTCAAATTTAGACATCACCGCCACCGTACTCTTCTATTACCAAAGCCCAATCTACGACGCAGTCCAGCCTCTTCAGCACCAACGCAACAAATTTCAAAAATATCCCTGGATCTAGAGTCCCACTTCGACTGCCATCTATAATTAGGAAATCTCGCCAGAACGACACTTTTATTGAAAATCTTGCTGTGCAAGTTTAAGTGAAGCTTTAAGTGACTTTTTCTGTTTCTTATTTTTGTTTAATTTTCCCAATTTGTAAAAAATCATTTTCTTTTATTAAATAAAGGCATTGATGCAATAAAACAAATACAATTGATCTTTCTGTTAAATGTTAAATTAGAAATTTCTGTTAATAAATGAAATTTCTTAACAACTTATCGATTGAAAATTCAGCTTACGAGACCTCAATCGAAACATAAGCATAAATAATATGTCGTTTAATTCCTGTTTCAAATGATCGTTTTTAAATATACTTTCATATATTTAATTATACAATTGAACACGTGTTCTAACAAACAAGCAGTCGTATTATGCGATTATTATCATCCACAGTATTATATGATATTTAGCAATCTACAAACACGTTTTTATTCAGAGACGATTTATTCCTTATAATTAAAAAATCGTATGATATCTGTTATTTTGATGCCACTAGGGTTACCTCATTATCGAGAGCTTTTATCAATTTCATAATATCATAACCATGTACCGATATCACTAAATGATTTTTATAAAGTATAGAACAACGGAATAGACAACAATCTCTTTCATGCAAATCTGCATCGAAAACAATTGATGCCGACACAGCGATCGTTAGATCAGGTTTTTAAAGTTTAATCGCTCATGTTCTGCCATTATTAATGCTTATCCCAATAAGGTTTAATTATATTTATCATACATTAAAAGGTTTATGTTAATTAATAGGCATAAATACATACATAATACCTGCCTTTATGGAATAAAAACATAAATAAATGTTCTCTTATTTATAATCGCACGTGGTAAATAAAATCAAAGCAATAGTCAATAGATAAACCTTTTTCCAATTTGTGTTTCGTTGTATCAGTCTGTCAAGGGAGAAGTTTTCATCCCAAAATGTTTGCACTTTAAAATGTAAACTGCTTCACATGATCACGTTTAAGAGACCAGGTAATGGCCAATAGCTAGGTCGTGTAGCTTGTGGAGTGAAGGTGGTAGATCTTTATAGATCTTGTTCCAGCCTGCAACCGCCTTAAGCAGGGCAGCCCCCTGTCAGATGCTGCTGGATGGCCCGTTGTAAGTTTAGTCTGAGTCAACTAAACTAGGTGACGACACCGAAAAAGCAACGTTAAAAGTTGCAAGTACACAATCAGATTGGGAAAATACGTAAGTACTAATGATTTTAATTTTAGATCTTTTAAATGTAACAGAAAAAATTGTATAGTTTGTGATGTTATAAATAATAATAATTGTATCGTAAGTAATACGACAAACAAATGTTTTTCATTAAATATTAATAATAATTGTAACTGCAATACCGCAGGTGTAGTGTATATAATACAATGCACATGTGGATTGCAATATATAGGAAAAACATATCAAATGTTAAAAACTAGGTTTAGGCAACACATATATAATATACAGCATAATAGTCAAACTATATTTCATAAACATATGAGATTAATAGGACATGATATAGGATATTGTAAATTATTTATTTTAGAACATATTGTTGAAGAAAATAAGTCAATATAATATAAAAAGATATTAGAAAGAGCATATTTTTGGATTATAACGCTTATTTCCATGTACACATTAGGATTGAATGACGTGGTACAAGGAATTGGCAGAAGTAGGATAGTAAATAATAAACAACTATATTATAATAATCCGGTTAAATGCAAGCCAAGAAGTCATGGTGATAAAAGAAATAAGAAAAATAGACTTAAAAATATTTTAAAAGATGAGTATATATATGAACAAATAGAAATATTAAAACAACTTTTAAGAGATAATAAGCTAAAAAAATCTTTATGTAAATATAAGAAGTTTTTCTAAAGCATATCATTTGTTCAATAAATCAAAGATTAATTAACGATTATGATAGGTTAAGTTGTATAATAGACAGTTATTGTAATAAAAAATACTATAATTGAACAATAAATATTAATAATAACAATAAAAAATATACACTGACCATAAAATTCATTAATAAATGTATGGGTAGCATAAATATAGGTAGACTTTTAAATAATTCTAAAAGTAAAGAAATAAAAGGATTAGATAATGTAAATATATTACTAAAATAAGGTATAAGTTGTTACCGTCATTAGGACGAAAAATTTGTAATTATAATAAAGAATTGAAATCAATGTGTAACGATAATATTAGAAACATTATAGAAACTGAATGCGATTGCAAAAGTCTTAATTTTGATAAAATAAATGAACATATATGCATTCATAATCTAGAATTAATTAAAAACAATGAATGAAGGAAAATCCCATCAAAAGGGTATAAATACAGATTAAATAATAACAATAGAAATAAAATTTATAATTCGTTATATAATGACTTAAATGCTTACTTTGGTAAACTGATTAATAGTAAAAGCTTAAATACATCAAAGATAAATATTTGGAAATCTTATATATTAGATAAAATTAGAGAGAAAATGAAAATAACAAACAATTATAAAAGGAAAGATCAAATTAAAAACGGATATGTACACATAACTTACTAAATTAAAGCCTAAGTATATAATAACAACTATTGATAAAGCTAGTAATAACTGTCTTTATATGCAAAAAGCTTTATTATGATTTACTGATGAAAGAAGTTAATTATAATGATTTAAATATAAACACAACATATGAATGTAGTTTAGAAAGAATGTAGTTTAGATTTAAGTTTAGAAACAATTATTACAAATCATTGATCTATAATGGATACAAAGGGTATAAAGGTTGAATCAGATAATAAAACTATACCTATATTATATTGGAATCCAAACTTACATAAAAATCCAATAAAACCTAGGTTCATATGTAGTGCGTTTAGATGTACATTAAAACTACTTTCTGTCTATATGAATGAAATACTTAAAGTAATTAAAGCGCACTTCAAAAAATATTGTAAGGTAATCGAAATTAATACTGGTATAAAACATTATGTCAGTATTAATTCTACAAAAGAATCTTTAGAACACATAAAAGGAATAAATTTTCAAAATATAAATATGTACGATTTTAATACGCTTTATACAAATCTAGATTTAGCAGATATTAAAGATGCATTAGAAAAATTAATTGATCTTATATTCGGATATAATAACACAACATATGAACGTAGTGATTTAAATTTAGAAACAATGATCACAAGTCACTGTTCTATAATAGATAAAAAGGGTATAAAGGTTGAATCAGATAATAAAACTATACCTATGTTATATTGGAATCCAAAATTACAAAAAAATCCAATAAAACCTAGGTTCATATGTAGTGCTTTTAAATGTACATTAAAACCACTTTCTGTTTATATGAATAAAATACTTAAAGTAATTAAAACTCACTTCAAAAATATTGTAAGGTAATCGAAATTAATATTAGTATAAAACACTATTTTGGTATTAATTCTACAAAAGAATTTTTAGAACACGAAAAGAATAAATTTTCAGAATATAAATACGTACGATTTTAGAACGCTTAAAACAAATCTAGATTTAGCAGATATTAAAGATGCACTAGAAAAATTAATTAATCTTATATTCTGAAAGAGATATACATATATATGTTATAATAACTATATTGCATATCTAACAATAATTAAGCCGAGGCAATAGTAGCCCAATTATAGCTGACTTATTTTTAAGCTTTATAGAATATGAATTTGTTCATAACTGTGTAAAAAATCTTAACAGTATAAAGATATGAAATATATGTTTCGATATATTGATGATATGTGTATTTAAGTCTAATAATTTTTATTCAATAAGAGAACAAATTTATCCCGGTAGCCTCATTCTTAATAAAACCAAAATTAATGATAAAGAAGGTATATATCTAGATATGAACATTAAATTAACATCAATTAAAAGTACTTTTAATTTATATCGTAAAGATGACATATTTAAATTTACAAGAAACATATTTTTGCATGAGCATTCATGCATACCATATAATATAAAATATAATACATTAAATAATGAAATTGATAGAATTGCAACAATTTGTAACGACATTGGTTTTTTTAAAATCATTCAAATAATTTTATAGATACATATTTTAAACTAGGTTACTATAAAAATGCCATCAAACAGAAAATAGTAAAATATATAAATCAACACAATAATATTAAAAGCAAATTTGAAATTATTAGCGTAAAACTTTTATGGATAATAAATAATATACTTTGTATTAGAATAAGATACTATATAATCAAATTTTACCAGAGGAAATACGTTTTTAGCACGTATTTGGCACCGCTATTTAATTCGGAAGAGGAATATGGGCCGAAACCTGATAACATAGCAGTTCCTCTTGATTACTTCCAATCCTTATTCTGATACAACGTCTGGTCTTATATTCGGATATAATATATCGAATATATAATTATATCGAAATACTATACTAAATCGAAATAGATTTCTAGAGCAGGTCATTTAATCTGTAAAATGTAATGATGCTATACTGTTCTATGCTTCAATCCTAAATGTGTGTCACAGAATGTTAGTGGTTAGATCGTGTTAAAACATGTTCGTGACGATATTCGTACACTAGTTCGCAGGCACATGTTTAGGATTGAAGCACAGAGCAATATAGGATCTTCACATTTCACAGATTTACTAAATCGCAAATATGAATAATTGATTGATATTTCGCCAGTACTTTTTTGTATTTTTATTTTTTGTTAATTTTATTGACAACATAATTCAAAGCATTTTACAATTATTATAAAATCAATTTTTAATTGGAATTTTTTCTTTACTTATGAAATCAGTATTTTTTATTCAAATTTCACGAATTACACTATTAATTTTATCGGCGGCGTAATTTTAATAATTTCCCCATCAATGAAAATCAATTTTACATCCGTCTTTATTTCTTACTCTGCAAAATGAATATAGACCTGTGTGTGATTTTCTGTCTTTAGTTATTCTGCCTAGCATACATATAGAAACTTGATGAACTTTGTTAACTAAAATAACATGTTACCGTATTATTCATCATTGATCTAAAGGGTAAAATATGATATATATAGATAGTGATGATAATGCAATGGAAATATACTCGTTATTCTGTTGTCATGAACTCCTATTTTGTTTATTTAATATAAATGGAAATATCATTTTGTCACTTCTAAATATTACGATTTCTTAATATATACGTTAGATAATAATTCTTACTGGAAATAATGCCTATTCTGATCTAGTATTGACTTTTGCTTCACGTAAGTGTTTTTTTTCAGTGAGGTTATATACTCTCTATATAGAAAGGAATATGGTTCAATCATCTATGCTATGAATTAATGGAAAATATTGAAATTACTCGTCGGTTGCAATGCCAGAACGTAAAAGTTGGTCAGGAGTTTAAACTATTCTGCTCTGTAAGGTCAACGTTACCCTACCAAGTCAATTGGTATTTTGAGAAAACCCTCCTTAAGCAAAATGACAAGGTGGATATTAAAAGCGATCGCGTGGCCGGAATACAGTCGCTATCTGTTCGCAGGTCATGCGAAGATGACGAAGGCATATATAAATGCATAATTTTTACTAAGGAGGAGAGTCTTTCAACAACATGTTATGTACAGGTGAATTGTAAGTCAGACGAAAATTTTAAGAATTTTAATGCACCAAAAATTGTTACTATTCGGGAGTTATGTTACCGACAGGCTGCTACTAGCATTAAAATAAAAATAAAAATGGTAGGAAATATATCGTAGTTATATGTTGATAAATGGAAGGCTTACTATCACAAGGTTATTGTTGTCTTAGATAGAAAGATCAATGAACTTTGATTAGAGCCAATGTAAATATATTCGCAGATTAATTGTTATTTTACGAAATAAAAAACAAAAAAGAAATTTAAATCGTAAAACATTTTAAATTGCAAGAAGTTTAAAATCACAAGTTTAAAATCGTAAGTTTATAATTTAAAATAATTAGTTTAAAATCGTGTAAACTTTAACATTATTTATCTAATTTAACATTATTTATTTAATACCGAGTCAATAGTAAATATACCTCGATACTCAGAAACAACTTGAAATATACTACCGAAAGAATTTGAAATGTTAATATCTGATTCTTAATATGCAAACATTTCATTACCAATTAGTCAATATATATATTCATAAAATTAATAATTTTGATTATTAATAACGTGCTTTGAATTAATGTATCGGCATTGCTACATTCATCAGCACAAATATTAGATATTTTCATCGTATATTATTAGCAACACAACAGATCAAAAATTTATAGCATTTACTCTTTATCTTCATCTATCATACTTTGGATACAATTTCCTTAAACTCTTCTACCCATATTATATTTTCTTTTTCCCACTTTGCTTTCGTCAACTTGAACGATACTATCAACACCACCAATTTTATTGGTATGCTGACTCGAATAAATCGAGGCGAACCTCACAACAATACTGAAACCAATCAACTATTTTCGAAGTGGATATCACCTTATTTGTTTCATACACACCATTTCTGCGCTTTCGTAGCTCCAGCCTCGTGAAAAACAGTGTTCAACTATATAAATAATATCAATAACAATATTGATATAATAAAATGTTACTAACATGTCTCAATGAACGGTTATTTTTCGATTTTCTAGTCATGTTTCGTTCGTCCTTGATATTTTAGGTTTTCTCCTATCCAAACATTGAAGATGTTTGCATTGTGATCTACATAAACATTATTTCATAATCATATCTAAAATGTACCATTTAAGATTTTAAGAAATGCATGATTATCTATTTCATATGGCCGTTCATCGCAACTTGTTTTATTTTTGCATGGTCAATTTTAAGAAAATATATTTCTTTCATGATCATACCTAAAATAACCATATTAATCATAAAACTCGGTGTTATGATTAATTCCGGCTTACAGGACAAAAATAGATGTACAGATTGTTGTCAGTGAGTTGTACAACTATATGTATTAGATGCGATGGTGGGTACGGAGGAGGTATTCGAATGTGATAAAGGATGGAGCGCGGCGGACATGGAGAGTGAGCTGATTCCAGGCGAGTGGGGCGGCGACGAGGAAGGATCGAAGGTCGTAGTGGTTAGAGTAATTGGAAACGTGGAGTAAGAGGGAATTACGGGAACTCAGTGATAGAGAGGTGGAGCGAGTGTCGTCTAAGAAAGAGAGGTTGATGAACGATGGGGAACCGACACCGATGATACAAAACGTTATGAGAAGAAGGCGGAGTTTGATGCGGATGTGGATGGTGGGCCAGGAGAGTTGGGCAAGATATGTGGATATGTGGTCGAAGCGATGGATACGTAGGAGCACAATTCCCTCTTACTCATACGTGGAGTAAGAGGGAATTACGGAAACGCAGTAATAGAGAGAGGTGGAGCGAGTGTCGTCTAAGAAAGAGAGGTTGATGAACGATGCAAAATTAGAAAATTGTCAGTTTGAGAACCAAATCGTTTTAGATAATCTATGCTCACATAAATTTGCATGTTTAAGCATAACGTAATGTAATGTTATCTTCGATGCCCAAGGTAGCACATCCAAGATATCCCCATTGTTTTACGGTACGCAACACTGTTTATTTTATGTGATGTACAGGAGCATTATATCTTTGGCATGCTTAAAAATCATCGTTGTTAAAAATTTAAGAAATATATCGAAAACATATATCTTACAGTCATTCCTCGTCACTTGTCTCATCTTTGTATCATCTAGTCTCCTAATATTCAAAATAGTTGTAATCTATGAAGGTTAGCTATTATTACAATATATGAGCTAAATAAAGTCCGAAAATTAGAACTCTACTTAACCTACAAAGGGCCCTGATCACTGCCCAACTTATTGTTTACTGGTTATCATGCAGTAAAACCCATTTTTAGAATTAAAAATGGGTGTTGAATATTACGCACACACATTATTTTCCTAATTTGTATATGTAACCAGATTAAAAGCATTTAAATTTTAGATACCACAATTCAAATATTCATAAAGGATACTAATTGGACCTTAATATTTTAGTATGTATTTGACCACTCTATTATCGAACGTTCGGATAAAAATATCATTGTGGCATAATGCCAAAATTTCGAGAAAAAATATTTTTAATTAAAAAATAAAAAATACTTTGTGATAAATACCGCATGTAAAGATATATAATGCATGAGGTTGCACCTATACAAATTATGTTATAGTACCCAAAGGCCTCTACTCTTTAGCTGCTCTGTTCGAATTTATTAACTCAAAACCTTTTAAAACCCTTAATAGGAAATGACCTTCCTAATTTTAAATAAAAAATGTTTTATCGATTATATCCTATAAGACCTCATTCTAAAGGCATCTGCAAGGCCTAATTCTAAAGTTAAGCCAGGTTTAGTTGTTTAATCATTAAATAGACGTGATTAATTAATTAAAAACGTATTATCAACCATTATTTGCACAAATATATTTTTTCAAATCAAAACGCATAAAAGTTCGAACTCAACTAAAAATAGTTGAGTTCGATATTTTAGGTAACGTTTTAGTTTAGCAATTACATTTAGTTAGAAAGCAATCATTCTTTTCATCCTAAAATAAAATACAAATTAAGAGTTTGTAGTATTTGAAAAATATAATTGCATTAAAATCATTTCCTTTAAATTATAAATCGTGCCAAAAAAATCAGTCACTTGCTACGAACAAGTGACCGCCTATAATAACTAAAATAATAAATAGTTAATATTTAACAGCCAAATAAAAACGTGCAATGAGTGCTGATTACGATAAATTGCGATATTGAGTTTTGGTTAGGTTGCCTTGTGCTGGAACAGTTGATGTTCATGTGGCTTGGTTACTCTTTCACGCAATATTGACTAATCTGCTTTACGCATTTCCCCATTGGGTAACACGTAGACGACATTCTTCCAAACCCAAATGGTTCGATAACGAGTTGAAGCGTGCTGTCAAAGAACAAGATGGTGCTTTCCTGCTATTTAACCGAGGTCTTGATTCTTACAAATCTTATACTGCAATTCGAAATGGGGTAACGTCTCTTAAACGACGGAATAAGTATTTAATTTATTTCTGTTCATCACCTTATATTAATCAAAACAAGGCTGAACTTTAGAATGAGGCCTTGTTTATGTTTCTCACATTATGCTGATCAAAAACAAATTTTTCAACTACTTAGCACCGGTAAGAGAGCATCATCGTCAATCAACTTCTTATCAATTGTGAGCAAAAATTTGTTTCCCATTTCTACATAAGAAAGAACTTTTGTCTCACTCACAATAAATCTTTCCTGCGTGATTACCATATTACGACAGGTAATTCGGTCCCAGCATCAGGAATCTAATATCCTCTTTGATCCACTTGATGTTCTTAATCTCTTGTTGAGTCTGCCGTTTAAAAATGGTTCGGAGCCCCATGGTATTCCAGGTATAATATTACCTAAGGTTGCGTCACATAAATACCGTTTGCTTTTTGAGAACTTTCATTATTCCGGATATAAGAAAGAAAGCATTAGTCTTCCAAGTCTTCAACAAGTCGGAATTGTGTCAATGCTCAAAATAATTATCGGCTAATAAGTTTGATATACATTGATTGCAAGTCAATCAATGTCAGTCAAATCAGTCAATCAAGTCAGTCAAATCCATAGACTGATCCTGAAGCACATATTCTCATTTGAACAAATTCTGTATCTTATTAAAGAACATCATGGTTTTAGAAAGCATCAATTCACTTCGACAAATCTAACTTAGCTCGATAAAGCTGGACCGGCTTTGTTAAACAGGATGTGCCGATTGATGTTGTATTTATTGATTTGTCCAACACCTTTGATCGGGTTGTTCATCGAATATTAATGTGGAAGCTTGAAAATTACGGATTCACTAAACCTGTTTGGAGATGAATACGTGAATCCTTAAATTGACGTTCTTTCATTGTACGAGTTGGTGACTCTTTCAAAATGGTACAATTTCACTTAGGACGTTTCTCAAGGTTGTATTCTTAGTTCCACTTTATTTTCACATTAATGAAATCAATGAAAATGTTACATGTCAGTGCCTACCATACGATAATGATATGAAACTCTAGTACCCATTAAATTCAGTTAGTGATTATTATAACTTTCTCATACTAGAATCGGCTTTGAACAGTGTCAGCTACTAGTGTTCATCTTACGGCCTGGTCATTAATGTGAGCAAATATAAGCATATGAGAATTTGTCACTATCGACTACCCTTCACTTCTTATAAATTCAGTTTTATCGTTATCGAGTCAGTAAATCCTTTTACTGATCTAGGTGTAGTGATCTCGGAAAACTTAAAAACTTGTCCTCACTTTTCTACCACTGTGGCTAAATGTCGTATAACTTTAGGCTTCCTCTTTCTAAACGTTGAATGACTTTAGTCCAATGCGTATGCAATTATGCATTATTTTCTATTGTAAAATCAACCGACTTGTATTATTTACATATGAAGTCAAAGCCGTCATATTAAGAGCCTTCATATATTCCCAGTAATTCATAAATTTATCAAAATTAATAACAAAGTATATTATTTATTATTAATCCATAAATGGATAAGATTTTAAATTTAATTCCACTTAAGAGTTTAAATTTATTTTTAATATTTTGTTAATTTATATATTTTATTATTTTCTGTTTGATTTTATTTTTATAGTAACCAAATCAGTAAATAATAACCAAATTTAAAATATGTATTAAAATTATTTAAGTGATTTTGAATAAAACCAATACAAATGTTAACTTTTAAATAACTTTTAAATTTATTTTTATAAATATAAAAGTTATATTTATATTAATATAAATATATTTAAATATATTAATATATTTCTTAAATGTTTATTAGCACATTATTTCGGCTGATCTGATAAGATTAAATACCTTAAATATAATCTTCCGTTTATCATAGATAAAATAAAAATAAATTAAAAAGTTCATTAAAACTAATTAATTAAGATAATTGAAATCTATTCAAATGCAAAGAATATTTAAAATAAAAATAATAATTGAATCATAAATTAATATGTAAGTGAGATTTTTGACTATTAGGTCATGTAGAATAGGATTTTTCAAGGTGTAAAATATTTCCGCTCACGTTTTGATAGTTTTCGCAAATCGCATACAAGATCACTCTTGACTTGGGACGAGGATCTGGGAAAGATGTATTCACAGATATTTTCAGCCACTGAACAGGTAGGAGCAAATGTGGTACTCATTCTGAATAACTGAGTTAAGAAACTTATATAAACTTGTGATCCCAGCTACGTCGAGATTAACTTTAGCAGTTAATAAATATATTTATATTACTTAGATAATTCCCACTGAAATTAAACTTTGTCTTTTGGAGAAGCATGAATGACTATAGAAGACCTATCATATAATAGATGATAATACCAATAATCCCTAGTGATTATAAAATCATAATCAATAATCTTAATATTTCGATACCATAGTTCAATATCAAGAGTGAAATAATCGATAGTTAAAATTAAATTGAAACAAACTATAGGGAATTTGCAATTATCAATTCAACAGTAAATGAATGCCTTGGATATAATACCGCAAACTGTTGCACGTCGCAGCTTAAGGAAGCTTGTTTAATAGTTTTCACGTTTTAATAGTTTAATTTTTAATAGAATTTAAATGATTAAATAATAAATAATAATTAATAATTGTTATATAAGATTTTAAATACCTTATACCAAGTTAAAATAAAACTTTGAAATTTAAAATAAAAGTCATTTTTATGAATTGACTAATAAGTAACAGAGGATGAATAAGAATAAGGATTAGAGATCATCAGGAGGAACTGATATGGTATCAGGTTTCGAACCCTAATTCACCTACCCAACATAGCAGCAGGGCCAAATACGTGCTAAGGACGTAATTCCTCTAATTAAATTTGATTATATAGTATCTTATTATAATACAAAGTATATTATTGATTGTCCAACCATAAAAGTTTCCGCTAATGATTTTAAATTTATTCTTTATATTATTGTGTTGATTTATATTTTACTATTTCCTGCTTGATGTTATTTTTATAGTAACCTAGTTTAAAATATGTATCTATTAAATTATTTAAATGATTTTGAAGAAAGCCAATATCATTACATATTGTTGCAATTTTTAAAATTTCATTATTTAATGTGTTATATTTTATAGTATATCGAAACATATATTTCATATATTTATATAGTTTAGATTTAGTTTTTACACAGTTATGAACAAATTCATATTCTATAAAGCTTAAAAATAAGTCAGCTATAATGGGCTACTATTACCTTCCATTGGAACACATTTTATTTGTTTTAATATAGATGTACTTTTAAATATTCCTGAAAAATACCTTGCACCAAACATCAAATCCATATTTCGATAAATCTCATCCATTCTTTATCCTTAAGACCATCTAATTCCCTTCTTCTTTACATTTCAAATTATTCGACAAATTACCACCTCCGTTCCTTCCCTGTTACTGCTCCTCTTGCTTGGAATTTGCTTCGTTCGCAAATTCGCACGACTTCCTTGTTCATACTATTTAAAATTTGTCTGCGGGATTATTTTTTATCAGTTTGATTACTTCTGTATTCTTAGTAAACCAAATATCCTGTTTCTATTGATTTAATTTTAACTAATTGTATTGTCAAAGCTAAACCTGGTGCATCCCCAGCGACACTAAGAAACACAAGCAACGACGTGGAGGGCAATAACGGATGCTTGCGAAAATCCCGTAATAGCAGCCGTAATAGTTATAAATGTAACCTTGAAGATGTCGCGGAAATATCTGAAGAAGAATATCAAGACAGTAAACACTCATCGACGGAGTGTATCAGCGACGTCAAACAGGTAATAAAGCTAAAATCTATTTAATTATTCAATAACTAAATATATTTAAAACTTATTTTTTAACTTAATATATCATTGCTTGTTGTCGACATCAATTTACTGGTCATATTTTATTCACGGTTACTCTGAATCTTGCGAGATCATAGATTTATATGTTCCACAACAAGTGAATACGAATTCCAATGGATGAAATAGAATCTCAGTATGCATTATCTTCGGCAATTAGTAATACGAAATAAGCAAATACACTGTTTTAGTTTGATGGAAATTGTTTCAAAGTGCACGTCTCTAATCTGGGTTACTCAATTGAAACGACTGGAATAGGCGTTTTCGACTTAATTTTTATGAATTTTCATCAATTTTTATGAATAGGGTAATAAATAACAGACGTTGCATCAGAATAAGCAATAGAGGTCATCAGAAGGATGACCTCTATAATGATAAATATAAAATAATTAAATTAATAATTAAATAATAAATAATTATAATTTTATATAAGATTTCATATAATTTATATCATCTTAAAATTTAAAATTGAAATTTAACATTGAAGACAATTTTTATAAATTGACTAATAAATAACATACCATGTATCAGAATAATAATTAGAGGTCATCAGAAGAAAGTGCTACGCTATCATGTTTCGCCCCGAATTCCTCGACACAACACAGCAACGAGGCCAAATATATTCTAATGAAGTATTTCCTGTGATAAAATTTGCTTACATAGTATTTAATTAAGTGTTTAATACTAGATAATCAGATCAGGTAACAAAGTTTACGTATATTAAATTATTTATAAATTAAACATAATGATAAATAAATATAAAATAATAAAAAAATTAAAATTAAAATTTAACATAAAAGTCAATTTTTATGAATCGACTAATAAATAACAGACGATCTATCAGAATAAGAATTAGAGGTCATTAGAAGAAACTGCTACGTTATCATGTTTCGCACCGTATTCCTCGACCCAACACAGCAGCGAGGCCAAATATATGCTAAAGAAGTATTTTCTGTGATAAAATTTGCTTATCTAGTATCTTATTATAAAAGTATAATATCTATTATCCATAAATTAAATTTTTCATTTAATAGTGTAAATTTATTTTATTTTTATGGTAACCTAGTTTAAAATATGTATCTATTAAATTATTTAAATGATTTTTAAGAAAGCCAATATCATTACATATTGTTGCAATTCTTAAAATTTCATTATTTAATGTATTATATTTTATATTACATGATATGAATGAATGCTCATGCAAAAATATGTTATTTTTACGATATAAATTAAAAGTACTTTTAGTTAATGTTAATTTAATGCTCATATCAAGATATATACCTTCTTTATCATTAATATTGGTTTTATTAAGAATGAGGCTACCTGGATAAATTTGTTAGCTTATAGAATAAAAATTGTTAGAATTAAATCCACATATATCATCAATTCATCTAAACATATATTTCATATATTTATATAATTTCGATTTATTGATTTATATATTTAAATATTTTGTGTTTGATTTTAGAATGATTGATTTTGTTGATGTCAATGTTTAAAATATGTATCTATTAAATTATTTAAATGATTTTTAAGAAAGCCAATATCATTACATATTGTTGCAATTCTTAAAATTTCATTATTTAATGTATTATATTTTATATTATATGGTATGCATGCAATGCTCATGCAAAAATATGTTTCTTGTAAATTTAAATATGTCATCTTAACGATATAAATTAAAAGTAATTTTAAATGCTCATATCAAGATATATACTTTCTTTATCATCAATATTGGTTTTATTAAGAATGAGGCTACCTGAATAACTTTGTTCGCTTATAGAATAAAAATTATTAGGGTTAAATACACATATATCATCAATGTATCGAAACATATATTTCATATATTTATATAGTTTAGATTTATTTTTTACACAGTTATGAACAAATTCATATTCTACAAAGCTTAAAAATAAGTCAGCTATAATGGGCTACTATTACCACCCATTGGATAACCTTTTACTTGTCTAAATATAGATGGCCCTACTTTTAAATTTTAAATAATGTTAAATAAATGATTGATATACAAGATTTTATATAAATTAAAAGTAGTTTTAGTTAATGTTAATTTAATGTTTATATCTAGATATACACCTTCCTTATCATCAATATATCGGAGCATAAATTTCATAAATGTATAGAATTATATTGAAAATTGAAATATTTCATATACGTGTTAAGGACGTATTTCCTCTGATTAAATTTGATAATCTAGTATCTTATTCTAATTCAAAGTATATTATTTATTATCCATCCATAAAAATTTGCCACTTAAGAGTTTAAATTTATTCTTTATATTATTGTGTTGATTTATATATTTTACTATTTTCTGCTTGATGTTATTTTTATAGTAACCTAGTTTAAAATATGTATCTATTAAATTATTTAAATGATTTTGAAGAAAGCCAATATCATTACATATTGTTGCAATTCTTAAAATTTCATTATTTAATGTATTATATTTTATATTATATGGTATGCATGAATGCTCATGCAAAAATATGTTCCTTGTAAATTTAAATATGTCATCTTTACGATATAAATTAATAGTAATTTTAAATGCTCATATCAAGATATATACTTTCTTTATCATCAATATTGGTTTTACTAAGAATGAGGCTACCTGAATAACTTTGTTCGCTTATAAATATGGTATATCGAAACATATATTTCATATATTTATATAGTTTAGATTTATTTTTTACACAGTTATGAACAAATTCATATTCTACAAAGCTTAAAAATAAGTCAGCTATAATGGGCTACTATTAACTGCCATTGGAACACCATTTATTTCTCTGAATATAGATTTCTTACTTTTAAATAAAATTAAAATATTTTATTAAAAATAAAATTAAATAATTTTGATTTATCGAAATATTTACAGATTTTATTAATTCAATCTTATCCAAATATTTATATTCGCTTTATATAGCGAAGGTCGTAAAACATAGCTCCCATATTATCAATTATTATTTACGGAAATAATAAAATCTGCAGTCCATGTTTGACTCGAGATTTTGATTTCCATTAGTTCAAAATACATCGATTTTAAGGGGCGAATCTCGAGTATGTAATCATATACTGCAATTATTTGTGACAAAACACTATTTTAAATACGAACGGCTAAACTAGGTTTATTTGTGTATTACTGGGATCAATCTTAAACATTAAACATAATATTCAAATGCTTTTATGTTTTTTATTTAAATTTTTATAAATAATTATTATTTTTAAATTATTATTATTTTCATAATTAATTCTAATAATAAAGATATTTTTTTTTTAATTTTATTACAATATATATGCAAATGTTTTATTTTAGCAAAACACACTGAGTTATCATAATTATAAGGTGGTTATGGCATAATTATAATACAATGCATTATTAATATATAATTTCAAACATCAATTTTCTTTGAAATCAATTTTCAAAGAAAAAAATTTTCATCAATTTTCTTCAAGTACATATTTTCTTTGAAAATATGTACTTGTAGTGGAGCACAGTTGTTGTCGGTCGTAGCTGTCTTCTTACGTCCTCCCATCGACGTCCTTGTGCGTTAAAATTGTTAAATTTGCTGAATTGATCTGGAACTGGATTGATCTGGAACTGGATTGATTGTAAGTAGTTAATTTAACAGCCAAGAAAGTTCAGGTAAGGAAAGTACGCTCATGTTAATGTAAATTATTAATATTAATAATTATTAAAGCTTAATATTTATATAAATATTATATATATTTTTATACGCTGTCATAATTAATTAAATGTATTATAATATTAGTAATGATTTATAATAGAATTGTTAATATAAATTATATTAAATTATGTTTAAATATTTATTTGTATTTAATATTTCTTAACTATTTATTAGTATTAAGAAAAATTATTAAAGTTATTCAACACGGTAATTTGAGTTCTACATTCAAACGTTTTACATAATAAACAACTATTTATTATTAATTATATTTATTATCTTTAGAGAGATCCATTCGAATTTGCCATGCTTTTACCAAGAAAATTGTACGTCAAACCCGGGAAAGATGTCACACTTAGCTGTGTTATTAAAGGTATGTAAACTGATTCTGTACTCGTTTATGCCCATTCAGAACTTACATTTTTAGCATAATCAATGTTAATGATTCACAAAATAAAAAATATTAAAAAATAAAAACAATAATTTTGATTTTGAATTATGAATTTTGCGGTGAAATTTCAAAAACATTTTGATATCAAAATGTAAATTTTAAATTATTTAAATGAATTTATAATAGAAAATTAAAAAATAAAAAATATTAAAAAAATATTTTTTTATATTTATAAATATTATAAATAATATTAATATAAATATTAAATTTTTATAATGTTATTTTAATATTTAATTTTTTATATTTTTTATAATTTTTATTTTTAAAAATTTTTATAATAAAAAAGCTGATAAGTCCAGCAATACCGAGTTGTGGTAAAATGTGGTTTGTTTATATAAATAAAAAATGCTCAAATCCAAATGTCAATAACTGTAGTTAAAAAATTAAAAGTTTATCAAACTATAAATTAAAGTGGAAATGATACATACGGTATGTTATTAAATTAAGATAATTTTTCCCTCACCAACACTGGTTTAATTTCAAATAAAATAAAAGCTGCTTAAATTGGCACAATTTAAATAATAACTGTAACTTTAGTAAGAAATTGAAGGCAGATTCAAATGATCGTCAGCTAACATAAAGGACCGATACTTGAAATGTAGGTATTATATGAAAAGATAGCAAGGTCAACAAATATTAAATTTTAGCGGTGTTGCTAGCCTTTAAGAATTGAAAATGTGCAGCAGTAATCAAAATGTCAATAAAGACTGTAAAGGTACAATTTAATTAACTATTAATTTTAAGGACAATTTCAAAAGGTTGTTTTAAAATAAGTTAATGATAGAATATTTACTTCTAAATAAATGAATCAAATCAGTATTTTTCTGATAAATATCCTTGCAACGCAGTAAAAATTAAAAATTAATTTATCTTTTTCTTTTATTAAAATCTACTCTTTCTCATTACTCTTTTGATTTTTGAATAAGCATTGTCTGTAGAGGAATTTAATTTTTTAATTAAATATTATCAAGAATTTAAACGAATTTTTAGATTTAATCTCTATCGTGAAATATTCGTCGAATTTTCGTTTACGGATCAGCGAGGAAGAATTTTAACGTAACGATTAATTAATAATTAAGGTTATTAATTAATTATTAAGTTTATTAATTAATAATTAAGGTTATTATTTGTTAATCGTTTAATTAACGATTAACAAAACCATATAGAGACTGTATTGGAAGCTGCTTTGTGATTTAAGTGCTTCGTTGCATTTGAGATTGCGATAACTTATAGTAATTTAAGAATTAAATAACTAATTTGAGATTAAATGTTTTCATTAATTCAATATTTCGCGTTTAATTATTCTCTTAGTTGTGTATCTCCATTAGCAAACATTAACAATCACTCGTTGATATAGTCTTTGTAAGGTACATAAGGCTATCGTGTCCAGGGTGAACTCATTTAATATCGATGAGTTCTTCATCAGTCTATCGACACATTATGTTTTACCGAAACCATCCAAAATCCACAATAAAACAATTCATAAAACAATTTAGAAACGTTGTTCTTCCAGGCTTACCATATACATTTAATATTCGCAAAATATTAAGAAATATATCGCGAGTTATCTAAATGATGATAAAATAATTTTTAATAATTTTTAATAATCAGAAAGAATTTCAATACAACTTTCTAATTGACACAAATAGAAAAGTGTATACCTGCATGCCACAAACTTCAAACAAATTTTTTCAAATTTTTAATAATTAAACAATTATTAAAAATTACAGCTGTTACAACACTTTTTATTTATTAATAATAGTACATATTTTTATTCAAAATATGGTCAATCATTTTACAATAAATTCTGTTATGATGATCATCAAAGGCATTGGCAATTTATCAGATAGCAATATTTTTAGAAACAAGAATTATATTGTAAATTGTTCTTAAGATCAACATTTTCGATGGCGTTTAATAATCATCAGATTAAAGCATAATTAATACATTATTCCAATAACAATGGTGATTTATTAATGGTGATTTTAATCACCATTGAATAAATTAAATAAATTTAATGCATTTTTATTTGTTAAAAATTAAAAAAAATAAAAAAAATAATTAAAAAATAATAAAAACAATTCGTTTTTATTTTTTTATAAAACGAATAAAAACGAATTCATAGCAGAGGGGCCAAATACGTGTTAAGGACGTATTTCCTCTGATTAAATTTGATAATCTAGTATCTTATTCTAATTCAAAGTATATTATTTATTATCCATCCATAAAAATTTGCCACTTAAGAGTTTAAATTTATTCTTTATATTATTGTGTTGATTTATATATTTTACTATTTTCTGCTTGATGTTATTTTTATAGTAACCTAGTTTAAAATATGTATCTATTAAATTATTTAAATGATTTTGAAGAAAGCCAATATCATTACATATTGTTGCAATTCTTAAAATTTCATTATTTAATGTATTATATTTTATAGTATATCGAAACATATATTTCATATATTTATATAGTTTAGATTTAGTTTTTACACAGTTATGAACAAATTCATATTCTATAAAGCTTAAAAATAAGTCAGCTATAATGGGCTACTATTACCTTCCATTGGAACACATATTATTTGTTTTAATATAGATGTACTTTTTAATATTCCTGAAAAATACCTTGCAACAAACGTCAAATCCATATTTCGATAAATCTCATCCATTCTTTATGCTTAAGACCATCTAATTCCCTTCTTCTTTACATTTCAAATTATTCGACAAATTACCGCCTCCTTTCCTTCCCTGTTACTGCTCCTCTTGCTTGGAATTTGCTTCGTTCGCAAATTCGTACAATAAATTATTATTAATAATAATAATTTTTGATTTATATATTTAAATATTTTGTGTTTGATTTTAGAATGATTGATTTTGTTGATGTCAATGTTTAAAATATGTATCTATTAAATTATTTAAATGATTTTGAAGAAAGCCAATATCATTACATATTGTTGCAATTTTTAAAATTTCATTATTTAATGTATTATATTTTATATTATATGGTATGCATGAATGCTCATGCAAAAATATGTTTCTTGTAAATTTAAATATGTCATCTTTACGATATAAATTAAAAGTAGTTTTAGTTAATGTTAATTTAATGTGCATATCTAGACATATACCATCTTTATCATAAATATTGGCTTTATTGAGAATAAGGCTACCGCGATAAATTTGTTAACTAATCGAATAAAAATTATTAGAGTGAAATACACATATATCATCAATGTATCGAAACATATTTCATATATTTATATAGTTTAGATTTATTTTTTACACAGTTAAAAACATATTCATATTCTATAAGGCTTAAAAACAAGTCAGCTATAATTGGGCTACTATTACCACCCATTGGAACACCTTTTACTTGTCTAAATATAGATGTCCCTACTTTTAAATAATTTTGATTTATCAAAATATTTAAGGATTCTAATAATTAAATTTTATCCATATATTTATATTTACTTATCTATATATTTTTATTCAATGGTGTAGAGCATTTGACAAAATAATTGTATTATACACGAGCTACCTATTAATTATTATGAAATGTCGTCAATGAAATGCGATTTATTTTTGGTTCGACAATAGCAAAAACATCTAATAAGAGCTAGTTAAGTAGATCTTTATGTTAATAAGCATTTATAGTATTGATGTATTGTATATTAAAACTATATTATCACATTCAGTCTCCGTAATCCACAATTTTGTATTATTTCATTTCATTTATTATTGCAATAAAAGATCCGAATCGATGTCATCACATATACGAATTTCAAAAATGTTCATTTTCAAACGTTTTCGAAAATGTTCATTGTTCTTTCTGAATAATGAACATTTTGTTGAACATGTTTATCATAAACATTCATTCTAAATATTATAATAACTACGATTTTTCAATGTTTTCTTATATCCTTTTAAAGATCGACGATTTAGTTTAGCCGTTCCTGGTAACACGACGTGTACCTGGTACAAGAATAATCAAAAGATTAGCGGGAATACACGCATAATAACATACAACGATAGATTGACTTACAATTTAAAGATTTCTGATATTCAAGAAATCGACGAAGGGGATTACGTAATACAAATTCAAAATTCGAATAATCAGCATACTCTTCATGGTTTTACGACACTAAAATTAATAAAGGAGCATAAACCCGCAAACAATGAAACATTGTAATTTTCATTGGCAACTTTATTGAATTCTTTATCGTTCTTATAGGTCATGGATAAATGGAAATTTACGAAATTCAGTAAAAGTTAATAGAGGTAAACACTTTAATTGCTGCGTTGCCGAATGTTCTCAAATTGATTTTGTCATTTTATTAAAAGTTTTATTGAGTATTTATTTCTCCATAACTGATCGCGTTTTTTACAAAATAATAATCTCTCTCTTATTCAGATTTAAAGTAGAGTATTATACTTTCCAGGTGGTTTCTAATTCAAATAATTATCCCCATTCAGTTTATTGCATAAATATTATTTAACAGAAATTGTCAACATTTTGATATCCAATTAATGCTCATTTAAATGATTTAAGTAAGATATGTTACAAAATATTGGCCATTTGAAAATTATTTGAAAATTTAAAGAAACCAAACCGGTAAATAGGAAATTATTATTTTCGATAGTATTAATTAAGCTCCTCAATATGGATAAAATTTTTATTAATACAACGGTATTAATAATTGACAATTATAATC
This sequence comes from Pomphorhynchus laevis, assembly GCA_012934845.2. NCBI lineage: Eukaryota > Metazoa > Acanthocephala > Palaeacanthocephala > Echinorhynchida > Pomphorhynchidae > Pomphorhynchus > Pomphorhynchus laevis. The sequence continues at coordinate 285,707 of WNNJ02000108.1, read as the reverse complement.
TATTACAAATTTTAATATATTTGCAAAACCAAACCTGTCAATAATTAAACAATCGATTAGTTATAACATATGATCAGTTTGACTTAGGATCAAACGTAAACCGTGTAGTCGACCACAATGTAAAGCATGTGAAGTAACAACTAGTAAGATAACAACTTGCAATAAGAATTTTCTAGCATATGTTTTGCTGCACAGTCAGTTGACCCTTCCAGCTTTTACATCAGCTCTCCTATTATTTAAACGTAAATTGAGCTCGCGCTTGCTCTCACCAACATATTGCAGCCGACAATTAATGCAGGTTGCTACGTATACTATATTTGTCGTAGCGCAATTAGCAGAGCAACGAATGTTGTTATCCCTTGAAGTTACTGAACTGTAAAAAATCTTACTACTTGTTATTACTTCACATGCTTTACATTGTGGTCGATTAAACGGTTTACATTCAATCCTATTATCTGTCGATTTCATGTTTGTTAGCTTTGACCTTACTAGTATATTTTTTAATTTTTTTTTTTGGTCCCAATATTACACGTGGCCACTCTATTTGTTTGTGTTTACCAATATCTTTAATCAATTTAAGAAGAAGACCGTTTGAAAAAGAAGTTATACTCGAAATTAATAAATATTCCGGTTTATATTCACCCCAATAATCCACACCCAGCAGCAATAAAACGAGCCATGATATTTGGTGAAGGATTAAGAAGACGACGGCCATGTTTTAAGGATGATGATTTTGAAAAATCTCTTTATAAACTCTGAAAAATTGTGGTGCAGAGGATACTCGCAGAGAATGATCTATTTTCAACTTAGACAAGTAAGACGGCTAAGTCATTTACAATCTTTGGTACTAACAGAGAAAAGTAAGAATCATTTTCCAACGGTGATATCGGATTACCATCCGTCTTTAAATAACTTAAAACGACATATTATTGAGTCAACTTAACAACTTCAACTTGTAGATGCGAACTTAACAAATGATATTCGTATGAATAACGTAGAAATGAGAACGATTGGTAGGTTATTCTCCGACTACTCATATGGTTTAAACGAAGATCCTTGCTTCCATTGGCGTGATGTTACTTAATAGGCAAATGGAATAATACTTCTAAACTAGCTACAGTAAATGCGGATCTAAAAATGAACATTTTTTAGTACAATAAACTGAAATATTTGTATTATATGACTTTGTGTTTTCATATTGAAAAATCCCGATAGGCGAAACGTCTTAAAAATTATTTCTGCTTACTAGTTTACAAATATTAATTTATTATGGCAGAATCTAGACGAGATCCTAGACAATGATTTCCGCCAAATGATATACATGTATATATATATCAAGAATTATATATATAGAATAGTTGCTAGGTCACACAATGTGACTTTCGCATTGAAAATCAGCCACATAATATTTCATTCGTGATTTCCAATTTCATACACTCTGATTAATAATGGCATCATTACAACTGCCGTTTTCGTTTCACCCGTTTTCTGCCACATATTTGCAGTGCCGGGCTCATCAGAAGGCTGACTACCAACTCTTCTCCTTTCGAAATTTGACTCTTCGAAAAAAGAAGAGTTGGTAGTCAGCCTTCTGACTGTCATTTGACTCATCCGAGATTCGAGTTGTCGCTCTCCGTACTTGCCTTTCGCTCTTGGCAGCTAGGCTACGAATCCAGGATTACCAGATTTCACACATCATATTAAACTTTCCACCATGATCTCTAGAAACTGCATTGTCCGAGATTCTCTATAGCATGCTTATCTTAGAATGTTTATTATGAGATCATGAAGATCAACTGGTGATTATGTTATGAATACTTAATTATCTATTGAATAGTTGCTAGGTCACACAATGTGACTTAATTACATATAATCATATATAATGACTCTTTTTGATTTCTAATCCGTTCGACAATACTTTGCAAACTGTAAATGTGCCCGAACTCTACTTATTCTTATATATGCGATTTTTGCTTTTTTTAATAGACTTATGTATCAATTTTCAGAGATGAGGCCGCATTTCAGCAAGTGACTTTATAGCTTTTGTAATCATTCATCAGATACTCGTTTAATTTATCATTTGAACATTTAAAATTAAACATTTTGCCGTTTAAACAACAGATCCTCAAAACACTTTATGATTCACCTTTATAACAATCATAAAAATTTTAATTTTCACTTTACAAGAGAACATTTTCTATGATTTTATATACTAGATATTTAAATTTAAAATCGTATAATTTAATTTAGTTAATTTATATATTAACTATATCGCTGATATGGTTAATAGTGCATAATAATTAAATATAATTCAAAGTATGCAAATTATGAGAAAGTTTATTGTATAAAAATTATCACTATTAAAAATGTTCTTAATTATAGCCAAGAGTCTTCAAGTGATGTATTATGATAAGTAAATATCGTTGTTTTCACTGCATTGACGAATATATTGATAATACCAATTTACATCTACGAACATTTATCTATTCGTTATATGACTTCTTGCATATTGCAAGACGTCATAATAAAAATACATATCTATGATATGTAATTTATTATAATTTAATAAATGTTAAATAATAATTATTAAAATATTCAAATAATTTAGTTAATGCAAATATGTTATTTTATTAAATTTTATATTTATAATTTATTGTAATTTAATACAATAAATCTGAGGTAATATGAAAGGATATCGTGTAGTGTAATTACCACCAACTACTTGAAAACTAATAAGTTACTATGCAGTAATAAATGTGACTTTGTAAATACGAAAGAATTGACTTTACATTTTAGTATTATACTCAAACAGGAGTGTTTAAACCTGCGTATATATCAGAAATTCTTTCTGATATATATGCTTTGTAGCTAGAGAGCTTTACTCGTGCTTCGTGCTACAGCTAAATACAAGCATTGTTGCTTGGAACAAGTAACAATGCTTGGAACAACTCTCATGCAAACCATTCCGGACGTAGGACTGGTAACCGGTGAAGGATCGTGCGTTTAGTGAATTCCTTTCAGAAGTCTAATAAGGATCAACTACTGTCTAAGTTGTGTAGCTACATGACCACACTGATGATACTTCCCTGTAGTGATGATAGAGAATAAGGCCGAAACGCCTCATTGTAGGCTAGGCGTCTGTGGAAGGCGCATTCCGGGTTAAGTTTGTTGACAAAAGTTGTAAAAAAGCATGCAGGTTTAAACTTTCCTGATCGTGTGTAACACCAAAAAAGTAAAGTACATTCTTTCAGATTTACAACGTCATCATTAGATGACGTCACATTGTCATCTATCTATTAATATTTTATTATATATTTATTAATATATTTATTATAATAAATAAAAAACTGATAAATTTTCATTAGCAACCGGTTAAGAGCATCATGAATACTTCAAGTATTTAAATTTTCTTAATTATACAATGATAAAAATGCGTCTGTTAATAAAGATGTTAATGTTTTATTTTGCGTCAAATCAAGCAAATATGATATCAATTTTTTAGCCTTTTGATTAAATAATTTGATCGTGTTAATGTCTTGATATAGATGCTTCTTAGTTTATTTTAATTTCAATCAGTTGTCAATTTATCTGACTTTTTGTTAGATAGATATTTATTTGATTTTTTATATTTTAGATCAAGACGATTCTGGTGATAACAATTGTATATTGAAAGTGATTTATATTCTGGAGCAATGCTATATCTTTTAAAGGTTTTGATGCAAATAAAATTCTAATATTTAAAAACATGTTTTTTTAAACAAAATAATAATTGATTTTTTATTTGATTTTAATATACGAAAGGTAGAGCAGTAATTAGTAAACATGTGGATGTGCAGACACAATATGTTATTGCATCTTAACAAATACAGTATCCGAAATTAATGATAAAGTCGTACATTCTGTGTAATTTACTAAATTACCTTGAGTGTTCGAACCGCCGACCCTGATGAACTTATGTAATAACAGAATCATCATCTCTATAGTAAGTGGCTAATAAAGCCGACTAACCGATTTGTCAACTCAATCCTGACTCTTGTTATTAGTTGTTATCACTGCCGTTTTATCACAATCGGAAGACATCATAATAAAAACACTAGAATAAGCTAGTTTTTGTTTAAACAAGTTATGCGGTTCCTGTTACTTTGAACTATGCGAGATCTTTCCTATTTCTGCATTTATTATGAAATAATAAACACATAAATACCGAGGTCTGTGTTTAGACTAACGAAAATAATAATTGGTATAAAATTAACATATTTTATACCAATTTTTCATACATATCAGGTTTAGAATAGTCATCAGACTTCAATTGATATATTTACAATTGAATATATCTAGCCTTGAAGTTCATTTCGTGCAATAAAGAGCCACTCTCAAATGATTTTATATTGGCAAACACTAAAAACAACACATGCATACCTTCAGCACATAATCATAGGCAATAACATGGACATCCTCCCTCCTGTCGGATAACAAATGAAGGAGGAAATATGAGTACTAATTAGGGTCTCGCACGCCTTCATCATAGGCAAAGTTACACATGCATCTGTTAATAGCTGATTATATTGCGGAATCCGCAGATAGTTGCAGTAAATCTACTGCTGATAATCTCAAAGCAAATGCTTATGAGAAGCAAATAACTTTGTATCTATGGTTAATAATATCTTAAAATATTCTACAATTCTAAAGAACCTTGAGAACGCATGGACTGAGAGCGTACATTAACGAGTAGATTCACATTTACATCTAATTGAATAATGTGGATAGTAATTGCAGTAACTTTGGAAGCCAAATGATTAGAAGTGTGAGAAGACACGGAAAGTACTGTGGCATGAGAAGATTACATAATTGTAGCAACCTCGAAAAATATCGAAGACACGCGATCAATCAGATGACGATAAAATATCACAATAGTCACAAGTTCAAGTAAAATAGAGGAGTTAGTCCTTTAATTAAACTTTCAATTAGACCAGTGTCTAGTAATAACGAAAGCAGAAATACCGTAGCAATCAGTAACTGTAAATTATGAACCACTCTGTATTATAAGGAAACATGCGATGTAATATATACGATGTTGGATTGCTGCTCTTCACTGAAAGCATTAATTCAATTAATACAGACGAAGTGCAAGACATAAAGAGGAATGATCGACATATCATATACACTTTGGTTCAAGCAGTGAACGGCCTCGAACTGGCCTAACATCCAAGATTTAAAGTCTTTCTAAATAGCACCAAAAAAAAAAGATTAAAGGGACGTCGTTGCTAAAAACGATTAAATGGACAACATCACGATTTATGACATCTATTAGTTTTAGTATGGTTCCCTTAAGAAAGGAGAAGATCGAATATTCAAAAGTATCAAGCAACTGATATTCTGGAACCTTGTGGATACTAACGATGTCAGAAATCACAAAAACTGATCAAATCAGCTCGCGAGATTTAAATGTTTATTCATTTGGCGTTTTTATCAGCAAGACAAATTAAATTAATTTTTAGAAAACAAATTTTTCCCATTAGGTAGAACTCATATGATTTATTATACTAATATTTATTGAACTAGTGACGTATTTGACATGATCAGAACAAGTTTAAATTACAGTTTTACGGTAATTCTCAAACCGGAAATCTTGATTACTAATAGTTGATTATGAACCGAATTAAGTTGAAAGTATTTAATAATTTCTCAATTACATCCGATAATGTATAGCAGTTAAAACGACCAGCATATCCGTATTATTTGTATTTTTGAATCAAAATAAAACATTATATAATTTATCGCAACATTTTGAGGATAATTAAATAATAAAAACACGAAATGCTTGAGTTTTTCTGGCATTCATTTTTCATCCAGTTATTAATCTGACATTAAACATCCAGTGTTATTTTGCAAACTAACAAATGCCTGTAAGGAAATGAACTAAGGCAATTTAGTCGATATCTAATGGCATCATTCAAAACAGAAATATAAGCGGTAACTTTTTTTTACATAAAGTTGACAACGATAGTGTGTTCGTCTCATTTTGTTCTTATAGTTCATGATGTTGTATTTAAGTTTTTTGTTCTCAGGAAAGTAGGACAATCCATATGTTGTTATAAATTGCAAACAGATTGATGTTTGCGCATAGATTGAAGACATCGTATTTATGAATATAATATATAAAGTTGATTGTTTGACTTTTTGCCTATCAAAGTATTCTGTTAAGAAGGTGATAAGGGTACTAAAACAAATAAAAAACATTTCACAAACGCCAGTTCATCGTCAAATAACGGAATTTTGGAAGATCGATGAGAATCTTCAATTGAACATTTTTGCTTTTGTTGATGTTGTCATTGATTATGATGGATAAATTGCATCTTGACAGAAAGGGAAAGGAATAATCTACGAAAAATGAGCAGTAGAACGAAAATCAGTGTAATAATAACAGCTGATGACATCTCTTTAGACAACACACGGTATAAAAATGAGAGAACAAATCAGAGAGTATGTGGGCAGCAGTTTTTAGCCAAGTTTAAGAAGCAATCTACTAAAATAATGTGATATATTGGATTCAAATAGCAAAAGATACAGAATTATAGTGTAGAGATGACAATCACAATAGCAGATAACATCAATTCGTTATTTAAATTGGTAGCTTAAATGTGACTAAAATAATGATGTAACCGGTGCCATGCTGTCATCACAGGTGCCAGGTGGGACATCATCTTTTGAATTATTTCGATGGGCAGAAGCAGCGTTATAACCTCTTTGACTTGAAGAATTAACGAATGTGCGCGAATTACTGGAGGGGTGATTAGATAAAGAACCGCGACGTCCGGCTTGCCGCTGAGTGTTCGAACCGCCGTAACGACCCTGATGAACTGATGTAATAACAGAATCATCATCTCTATAGTAAGTTGCTGATAAAGCCCGATAACGTCGAGAGGAACGTCGATTGCGATTGAATTTATTAGGTTGTTCGGAATTGCGGTTATTAGAATTACTGTTGCTTCTGTTATTATCTTTACAGTTATTGCCTGTACCTCCGAGTAAGTGAGTTGTTGTAACTCCACTAAATGTAACATGACGCTGTCTCTGGGGGAGACGACGTCCATCTGGAGCAATCTTAATATTAGCAAAACGATTCGATGTAGGGTTTACTGAGTTTGATTCTGAAACTGTCCGTAAGCGACGTTTTTCAACTTCTCGATTACAATTTGATAATACGGCCTCCAATGATGAATTCTGAGGAATAACAACAGCCTTATTCGGAGCAACAAACACAGCCTGTTGAGGATACGATGCTCCCTAAAGCAGATACTTCTTTTTGAAAAATAAATAAAAATCAGTTACGTACGTTAACGCGAAAATCTTCCAGGCGATTATAATTACTAAGAATTGATTTTAGTCTCTCGTCGATATCAGGTTGGAGTTCTGAGTATTTCAAAAATGCCCAGAACTTCTCCAGGCCGTATAAATAACCTATAGCGAAGAAAAACAAATATCGTTTAACCACCTCAATTTCTACTTGCCGTCATCATAATCCTTAAGCGTAGCGTCCTGAAAGTCCTTAAATACATGAGGACGGAATTGTTGCTCAAGACCGTAACTGTACATACGGAAAAGACACTCTTGTCCGTATCTAAGACACAATGATTTTAGATATTCTTTTTAGATTTCAATTATTTAATTCCAATCAATTAATTTCAAAAGTTACAAAAGTTGATTCGTAATACGAAAATGCCTGCTATAACATGAAACTCATTTTTAACGATAACTCAACCATTTAAGACGAGATTTACGTAAGAATTTTAAATAATTGGTAATTTTTAATTTTAACTTATAAACAATATACGCGATGTTGCTTTGTAACATCGCGTGTTGCAAAGTAAATATGCAAATAACTTTTTTATTAATGCATTTTTCGAATTAATTATTGAAAGTTGAACATATAAATAATAATTTATTAGTTTGATAATTTAATAGTTCAATAATAATTTTGAATTTAATCAATTGCTACTGACATTGTTTGTCATTGGTTGTCATCATAAATAGGCAAGCAATGATGCTGAGATTATTGTGGTTGGAACGAAAATAAAGCTATAAAATCCAAATAAAGAGATTTATAAAATTAAATCGACATTCACAAAACGTAAATGATGTGATGACATGCGAAACATAAAATATTGTGGACTATACAAAAATCCTTGGAAATTAAAGAGTAAAAAGACAGTGTCGAAATAAAAGACAAAACAACAAATAATAAAAGAATTAAAATTTAATTAATTTATTTAAAATTGATAATTTACAAATTGGAGAGTGAAAAAGATTATTTTATTAAAATTCTAATGTTCAAATCATCGTCAGGAAAAGATCAAAAATGTCTTTTATTTAGTATGCAAAATTCATTTACACAAAATTTACAAATATTTAAGGTTCCATTAACAATTACATATAAAGTGCTATGTCATCAACAGGAAGAATATGCATGGAATACATGCGGGGAGAGACATTTTAGGCGAACACATTTTAGGACACATTATGGTGTTCATAAACTGTAAACTACATCTAAAGTATTAGAAGGTAAGTTTTTAAGGGTGATAACATAATATTTAAATCTGATGAGATATGAATTCACATGGAGTTCATAGCTAATTAAATAGATTTCAGAGTTTAGTTATGATAAGGTAGATATTACTGGACTCACTGATTATAAGATATATGTTAAAGAATTCATAGATGATAAGGTAATAGCTATCTCATCTATCTCACATGCAATAAGCTAGATAAAAAAGATCTACTAGTTAATAAGATTAATATAACGATGTTAATATACATAAAATATTATCTAATGGACTACAAAGCTAATAAGGTAGACTCCAAAGGTTTAATTGATGATAATGTTGATTTCATTGAATCAGTCAAAAGGCAAAATACACACATTAGGAAGTCCACGTCTAACAATCGATGTTTTAATTTTTAAACTAATTGAACCCTGCATAGCGTACATAAATACTCATTTCATTTGATATGGTACAACTTCCTTGACGTAGTCAAAGCTGTTAAAATATCAATTTTGTATAAAAAACTTTAGCAATCGAATCAATAAATGCAAAATGTTGTAAATATGTCATCTCAAATATGAAGGTAAAATATGCATATTTATTTGTGAAAATACGAGAGTACTAAAAATATGGAAATTACAAAAGTCGCAAGCTATAACGTAAAGGTATACTTATCAACAAATAGAAGATTACAAACATTATATTAATATTACAATATTATAAATTTATTATTGATTATATTATTGTGTTATTATAATCAATATTATTGATTTAAGACTAAACTGAAGTTATTAAAAGGCAAATACCTAAATCCGGCTTCAGCATCTTCTCTGGCAAGGCGTAAAAATTCGCTATACATCTTTTGATTGAATTTTTCTCTTAGGAAAAACGACCAAAATCTGTATAATGTATTCATTTCCATTGATTGACCATAACCATTTCTTTGCCTCTCTAAACAGTTTGCTTTAGAATTGATTTATGTTTAAATCGTACACAAAATTATAATTCTGTAATACCTAATTTATAATTTAATAAACTAATTAGTTAATTAGCTAATTAATTATCGCACATTTGCACTATCTTCAAATGTGCAGTTTGCAGTGATATTCGAGTTGAATTAACAAGCAAAACTAGCATGTAATCATGTATATGATAAACCTTTTTTACTTTAAAGCATATCTCGGTATTCCTATTTAAACGAGTATACTGTCCGTAAAGAATACCTATTTTTAAGATGTCCAATTCTGTTTGAATCTAATTTTGATTTTTATATTTTATAATTTGCATGTTCACAAATGTTTATTTCATCACTCTGTTCACAAATGTAGACTGACATGACTGCTAGAATCATGTCAAAAGCTTCCTCGGTATTCAAAATCACTTTTAATATCAAAACAACTGTAAATCACAGGATATCAGACTTTGCTACAACCAATTAATTGAATACGTCGACGTTATCAAAAATAAAAAAATTCATATTTTATATAATATTTAGATAAATATTATATCATATTAATATTATATAAATAATATTATATTATTATATCACAAATAATTTTCAGTGATGAAAATTAATTAAAATTAGAAAATTAAATATATTAATTAGATATTATATTTAATAACATTATAAAATATTATTGCATCATATTATATTATACAACTGTAATATATGAAACAATATTTAATATATGAAATATAAACTAATACGAAAATAAGTCAATTTAATAAAAATTAAGTAATTTAATAAATATCATAGATAGCAATAAAATAACTGACCTGCAAGACATTTCTTTCTAAAACGTCTGTACGACTGATAGCTGAATCCATTTTTGACCAAATGGTCATTTGGCATGTGTGCGAATTCCTCGTTTATAGACGGCACGGAATTGTCAAAATAGTAGCCGACCGGAGGTTCATTAAAATGACGGAATTGGCTTCTAATATTTACAAAGTTCGATAATGAAGATTAACAGAATTGCATGTACTAACTCATTGTAAGAAAATTCCATACTCGCACCAGCAAGAACCGGACAATAATCATCAGATACAATACCGGGATCTGATAGTTCATAATTGTAATGTTCAAAAGCGGGCGTGTAATAATAATTACGGGGACCCATGCTATCGAGTCTTCTTCTTGCGTTTTCCGGATAGAATCTAACAGAGTTTTTCGGAGAAAGATTAAACATATAATTGTGTTGATACATTGAGTTTGGTTTAGGTGGGGATGTAGGCTGATGTGAATGCGAAATATTTGTTTGAACACACTCTGAATAATTAAAATACAAATACAAATTTATCAGGTAATGGCAATATTTGTATAAATAGAGTATCCATCTATACGCAATTAAGATAATGTCACTTAGGCAACTTAACATGCTGTCAGCTACTAAACAGATCTCTAGAACAATACGACGGGTCACTCTTTATGACCCGTTCATTTATGACTAAACTAAATCAAACGTTTCATTAATTTATATGATAAAGATAAGATTATGACGAATTAGGATCATTCAGATTCTATTGATAAAGAAGATCAGTATAGATCTAAAGCTGAATATCTTTAGCGTAGTTTTAAATTTTATTTCTTCTTGAAAAGTTAGTATTGACTAATTCATTTCGAATTGCTGTCAAATATTCTTTAGTAGTTGAATCAGGAAAACTATATTAATATTAAATATTTAATATTATTAAAAATTATTTAAATTATTAGATTTATATGTAAATTAATTAAAATATTAAAATTTCAATGATAGTTACCATAAAATTTAGATAATTATGACTAAAATTAATTTATATAATTAATTTATATGAATTAGTTAATTATTGCTATCAAATTAACTTTATAATACAATATTGACAAAAATTACACTATTTACAATATGATATAAAATATATTAAATTCATTTAATAATTAATATGAATTATAAATATAATTAAATAATTAATAAGTTTAATAGTAACATAATTAGTATTTAATGAGTTATATAATTTAAAATTTTAATTTATTATTTATCAAATTTCAATGATTTAAATCACAACATATTATAATTTAAATCGTTTATTTGATGATACAATGCACGTTTCTTGTACAATATTAAAAATTAAAACAATTAACTGCATTAAGAGTAATAGATGGCAGTTTCAACTAATTGTTTTTCAAAAAATGATTATTCTAATGCATGAAATGAATTGCTTTTGATGTGAACGATTTGAGTTTATTACATTTACCAAGTATTTTAAGTAAAAAACATTTATTGACAGCTAAATATATTTTAGATCATTTTATTTATTTCCTGTTTACATGCTTTCATCGTTAAACCATTTTTCTTAATTATAACATAATTTGTGCTCAAATTATGTCATACAGCTATTTATAATTATTTCATATTTTAAATTTTTTTATTTAACTTTTCTTTAAATTCATTAATATTGCATTTACAAAATAAATATTCTACTATTAAAACAAATATCGTACCTGAAAATTTAACATTTTAATTTTATCACAATGATTAGTTCTTTACACATTTCAAAAATGTTTTATAAATTTTTTTGATTAGTTCATCAAATATAAAATAGTTATTAATTGGTCTTACACTTTCCATGTAATTACTAATAATGGGCTCTAGAATGATTCGAAAATATCGACAAGCCCAAAATATCGAAAAGAATACTAATATAAAACGAAAAACTAGAAACCAATAAAAAGTTTCAACAATTTTTAATACATCGAAAAAATAAAATTCGAACAAAATTAAATAATTAAAAATATCGAAAAGAATACTAATACAAAACGAAAAACTAGAGAAACCAATAAAAAGTTTACACAATTTTTATAACCCTCGAAAACAATTAAATAATACAAAATATTTATAATACAATTATTACATCTTTAAACCATTTTTCTACAAAAATATTTTTGAGAAAATACTTTTGAGAAGTTAAAATTAAATTATATTTCGTATAAAAACAAATTAATATTTATAAAGTAATATTATTTTATAAATAATATTATTTATATTATTTATATTATATTAATTTTATATTATTTTAGAGTATTTATTTAATTAAATTAATAACTTTTGAAACATACATTTAAATAAATATATTAAATTAAGTTGATATCATGTATTAGTATTAGATTAATAAACTCCGCCTTGGCTGGTCTCAAGTCCGTGCTGAAAAAAGAGGAGGGTTGACGATAGACTTCGTGAAAAGCCAGCCGTAAATAACCCGTCGCATCAATATTATGAAATATTGTCTCGATGAACTTCGCGAGAGGCGACTATAATGATGCGGGCACGTTCTCCGCGCTATCAATAGAACCGAATGGAGACAGAAAATGCAGACTCAGTAACGAAGCGGAACAGACGCTGAAGAAGAAGTAGTAGATTAATAAATTCGTTATTCAAAAACGTGAATAATTAGACGTTTCAGATATGGGGAATGCCATTTAATCTGTACAAACAATACGATTTAACAAAATAGTAATACATACCGTCTACAAAAATAGGAAGTGGCGATGGTGGGGGTGGTGGAATTTCCATTTCCTTCTCATCACCAACCACGTTTTCTTTCATTCTCTTGAATTCTTCCGAATCAATAGTTCTAATTGTACTTAATTCATTGCTATCAGCCTGCCACATAAAAATAAAAATAAAATTATAAAAACATAAAATTCCTACATTTGATGGTGAGCTAGATGCAACGTCAAAATTATCTACATCGTGTTTAATTTCTTTTGCTAAATCAGCATGAACTCTAGCTCGAATGGTGTGATCACCTGTTCGATCCTTTTTCTCGCGAATAGAAGGATGACCAACATGTTTAACATGTGGGGTAGCAGTGCCAGTACCAAATTCAGCAAGCGAGCTGGGGAGAACAATCAACAGATTAGAAATATCATCGTCGTCTGATTCCTCAACAGCATCTGCCGATTTACTTAAAATAAGAGATCAAATATTTTAGAAATTTAGCATTAATTTTGATATTATTTTTATAGTGTCAAGTGCTAAATGAGAGAACGAAAAACGATAAGAGAAAAAAATCAAACATAAATTTAAAAATTGACATGAAACATGTCGCAAACTAACAAACGACGTATGCGTGTACAATAATAATACCATCAATAGTTGAATTTATCGAATATTTTTACATAGGAATCACTACAAGGTACACTTCTTATGTACATTGTAGATCTATTATATCTTTTCAAAGTTTAATAAATCAAAAAATTCTTAATTAAATATTATTAAACACTGCAGTTGGATAAATGACGTTCAGTTAACATTTTTCCATAACTCAACTAAAATAATTCTAAGAATTTATAATTATGAATAGTTCAAAAGACGTATTTTAATGATAATTCATGCAATAAGCATACCAATTCTGAACAAAGTTACATTTAATATTGCATTGCGACATTGCATAATAAAAAAGGAGAAAGAAACATTGCTGCATATAAGATTTAGTCTTCTGACGTTGTAGATGTTATTAAGAATTATAAAACAATCAAATTGATTATAATAAAATAATAATAAAAACTATAAAAAATTAAATAAAAAAGAGAACTATTTAACAATAATAAAATATAAAAACCATTAATCAAGGATAGCCAACAATAATTAACAAACTCAAACTTTTCATTAATAAAGATAATAAAATAGATAGTTATATATAATGTTATATTAAATATATTACAATATATATTAATATAATGTTATATTAAATATATATTTATTAAAATATTATAGCAAACATATAAAAGATCTCTAATAATAAAAGTTAGAACATGTAACTTAAAATCTACTAAATAATGACTAATTAATTGTATCGAAAATAAAAAATATTCAACTGCACTTAAATAACTATAAATATCAAAAGAATACCAATGAATAAAACGAAAATCTAGAAACTAATAAATAACATAAAAATAAGAAAACTAGAAACTAATAAAATTAGTTCGAAAGCAACATTTTTTAGAAAATGAAATTTTTTGATAAATAATTGAATACATCGAAAAGAATTCTAATAAATAAGCGAACTAGAGACTAATAGAGTTTTAATAATTTTAGAACCTTCGAAATAAAATTAATTTGTAACCTTTCAAATAAATTACAATATCGAAAGAATACCAATAAAATGAAAAACTAGAAATTAATAAATAACATAAAAATTCAGAAACATCGAAAATAATAAAATTAATTCGAAAACAATTAAATAACTAATAATATTGAAATGAATACTAACCTGAGAAGTTTTATTAACCCACTGTCATTTCTTAACGATGGGAAGAAATAAATTAAATAACTACAATAAGACAATAACAAATCAAGAGAACAACAAGCGTTTGTCGATAAATGAAAACGAATTATCTCCATGCAATTTAAAATGCGAAACAGATCTTTAAAAGTTTTTCGCAATATGCGCAGACAATTTATTGATCCGCGTGGAACTTCAAAAACATAGCCACAAATTTTGTCATGATAACCGTGAATGTAAGCTCTGAATAGAACACAACGTCCACGCTCATTCGGCTGCATCCGATCTAACTGCAAATGTAACGGTTATTAGCTTTGCGCATAGTCATCATGCGAAAATCGAGCATCCCATTGAGAATAGAGATATGAAAGCACGTGCGAGTAGAAGCTGACAACGATCCAGATAGTAGACTGACATAGAGTTTCTATAAAACAGAGCAGCTATTACTGTTGAATTCTACAAAAAATTCTTCAAATTTATTCCAAAACAACCATTTTCCTTTATCTAACTTGCTAAAATTCTGCACCGAGAAAATCATCCCAAATGACACTAATATAATAGATGAGGATGGGCTCTAGAATGATTCGAAAATATCGACAAGCCCAAAATATCGAAAAGAATCCTAATATAAAACGAAAAACTAGAAACCAATAAAAAGTTTCAACAATTTTTAATACATCGAAAAAATAAAATTCGAACAAAATTAAATAATTAAAAATATCGAAAAGAATACTAATACAAAACGAAAAACTAGAGAAACCAATAAAAAGTTTACACAATTTTTATAACCCTCGAAAACAATTAAATAAAAATACCGAAAAGAATACTAATAAATAAACGAACAAGAAACTAATAAAAAGTTTTAATAATTTTTAGAACCCTCGAACATAAAATTAGTTCGAAAACAATTAAATAACAAAAAATATCGAAAAAAATACAAATAAGAAACGAAAAACTATAAGCTACTAAAAAGTTTTAAATTTTTTAATACATCGAAAATAATATAATTCGATTACAATTAAATAACTAGAAAAATATCAATAGAATACCAATGAATAAAACAAAAAACTAATAAAACGTTTTCATTAATTCGATAAGAATCAAATAATTAAAACGAAATATAATAAAAACTATTGAAAAGAAAAAAAACTATAAATAAAAACTATATTAAAAAGAAATCTAATAAAAACTAAAAATTAGAAATAAATAAGTTATAACAATTTTAAAACACTGAAAATAATAAAATTTATTAAAAACTTTCAAATATATTACAATATCGAAAAGAATAGTAATAAATAAACGAAAAACTAAAATCATATATATATCATTAAAAACAAAACATCGAAAACAATTAAATAACTAAATATTTAAAAAATACTAACAAATAAAACTTAGAAACTACTAAAAAGCTTTAGCAAATTTAGAAACCAAAAATAAATCTTATTATTTTGAAAACAATAATAAAACCTGCAATATCTAAGAAAATACTAATAAATAAAATACTAATAAAGAGCTAAAAAAATTAAAATCTCATAAACTTCTTAAAAAATAGAAAATTGCTACGATCACTCTAATTGTCAAATTAAGTTACCAATTAAATAAGATTTCACAAATGTTTAAGGATCGTACATCCATTTTATAAGTTACAAAAATAAAATGAAACAATTTGTTGAAAATAAATGATACGCATACCGTGACTTCATTTGATGAACAAACAACATAATTCAATAACATACACTGTTTCATAAAGTATAAAATAAAATTTGTAGTTTTGGTACAACTTCAATATTTAGACATCAATAACGAGCAACATTTAGGAGAATATAGTGAAGATTAGTTTCACTAAAAATCATTATCTTGAAATATCGACATTTGTATCTATTAATAACTGCAACTATTATGTGTATTAACGGCTCCAACGGCCTTTAAAGAGAAAAAATCAAAACGTATTCGTCTAAACATTGCAAATAAAATTAAATTAGCGAAACTAAATAACAAATTACCAGTCATCGGTTTGGTCTGGACACGAAGCATTTGCTGAATTATCAGTCCCTTTGTGACTACTTTCACTTATAGACTATTGAATTAAAAAATCAGCATAATAAAATGACGATGTTACTAAAAAAACTCATACCAATGTTTTAATTCTTTCTAGTTTGCAGAGTTCTGTGTCATGCCATTTATCGGGATCGTTCGCGTCGTCTTCACGCTGTTCGTCTGCAGACACCAATAAATTAAGTCCAGCTGAGCAAAACAAGTCATAACATGAATAAAACATATTAAAGACCTACGCCACGGCTTTCCAGGGCAGAATTCCGGTACGTTGGGGTCAAGGGTACTTTGTACCGGTTGTTTGCGACCAACTCGACCATTGACAACTTCAACTGTGCTACTGTAACTTAAAGCCTTCAGAACATGGATATATTATTGGTTTTGAGAAAGTTAAGTATAAAAAACACGTTAATAAAAAGTGTGCAACAATCATTTAATTGTTTTACCATTAATATTCACAATTTACTAATTAACTTTATCCGTTGAGCGCAAGACTTAAAGTCATATCTATTTTAATATTATAATAAAAATGTGATCTAAATTTGATCTAAATTTGATCCAATCATAATAATTTGTTATAAATAAAATGACTTAATTTTCTTAAATATAATATGACCTTTTGTAAAAGAAACAATTTTGCTTCCGAATCATCCTTGCAACCGATTCAAAACCTGCTGGGGTGGAAATAGAGCCAACTTCAAAAACTAGCATAGGGTTGATTCGAGCGCTTAATCATGGTGTTAATTGTAGAATCTTAATATTAAACTTTACATAATTAAAGTTCTTTAGGCGTGAATAAACCCAACAGATCTACTATAAACTATTCCGAGACACACCTATTAAATGTAAACGGAATTACATCGAGTTTTGATTTAATCTTCAATCGGCTCACCACATCCTTCTCAAGCTCAGAGTGCGGCTTATTTGAAGACAGCACTAAAAAGTTCTGACATGGCGTCTTCTCACGAGGATCTACACCGCAATGCATACGACAACGCGGGCAGTCTTTTTGATGCATAATTATGAACTTTCATTGTTTTTATAACAATGTTTAATTAATTGATCGAATTATAAGTTTATAAGAGAATCTGAAGTAAGCAATCGCTATTTTTGAGATGAAATCCACAAAGCAATAAAAATAAAAGAGAATTACTATAATTATTTATACGATTTACTGTGAATGGAAATTAACATTTAATGCGGGAAAATAAACATTTACATATCATAAAATATGAAAGGTAAAATAGAGATAACATAGTTTTGCAAATCATTATCGTCTAATTGTTAAATGTTCATCATTAACAATAAACTTCTTTGATTTTATTTGATATCAGCAATTGCAATCTCCGCATATATTACAGAACTACGCACAGCTTTATTAGCAAAACAGCCATTATTAGCTGAAACCGAAAATATTAATTTACATACAAAATTAATTAGATTTATATTGATACAGAATACGAACGGCATTGCAACATCAATGGACTATGTCGGTCAAGTACAGTTCGACGAAGTAACAGCTCATGATTGATGCGGGAGTAAAGCAACATTAATGAGAATACATCAATGATTTAAAGGTCAATTCGTACAATTTTAGTGCGATGTAAATCACTATTTTAAACTAAAAATTCAAAAGTAAGCTGATAAATACTACGTATTAAGTCAAAGCTTTAGAACACCTGTTGAATTAATGTGCCTCAGACAGAAAACCAAAAAATGAAACTTCACTAAGAGTCAGATAAACAATTAAAACTGACTAGTTGTTTAATTTGGATGTAATTACAATGTAAAAGACAGGCAAAAGATAACTCTGATATAGCTCCAAAATATTAAACGTATAAAGAGCGTTGAAAAGCGTATATTTTTATTATGTAACTGAAGAATTCAGTGACAAATAGAACTGCATTGCTTTAATTTGTGAACATTTATTTTTGTTAATTCGATAATTAATGTTAACATACAATAATGAACAGAGTAAATTATGTTAATTTATCAATGATACGAATATACCAGGGTATCACGAGGTATCTATAGAAATAAAGAAACGGAAGATAAATAAATCATCCTTTTAAATGTTAATATCAAGGATATTAGTATTTATAACACTTTTTATATAATGATTTGCGAACAATACAAATTTTATTTCTACACTTACTCGTTCGATAAATGAAATATCCGATGTCAAAGCACGCATGCGATAAAAAGTGGATATTAGACCTAAATCTGCGCGACCGTTTTCATCCAACCTTTCGTTAAGATATGAGTCCTTCGCGAGATTTTCATCACTGAAGTAGTACTCTCTAAAAAATTAACAAAGCAAATTAATTCGTTGTTATTAAAATGGCAAAAAAATTAGAATTTTTAATATAATTATTAAATTAATTATTAAATTATATTAAATAATATAATTATTTAATATAATTATTAAATTACTTTGTATTTAATAAGTCAAGCTGTAATCAGTAAAGATGATTTAAAAAGATAATACTATATAATTACATACATCGCAATTACACTGAAGATTTTATTAAAACAATACAGTTCTCTTACTTCAAATTCTTTATCAATAATTGATCATTATCAAATATTCTAAATATATAGATTATTACGTATACAGGGCTTTGATCGAAAATGGCCGTTTTTACAGAAAATTATAGCCATTTATTTAGATAATTTATAAATTACTAAATTTTGTAATTTTTTGAAGATGCTAACAGAGGTTAGCGAAATTTCGAATAAAATTCTCCCTTTGTTCTTATCCAACTCCGATAATTCTTTATACGTAATGGATCATTATCAAATATTCTAAATATATAGATTATTATGTATACAGGGCTTTGAACGAAAAAGGTCATTTTTACAGAAAATTAAAGCCATTTATTTAGATAATTTACAAATTACTAAATTTTGTAATTTTCTAAAGATGTTAACAGAGGTTAGCGAAATATCGAATAAAAAATCTTCTTTTCTTTGATCCAGCTCCAAAATTCTTCATCAATAATAGATCATTATCAACTATTTAAAAGCTTATATACCTAATATAATGTTTATAAACCAAAATAAATCGTAAAATACAATCGATGGAAATTAACTAAAATATTTAGCATTCCACTTAAATGAGAACAATCAATTATGTATTTGTATTTAATAAATTGCAAAATTGCATTTCTTCACTAGTCAATAGTTCAAAAGCAAAAATTATTTAAATTCAGTATCGACGTTAATTTCAAATATTTAATATTGACGATATTAGATAAATCGCTAACTTGCAACAAAACAAATTAGGCTTTAATTAAAAAGTCAATAAGTTAGCTTACACTTGACGGCATATTTTATCAATCAAATCTTGAGGAAGAGGTTGATAATCAAACTTGGTAGATTCTGGTGTGTTCAAATACGGAAGACAATGTGGGAACAATTCACACGGTGGAGGACCAGCAAGTTGGGGAGGAGGTGGACCGTACAAAAATTGCATTTGCGGTTGTGTGTCAAACCTAGCTGGTGGTATGATGTCAATAGGTGAAGAGAGTTGTGGACGAGCGGTAAAGTATTGATACGTGTTTGGATCATGATACATTGGAAGAACAAATGGTATGTCTTCAGGAAACACAGAACCGCGATCATAAACAAATTCACGGAGATTATAATTTCGGTTACGACGATCGCCACGATTAGCGTAATTACTTGAAGTATTGTTACGAATTCTTCGACTAGGTGCGCTACGATAGTTTCCCTGATTATTATTTTGATAGTTTGCGGAATTACCACCTCCGATGGCACTACCTCGGGATTTCCTTCCTCTGAAGCGATTACCTGAATAAAACCGCCTATGATCTATTAAAGATAGAAGCAAAATTATGACAAAATATGGTAACATAGAACCTGATTCAGAATGTGATCTTTCAATATTCTGCTGATGTTGATCAAAATGATCGTTACCACGAATATAATGAAAATTTCGATGCTGCTGGTGTTGCGGAAATTCCATCTCCAGTGGCATCCATTTGTGTTTATCGGCTAAATCGAAATAGACATGTGAAAAATTTGACAAACTTAAAAGGATTAATAAAAAGTATGCGACTCAAAGTATAAAAATCTTTAAGTATCAACTTTACGTATATGACTTTAAGTTACTAAGAGACAAAATTGTGAATTGAAATACCGATTGAAGCAAATCTGACTAATAAAAAATTAATTAATAATAAATAATTGTTTTAAGATTTTATATAATTTATATCAAGATGAATTATAAACTGAAATTAAAAATAAAAATCAATTTTTATGAATTGACTAATAGATAACAAACTATGTATCAGAATAAGGATTAGAGGTCATCAGGAGAAACTGCTATGCTATCAGGTTTCAGTCCCTAACTCCTCTACCCCACATAGCAGCGGGGCCAAATGCATGCTAATGATGTATTTCCTCTGATAAAACTATCTAGTATCTTATTATAATACAAAGTATATTATTTATTATCCATCCATAAAAATTTGCCACTTAAGAGTTTAAATTTATTCTTTATATTATTGTGTTGATTTATATATTTTACTATTTTCTGCTTGATGTTATTGAGTTTTGATTTAATCTTCAATCGGCTCACCACATCCTTCTCAAGCTCAGAGTGCGGCTTATTTGAAGACAGCACTAAAAAGTTCTGACATGGCGTCTTCTCACGAGGATCTACACCGCAATGCATACGACAACGCGGGCAGTCTTTTTGATGCATAATTATGAACTTTCATTGTTTTTATAACAATGTTTAATTAATTGATCGAATTATAAGTTTATAAGAGAATCTGAAGTAAGCAATCGCTATTTTTGAGATGAAATCCACAAAGCAATAAAAATAAAAGAGAATTACTATAATTATTTATACGATTTACTGTGAATGGAAATTAACATTTAATGCGGGAAAATAAACATTTACATATCATAAAATATGAAAGGTAAAATAGAGATAACATAGTTTTGCAAATCGTTATCGTCTAATTGTTAAATGTTCATCATTAACAATAAACTTCTTTGATTTTATTTGATATCAGCAATTGCAATCTCCGCATATATTACAGAACTACGCACAGCTTTATTAGCAAAACAGCCATTATTAGCTGAAACCGAAAATATTAATTTACATACAAAATTAATTAGATTTATATTGATACAAAATACAAACGGCATTGCAACATCAATGGACTATGTCGGTCAAGTACAGTTCGATGAAGTAACAGCTCATGATTGATGCGGGAGTAAAGCAACATTAATGAGAATACATCAATGATTTAAAGGTCAATTCGTACAATTTTAGTGCGATGTAAATCACTATTTTAAACTAAAAATTCAAAAGTAAGCTGATAAATACTATGTATTAAGTCAAAGCTTTAGAACACCTGTTGAATTAATGTGCCTCAGACAGTAAAGATAGTTTTAAATAAACAAAGAAGAAAATATTTTCCCTTATTTAAGAGTACAATATTTCGATAGCTTCTGCTATCATCATCAAGATTGAAATAAAAATGTAATTTAAAAAGTTTTGAGAGTAAACACTGAGTTTTAAAACATACGCTTTCTCATTTGATGTTGATGTTGTTGTTGATTAGAATCGCGATATTGACGGAAACGATAGTCTTCTCCACTAGTTTGCACTTCTGCGGTATTCCTAGCAGAACGCCGCTATAGTTTAAAAATAATAATTAAACAAGCTATCGAAACAACATTACAGTTGTGGTGTGAGACAGTTGGGGCCAATCACATTCGTTTAGAGATGACGCTGATCTGTTACCTTCCTTCACAAAAATCGGTAAAAATCATGAGTTAATTTCTTTTAGAAAAAAATGATGTATTTGCAATTAATAATTTTATTTTAAATATTTATAAATCAAATAATTCTAAATAATTACAACCGATATTTATAATATGGAAATAAATCACTATCAGAAAGTGAAGCTTTAAAAACCTCGATATATATTAATATATATTATATATATTATATAAAATATTACAATATTCAATATATTTTAGTGTTGCTTAAATATTCAATATTTAAACAGCACACGATATTCGTTATCAAAACCAGGTCAAAAGATATTCAGATGTATATCAAATTTGTACTATATTTTATAAAATCTTCAAGTGCAATATAACAATACTTTTTTGTAGAATTATCTATATAATATTAAATATGTTAATATTTTTAATAGGTCTTAGAAGACTAAATTTATATACGATGGAATGATCTCAATAATTTGATGATCTTGTGAATTTGGTGAATTACTTAAAGTAATGAAAGACAGATAATTAATAAAGGCAATTTCTGTTAAATGCTTTTGTTATAAACGCATAAACTTATGCGAATAAAATTTGCCTTAAAAATATGAAATTCCGAAAATAGTTTTTAAAACAAAAAAAGCTTAAGAGCGTAGGTGACAAAAGAATATATTTAAGGGGCCAAATAAATGCTAATAACGTTTTTCCTCTGATTAAATTTGATTATCTAAAGTACCTTATTATAATACAAAGCATATTGTTTATTATCCATTAATAAATATTTCCCGCTTAGGAGTTTATATTTATTTTTAATATTATTGTCTTGATTCATATATTTTACTATTTTCTGTTTGAATTAATTTTTAGGGTAACGTAGTTTAACCTTTCTCTTTGATAATAAATATGTATTAAACATATTTATCATCCGGAGAGGTCTTCCTGATGACCTCTCCGGATGAGAGGTCATCAGGATGAACTGATTTGCTATCAGGTTTCGGCCCATATTCCTCTACCCAACATAATAGCGGTGCCAAATAGGTGATAAGGACGTATTTCCTCTGATTATATTTGATAATCTAGTAGCTTATTCTAATACAAAGTATATCATTCATTACCCATCCATAAAAATCTTTTGTTAATGATTAAACATTTACTTTTAATATTATTGTGTTGATTTATATATTTTACTATTTTCTGATTGATGTTATTTTTATAGTAACCTAGTTTAAAATATGTATCTATTAAATTATTTAAATGATTTTGAAGAAAGCCAATATCATTACATATTGTTGCAATTCTTAAAATTTCATTATTTAATGTATTATATTTTATATTATATGGTATGCATGAATGCTCATGCAAAAATATGTTTCTTGTAAATTTAAATATGTCATCTTTACGATATAAATTAATAGTAGTTTTAATTTATGTTAATTTAATGCTCATATCAAGATATATACCTTCTTTATCATTAATATTGGTTTTATTAAGAACGAGGCTACCGGGATAAATTTGTTCGCTTATTGAATAAAAATTAATAGAATTAAATACACATATATCATCAATGTATCGAAACATATATTTCATATATTTATATAATTTAGATTTATTTTTTACACAGTTATGAACAAATTCATATTCTATAAAGCTTAAAAATAAGTCAGCTATAATTGGGCTACTATTACCACCCATTGGAACACCTTTTACTTGTCTAAATATAGATTTCCCTACTTTTAAATAATTTTGATTTATTAATTTTGTTTCTATTAATTCAATTTTGTCCATATATTTATATTTACTTGATGGTTTAATTTTTGTTAGATAGGCGTTATAATTATTATAACATATATATGTATATCTTTTTCCGAATATAAGATTAATTAATTTTACTAACGCTTCTTTAATATCTACTAAATCTAGATTTGTATAAAGCGTACTAAAATCGTATGTATTTATATTTTGACAAATTTATTCCTTTTGTCTGTTCTAAAAATTCTTTTGTAGAATTCTGAAATAGTGTTTTATACCAGTAGTAATTTCGATTACATTGCAATATTTTTTAAAGTGTGCTTTAATTACTTTAAGTATTTTATTCATATAGACAGAAAGTGGTTTTAATGTACATTTAAACGCACTACATATGAACCATATGAACTACATATAATTGGGCTACTATTACAACCCATTGGAACACATTTTACTTGTCTAAATATAGATGTCCCTACTTTTAAATAATTTTGATTTATCAAAATATTTAAGGATTCTAATAATTCAATTTTATCCATATATAAGAATAAGGCTTTCTAGATAAATTTGTTCACTTTATGAATAAAAATTATTAGAATTAAATACACATATATCATCAATGTATCAAAAAGTAGCATAGTTAAGTTTTACTAAATATTACCTTTCCAATATTAATTAAAAACCGTTAAACGAATTCTTTCGTAGAAATTAAAACAATTTCCGTCAAAAATATGTGGATATCGTCCAAATTATATAGATATCGTCCCTACTTTTTGATAATTTTGATTTATCAAAATATTAAAGGATTTTATTAATTCAATTTTATCCATGAATTTATATTTGTTCACTTTTTGACTAACAATTATTAGAGTTAAATCCGCATATATAATCAATGCATCTAAACATATATTTCATATCCAGTTCATAACTGTTAACATCAAAAATATCAAACAAAATATAAAAAATATCAAGCAATATTTTATTTAATATACTCGACGTTTCGTTGCTTTCCACATGTGTAAGCAGTTAGCTAACGAAAATCACTTTAATATAATAACAAAGGCGTTGTTAGCTACTCTGTTGAAAATAAAATCAGCGTCACCACAATGTAAATTATAATCTTTAAAGCATATTTGGTAAAACTCAGATAAGAATAGTTTGTAAAAGTTCTAAGAAACATTTATTTTATTAAACAATTGTTGTTTCTAGGCAACGTATTTACACAATAATTGCAGATGTCTTCATAAAAACTTGAAGTGGCGAAATTCCAATTATCAGTACTTTATTAGAAATTAAATAATTAGATGCATTTACAAGGTAATTGAATATTAAATTTGCTAAAATAATAAAACAAAATAGTTAATAGCATTTACAAATACAATGTCATTAGCAGTTTTGTAATACGTCAGCAGCTTTCTTACTTTAACCAAGGAAATATAGAATTGTAAAATAGTGTGAGAATAATTTTGATGCTTGATGCAAAATATTACCGAGTATACAAAGCCATTTACATTTGAGATAAGATTGTGCCTTTTGAACCTGGAAATGTTTTTAGATGAAAACACAAGAAACGAAACGTGTTTCTGATAGCAGTAAGAAATAGACAGAGAAATGATAGTTAGAGCTTAGCTTTTGCAAACGAGAAACCAATGTCTTTAGCTTTTTTTGCTATTGACGCCTTACTATTCAGCAATTAGTTCTGTTTAAACGACTGCATCGGTTTTTTCCTTTTGCGTATAAAAGCATCAAGCACTTCTACCGGAAATGCAAGAAACGCTGGATTGTTCTGTATAGAAAATGGCAGAAAATGTTTTAAACTATTAATAATATATATATGGTCAAACATACTATTTCAGCGATAGTAAAAATCAATATTAATAGCCATATAACAATGAATTTTTAGACTATAAATCTACATTAAAATATTTTAAAAATCAACTTCAATATTCAAAGAAAAACATTAAATGCGTAGATTTAATAAAAGATAAGATAACGTTTTTGAAGACATGTCTCCACTTGAGAGAGTGTGTGAGAAATCTTTAAATAATTACGGAAAATGCGAAAAATCATCAGTAAACAATGAACAATTCGTTTAGAAAAGAAAGAGACGAAAAATGTTCAATTAGTGTGAAAATTCATTTAAAACAAAATTTTAAGATTTGGAACAAAGCATATAATAAAATATAATAAAACGAAAGCTACATATTCGTGATTAATTATATAAATTATTCAACATTGTAAATATTAATTAGGAATAATTAAAAAAATAAACATCATTCAAGAGATTTAAATTACAGCAATTAAAGCATTTACAATACAGTGCTATAACAAACATATTTTTATCTTAACAAGACAAATTTTGCAAAGATAAAAAAAATGACTAATGCTAATCTATGATTTCAAGAAAAGAAAAGCACAACAAGCTATCGAGATTTTATACTTTTAAAATGTAAAAGGCGTTACTATAAAGTAAGGTTAGTTACAATACATTCGTGAAACAGAAGTTATTAATACTATAAGCAATTGAACCAATCAGCGATAGCACAAATCATCGATAGCACAAATCAGCGATAGTACAAACCAGCGATAGTACAAATCATTGATAGCACAAATTAGGGATAGTACAAATCATCGATAGCACAAATCATCGATAGCACAAATCTGCGATAGCACAAATCTGCGATAGCACAAATCATCGATAGAACAAATCATCGATAGCACAAATCATCGTTAGAACAAATCATCTATAGCGCAAATCATCGATAGTACAAACCAGCGATAGTACAAATCATTGATAGCACAAATTAGGGATAGTACAAAACAGCGATAATGCAAATCAGCAATTGTACAAATCAGCGATAGTACAAATTTGCAATAGTACAACTCATCGATAGTACAAATCTGAAAAAAAAATCGGCGATAGTACGAATCGGTGATAGCACAATTCGACGATAGTACGAATAGGCCATAGTACGAATCGGCGATAGTACGAATCGGCGATAGTACGAATCGGCGATAGTACGAATCGGCGATAGTACGAATCGGCAACAGTACAAATCGGCGATAGAACGAATTGGAGATTCTACAAATCAGCGACAGAACAAATCGACGAAAGTACAAATCAGCGATATAAGAAATCAACGATAGTACAAATCATCGATAGCACAAATCAGCGATAGAAAAAACGATCGATAGCACAAATCCGCGATAGAACAAATCATCGATAGCACAAATCATCGATAGTACAAACCAGCGATAGTACAAATCATCGATAGAACAAATCATCGATAGTACAAACCAGCGATAGTACAAACTAACGATAGTACAAATCAGCGAAAGAACAAACCAGCGATAGTACAAATCATTGATAGCACAAATCAGGGATAGTACAAAACAGCGATAGTGCAAATCAACGAGAACCAATCAGCGAAAGTGAAAATCAGCGATAGAAGCAATAAGCGATAGTAAAATCAGCGACAGTACAAATCAGCGATTGTACAAAAACGCGATAGTACAAATATGCGTTAGTAAAAACCAATGTCAAAACAAAGCATGATATAACCAAAAGGCGACAGTATAAATCAGTGAAAGAACCAATCAGCGACAATACAAATCAGCGATAGAACAAATCAGGGATAATAGAAATAATCGAAGGAACAAATCAGCGATAAAACAAATCAGTTATAGTACAAATCAGGGTTACTAAACAACCAACGATAGTACAAATCAGCGATAGCATTAATCAGCGACAGTACAAAACAGCGATAGTGCAAATCAGCAATTGTACAAATCAGCGATAGTACAAATCAGCGATAGTACAAATCAGCGATAGTACAAATCAGCGATAGTACAAATCAGACATAGTACAAATCAGCGATAGTACAAATCAGTAATATCACAAATCACCGAGAGTACAAATCAGCGTTAGCAAAAACCAGCGAGGGTACAAATTAGCTTTAGTAAAAACCAACGATATTACAAATAAGCGAAAGCATTAATAAGCGATAGTACAAATCAGTGAAATCACTAACCAGCGATAGTACGAATCAGCGTTTTTAAAAACCAGTGATAGTACAAATCAGCGTTAGTATAAACCAACGATAGTACAAATCAGCGATTGAACAAATCAGCGATAGTACAAATCTGCGATAGTACAAATCAGCGATAGAACAAATTAGCGATAGAGCAAATCATCGATAGTACAAATCAACGATAGTACAAATCAACGATAGTACAAATCAGGGATAGTACAAAACAGCGATAGTGCAAATCAGCAATTGTACAAATCAGCGATAGTACAAATCAGCGATAGTACAAATCAACGATAGTACAAATCAACGATAGTACAAATCAGGGATAGTACAAAACAGCGATAGTGCAAATCAGCGATAGTACAAATCAGCGATAGTACAAATCAGGGATAGTACAAAACAGCGATAGTGCAAATCAGCAATTGTACAAATCAGCGATAGTACAAATCAGCGATAGTACAAATCAGCGATAGTACAAATCAGTAATATCACAAATCACCGAGAGTACAAATCAGCGTTAGCAAAAACCAGCGAGGGTACAAATTAGCTTTAGTAAAAACCAACGATATTACAAATAAGCGATAGCATTAATAAGCGATAGTACAAATCAGTGAAATCACTAACCAGCGATAGTACGAATCAGCGTTTTTAAAAACCAGTGATAGTACAAATCAGCGTTAGTATAAACCAACGATAGTACAAATCAGCGATTGAACAAATCAGCGATAGTACAAATCTGCGATAGTACAAATCAGCGATAGAACAAATTAGCGATCGTACAAATCATAGGTAGTATAAATGAGCGTTAGTAAAAACTAGCGATTAAACAAATCAGCGATCATATAAAACATCGATAATACAATTCAGCGATAGTACAAATCCGCGATAGTATGAATCAGCGATAGAACTAATCAGCGATAGTATAAATTAGCGATATAACCAATTAACGACTGTACAAATCAACGACAGTACAAATCAACGATAACACAAATCAGCGAAAGAACAAATTGGCAATCGAATAAATCGACGATAGTACAAATCAGCGATATAACCAATCAGCGATAGTAGAAATCGGAGTTAAAACTAATCAGCGATCGTGCAAATCAGCAATTGTACAAATCTGCGATAGTACAAATAAGCGTTATTGCAAATCATCGATAGTACATATATGCGATAGAACAAATCAGGGATAGTGCAAATCACCGTTTGTAACAATCAGCCATAGTACAAATTAGGGTGAGTCAAATAAGCGATAGTACAAATCAGCGATAGTACAAATCAGCGATAGTACAAAAATGGATATTACAAATCAGGCGATAGAACCAATCAGCGACATTATAAATCAGCGTTAGTAAAAGGTTAGTAAAATAGTGATAATACAAATCAGCGATAGTACAAATCAGCTATAGTACAAATCAGCGATAGTACAAATCAGCGATAGTACAAATCAGCGATAGTACAAAACAGCGATAGTAAAAATCCGCGATAGTACAAATCAGCGATATAACAAATCATCGATATCACAAATCAGCGATAGTACAAATCTGCGATAGTTTATATCAGCGATAATCAAAATCAGCAATATCAAAAATCGTACGAGAATTAAAAATTATAATTATATTACAATTAGAAGTGATCGCAAATTGATACGAAATGCTATGTCACTTATACGACATTATATTTGTTTATTACAGTATCTCTATCTTTATATGGTAATAATTGAAAATATATTTGTCACTAAGTGATTTATAGGTAGTGATCTTTTAGTAAATGAACAATTAAGATATTCTAAAACATTGAATGATATAAAAGAGTACAATAAATACAGATCTGCATTACTATGTCAAATAACGTTTGCACTGTAAATGGCGAAAACAAAAATATTTTTTTTGCTAAGTTTCAGCTTGGCAATAAATTAAAATAAATTGTTTTATTTTATTAACTGCCATTACGATAGTATTTGCATTGCTTGTAAAACCCAGATACTTTCGAAATAATCGTAAAATAAATTAAACTTATATCATAAATATAATTAACTTATTTCTAATTTAAATGTAATTTATTTTTGGATGTTTCGATTGATCCGAATTGCGTATCTTTAAAACACTAATGATGTGTTCTTTTTCACTGAAATGGTGTGAGAAGGTTAAATTCATTTAGTTATTTTTATAATAAAAGTATGGTCAATGAAACACAAATCACAAATCGCATTAATTCTTATTTATCGACGATATTTTGAGTCATTTTGACGAATATGCAAACATCCTCGGCAGTAAAACCACTATCCAAATGTTCGCACGTAAAATTGGGTATTGCAGACAAATACTAACAGACCAATAATGCTAAAATTCCTCTATTTTCTACTTATAAAGTTTTGATTTTATTTCGAATACGGTTTTATTTTTGAACATGTGATTGAACAAATATTTAATTTCTTATACAAATGTCAATTTTACAGACAATTTATGATTATTTTTAGTGTTTTCATTGTGAATCCTATTTTATTTATAAAATGCTCATCAAAAATGAACTTAAATTGTTCAGCAAATGTGCTAAAAGTTTGCTTTTCTACAAATCTCTGCGGATGATAATCAATGAACCCACCAAAGACCGTGACGATATAGAAATGACAGATATGACTATATAGGATAAATGGCAGAATAACGATATATGATATGGCAGAAATCGGAGAATGTGACCGAAAACACGATAAACTTTTGAATTAATACGGAGAACGTACAATGTAAGGAATTAAACAAATCGAAATAAGTCAATGTAAACTTTTATTGATACAAATTTTCGATCCTGATGTTTCTGATGATGATAGCAGTAGTAGTAATCCAATGTTGATCAGGAACATGTTCCTGATGATAGCAATAGTAGTGATCGAAAATTTGTAACAATAAAATTCTACATTGATTTCTCTCAATTTGTTTAATTTTTAAAAACAATGAAGTCAACCTACACAATAATGTAAGGAATGAAACGTTTAAAAGAACCAGCATCAATAAGATGAATGCGTGTAAACTGAACATCTCTACTATGGTCGTCGCTGCCGTGCAATCTGTTGTGCAATTAGTCAGCAGCTGTTGCAAATGTAGAGCACAATGGTTTTACTACGACAATGCAGGCTAACAGTCAATGCTATGCTCTTCTACTAATTTGTTGTTCTGCTACAGTTTCATTAAAGATTTATTATTGAGCAATAATATAATAATAGAGAAAGTGCACTTAAGAGACAGCATTAAAAAAATCACAATTGTCCATTATGTGTAAAGACATGTGATTAAAAAAGTGTTCCACCCTAGCAAAGAGAATAAGATGAGAACAAACACGCAATTGAATTGAAAATAACACATACAGAAAATTTAGTTTTTACGTGGATTCGAAAATATTCATAATATATGATAAATCCTGTTTCCTAAAGCATATCCAGTGCTGTATTAATCTATCAAAATGGAATACGCCTACGAAAAATTCGCTATATACCAAACATTACGACTATAGGCGTTTATAAGAGCTAAACGACGTTAAGAGATGAACATTAAATACCAATAAGATGTTAAGAGCGAAACTTTAAACAAAGTGGCAGTGCATAAAACATCTTAAGATTATTTAAACACGATAGCCGGTGCAAATATATCTATTGATATGTACAAAGTCTTAGTTAGCTAAGATAATTGACTTTATCTTACTATATAAGACTAAGACTAACTAATCAAATCAGCTAACTATGTATAAGTAGATAATTATAAAAAACCAAAACATAATAATAATGCTAAATCAAAATTTAAAAATTAAATAATAAAATTAATAATTGTTTTTAGATTTTTTATAATTTAAATCAAGTTAAAATAAAAAATTGTAATTTAAAATAAAAGTCATTTTTATGAATTGACTAATAAATAACAAGACGTTGTATCAGAATAAGAATTAGAGGTCATCAGGATATTCAGTGAAAAAGGCTCACGAGTACACTGCATTGTGATTGATTAGTTGGATGGGTGATTGCCTACCTAGACAGAGCTAGGTGCATGAAGGTTGCCCTTCCCGCCAATTAGAGGTCATCAGGAGGAACTGCTATGCCATCAGGTTTCGGCCCCTAACTCCTTAACCCTACATAGCAGGGGGCCAAATACATGCTAATGATGTATTTCCTTTAATTAAAATATTTAGTATCTTATTCTAATACAAAGTATATTATTTAGTATCCATCCATAAAAATTTGGCACTCAAGAGTTTAAATTTATTCTTTATATTATTGTGTTGATTTATATATTTTACTATTTTCTGCTTGATGTTATTTTTATAGTAACCTAGTTTAAAATATGTATCTATTAAATTATTTAAATGATTTTGAAGAAAGCCAATATCATTACATATTGTTGCAATTCTTAAAATTTCATTATTTAATGTATTATATTTTATATTATATGGTATGCATGAATGCTCATGCGAAAATATTTTACTTGTAAATTTAAATATACCATCTTTACGATATAAATTAACAGTAGTTTTAGTTAATGTTAATTTAATGTTCATATCTAGATATACACCTTTATCATTAATATTGGTTTTGTTAAGAATAAGGCTTTCTGGATAAATGTGCTCACTAATTGAATAAAAATTATTAGAATTAAATACACATATATCATCAATGTATCGAAACATATATTTCATATATTTATATTGTTTAGATTTAGTTTTTACACAGTTAATGAACAAATTCATATTATATAAAGCTATAATCGTAAATATTAACATCTTTATGTCATAAAGATTAACATCTAACAAGTCTAACAGTCTAACAAGCAACACCATTATATATAATGAATGCTCATATATAGTTGAGAATGGAGGTACAAAGAATGGATTCATAATATTTAAATTGAGTGACATTTTAAGCATTTTATGTTACTAACGACATTATTGTTATACTACATTGTATAAAATAATATTATATTGCTATATGTTCATATATCAACATTAATATATTATTGAATAATGAACATGAAGAATTGTACGCAATCTTTAAAATTACTTTAGTGAGTTGTCTCATATCTGATTTTACCATCTTTTAACAATATCAAGATGTGTAGGTGAAGTTCGTTTCACCTCGGAAAAATTTGTGGAATAAAATAAAATTTATTATGGAAGATTGGAAAATTAAAACAATTTATTATTTATTAAAAATACATATAAGCGAAGAAAATAAAGATTTATTGAAAATTAGCTGCCAAAAAAAGTGACAAAACGTTTATCACTTAAAACTCTTTAAATTGCATAATAAATAATGAAACATTTTTATCTTTAAAATTAACTTCAGAAGATTTCAATTTGTTTTTACGAGTAAACAAGTATTAAACTGTCTTGTTATTACAAATACATTATATGATAATTGATAAGTTGATGGTAATTATGATATTGATCACTCAAAATAATCGCTAAACAATGAATTGCTTATTGGCACATTTAGTTAAGGTAAAATAACATTAAAACCTTCATTTCAATTAGTTTTTAATGAATAGTTAATAATAAAATAACATTTTTTGTGAAATGTTATCTAATTAATTAAAATCTAAAAATAACCAAATACCGCCTTTGATGATGGGAAAAGAATATACAAATTAAACTTGATTGCATATGTGAGCTAAAATTCTGTTGGTTGTAGCACAACATTATCCTCACAGGAATTGCTCCTTTTCTTGATACAGCAGGAAGCTACTAATCAACCAAGGCTGATCAGTAGCCTCCTGCTGTATCAAGAAAAAGAACAATAACTGTGAGAATAATGTCGTGCTACAACCAAAAGAACATATGCAAATGTGCATGTTCAAACGAAAGTTAAATTTGTTTATTATAATATTAACATATTATGTATTAATGATATATTAATATATTATATAAACATCCAATATAATATTATATTCACTATTTTAGATGTTTATGTCTTAACATATATTGCTTTTCACGGTCCTACTTCAAAAGTTACCCCGTATTAAACTGTCTTGTTATTACAAATACATTATATGATAATTGATAAGTTGATGGTAATTATGATCACTCAAAATAATCGCTAAACATTGAATTGCTCATTGGCACATTTAGTTGAGGTGAAATAACATTAACACCTTCATTTCAATTTGTTTTTAATGAAAAGACAATAATAAAATAATTAATAAATACTTCTTCGTATTTTAGGAGAACTTTTAAAAATATAAAAACTAAAGGTAGTTTTACTTGTAAGGGATTATATAAGTTTGACATGTAAAAATGAATATTTTGGAACATTATCATTAAGCATTTCGATTCAAATCATTTAAAATAACTTTCGTTTTCATTTTCTTCCTACACAGAATGTTTTAATTTTATGGTATATCAAATAAGTGAGTTACAAGTTATCATTTAGGAAAGCAAATAAAAGTATTACGATAAATCACAACTGATAAACGCTGACAGGAAATTTAAAAACCAGAATTTTTAATTACAAATAGCAATTAGTGTTTTTCGTTAAAAAAGCGGTCTTTGTAAGCGGTCTTTCTGAAATTTACTTTGATACATTTATTTCTGTTATTTCGAATAGTGTAAAACTCACAAAATATATATATGCTGTTTAAGGTTATAAAAGGTTATCTGAAAGGTTAAAGAACGTAATACCCATTGATACCCGAATTTAAGATTAAAAGAAACCTAATACCCATAGACCATTGATACTCGAATCAATGCACATTAATGCCAGAGGGACAATTTATCCAGTGAGATGAATTAGAAGCTCTTTAATTTGAACAAAAATAAATTAGTATTAATCATTTTTTAATCAGTAATTACTAATTTATTATTATTCATTTATTAGTTGATAAATAATTAACAAATTATTAATATTTAATTACTTAAAGTATTTGTCATTATATTTCTGAAACATTAACAAATCTGTAAAATTAGATTAAGCAAACATATTTTCTCTCTATTGAAGATATATTCACTAATGTTGATAAGACTAAATCGAAATTAGAAATTACTCAAGCAGAACGAGCAAAGACTATGATACACAACTTGTTTCAAGCCATTGGGATAAAACAATAGGAAATATATATATATATTTGAATTGAACGTCACACATCGCTGTCAGTGCGTACAATTTGATATAAAAATTTGTTTCGTACCTCATTACATAGATCAGCATAATTTTCAGACGCTAGCTTAGTTTGTTCGATTAATTGCTTTAAAGTGCGTTTAATATATCCCAGACTTTCGGATGCTATTTGAACATATTTTTGATTGATTTTAGTTTCTGATTGTCTGTCAGAAATAGATCGTGATATACTTGTCAAGAAAATTAAATTCGTTAAATCTCAATATAAGTTTGAATGTATAGAACTGAGACTGGTGAGCGATTTTACATATGCATCCACAGTCGTTTGGATGAACAAAGGCGCATGATGTAGCCAGTATTTCCAAGTAGGTGGAAATCAACAGATATTAGGTCTCAATGATATTTATCATGTTAATACGTGATTCATAGAATTCATGTATTCTACGAATCTGATAGTTTCTCAATCTTATCGTTCCTTGTTCGACTGATTGATGATCTGACTGAAGATCTGATTAATCTTCAACTTGACTGTTTCTAAAGTCGTGATGAACAGTTAAAACCTTAACCATCGTTCGATTTAGCATCGCTACTAACTTGTCGAATGAATATTAAGTGCTTATAATTTCTTGTAGGGACCGAAAATAAATGCCTTTTTGCATTTGCAATGCGATCTCTTAGCTGATTTACATATAATAGACCTATAAATACGCTAGAAATCGTAAAGTAGTTGAAAAGAGGATTCT
This sequence comes from Pomphorhynchus laevis, assembly GCA_012934845.2. Taxonomy (NCBI): domain Eukaryota; kingdom Metazoa; phylum Acanthocephala; class Palaeacanthocephala; order Echinorhynchida; family Pomphorhynchidae; genus Pomphorhynchus; species Pomphorhynchus laevis. Next base: position 249,472 of record WNNJ02000108.1, on the reverse strand, counting down.
GATTGTTTGATATATCTGCATCTGTAGACTGAATATTGCATACGTATTTATGATTAACGTCATTTGTGTTGCTTTTATAGATGTCATAGAGAAGGTGTTGTTCGTTAGTGCTGAGTATTCGTTTGACAGCGATGTGACGATTGTGCAGTTGTAGTTAGGGACTTTAAACTTCCAGGAAAATTGATATCATGTATCCGTTTTCTGATTTTAGAGCATATATTTAGTCACATTCTTCGTTTGTTTTAGTACTAGACCTCATTTATATCTCAATTTTTAAGATAAAAACTGGTACTTTTAAGATGTAGTACTATCCTTAATTAATTACAGCTCGGACGCGCTTGAGTTGTAATTCTTGTTCTCTTCGTCATCTCAAATCTCGAAAGACTTTAGGTATTGATCGGCAGTCTTCTTCGTTTACTCCTATACGTGTACATTTCAGCCGATACTTTATACTGTCAGTGTAAATGTAATTTAATCTTCTTTACAGATATATATATCGCGTTTTGTTCATTCAATTTCTGACGGGAAATTAGAAAAATCAATCGAAATTATGCCAAAGTCGCATCCGTTTTCAGAAACTAAAATCAATCTTATTAATGTCAAAATTTCATCCGAAAAAGTCTAGGATATCCTAAAGTGGCTAAGCTAACATCTTACGGAAAAGGAATCTCAACATAAAGAGATAATTTGTAGATTTCGAATTTGAATTTGAGTTTGATAATTGATATAAAATTTTAGTTCTCACACTGCATTCGTCCCTGCTGTGAAAAATAAACGGTGCGATATTTTGGTTATTAATTTATCGTATTTAAAAAATGTAAGCAGGCAGTAAATGCTTACATCCTCTTTTTTATAGAAGAGGAGGTGTAAGTAATGATATAAAGCTGTAGTCTTCAAAGATGACAAGTGTAATTTTCCGCTAATGTAAAATTCAAATTTATCATGAAATCATCTAAAAATTTACTATAAATTTGTTTAGTTTCAGTTATCTAACATCCGGCGCCTACGATTGTACTCAGTGGATCTTAAAAGACGTTTCATTATGATGCAATACTTGAATAGTCAATAAGGAATTCAGCTAGTCGTAGAAGAAATAAGGAATCTAACTAGTCCATAATGCTCAGTGTCTATACCACGAAAATCTACTTATTAATGTCGGCGCAGGGTGGTGTTGGTGTTTAGATCGTCTTGCAACTGGTTCGTGACGATATTCGTACACTAATTTGCCAACACATGTTTGTGATTAAAGCATAGATCAGTATAATATCCTTACATTTCACAGATTAAATGACCTACTCTGGAAATCTATTTCGATAGTGTTAAATAGGAAAGGAGTTTACTAATTCGCAGAAGTTTCGTCCAATTTTTCAACGACTAGCTGGATTCTAAATATGCCATCCAAGTATTGCGGCATATTGAAACGTTAGTGCTCAGTGCTTGCGCCCCGATGATCCACTGAGTAGTAACGTCGGCGCAGGATGTTGATAGTGTTTAGATCGTTATTCGTACTTTAAGGAAGGATTATTTGAGTGATTAGGTAGTTTAGCAACTGATTCGTGACGATATTGGTACACTAGTTTGTAGACACATATTTAAGATTGAGTATAAAACAGCATAGCATCTTTACCTTTCACAATGCTAGAAAAGTGTTAGACCGGTAATGAGTATATTGCACGAAACTTTCCCGCGAATTTATAGACTCCTTACCGGTCTAACACTTTTCTAACATTGTGAAATGTAATGATGTTATACTGCTATGTGATTCGGTCCCAACGTGTTTGCAAACTATTGCGTCACGAACCAATTGAAACACGATCTATATTATGAATATAATACTTTTTTTGTAGATTTATATTCAGGTTGTAGTGCATTATAAATTTGATTTTAAATCACATATTTAAAGGAAACAGATAATATGTTCATTATCAATAATTTTGCTTTAATTTAATTTTTCACAAAAAATAATAATAGTTTGAGAAATTATTTTATTTAATTTAGTGCTCATGTTAATTAAAGATGTATCTTAATTGTTGAGATAACAGAATTTATTAATTAAAATATGCGGATGGTAAATATCACTTTCGTATTTATACGGCACATGTCAGAATTTTAATGAAACAAATAGCCAATTTTAGTTCTGAGCACGGAATTCCGTCTTATTCATGCGTTCTTCATGAACCACTGTATAAATTTAAAATATATTCAACATAATCACAAATAAAATTGGATTACACATTGTAGTTAGCAGATTGATTTTGTACTTTTTGTAATACAGCTTTACGAAACATTAAAAAATAATTTAAAAATTATATTTAAATTTAATTAAGCTCAAATTATTTCAAATGAACACCTATTTTTATTGTGATTTGGCTTAAAAAGTGTTGGTCTCTGAAAGTAATGAGTACAAACCTCGTGATTCGGGCTTCTAGGGGCAAAATGTGCGTTGTTAGTACTTCTATTCCAACGTGGGTCATCATGTGATCTTCCTTAAAGGGAGATTGTTATCACTTACAATCGGGTTCAGCTCACCACTGTTGTTATTTCCACTGTCATTGGGGAACATTATTTGCTCTTGCCTATTGCTGTTACTACCAGTGCTGGGTTGTGTTGTATTGACGGCAGATGCTCGCGCGGATAGCATACAAATTAGATTGTCCAAAGCATCAGAACCAGTTTGAGGAATGTGGTCGTCGCTTTGGTTACCTATCTATACGAAAATAAAGAAGTTAAACAATGTTAGATAGATGAAAGTAACATGTATATAATAGAACTCATAAATAGCGTACTGAAAGGCGATTTGAATCGATTTGATTATCAGTATCCGTGGTCGCTGTAGCGTTCGGAGAGTTAGTAGAACAAGATACGTTGGTCATCTGAAGATATAGTTTATAAGCCTTTTTCAGCTAGTCATTTTGTTCTGATTACGATGTAAAATTTATCTAGTAAGATTACAAATATACAATAAAAATGTATACTTTTATGTAATAAAAAATTGATCACTACGATAACAGTAAAAACGACCAACTTTATACAACTTGTAGCTATCATGTAGCTACAAGTTGATATTTGATTTTACTTATTTGTTGTCAATTAACAAATCAGATCATTTAACTGAGTCTGCGTATTCTATACTATATATAAATAAAAATAAAGATGAATAAATAATTATATAAGATTTTATAGAATTTATATTTATATCAAGCCAATTTATATTTATCTACGTGTCTTATATCAAGACATTTATATTTACATTTATTTATATCAAGTATAAATTTTTAATTGAAATTTAAAATAAAATTTTAGTGTTATGAATTGACTTATAAATAATAAACGTTTCATCATAATAAGGATTAGTGTCATCAGGAGGAAGTGCTTATCAGGTTTCAGCACCTATAACGAAGGCGACAAATGTACTGATCAGTTGAACTGACTTAAATCAATTAAATGCTAATGTGTTTATAACTAATTACACAACATATCAGTCTTCAATGCATAATTTTACAAAATATCAAAATGAAATCAAAGTACGTATCAAATTCCGATAATATCGATCAACAACTTCCTATATTAACGAATATAAAAAAGATAACAGGGATTCACCATTTCGGTGAAACGGGTTGCTGATTATTTGAATGTATTTATGTGCCATGAAGAAAGCAAGATGGAATTAGAAATGAGTCCAAAGTATGTTACTAAAAAATAAAATCTAAGTACGCATCTGGTGATAATTGATCACTTCGTGGGTTAGTATTCTCATAGAACAATTTCCAGAACGAAAGCAAAAATATTTTAAGCTCCTTGTGTCGACTTCCTAACAATGTCCATGGCGAATTGATCCATAGGTGTGTGGCAAACTCTGGGTGGCTTGATCGTAAGGTGTATCGCTGGAGTCAGATGGTGGGGTCAAATACCCTCATCAATGAAGAATAATAAATAATATGCATTACAAATTACTTAAAATGTATCGAATATGATGTTCAGCTTGTTTTCTCTTTATTTTGGAAACTAGCTTTTTAAAAAACATTGATTTATAAAAAACATTAGGTACATAGTGAGCAGACAATACTATTATTTTTAATGCATTCGCCCTCTACACCTTAATTCAGCCTTGAGTACTGCTATTTTATCAATAAAGTATACAGAGTGGTGATATATATATTCATTAATATGCTCACATGCATGACATAACGAGGGACTTAAATCAGATCAGGTAACTGAGTCTACGTATATTACATTATTTATACATTAAAAATAATGCTAAATAAAAAAATAGATAAATAAACGATAAATAATTAAATAATTATAAATAATTGTTATATCCGATTTTATATAATTAATATCAAATTAAAATTTAAAATTGAAATTTAAAATAAAAGCCAATTTTAATGAATTAATAAATAACATACGATGAATCAGAATAAGGATTATAGGTCATCTAGAGGAGCTATTATGTTATCAGGTTTCGTTCCCTGTTCCTTGACCTAACATAGCAGCGGGCCAAATACGCGCTAACGAAGTGTTTCCACTGAAGGAATTTGATTATTTAGTGTACCTTACTCTATTAATAAAAATTTTCCACTAATGATTTTAAATTTATTTTTAGTATGATTTTGATTTCTTTTATTCTCTAAAATTTAAAGAAGAAAAATCCATTAAATTTGCTTGACCTACGGTTTATACCATAATTTATTTATTACCATATTTTATACTAATAAAAAACATACTATTAAAAGCATTCTATCTAACAAAAAAATATCTATACAATAAAAATTGTATAGAAAAATTATATACAAATTATAGTATCATATTATTACATATTTTTTAATATTGCACGTAATATTTAGAAATTTATATATTTAATATACAATGCAATATTTTATTATATTACAATATTATATTAATATATACAATATATTAATATGTCTTATATACATTGCATATATACAATAAAATAAGTTTCAAAAAAGTTTCAGAACGGATATCTACGCTCGCCGATGAATAGAAATAAAAGAATGCTACTAGGAAAACCGTTATCAGAATTACAATAATAACAAGGATTTCATAATAAAATAAAACATAGGGAAAAGGTCATTAAAGAAAAAAAAAGAATCAATCAGAAACATTCAACTGTAGACTTTAATGTTATAAGTCGTCACATTTATACATTGTGCGGGGTGCTGGATGGCTCAGATCCAGTGGGATCTGAGCCATCCAGCACCCCGCACTCCGACTTAACCACCCGGGGTATTTACCCCCAACCCCGAAGAATCCAATTGAGGCGAACTATGCTATGTAAACGAGAGACAAGGAGCTTAAGAAACCTTAGCCTTTGCTCCGGGGGCGTCCTCTAGAAAAGACTAATCCCAAGATAGCCCAAGTACAACAAAGACGCACTTGGATTTTCCTATTCAATGGCAGATGCTGGGCCCGTTTCAGGGCAAACCTAGCTCTTTTCCGGATACGTTTAAGTCTATCAATGTCAGCTTTGGCCGACAGGAGTGCCATAAAATACAGCCACCTGCGATTTGCTGGAGTTAAAATAAGATTGGATAGGGGTAACTGATCTTTTAATCTTAAAAAGAAATGACTGATATTCGAAACTATATCTTTGCACCTGCGTCCTGAGAGCAGGGTTGTGTGTCATCAGCGTATACCACTAGATATTGTTCGCGTTTAATTATTTTAAAGAGTTCAATGGAATCAGCAAGAAACAAGATAGGAGAAAGAGGTGATCCTTGGGGCACATCCGTAATAGGGTCGAACTGACGCGCATCAGGGTCGTCTTCATGATGAAATTGCTTGGTGTACAGCAGTATCGCCACCCTGTTAACAATTCTCGCAAGCAACCCAAGGGACCTGAGAGAAGAGATAACGAAGGGGATGGAGAAGAGATAACGAAGGGGATACGAGTGGTTAAGATATAACCACTCGTATTCAAATTTATTAAAATCAAACGAATCTTAAAAGTTATTTACAGTCACATGTGCCATCACAAAAATAAATAAGTAACAAATAAATAAAGATTTTCTTAATAAATGACAACAGATAGCTAATTTAAAAAAGGAAACATGCTAAAACAGTAATGTTAATGTTCTTCCCAGCAGTAAATATTTATTCCGTTTTCATATCTGTTATGGCCTCAGGTCCAACGGGATCTGAGCTCGCAGCCAATCAAACACGCCGCTCTCCGACTGAACTACCCAGGGTCTGTCACCCCCTCTCCGAATAATCCAATCGAGGCGGACGATGCTCGGTAATCTCGAGATGAGGAGCTTAAGAAACCTTGGTATTTGTTCTGGGGGACGTCCTCTTGAAAAGAAGACTAATCCCGAGATAGCCCAAGTACCCCAGAGGCGCACTTGGGTTTTCTCTTTTCAATGACCGATGTTGGGCCCGTTTCAGGGCCCATCTAGCTCTCTTCAGGATACGTTTTAGTATATCCTGGTTAGCTTTCGCTACCAGTTCACCGTAATGGTGAACCCCAGGTATTTTACTCGACTTTTGAAGGTAGGGAGAGGTTGATTAGTCAGGATAGAAGATAGAGCTGATAGTACTAATCTCTTGAGTTTTTTCTTTGTCGCTGGGGCGCAATAAAAGACAACCACCAGCGATTTGGAGGAGTTTAAAACAAGGTTGGAAAAGGGCAGCTGATCTTTTTATCTTGTAAATAAACGGATGATGTCAGAGACTACATCTTTGCACCTGCGTCCAGAGAACAGGGATGTGGTATCATCAGCGTATACCACACGATGTTGATCGCGTTTGAACTTTTTGTTGAGTTCAATGGAGGTAGCAAGATACAAGATTGGAGAAAGTAGGGAGCCTTGAGGCACATCTGTAATAGGGTAGAATTGACGTGCATCAGGGTCGTCTTCATAGAAGAATCGCTTGGTGTACATCAATATTTCCTACCTGTTAACAATTCTTGCAAGCAACCCAAGGGACCTGAGAGAAGAGATAACTAAGGGGATAGAGATGCGGTCAAATGCAGAAGAAAAGTCACGAAAAAGAGCTACAGCAAGTTGATGACTATTCTTCTGACAGAACTGATGTACTTCACCTATTGCTGAATGGACCGGGCGATCTTTTACGTACCCATGAAAACCTGGTGGAATTAAATTTCGCATACTTAGATGATCGCGGATTTTACGCGCAAGCGCTTTTTCGCAAATAGAGATGAGGGAGTTTTGAATCGAAATGGGTCGCAGATCTCTAGGACAAGACACCTGAATTTTTTTGTAATAAAAACACGTCTACTAATGTTGATGCCATCCACATCGGAAAGGGGTAGCTAATAGCATTGTAAGGGCCACTTCACTTCTTTGTTCGGTTGTCAAAAGCTAACAGACACGAGAAGTGGAGCGACGGATTTGGAGGTGCCCGGGGAAGGCTCCCAGAAGTTACGGATATCTGTGACAGATATGTCCCTGCTCCTGAAGTCCCCCCAAGGGGGGATTGGCTGAGGAGATTGAGTGGCTCTATAATTATGTACGGATATCAACTCATTTAAAACTACATCAAGACCTGTACTACTAATCCAGCCCAATGCTCTATCCTTCCAACAGACAAATTTCTCCTTCTTGAATATATTCCAAAAGGAAGACTGAGCTGGATTAAGGGAAGCAATGCTTGCCCTATCTTTACTCAGTTGGAACATATACCTAGTGCTCCAATGGGGTCAAAGTGGAATCTCCTTCAAAGCAACGTATCTTCCTATATCCGCGAACGAATTAGCTCATGAGAGGTGGTCAGATGTTGGCGCGACTGCTTCGTGCGGAGAGGTTTCAACAACTACCCTTTATGAAGCAGTAGTATGTCTAGGAGAGAGTTCGTTGTTGTGCAATGAAAGGTGGGGACGATGGTATACGAAAAGGCGGAAGAGAGACACGGAGGCCTTTTTTCATTACAATAACGATGCTGGATCATCAAAGGATATTGGGAATGGGAGATATCCGATCAAACAAAATTACTTCAATGACACCAACAGCAAATTGGATAATGGACGAAAAGGCGGAAGAGAGTCAAGGAGGCCTGTTTCCTTACAATAGCGATGTTGGATCATCAAAGAATATCGGGAACGGGACATAACCGAACAAACAAACCAAGACAATGAAAATGACAAGCAACAAATTTATAAAATATAAATCAAATGCAAAGAACAATGGCAAACTTGCATGCATACCACCTAGCCAAGAGAAACTCAAAAAAGGCCGTTGCAATTGCCAGAGCTGGACACTACGATAAGGTGCACAAAAGACTCGATACACGCGATGGTGAACGAGACCTACTTCGGCTTGTGAAGCGAAGCATCAAAACAGGCAGGACATCGAAAAGTTTTACTGCATTAATGGAAGAGACGGCAAACTAATAATTGATCGACAGAAAGTTCGAGACAAATGGCGTGATCATTTTGAGGAAATCAAAAATGAAGAGTTTCCGCATCTACCGATCCCAAAAGTTGCAGAAACGTCCGGTCCATTACCTCAAATAAGTGAGGACGAGGTGAAAGATGCATTAAAGCGTATGATGACTAGCAAAGCCACAGGTCCAGACGACATTGCGACTGAGCTCTGGAAAGCCAAAAGCTGGGACCCAATCCCCTGGCTAACCAGTTTCTTCAACAAGATTATTGATGAGTATAGGATACCAAGCGACTGGCAGAGCAGCACCACGATACCAATATGGAAAAAGAAGGGGAACGCAGCGGACTGCTCAAGTCACCGTCCAATTCGACTAATCTCGCAAACGATGAAAATATTTGAACGAATTCTAGATAAGCGTATCCGTGAAATTGTTGATATCACCGTAAACCAAACAGGATTCGTAAAAAACTGTGGCACCACTGACGCTATCCACGCAGCACGACTGCTCCTAGAAAAACACTTGGAGAAAAATCAGCCGCTCCACGTTGTATTCTTGGATTTGGAAAAGGCTTTTGATCGTGTACCACATGAATTAATATGGTATGCGCTGCGTCAGCATCAAGTCCCGGAACATCTAATCCGATGGGTGATGCTGCTCTACGAGAATATCGAAAGTTGGGTTCTAAGCGCAGCTGGAATGTCACAGCCATTTCAAATATCAGTGGGGGTCCATCAAGGAAGTGCTCTCTCACCGGCATTATTCAACACAGTTATGAACGCTATAACGCGTGATATCCAAAAGTCGATTCCATATACCATTCTTTACGCTGACGATGTCTGGCTGGCGGCGGACAACAAAAAGGACCTGGAGGAATCAACTACTGTATGGAATAACCGACTCGCACAATACGGACTACGACTTAATCTAGACAAGACCGAATACCTCACAACAGACCCACATGAAAGTGGCACCATCAATATTAATGGCTTTGACCTGAGACGTACGGACCGGTTCAAGTACCTCGGAACCATACTCTCGGCAAGCGGCGACGTGACTTATGAAGTGAATGCACGAATAAGCTCAGCGTGGACAAAATAGCGAGCGACGACAGGTGTTTTATGTGACCGTCGCATAAAGGATCACTTGAAATCAAAGATCTACCGCTCAATCATTCGCCCTGTGGCTATGTACGGCACAGAGTGCTTGCCTATTACCAAGGCAGCGGAACGACGCTTTGCGGTCATGGAGACGAAAATGCTGCGGTGGATAAGCGGAATTACCCGGTATGACCACGTGAGAAATATGGACATCCTCCGAAGATACGGCGTCGCCCCTATCGTAAATAAAATGCAAGGGGCCAGACTCCGGTGGTATGGCCACGTGTTGCGAAGTGAAAATTATTTCCTTGCAAAGACCGCCTTGAAGTATGAGATCATAGGCAAACGCCCGAGAGGTCGACCCAAGCACCGATGGTTAGATGGCCTTCACACAGATCTCAAGGCAGCTGGACTTCACCCAGACCAAGCCGAAAATAGAGCGAAATGGAGGGCTAAATCTCACATAGCCGACCCTGCCTCAAAGCGGGACAAAGGCTGAAGAATAAGAAGATCTAATAATGATTTGCTTAAATCTAAATTACTTTTAAAAAAACGCTCTTAGTGATTTTCAAAACTGTTGTTGATATTATTAATTCTAAAACAATTAGTTTCAATACATGGACGCATTTGAAACCAAAATAAAATAATGCTGAAAGATAAAATAGTGTTGATGTTATGGATTTGTGGATGCTAAAAACGAAGTAAAATAGTCAAATCATCCGTCAGCATTTAAAAAATGAACTTGCAATCGAGTTTGCAGGAAACAATATGCGATGAAATATGAGACGATCAGATTAATGATGAACATTAATGAAAATTTAATTTATAAAATTTAATTTGAATTTAAAATTAAATTTAAATTTAATCAAAAATTAAATTTTTTGATTAAATTTAATCAAATTTAATCAAAAGTAAATTTGATAATTTGAATGAGTACTGTTTCAGTGAATCAAAACTTGAGCATTATGCAGATAAGGCGACTATGTTGGGGTTCCCTGTAGCACAAATATCTAATCTCGTATATCAATGGGATCCAACGCAACAAACCTCACAAGTGTACAGTCACTAAAAGAACAATGGCTAAAGACAAAAAATATATCAGTGCGGCAATCTACTAAAAGTTACGGCATCAAGTGGGGCAACGCCGCGAAACTTGTATTAAGTCATTAAAAAGCCGTTTAAGCACGAGCGTTAGTGAAAATTAATTTAATGGAAATAATGACTGTTCTGAAAGAAAAGTAATCGATGAAAAGTCTATAAGGCTAAAAGTAATACCGTGTAGCCTTGGTATCGTGTGAATGCACATTGATATTCTCTATACGTTCCCACGACCAAATCCACACAACTTTACCTTGTATATTAAGCAGGAGACAATTACAATATAGGCATACAATGTGTAGTGGTCAACGAAAATGTGAATTTCTATTTCATTTGTGTAATATGTTATTTTCACATGGCAGAGGCATAACTGAATGCAGAATTTTGATCGTGAGAAACATATGTGTAATCTGTCTTGGGATTAAACCTCTTTCAATAGGCATTAAAATAAGATGTCTAAATATTATACATTACATTATATACAAAGGATATAAATTGAAAATAATGTAGCCGACAAATCAATAGTTAACAAATGTACTGATACCGATATGATATTGACTTTGAACCTCTTTCAATAGGCATTAAAATAAGATGTCTAAATATTATACATTACATTATATACAAAGGATATAAATTGAAAATAATGTAGCCGACAAATCAATAGTTAACAAATGTACTGATACCGATATGATATTGACTTTGAACTGATTAAGGTAAAATAGTCAAACATTGGAGAACGGTGAAAGTTTAATGTGGGAATTGCGGAACACTAATAAGGGATATGCTTGAGAACTTTAATTAGCGAACTTACTAATGATGGATATACTGTAGAATAGCGGAATTGAAATTTTATATTTAATAATTTAATAGTAAATCAAATTTTAATTACAATTTAAAATTGAATAAAAGAGAATAATGTAGCAATTGGATACGAATTAAATAAGCTAACCTAGTATACGTATTTTATATTGCAAATCAAAAATAACGCAAAATAAAAGTTAAATAGTTAAATAATAAAAAATTAATTAATAATAAATAATTGTTATAAGATTTTATATAATTTATATCAAGATGAATTATAAACTAAAATTAAAAAATAAAAATCAATTTTTATGAATTGACTAATAGATAACAAACTATGTATCAGAATAAGAATTAGAGGTCATCAGGAGAAACTGCTATGCTATCAGGTTTCAGCCCCTAACTCCTCTACCCCACATAGCAGCGGGGCCAAATGCATGCTAATGATGTATTTCCTCTGATAAAACTATCTAGTATCTTATTATAATACAAAGTATATTATTTATTATCCATCCATAAAATCAAGTTAAAAAATGAAATTTAAAATAAACGTCATTTTTATGAATTGAGTAATAAATAACAGACGTTGTATCAGAATAAGGATTAGAGGTCATCAGGAGGAACTACTATGCTATCAGGTTTCGGCCCCTATTCCTCGACCCAACATAGCAGCTGGGCCTAATACATCTAATGACGTATTTCCTTTGATGAAATTTGATTATCTAGTATCTTATTCTAATACAAAGTATATTATTTATTATTCATCCATAAGCATTTTCCGCTTAAGAGTTTAAATTTATTTTTAATATTATACTGCTGATTTATATTTTACTATTTTCTGTTTGATGCTTTTTATAGTAACTTGGTTTAAAATATGTATCTAAGAAATATAATATCGTTACAAATAGTTGCAATTCTTAAAATTTCATTATTTAATGCATTATATTTTATATTATATGGAATGCATTAATGCTCATGCAAAAATATGTTTCTTGTAAATTTAAATATACCATCTTTACGATATAAATTAACAGTAGTTTTAGTTAATGTTAATTTAATGTTCATATCTAGATATACACCTTTTTATCATTAATATTGGTTTTGTTAAGAATATGGCTTTCTGGATAAATTTGTTCGCTTATTGAATAAAAATTATTAGAATTAAATACACATATATCATTAATGTATCGATGATGACATTTGATTATCTGGTGTATCTTATTATAATACAAAGTATATTATTTATTATCCATCCATACAAATTTGCCTCTTAAGAGTTTAAATTTATTCTTTATATTATTGTGTTGATTTATATATTTTACTATTTTCTGCTTGATGTTATTTTTATAGTAACCTAGTTTAAAATATGTATCTATTAAATTATTTAAATGATTTTGAAGAAAGCCAATATCATTAAAAATCGTTGCAATTCTTTAAATTTCATTATTTAATGTATTATATTTTATATTATATGGTATGCATGAATGCTCATGCAAAAATATGTTTCTTGTAAATTTAAATATGTCATCTTTACGATATAAATTAATAGTAGTTTTAATTGATGTTAATTTAATGTTCATATCTAGATATACACCTTCTTTATCATTAATATTGGTTTTGTTAAGAATAAGGCTTTCTGGATAAATGTGCTCACTAATTGAATAAAAATTATTAGAATTAAATACACATATATCATCAATATATCGAAACATATATTTCATATATTTATATAATTTAGATTTATTTTTTAAACAGTTATGAACAAATTCATATTCTATAAAGCTTAAAAATAAGTCAGCTATAATTGGGCTACTATTACCACCCATTGGAACACCTTTTACTTGTCTAAATATAGATGTCCCTACTTTTAAATAATTTTGATTTATCAAAATATTTAAGGATTCTATTAATTCAATTTTATCCATATATTTATATTTATTTGATGGTTTAAATAAACCATCAAATAAATATACGTAGGAGCACTCTAACGGCGGAGTTGATGATGCGTTGTAGGAGTAGGATGATGGGTTTTGGAGAATTGGCGAAAAGGCTGGGTTAGTAATTGATTTTAGGGAGGAGAAACGATCAGAGAATATACATACAAGAACGGAAGTCGATAAGAGGACGGATACGACGGATGTCAAGCAGAATTAAGTTATACGCTCGGACTTGTCACGGACTAAGGGTTCAAGGGAAATTTGATCATCGAAATGGAAGCCTAAGAAAGTTAGATTGTGAACTATGCGATGATTCACAAGGCAAAAGATACAAGGGAGAAGATATGTTAGGTTGACGGGAGAGGGTCTTATCAACATAACAAAAAGAAAAAACGACCGGATAGATTTAAGGCAAACCATGCTATGGAGGAGGAAGCAAAGTCATAATAATAACGAAGGCGGGAAAGGAGTATGGACTGGTCGACGATGTCGAAGTCGGAGGAGAGGTCGTGAAATATGAAAACACAATATAGTGCCTTGTCACGAGAAATAAGTAGGTCGTTGTAAACTTTCACGCAGGCGATTTCTGTGGAGTGATTAGGGAAAAAAGCGGGTTGGAAAAGAGGGTACATATTGGATGAAGAGAAATAAACGGTTATCTGCTTTAAGTTAAGGCGTTCTAAGAGCTTAGAAAGAGTAAAGAGGAGTGAAATGGGGCGAAAGCTAGAAGGAAGGGAGGGGATTAGCGATATTTTCTTAAGAAGTTGACGAACGATGGCTAGAAGGAAGGGGTCGAGTTATATTTTCTTAAGGAGGGGACGAACAATGGCGGATTTCCAGTCTGAAGAGAAGATACAACCGCGAATGAACGAGTTAAACAAAGTAATGAGAAAAGCGGATATCGATGAGCAAATTGATTTAAGTATGGGGAAGTAGGGTATCGACAGGTGAGGTTTGATTAGGCATGGACATGAAGACAGATGAGACTTCGGCAGGTGAGACAGGGAGAATATGAAATAGTTTGGGAGGATGAGGCAAGGTGGGGAAATGCTATGGGATAAAGACGGGGTGTAAGAAAGCAACGTGGATATTTTGGTGTGAAGAAATGATGTATAATCATGAGGATTGTTGTTGCGAGACGAAGTGGAGCGAGAAAGGATTGAGTTAAAAGTATGCCGGAGAGACTTATAGCTGAAAGAAGTGATGATTTTATGCTGCCATAAGAAGTTGCATTAATAATACAAATTTATTTAATGTGGCAAATGCGTACAAGCTGTACGCTTACAAGTCCACAAACAAAAATGAAAAAGTCAAGCAGATAAATTGTTAAAATGGGATCGGATTTGTCGTTTGAAGCACTGCAGGGAAGTTGATTGGCGTATATGAATGGGCAGATGATTCCACGATAGAGGAGCAGCCACCAGGAAGGAGCGGAGTCCAAAGGAGGTAGAGTAGTTTGGGACATGTAAAAGAAGGGAATTACAGGAACGCAAGGAACAGTAAACAGGACGAGAATTATCAAGAAAAGGAAGGTTGAGAAATGAAGGGGTATGAAAAGTTACAAGGCGGAAAGCAACGATAAGAAGACGAATTTGAACACGACAATAAATTGTAGGCAAATCGAGAGAAGCAAGATGGTAGGATGTATGATCAAAACGACGAAGACGGAGGAGAATTCGGACAGCTGCGTTGACGATGCGTTGTAGGGGAAGAAGAGTGGATTTAGGTGAGTTGGAAAATAGACTAAGACAATAATCGAGTCTAGAAAAAAGGAGAGATGATATGAGAGTCATACAAGAAGGGAAATCGATCAATCTACGAACTTGACGGAGGTTGCGGAGTATCAAGGTAGATGAGCGTACTTTATCTCTAACGAAAGGTTTAAGTGAAAGTCGGTTGTCAAAATAGAAGCCTAGGAAAACGAGATTATCAACGATAGGAAGAATTGTAGAATTTAATGATACGGAGGGAGGTTCGAAGCCGAGGCGTCGAGGTAGGATCCACATAATTTTGGATTTATCAGGATTCAGAGAAAGGCGAAGGGAAGAAAGATGATTGGAAATTGAGACAAGACAGTCCGAAGCGGAAACACTAAGATCGTGAATACGATAAACAGGTGCATGAGCATAGATGAGAATGTCATCAGCATATTGCATAACATGGAAGTTAAATTTATGAGAAATCGAAGACAAATCACCAAGAAGAGAGAAAAGTATAGGGCCTAATACGGAGCCTTGTGGAACACCGGACGGAATGGACGAAGGATGGGAGAGAGAAGAGTTAGAATAGACGCGAAATGTACGGTTTGATAGATATGAAGAAAACCATGATACAGTGGGTAAAGAGAAGCCATAATCATGACGAAGGCGATGGAGAAGAATCGAGTGATCGACGATGTCAAAAGCAGACGATAGATCAAGAGAAACTATGACACTACATAATTTATGATCGCGCGATATGAGTAAGTCGTTATAAACTTTAAGACAGGCAATTTCGGTAGAGTAATTAGAGCGAAAAGCGGCTTGGAAGGGAGGAAATAAGTTAGAGGAATAGAGATATGTATTAACTTGCTTAAGAACGAGACGCTCAAGGAGTTTAGAGAGGGTTGGGAGAAGTGAAATAGGACGGTACGAAGATGGTAGTGAGGAGTCGAGAGATTGCTTTTTGATGAGAGGACGAACAGTGGCGCATTTCCAGATGGAAGGAAATGTACAGCTACGGATGGACGAGTTGAACAATGTGGTTAGGAAGGGTAAGATAAAGGAGCAGATATTTTTAAGCAAGTGAGTGGGAATTGGGTCAGAAGGAGAGGTTTTATTAGGTAATGACAGCAGAACCGAAGAAACTTCATCAGACGAAACGGGAAGGTGGAATAGTTCTGGGAGGGAAGTATTTAAAGAGAAGAGTGGGTACAAGGGGGCTATGGGTAGTAGGGAAAGTAAATTAGATAGTTTAGTTTGTAGATAAGAAGAAAATTCATCAGGATTTATATTACAAGGGGTAGATGATCGTGAAAGAATTGAGTTTAAGATTTTCCAATGAGATTTAGAGTTGGAAGATGACTCGAGTTGATTTCGCCAAAAGAGAGTACGTTTAGTACGTATAAGAATGAGATGTGAACGGCGTTGAGAAAAGTAGGAATCACGAATATTTGGAGAGAGTGAGTCGGGTGAACGTTTAAGAAAGCGTTTATACATACGAAAAGAGTGATGGAGTCGACGCTTAGAAAGACTGCAGTCAGAATCGAACCAGGGAGCATGGCGCAAGCGCTGGGAACGTCGAAGTCGACTAGGCAGAAGGTTATTGAGGATCGACGTAAGTTCAGAATCAAACAGAATGCAGAGATCATCGGGAGAGAGATAGTTAAGAGGAAGTGAAAAGAGTGAAGAATTGAGTAAGGCTGTGCAGAGAACAGGGATATCGAGAAGCTTCCAGGGTCGACTTGGTGTAGATAAAGGTAAAGGCGGAGAAGGAGGATGGGGACGAGTAAGAGTAAGAGTGACAAGGAAATGATCGGACAAACCAGGATCAGTAATTGACAAGGAGGTATAGTCATTGAAGCAGTTAGGAACAGCAATGATGTCGAGAGCACCGCCGAGAATATGAGTTGGGCTTGTTGAAAGTAATTTATAGTTAAAATCAGAAAAAAGATTAGTTAAAGTGATAGAGTCAGAGTCAGACGGGCGATCAAGACGAATGTTAAAGTCACCGAGAAAAAAAGAAAAAGTATAAGACAATGAACAGTGATACATTAGATCTGCAAGGTCGTTAAAGAAGATACGTGATGGGGCAACTGAACCTGGACGGTATACAATCACAAGTTCCAGAGGGAAAGGCGTTGATAATCTGCATATGAGTAATTCGAACGAAGTGTAATGGATGTTAACGTTGATTTTACGTAAAGACATTGGGTGACGAGCAATGGCAACAATACCGCCATGGTTAGACGCAGTAGATGTATGAGATGTAATTTGACGAGCTGATTCAATTAGAGAACAACCAGAGCGACATAGACGACGAATAGCAAGATCGTCGGAGTCAGAGTGCCAGGATTCGGTAATGCAGATAATATCGATAGATAATTGATCGAAGATATCGAGAAGCATATCAGCTTTATGAAGAATGGAGCGAGTATTGAATAGACTAAGACGAAAAGTATGCTTAGGAGCGAGATCGACTAGCGAAGAAGACAAGGGGGAGAGATGGGACGCCATCGAATTTTTGGCCTTGTGTGAAGAACGTGAAAATTTCCGTTGATTTTACGTATAGATAAGGATGACTCGCCGTTTGTTTCACGTCGATGTTTTTCAATGCGAGCTAAATTGAGCTGGGCAATATCAGAAGGGGAGCGGTCAGGAAAGATACGGCAAGTAGAGGAAGTGGTAAGAAGTTTAAAACGTTGGGAGAGTACCGAAGAGGCATGTGAACTATGTCGGAAAACGATTTTTAAGAGTGGAGGACTGAGATGATTGGATTTAGTGGATTTGTTTAAACGAATAAAGGATACAGGAGCGATATTATTAAAGAGTGATGGGTTATCATCAGGTAGAATGGTTGCTAGGATAGACCTGAAAGCAGATACATCATCATCGAGGCGAGATTGTGGAGAAGCAGATTCGGAAAGCTTTAAGTTTGATATGATTATACAGCGATCGCGCGAAGGAAAACGATTTCGTGGAAGTGGTGGACGGACAGAGCTGGTAGGAGTCGAGGTAGATGAGCAGATAGAAGTGGAAATGACAGGGGTGCTTGATAAAGAATTAATATTGGTTGGAGCAAGTGTGACAGGAGCGGGGTATTGAATCGGTTGATCAGAGATGTGACTGGATATGATTTTAAATGAAGGATGTAAATTATTTGGAAGTGTTACGTGGGAGGTAGAGTAAGGAGAATTAAAATAGGTTGGGGCATGAGTGACAGGAATGGAGTGTTGAATCAGTTGATCGGAAATGTTACTGGAAATGATTTTGATGGAAGGGTGTAAATTATTGAGAGGTGATACAGGAGAGGTCGAGTAAGGAGTACGTGAGGAGAATAAAGAAGTTTGAGATTTATTTAGATTGGGGGAGGAATAGGAAAGAGGAGGTACGAGATGAAAAGCTTTACCGTTAGCATTGTTAGAATGAGAAAGATTAATGGAAGTTTGGTACGTAGTTGAACGAGGAGTGTGTGAGAGAGTAGGTTCAATAATGGGATTATATGATGCGAAGTCAGGTGTTGATGCGAGGGAAACATCTAAAACAGCATTGGTCTGAGTGGTCGTGTGTGATACAGGAGTAGATGAGCAGGATAACTGTAGTAGTCGTACTGATGTACAAAAACCGCAAGTGAAATGTTTACGTTTATACACCGAGTGGTCGGATATTTTAACACGAACAAGTGTCCATACATCGCAATCTTTGGAATCGCATCCAACTTCAAAGCTGGTATAACCATCATTGCATTCCGATGTGGAAGATTCTTGATCAGGAACAGATTCATGAGCAGGAACAGTATTGGTACGTATTAGGTTGAGATGAGACCCGCGAATAGCAAGATAGGAATTACGGGGAGACGGAGTGATCGAGCGGATATCACGTTTGAGAGAGCGGTAATAGACTCGAAAAACATGACGGAGTAGACGGTTTGAGAGTATGCGTTGGAGTTCAAATCATGGGGCACGGTGCAAGCAGGCCCTATGGGATTGAGTTTTCTCGAAGAAGTTGAGTGCACGTAGAGGTAGTGTTGGCTCACTCGATAGGCATAGGGTGTGCGCAACATTCCTGATAGCATTTTAGTTTTTCTCCTCTGTTGTCGCTTAAGAATGTCGGCTTCTCATTTTGTCAGGGGAAATGCCGCCGTGTAAACGAACGTCGATGGACCAAAGAATTCGAATTGTTGCCCCAGCTTTTCTAATTATCTCCTCTTTCGATTTGAGCGACCATGAAACCAAAACCCAAAATCATCTTCAGCAGTGACAACTAAGATTCGTTGATCTTTCAATATTCCTGATCTTGTCTGAGTTCCATGCTCAGAACTTCACACTTCTCATTTATCTGGAGCATCCAACGTTCCGTCCAATCAATAAATGATTAAAATCCTCATTGAGTTTTACACCCTTAGGAGTCAGATGCTGACCACAGCTTTAAATCGTCTGCAAACAACTGCGCGTGTTTTTTAAGCTCCCATGAAGGTCACTGATAAAGCCCTTGAAAAACGGGCCGAGTACAGAGCCTTGATGGATTAGATCTGTTATTCTGCGAATTCGATGTAATGCCGTTTACAGTGACTCGGTTTGTTCTTCCGACCAGAAAGTGTGCTATCAATTGCAGTAACTTATTGACAATTCTCAATGATTTCAGCTTTGCAAGCAATCTTCTATGAGGGACGCGATAGAAGGTTTTGCAGAAATCAATGTAAATTGCATTCACGGGGAAGCCTTTGTCAAGAATGACAAATCAATGTTCTCTGGCCACCAGTAGGTTAGACATGTAAGATCGTTTGTGCGTGAATCCACGCTGCTAAAGACACTGTTTTTGATTGTTGACGATGAATCTTTCAAGTTCGTGAACAACCACTCGTTCCAACAATTTGCAGACCACCGAAGTTAAAGTGATCGGACGTTAATTGCTTGGAACAGCTGGTTAACCTGCTTTGTGTATTGACTCAGTAATTCCCTGTTCCCACTTTCCCGGTAATTCACAAGTATCCAAAACCTTCTGAAAAACAGTGGTTAGTGGACCACAATGTATCAAAGAAAGTGTACGCAGGAATAGCTTATGGAGTCGATCTAGCCCAGAAGCTGATTGCAAGTCTAGATTATTGAAGGATGGAAGTAACAAAGGCGCTGCAGTAGTCTCGGATATGTAAACAGATTCATATTGGGAGGTAAGTAGTTCGGCCTTGAGTTTGTCGCATTCCACCGGTGAACTAGTGTTATCTTGTAATGTGGGAATTGCGGAACACTAATAAGGGATATGCTTGAGAACTTTAATTAGCGAACTTACTAATGATGGATATACTGTAGAATAGCGGAATTGAAATTTTATATTTAATAATTTAATAGTAAATCTAATTTTAATTACAATTTAAAATTGAATAAAAGAGAATGATGAAGCGATTGGATATGAATAACTAATGAGTTAAAAATAAATTTATTTTATTAATTAGCGAACTTGCTAATGATGGATATATTGATAAATAGCGAAATTGTAATTAAATATAATTTAATGATTCAATGGCAAAATATAATTTTAGTTAAAATAATATTGAATGAATATGGAATTATGAAGTGATTATATATGAAACCTAATTAATTAAAAATAAATCAATAGAATTAAGCAAACTTCTTTATGATGGATATATTGATGAATATCGAAATTGTAATTTAATATAATTTAATAATTCAAAATTGAATTACCAAGTTATCCTGAAGTGATTAGATATAAAAAACTAATTAAATAAGAATTAAATTAATTGACTTAATTAGCGAATGATTGCTATACTAGATAACATCATAATTGTAATATTATTTAATAATTCGAACAATAATATTTTTTTACAATTAAAAATTGAATTAATAAGGAATTATTGAGTTAAGCTTGCTCAGTAATTACAAAATGGCAATAATTTAAAATTCAATAATATCAGAAAGACATAAAATCTAAACATTGACACTAAAAATAACGCAGTTGTTAGTGCTCGACTATATGATATAAGTAAGCCGTAAAAAGACGAACGCAAAAAGAACCGTACAGCCGTGAAAGTTTGGCTATAATTGACACAAAGTTGTAATGATTAAACACAAAGCTGATAGATCGAATTTATTCGTTTATAATCGAATCAGGTAGATATGAACGGTTTATTTGAAACTGGTATTCAAACTAAATATCATATGAATATTATTCGTTTCCGGGTTTAAACTCCCTAAATTATGAAAAATAGGCGACCGACGACCAAGTGGATTATGTGTAAGTCAAAGAATAGAGTATGATGATTACCGTATGAAATAGTAGTTATGAACGACGACAAAGTGTAAATTTGAAAGTTACGAATATGTGGTAGACGCGTGATTGCACGCCTTACGCGTCAGAAGAAAATCACATACAACTTTGAGTATTTTATCGTTCCTCAATTTTGCAACAGTCATGTGATTCTCACCTTTTGCAATGAGGAGTTTGCTCAATTTGTGCAATAAAATAAGTTTGTGTAGTAAAAAGCAAAAGATTAATGACAGCGCTTGTTCATTGCACAGCAAGGACATCCGTTTTAGGTGTCACAATTTAGCTATTTTCGACATACAACAATGGAACTATTAGGAAAACAGCTATATCTATCTCTCTATCCATTCACCAGTTTAGTAAATGTTACGTAATTTGTTTCCGATAATATTTTAGGCAACAACCGCGTGAGTAGTTATAACGAGAAATAGGTTGGTAAAGCACATGACGGTGATGATGATCTTTTGTGAAATCGATAACTCAGAGAATACGCTAGTCTTCTACGTGTTGGTGCAGTTCATGACGAAAATAACAATGTGAAGTTGCAAATTAAATTGAATAAAATGTTGGAGATACATAACTTGTTTGTGAACTAATGAGATAGATGAATGCCGATCGACGTCTCGGTAATGTCGTAAAATAGATGAATGCCGATCGACGTCTTGGTAATCTATGTCGCTTGATTGTCCAATTCTACACTGCAGATGATGAGAGAATATACTGTCAGCCGGAAATAGGGAAAAGGATTACTCAACAATCAACTACATTATTTAGTCATTAAATAACAAATTACTACTTAAATTCATTTTTAATAATACATGGCTTTATTTTCTAATTTAAATTTACTTTTATTTTAAATTTAAATTTAAATTTCTAACGTTATATAAATTATATATTACTTATAATTATTTAATTAGTAATATATGGCTTTATTTTCTAATTTAAATAATATTATGTGAAATAATATTTCGCTGGATTGTTCAATTACCTATGGATAGTTCAATTAACCGATGAATCGCTAAATTGCCCGCTGAATAACTCAATTACATACTGAATCGCTTAATTATCCAGCGAATCACTCACTTACCCTCTAAATAGCTCAATTACTAGCTTGATGGCTCAATTACCAGCTGGATCACTTAATTCCTTAATGGACGTACCTACGATGTATGAGCTAACACATACTTGCCTAAGGAACGTAAGTTATATATTGGAGTTATAAAAAGAGAAATCTATTTTGAGTGACAAATGAGTGCCAATAGTGCGCTTACAAGCCTACGAAGAATAAAGAAAATGATCAAATTGATAAATAATAATAATCCCGCAGACGAATTTTGAATAGTATGAACAAGGAAGGCGAACGGATGTACTAAGGGAGCGAATTCCAAGCAAGAGGAGCGGCAATTGGAAAGGAATGGAGGCGATAATTTGGAGTGTAGAGGAGAAGGGAATGATATTATCTGAAGGATGAAGAAGCAGGACGAGATTCATCGAGATAAGGAATATGTAAGTATGAAGGGGAATTGCGATGCAGTATGGGCCAGAAGAATTAAACGAAGCTATGTGATCAAAACAGTGGAGACGTCAGAGAACGTGAACTGCTGAGTTGACAATACTTAGGAGAGGTTGGAAAGTAGTTTTGGGAGAGTTGAAGAAGATACTAAGGCAATAATCGATTCAGGAAAATAAAATGGCTGATAAAAGAGAAATACAGGAGCAAATTTGATCAACCTACGAATACGGCGAATATCACGGAATAGCAGGAACGAAGAGCGGACTTTATCGGAAACAAATGACTTTAGAGAAATATGGTTGTCAAAGTGAAAACCGAGGAATATGATATCATTAACGATTGGAAAAATAGTTGAGTAAAGATAAACATTAGGTGGAATAATTTTGAAGTGAAAGGGAATTGTCCACATGATTTTGGACTTTGCAGGATTGAGTTAAAGGATAGGCGAAGCAAGGTGCTAGGAAACAGATGGGAGGCGAGCGGAGGAAGTGAATGCAAGATCATAGATTTGATGCATTTTCATGCAAAACATGAAAATTGTGTTCTGGTTATTGAAGAGAGATCACAGTGAAGAATGGGCAAATAACGGAACCTAGTAATGAGCTTTGAGGAACACTGTGTGCTAGAGAATATAGTTGAGATACAAGAGAAGCTGAATAAACACTGAAAGAACGGTCAAATAGATAAGAGGAAAACCAGGCTACAGCGGAGTTAGATAATTCATAGTATATCTTCTATCTACAAACGTCTCTTCCATCTTCACCAGAGGGGTGAGAGACACCAGGTAGTACAGTCGGAGAGCGGCATGTTGGATCGGCTGGAGGGCTCATATCCCGCTGGAACTGAGGCCTTGGAAATTTGTTGGAAGACTTGGCGAAAATTTTGTAGATTCTTGTACTGTTTTATTTCTTAGCTATTTTTCTTTCAGTTATTATCGGTTATATATTTGCTTAAGAAAATTCTTATTATTACAATGTGTTCAATGGTTGTTATCTATGAAGATCGATATAATACAACAATTTATAAAGTATTAGGGAAATTCAATGTAGAATGATGTAGAGTAATAAGTATATCGTCTTGCGATCTATGTATAGAAGGGCATTACGAGCAGCAACTTGCATAAGGGCTTTTACGATATGTAGATTAAAAGAACTTGGTAAAAGCAAATGTTTTACGTATTGAAATCGATATTTATACGTGCTATATGCATTATAGCGACGATGTTTGCCCTACAGACAGATTTTGCATTTGAATCCAATAAATTAATACAAGAAACTGTTATATTATAAATTGATTGTTCACTCATATTGTATTTTTTATCAGTGGAGAGAGTGAAGAAAATATTTATTTAATCTCGAATTTAATCTCGAAATATTCATCTGTAAAAATATTTTTTGTAACATTTACTCCTGATGATGATAGCAGTAGGCTATTGAAAATTCGAGATCAAATAAATATTTTCTTCACTCTCTCCACTGATAAATAAGAAACTGTTATATATTGCTAACCTGAGCAAGTAACCACATTTCATGTGTATTGCGGAAATTACAATCATGCCATCACATTTATGTGCATATGAAATGGGTTATACACTTTAATCGGTTTTAGAAATAGCACCACGACTAATGGTTTAGTTATTAATAAAACCCTTACTTACTTACTAATGGTTTGGTCACCGCCGCAATCCCTAACTCAATAATTGAGTGGTAGTACTTAACAGAAAAACAAAAACACAAAGATGGCAGCAGTGAAAAACAGGTGCTTAAAATAAAAAGAGACTGAAAACAGGCGTGTTGCATAACCTGCTTTTGTAGATTTTAATTTTTCCGATGAACAATGCTATAAGAATGATCAACTCCGATGAATAGCTATCATAATAAAAGAAATTGGAGCGATAAATTTCGAAGCTAAGCAACGTGATGACTTTTGAAATTTAAGGACACCGGGAAATTGAAACGCGAAAATCGTTTTCGATAACGTTGATAAATAAGACTTAAAAATTCTTGCAATTTTTTAATGTAGATTTTCCAATCAATGGATTGGTTTCCAAATTTTATTAAAATTTAAAAGCATATTAAATATCAATTATCAAACAGATTTTGTCTGTATCCTGATATAAATTCATCAATAAATATTTTACGTAAATAAATTATAATTTTTTAATTCGAAATAAAATAGAATTTTTCAATCATTTGATTATTTTATTAAATTTTATTTTTAAAAGCATATTAATAAAAACATTTTAATTAATATCATTTAATTTATTATAAACTTAATTGATTATTAACTATTTAGAAATAGCTTTGAAATTTAATTTTTTGCTAGCATTTTGATTGTATTAAAATAAAGCAATCAGAAACGGCAAGGCAATACTGCCTTGTCGTTTTTAAGCTTCTACAAAATTCTACCAAAATTCATTGCTAAAACCAAAACTATTATTAAGAATACATTATTATTTTTTTCCGATTTCGGCACGATATTATCCTCACAGGTATTGATCTTATTTTTGATACAGCAGGACGCTACTAATCAGTCTGGGTGGGTCTCATCAGCTGCTGATCCAGACATACATTTCACGTTTCGACATTTATTATCTGCTTTCTTTGTACACTGATGCTGATCGGATTTGAAATCAGTACTTAGTAGCGTCCTGCTGTATCAAAAATAAGATGAATACCTGTGAGGATAATATCGTGCTACCAATAGCAAGCGATCGGAAGTGTAATCGATCATATATGTTGATTTTCGCATCGTGCAAGTTATTGATTGATTTGAAATCCGAATATAACGAGGGAGCTTACCTATCATCTTGTTTGTTATTTATCTTAACTAATGTCGTTTTAGTCCTGGTCAATTATTGATTTGATTACTCTCAGTCAGTTATCAATAAAAAAGATTTATTTTTACGTGATGTAAAAGATTTATTTTTACGTGGAAGATGTATTATATTATAAATTTGATTTACATCTTGTATAAATTCGCAAGCCGCAAATATTTCATAAAAATAGGAACGCTTATTTGGTGTATGTGTGACACTTTTAGCAACGTCACAGTCAATTTTTTGACTCGTCCTGATTTGGATTAAAACGATACCTAATCTTCTAGTGCAAACTGTATGGATATAATATCGATAGATAATGTAGGAACATGCAAAAACAAGTTATGTATGGCCACAATCAAACATCTATCTGGTAGAACTTCCGAGTCGATAAATCATCCCAGGATGCTTAAGATGATTTAAAGTTTGATTTAAATCATCTAGAGGTTGATTTGAAAGATTTAATGAAGCTTTAAATTTTATCTTAAAATAATATCAAGCTTGATTTAAAGTTTGAGACGTCACGGATACGATCTTAGCTCTTAATGAGCTGTAAACGACCAACGTGATGACAAAGAAATGCTTAAGTATTTATAATCCATTATAATCGTCATATTATCTTCCGCTGATCGCTAAAGATAATATTACGTTCCCCTACTGTAATCAGTGCCATTCATGGGGACACTGGGGTCGTCTTGCAATAACGACAAAATATGTGGGGTTTGCTCATCGACGGGTCCGGATCATCCCGATGTCTGCGAAGCAGATCCCTGCTACTCAAGCTGCTCACTCTCCCACCTGCGTGGTCTCAAAGTGCTCATGTTTTAAAAAGTACCTGAAAAGATGCTCTTCCAACGCAGGCTAATCTTTAAACGATCAACGAGGCGTGAACGCCGTTACAAGCTACGTACCTTGATCCACAAAGGATATTCTAAAGGTTATCGAAATAAAGATTGCGAAGCAAATGAAATTGACTTATGCTATGATTAAACACTTGACCAACCCATTTTTCAACCTTCAACAACTGATTCAGTACCAACAATATCTTAAAACAAATGCTCTTCATCGAACATCACACCGTCTAAGAAACTAAAAAAGAAAGGAGCAGCATGGATGATCGTGGGAAATTATGATAATTACCACTCCAGCCAAAGAGTGGACAGCGGTCCCGCTGTTAGAGCCTGCGGCCGGTGACGGTTGGAGAAAGACACGCTGCTGAGGAGGATGTTTCACTTTGATCTAATCAAAGTAACATTTTTCCATGATATAATCCTGCTCTTCCCAGTAGTAGGAAATGCAATCCTGACACGATTTAATTCATATCTCTCTTCATAAGCTACCGTGATACTTTCGACCACCTATAAGGGTCGTTTATTCAATTACACTTACACAAAACTCAAGATAGCCCTCTCGAAAGAATATCAGAGCTCTAAATATAGGTTCCAGTTGAGTAGAGATAAGGCGAGCATTGCTAGTCTTAATCCATATCAGTCTTCTTTCTGGAAGATATTCAAGAAGAAGTTTGTCTGCTGGAAAGAGTGGGGATCTGGTAGGATTGACAGCAGAGGCCTTTACAAAGTTCTGGAGGAATCACATAATAATAGATCCACTCAACCTCCTCAACCAATCCTGCCTTGTGGCGACTTTAGGAGCAAGGATTTATCGATTGCCGATATTTTGAATGCCTGGGGTACTCTTCGGGGAACTCCAGATCCCATGCATCACTCTCCAATCATGTATGTCGGCTTTTGGCAGACAGTCAGAGAAAGAAGGTCGTCATTACGCTGCTACTAGCCTCCTCTCCGATGTCGCTGTTATCGAGCCGGAGAATATTTTTATCCAAGAAAAAAGTGGTCTTATGTCCCAAAGATCTGCGCATTATCTCGATACAAAACTTCCTCATCTTTATCTACGAAAAAGCACTTGCACATAGAATCCTCGACCATCCCATCAAGTTTCCATAGGTTTGTCAACGGTCGCTCGGTTCATTCGACCGCTGCATCTGCTCGAATTTCAATTCTATTTGTTATCTCTTCTCTCTGGTCCCTCAGGTTGCCTGCAAGAATTGTTAACAGGATGAAGATACTGATGCACATCAAGCGGTTCTTTTATGAAGACAAACATGATACTCGTTAGTTCAACCCTTTTACAAGTGTGCATCAATGTTCCTAACTTTCTATTTTATATCTTGATGCCTTTATCGTAATCCTTAAAACATTTAAACGCGATCAACATTTAGTGACATACACTGATGATACTACAGTCCTGTTCTCTGGACACAAGTACATAGATGTAGTCTCTGACATCATCCGCTTCTTTTTAAGATTAAAAGAGCAGTTAAGCACACAATCGTATTATCAACTCCTCTAAATCGCAGGTGATTGTATTTAATAGTGCCGCTGCGACTTAAAAAATTAAAGAGACTAGCAATCTTAGATCTTTCTTCCATGTTGAACAATCAACCACTTCCTACCTTTACACATAAAATAAAATACCTGGGGTGTACCATTACCGTTAAATAGTCGACATGGCCAGACTTGAATAGTAGCAAAAAATAGTCAATAAAATTTAATATCTTTCATTCCTGGGAAACATTGAATCACTACCTTCAACATAGAGTGATAGTCAGCGATCAGTTATTAATGTGTTTATCTCAATATTGGAGGAGTATTAAACTCCAATACTCAATTTTCCAATATAATTATAATTGTCTTTAAAGTTGTCGAAATATTTTGTGTATGATCTTCAATAAGCAGATTATACACAAAATAAACAAATTGTGAATGAGCTAGCACATGCGATAATATTAAAAAATATACAAATAGTATAATTAATAATTTTAAACGTTTCAATTATTTTTAAAAATTTATATTTTTTATGATAAAATCTACCTAACCTTTAAAAGATTGGGTTTTACACTAAAATAATAAAAATAGTTTATATTTATCGTTTGTGACTTCGATTATGACTTTATTATGGGTATTTTCTGTCAATATAAAACTATTTATCGATTTAATTTAAAATTATCTTTTTAATTTAGATATTACTATACATCAATCATGCTTTTCAAGTTTTACAATGTAAAATTTAACAATAAAAATGTTTAGTCTAGATGTTTATTAAAATTTTAATTTTATATTTTTTGCCTACTAATCAGCTACACAATTAGTTCAGTACAATGATTGGTGGTTGCGTATTTTGTACTTAAAAATTGCAATTGGCTTTTTGAATTTTATTTTGTTCTAATTTGAGTAAATTTTAAAAAACTCAGTAACGTATGAAACCACAAAAGCAGTAATAACAGACGTAATTACCTAATAATTTACACTGCAAATAACAAAATTCCATATGCTTCAATAGACTAATTAATCTAATTTTAATAATTAAAAAATTCCCACTTCAAAATACGATATTTATTTTTAAAAATGATATAAATTTAAAATTAAATGACCCATATCAGAATTTTTTATATAAAAATCCATATCAGAATATTAAAAATATAACCCACAAAATTAAACAAGAATGTGTTCTCACCCACAGAATACTCTCTAAATATTACAATCAATATTATGTAGAAATTGATCTATTAAACATTATTAAATTTATTTTTAAAATATAAACCAGACTCCCTATTATCAACTTCATAAGTAATTTGTGTTTTTAGCTTATTTTCTAAAGTGAAGATGTCTTATTGAAAAATGCGTACGTGCATTTGAATATAGATTTACAATTTAGAGAGTAAAAACTTGTTTGTGTCGAAACTATCAAACGTTTGAGAAAAACTAAGGAAATGCAATGCAACGAAAAGACGAAGGGAAGTACATTTTTGTCTTTTAACCATAAAAAGGAGGGCGAGCTTCCCCAGTTCCCAAAATGCAGAATCTAGTCATAAAAATGCTCGCTTCATTCGATAGGACAACTTATTTATCATTTTCCTAAGAAATTTTGCCGTGCAATACAAAAACCGTATTTTGTTCAATTCCATCAAGTTTTACGAAACGGAGATTAAAGTATCCTTTTACACAGCCGATTTAGCCAAGGCTTACATAAACTACTTTAACATTAACCACCTGGATAAAGTTTAGATTATATTCGAACCGATTAAGGCCCTTGTTAAGATCAATAATATCCTTGCAGTCCTATACGGTGAGGACATTACTTCTTTGAAAAATGACTTTAATATTTTTAATATACGATTCGTAAACGGGAAAACTGGACAACCTATAACCGTTGCGTTCTGCAATGACTCAGTAGACGATGCGGCGCGCCTGGAAAAATCAAAGTTTACTCCTCTTATGGGATATAATCTAATATTCACGACAATCGACTCTGATTCGATGAGTTATCCACACTGCAATACCTGTCACAGATGGGGGCATTGGGCAAACGGCTGTGACAGTCCTCAAGTTTGTGGAGTGTGTGATTCGTCCGACAAGCACGAAGGAAGATGTCAGCTTAGACCATAATGCTCTAACTGCAATGGTGACTACCCTGCGTGGTCATGCAAATTCACACACTTTAAAGACTCAGCAGATGAATAGGTTAAAAAGTATAATTTACAAAGGTTTTGCAAAATCCAGTGAGACGTCAAACATAGAGACTAGTCCGTTTAACAAGACAAATGATGTCGATATAGTAAAGTATGTGGACGAAAGAGTACAAGCCGCAATGGCACATGTGTAAAACCTAATCAAAGAGAATATTAGCATCATGCTACAAGTAATCAGCTCTCATTCTACTGTCAAGCAGAACAATAAAATCCTCTAAGAGAACTATAACTGTACAATCTGTAGCGGCAATTAAATTTGCGAGAATTTGGGATGTGGCTGATTCCGGCAATTCTAAAGGGAATGAAGATATGCCCAGTGAGCAAGTGTCTCACCCTAGTCGGACAGGTGATGAGATTGGCAACCTTCTCACTCCTACTCCTGGTTCCGACTAGGGGAGGCATCTCACCCCAGCTAAATCAATACAATGCAAAGTAATCAAGAGCCTTTTTCACTTAATATCCTTCAGTGGAATTCGGGAGGTTCTTCTACTCGAATGAAGGAGAGGGATGTGGGTTGGATTAGGATCCTTGGCCTTGACAGAGTTTTGGATAATTAACTATCCCTACACAACTATGGATACACTCAATCTATCCAACCAATTCCGCCTTGGGGTGACTTTAGAAGCAGGGGCTTATCTGTTAGAGACATCCTTAACTCCTCGGTTCCCCTTCCGGGCACACCCAAATTTATCACTCTACTATATTCTCGGGTATGTCAGCTTTTGACATCCGATCAACGAAGAGAAGTGACCTTCGCAATGCTTTTAGCCTCACCATCCGATGTAGCCGGCATCCATATTAGTCGTAAAACTTTTTACCCAAACGTAGTCCGGTCTCATGTCCTAAAGACCAGCGGACCATTTCGATTCAAAACCCTCATTTCTATCTACGAAAAAGTGCTTGAGCGTAGCGTCCGCGACCACTTAAGTAGGCGTAACTTGACCCATCGAGTTTTCATGGGTTTGTCAAATGTCGTTAGTTTCATTCAGCAATAGGTGAAGTGAATCAGTTTTGTCAGGATAACAGTCATCAACTCGTAATGACTGTTTTCATTGATTATTCTGCTGGATTAACCGCTATCCAACTCTTCTATCAGGCAGCTATCCAACTCTACCACAGAATTGGTAATGAGAGTTTGACCGAATATAATTCTTTCTTCTCATCGCAAGCTACCGCGTTGCTTTCGACTACCTATATAGGTTGCATTTACAATCTCACTCCAACAAACTCAAAGTCCTGACTACACCTTCCCAATCTCTCTGTTTCTACTAGACAGGCATTCTCGAATGAATATTGAAGCTCTAGATATAGATTCCAGCTGAGCAGCGATAGCGTGAGCCTTGCTCACCTTAAACCTTCTCAGTATTGCTTTTGGAAGATATTCAAGAAAGAGAAGTTTGCCTGATGGAAGGAAAAGACAATGGGTTGGGTTGGGAGCATTGATCATGACAGAGTTTTGGAAGAGTAACTATCCCTCCATAATTACGAAGCCACTCAATCTCCCCAACCAATTCTGTCTTGGGGTGACTTCAGAAGCAGGGACCTATCTGTTACAAATATCCTTAACTCTTAGGGTCCACTACCGTGCATCTCTAATTCCGTCGCTCCACTATCTTCTCGGGTCTGTCAGCTTTTGACAACCGATCAAAGAAGAGAAGTGTCCGTCACATTGCTTTTAGCCTCACTATTTGATATAGCCAGCATCAATATTAGTCGTAAAATTCTTTTACCAAAACGTAATCAGGTATCATGTCCTAAAGACCTGTTGCCTATTTCGATTCAGAACTCCCTCATCTCCATCTACAAAAAAGCACTTGCGCGTAGAATCCGTGATCATTTATGCAGGCGTAATTTGATCCCACTGAGTTTTCATTGGTTTGTCGAAGGGCACTCGGTCTATTCAGCAATTGGTAAAGTGTATCAGTTTTGTCGGAATAACAATCATCAACTTACTGTCGATGTTTTCCTTGATTTCTCTGCTGCATTTGACCGCATCTCCATTCACTTCGTTATCTCCTCTCTCTCAGGTCCCTCGGGTTACCGGCGAGAATTGTTAACAGGGTGGAGATATTGCTGTACACAAAGCGGTTCTACTATGAATACAACCCTGATGCACGTCAGTTTTTCCATATTATGGGTGTGCCCCAAGGCTCACTAATTTCTTTAATCTTATATTTCACTCCCTCCATCGAATTATATAACATATATAAACGTGATCAACATCTAGTGATATACGCTGATGATACCACATCCCTGTTCTCTGGACACAGGTGCAAAGATGTAGTCTTCGACATCATCCGGTTCGTTAAGATTTAAAGGCCAGCTAACCATGTCCAATCCTACTTTGAACTCCTCGAGATCACAGGTGATCTTCTTTAATGGCGCTCCTGCGACAAAGAAAAAATTAAAGAGACTCGCACTATCAGCTTTATCTTTCATATTGACTGATCAACCTCTCCTTACCTTCACAAGTCGAATAAAATACCTGGGGTTCACTGTTACGGTGAACTGGTTGGTGAAAACCGACCTGGATATACTTAAATGTACCCTGAAGAAAGCTAGGTGGGCCCTGAAACGAGATCAGCATATGTCGTTAAATGGGAAAACCCAAGTGCGCCTCTGGGGTACTTGGGTTATCTCGGGATAAGTCTTCTTTTCGAGAGGATGTCTTCCAGAGCATAGACTCGGTTTTCTCAAGCTCCTCATCTCGTGATTACCGAGTATAGTCCTCCTCGATTGGGCTATTCGGAACGTAAAGGACCCTGTGTGATTCAGTCGAAGAGCGGCGTGTTGGATTTGCTGGATGGCTTATATCTTGCTGGATCTGAGGCCGTTACGATATGTTGAAGACTTAATGTATCGACTTTTCTGTCGATATACAAGCATTCGAAAAAAATCGAATGCTTGTATTTGTGTTCCATCATTAACCAGAGATTATGGTTAAGGGAATAGTAAGTTAGAATATCGCTTAATTTCGAGTTTTGTTGCCCAACTCATTTATCGTGATAAATATACGCAATAAATACATAACTAGATCCACTACGTAAATTGTATCAATCTACTTTGGCTTCCTACCATTTCTAGTAAATAACACAGTCAAATACTTGAACCCATATGTATTAGGCAATATTTTCCCATTCTCTCAAATGGACTAATTATTTAATTGGCTTCGAAATATTCTCATCAATACTTTTTTTGTCAGTATTAATTCGCACTCCAGCCGTTTGACATTTGAAACTACTATTAATTTATATCGTAAAGATGACATATTTTAATTTATAAGAAACATATTTTTACATGAGCATTCATTCATACTATATAATATAAAATATGTCATCGTGTTCGTGGCGGAAATGCTCAATCTTTAGTTAATTATAGCTTTCAAAGCAGTGATATAGAACGAGTGAACAAATATAAGGACTTGGGAGTGTGGATAAACAGTGATTTGAGTACTGTCACACATACTGAACATGCTTGTTCAAATGCGTTTGGGATAATCGGTCAACTTCGACGCACTTTCATTGCACTCAATCAATTTGCCCTACGTCCGCTAATCTTTGCTCATGTGTTGAGCCGTCTTCTATATGCTGCGCCGTGTGTGTATCCCCAAAATTCAAAAGAACATATTAGTTCAGAGAGGGTACTTCATAGAGTTTCCAAGCTAGCACCGCAACTGAAATTTTTGTCGTACCCTGATCGATTAAAAGCACTTAGACTTGAGACTGTCACGTGGACCCGCCGGTACATCGATATGAGTATGGTCTGGCAAATTCTTAATGATTTAGATCATCCACTTCGAGATTGTCTTCATTTGCGCTCATCCAATATCCTCCGAGGCCATGGTTTAACCCTGCGACGTGAAAGGATAAGAAAATCACGAGCTGTCCAATTTGATCGGCGAGTTGTATCTCTGTGGAATAGGCTTGGAGAGTCAACAGTGTGCAGTAGCAATATCAACGAATTCAAAAAGAAATTACGGATGGAGGATGCCATGGGGAAAGCTGCTTTTCCGTATTTGTGATACTTTTATTATATTTTCTTTTTTTCTGTAGTGAACCAGCTAATTAAGCCATGCTTTTATGTGCTGTTGAAACATTAATAATACATTAAATAATAAAATTTTAAAAATTGCAACAATTTTTTACGATATTGGCTTTCCTCATCATCATTTAAATAATTTAATAGATGCAAATTTTAAACTAGGTTACTATAAAAATAACATCAAGCAGAAAATAGTAAAATATATAAATCAACACAATAATATAAAGAATAAATTTAAAATCATTAGCGGAAAATGTTTATGGATGAATAATAAATAATATACTTTGTATTAGAATAAGATACTATATAATCAAATTAAATCAAGTAAATACAGATAAAATACTTATAATTATATAAATATAAATTTATATTTATAAAAATATAAATATAATATATAAATATAAATTTATATAATATATAATATATATTATATATTTATATAATATATAAAATATATATAGTTCAATTCAATTAATCAACCCGAATAATACAAGCAGTTGCGAAAATTAATGATTTATTTAAGACGTTTCGGCGATTAAGCCTTTGTCAATCTAAAATACAAGCAATACAAAATACAAATCTCAATATATACATGCTAATCTCAATATATAAATCTCAATATATACATATTAATATATATAAGCATGCCAGAGAGCATCTCGGACAATGCAGTTTCTGGAGATCATGATGGAAGGTTTCATATACTGTGTGAAATTTGGTTATCTTGGATTCGTAGCCTAGCAGTCAAGAGCGCACCCAAGTACGGAGAGCGGCAGCTCGAATCTCGGATAACTCAAATTTCAAAAGGCGAAGAGTTGGTAGTCAGCCTTCTGATGAGCCCGGGGTAAACAACATGTGGCAAAAAGCGACAGTTTGTCGCTTTTGTGGCAAAAAGCGACAATAAAAGGACACTAAAAAATATGGCAAGGTAATCGAAATTAATATTGGTATAAAACACTATTTCAGTATTAATTCTACAAAAGAATTTTTAGAACAGACAAGAGTAAATTTTCAAAATATAAATACATACGATTTTAGTACTCTTTATACAAATCTAGATTTACTAGATATTAAAGAAGCGTTAGTAAAATTAATTAATCTTATATTCGGAAAATATAAAATTAAAAGTAGGGACATCTATATTTAGACAAGTAAAAGGTGTTCCAATGGGTGGTAATAGTAGCCCAATTATAGCTGACTTGTTTTTAAGCTTTATAGAATATGAATTTGTTCATAACTGTGTAAAAACTAAATCTAAACAATATAAATATATGAAATATATGTTTCGATACATTGATGATATATGTGTATTTAATTCTAATAATTTTTATTCAATTAGTGAGCACATTTATCCAGAAAGCCTTATTCTTAACAAAACCAATATTAATGATAAAGAAGGTGTATATCTAGATATGAACATTAAATTAACATTAACTAAAACTACTATTAATTTATATCGTAAAGATGACATATTTAAATTTACAAGAAACATATTTTTGCATGAGCATTCATGCAAAAATTAGTTATTTTTAATTAATATATGTTTTTCTAGCTGTGCTGATTGCACTCCGTTTACTACATATCTAAATGGAACGCAATTTCGTTTCAATGGATAGTTTCGTGTTCAAGTTTTATCGCAATTTTCTTTATTAATTGTAAGTTGGATTTAAACCATTTCGAAAAGAGTCATAATACGATTAGACTTATAGTTTGTTTTATTAACCAAGTTTTACAGCATTTAAAACTAAATTATTGATAAATAATTCAGATATATTGATAAAGATTAACATCAAGCTGCTCATATTTTAAAGTTGCTAAGCAAATTCCAGACAATGTAACCGTAATCGTTTAATTAACTTTCTAATCGTATCAATTATGAATAAATTGTGTTTATAAAATCTCGTTTACTAAACAAGTGGAGAATAAAGCATGGAAACCAATACGGTCGATGCTTATTCATTCAAATATAATAATAAAACATGAATTTGCTGATTTATTTCAGATGTTAATCTCCTAACGTCTTTCTTGACCTATTTTATATTGTATCTTATCTTTTAAATATTTGAAAATATCAAGATATTTAAAATTAAAAAATATCTTTTTTATCTTTTTATAAAAATACACACGTTCATATTATCAGTATATTCGTAGAAATGGATCTAAACAAATCAATTAGGTAAACTGACATTAGGCAAAATGAAATTAGTAAATTCCTTTTAATTTCAATCTTAAATTTTAACGTTTTGATAAAACATTAATTTTTATTTTAAATTTCAATTCT
Organism: Pomphorhynchus laevis; assembly: GCA_012934845.2. Taxonomy (NCBI): domain Eukaryota; kingdom Metazoa; phylum Acanthocephala; class Palaeacanthocephala; order Echinorhynchida; family Pomphorhynchidae; genus Pomphorhynchus; species Pomphorhynchus laevis. The sequence goes on along the minus strand of WNNJ02000108.1, from coordinate 212,994 downwards.
ACATTTTAACTTAATATAAATTATATAAAATATTATACAACAAGTATTTATTAGCATTATTTATTAATTTGTAAATAATATAAAATACGTAGACTCAGTTAGCTGATCTTATTTTATCTCCTGACGTATTTCTTGACATATTTTATATTATCTTTTAAATATTTAAAAATATCAAAATATTTAAAATTAAAAAATATCTTTTGTTTTACATTTATAGATTAATATAAAACAAAATACTTAATACATATTTATTTCATAAGTAGTGATCTCTTTCACAAAATGTATGCAGTGAGGTTTATATACCTGCCCATCACTGTTCCTTATTAGGTATAAGTTTTAATAAATTTAAGAAGCGTTGCATTGGTTTGCCATAATAATCAAACTCCTGTTATGCTTCTTGGATAGAGTACAAAATAGCAAATATTTACAAATTATATTTTTATTCAAACATGGGTGAAAGTGGTTACCACTGTAACCATGGGTGAAAGTGGTTACCAGTGAGGTTAGTAAATGCATTACTGTTGACTTATAGGATTAACAAAACTTCTTAAATTAACTAAAAATTTAATTCAAAATTTAGGTTTATGAATTCTGTGTAGAAATTATAAAGTATTTTTATTGAATCAAATTTTAAATTAAATTCGTTAATTGTAGTATTTCACCAAGATTTGAGCATTCAATCACTTGAAAACACATTTGATCAATTTTTAATGTCATAAAAGAGGTTACCACTTTCATTTGCAGTGAGGTTAGTAAATGAGTCAACTACTGTTGACTCATAAGATTAAAAAATTTAATTTATTTATTTTACAGAATGGCATTTATGAAAGACGCCTAGCGATACGGATGCCCTCTCCCAATATTCTATTAAAATAATATTTTTTATTTTCTAATTTATTAAAATTAAGAAAGATAGTAGACTTGATAAATAAAAAATAGAACAGCGTTATTGAATTTCATCGTTTGGAAAAATATCATTTCGAATTAAAAGCTAATTATTTACAAGCTAATTATTAAAAATAATAAATTATTATTAAAAATAATAATTTATTATCAATTTACAAATTTATATTGTAAAAATAAATTTGTTATAAATAATAAATTTATTTTGTAAATTTATTTTTTGATTTTAAATGCTAAAAATAATATTTTTTATAATTGATTTTTTATTAAAATAAAAAAGTTTGAGATATAAAAAATACAATCGTCTATTTCAGATCGTAAATTTCATATTGTGAATTTAAGATCGCTTATTTCAGATCGTCGCATCGATCCGCTCACCGACAGAAATATATCTAAAATATATTATACAAACTTTGAATTGTCAATTCAAAGTCGCAAGTAAAAATGAATCCGTCACGTAGAACAAGCGGAGTTTGTCCTATATGTCATCTCACATTTCGTTCAACAGTTTCCGGACTGCTATATAAACACGGCAAACAACGGAGCTGTACAAGGTCAGGTGCCCCACCACTCTGATTTCGTCACCTCAACATACAAGTTACGGACAGCCATCCTGATATCAACGATACATCTCCAGTTAATATTACATTTAACGATAGGATATCACCAGTTCTTAGGTCCCGCTGTCCGGTCATATCACGAATTGGCCGTGGAGCACGAAACACAGTATCAACCACACTTGCCTCACTACTTCCTGCAATCAACACGGATTTTACAAACAAGTCGAATCGGGCCGCCCCGTTCTTTTGCCAAATCGTGTCTGAATGTCACATCACGAAAAAAAGATTTGTTTTAACGTGGCAAATGCGTGCCAGCGCACGCTTACATGACCACAACAAAACAAAAATGTAAATCATGTGTCGAGGTGTGAACGGAGGAGGTGTTTGAATGTGATAAAGGAGAGAGCGCGGCGGACGTCGAGAGGGAGTTGATTCCAGGCGAGTGTGGGGCGGCGAGGAGGAAGGATCGGAGACCATAGTTGTTAGAGTAATTGGGAACGAAGGTCGAACTTTGACGACGGATCCAGCTTGACCACAAAAATAAAAAAGGAATATGTCATTTGATACATCTTCTCCACCGCTGCCCGCCGAAACGCAGCCAAGGCAAAAATACGAAAGTCGCAAGTCGACGGATGATTCCATCACCAAATACCCAGAAGATTACGCTCGCATAACTAGGAAACTGGAAAAATGTGGCGTACGAACAGCAATCAGCATATCCTCAAATGATGAGAAATTAGCTCCATTCACTGCGGAAAACGCCGTGGAAATGCACATAAAACACCAAATCCGAAGCGAACCCGAAGTTCACGAGCAAAGCTCATCTGACCTCCCTGCCCCGTTAAGAACGTCCAAGGAATACGTAATCGCGGTAATAAAATTGTTCTCCAAGGCACCGCCGGAGGCTTCGATGGACTGCGACATCGTCACATACAAGACTTTGTCGGACTATATGACTCAAACAAAGAAAGTTACCTCATTGGTCAGCTCACATAATTTGTCAACGCTGTCTTAAACGGTAACGTACCCGAGGCGGTCAGACCCATTTTCTTCGGATCAAAATTCATTAGCTTCAACAAAAAAGACGGCGGTCTCCGGCCTATCGCTATCGGTAATACGCTCCGCCGTCTAGTGGCAAGGACGGCATCTCTACTTACACGAGAAGAGGCCTCTGCCATGCTTCTCCCCTATCAAGTGAGAGTGGGAGTACGTTTCGAGTGCGAAACAACAGTGCACTCAACGCGAATATTCCTAAAAGACGCTAAGAATTCCTGTTATGGCGTACTTAAAATAGACTTTTTCAACGGCTTCAATCAAATCAGCCGTACAAAAATCATATGCGAAGTTAACCGATACATCCCAGCTCTTAAACGGTTCGTGAACAGCTGCTACTCCTATAAAAGTTTTTTGTACTACGGCGACCATCTGGTACTCTCACAAGAAGGCGTACAACGAGGTGACCCTCTCGCCCCGTTGTTATTTTGCCTCGCTCTCAATCTTGTATTTAAACATCTCAGATCTTGCTTAAACACCTGGTATCTGGACGATGGGGCAGTCGGCAGCCGGCAAGAAGATGTCATTCACTATGCCGAAATTATATTAGTTTAAGGCCCAAAGTACGGCCTGTATACCAATAATTCAAAATGTTAGCTGATCTCTGAGACGCCAAACGCCTTTCAAAAAGTTGTTGACGTTCTCTCAGGGATCAAAACTATACCGCCATCTGAAACCACCCATCTCGGTGACGCTGTAGGAAATTCAGAGAGCATAGACGACTCTCTCCGCCCCAAAGTATTAACACTACGATTGATGTGCAGCCGTCTAACTCACGTCAATGCACATGTCGCATACTTTTTGTTAAAAAAAACTCCTCTTCTTACTGAGGTGTAGCCCCTGTGCTAATAGCCTCGTCCTGTCAGAATACGACACTGTCCTTAAACGAGAATTATAAAGAATACTGAATATCTCTCTTTCTCAATCAAGCTAAGAACAAGCCACTCTTCCAATCAACCACGGCGGCCTGGGAATCTCCAGTGCGTCTACCTTGGCAATTTCTGCGTACTTAGCGTCTTACACTCACGTTATGCATGTTGCCACCGCCCTTCCATGGACCTCTAACAGTCGGAACCGACGAGTTTCATCAGCATGCCAACCTGTGGATCTCTTCGGGCGGTCGATGGCACCTAACATCGTGAAATAGTTCACCAGGAGATCAGACAATAATAAGTAATGACACAGCTTCTAAACCAATCATAGTTCGACATTCCGCGCAAAAAGATTGGACCCGCGCATTAAGCGCTGCTAGCTTGGCCAACCTGAAAAACAAGACTTTGGAGCCTACGGAACTTGCCAGTCTAACTAGTGTTTCATCAGCTGCCGCAGGAGCGTTCCTGTGAGCATTTCCATTATCGGCTGTAGGGACATATTGCCAGACGAAACTTTACGTATAGCCATCGCGTTACGTATCGGCGCCACAGTCTGCCGGCCACACTCGTGCATATGTAGGGCCAAAGTAGAGGCAGGGCACTTATGGCTTAAGCTGTCCTGATCAGTTGGTTCGTATCTGATCCAGCGGGTAAGCTGGGCAATACAGATCGGAAATGCTGCTTCAGTGCTCGGAACTTTAAGTAGTTTCATGTATTGAGGAAGATATGAAATAAATTTTTAGAAAACATCACGTATTTAGTTTACCTATTGTATTTCTTATATTCCTTTTGATTGAAGAATTGAATTTCGCTATTGTTTTTTTAAATATTTAATAATTATTTTAATATTTAATATTAAATATTGAAAATGAAATAAATTTATTATTTTTATATTATTATTAAAATTATTATTAAAATTATTATTAAAATAAAAACTATATTTATTATAAAAAATATATTATTTAGAAGCCAACTTAAGAATTAGGTTCATAGAATATCGAATTCAAACAAATGGCTTTATAAATTCAATAAAAAATATATTATAAATAGATATAGCTAAGACAGTTTCGATTGAATGGAGAATGCGACATACCCAAACTTCCTTAATATGCGCACTGTGTTTTTAATGGATGTTCGATAATTTGTAGATTTTACTATTAGAAGTAATCAAAAGAAAATAAGTAATTTTCTTTCTTATAAGTAATCAAAAGAAAATAAAAATCAATTTGATATATTATTTTAAAGATGTGTAATTTAGATGAACCTCAAATATTGATAAAATAATACGTTGGTGTATAAATTCATAAAATATTTAAATAAAACATTTATTTTGATAACAATAGCTTCGAATTCGAATATTAATGCTGATTTTGAGGATTTAAAATATAGGATAAAAGCGTGTGATGCACCATAAACTCATGATCAGCATGATATCCATTTTCATGACCATATTAAGAACTTCACATTTAAATAGATATATATACGATGATTATAAAATTCCATATCCGATTATGGTTAAAGACTAAATCGAAATATCAAATGAATTTTATAGCAGTGAATTATTACTTAATTTATTTAATTTCTAACAAGAAAATGAAATAAAAAATAAATTTTTAGAATGCGATTATGTAAAAGCTAACTTATTGAATTCCAAAGAGCAAAATAATAAATGAATTAATCGGATTAATGAATTCATCTAATTAAATATTGACTAATGAATTGGTAACGCGAGAAGATATTTAGAATTTAATGCTCAAATTTGTTCTTTCCAATCCTTAAGTTGACAGTTATGTCACGCTACATCAAATTCGATCAGCTTGTTTTTATTTTTATTTCAGTAAAATAATAAGGTCGAGAGCGTTAAAAGTTAAAATATTCAAACTTCTATTACAATTCACAGTTCTATAATAGATAAAAAGGCTATAAAAAGAGTAGAAATTTATATATTTTCATTTTAAAAAATGAAAAGTAAATTTTATCTTTACTTTTAAAAAGAAAAAGTAAAATTAATAAAGATATGTATAAAGAAATTACTAAATTAAAGGATAACTATATAATAACAACTGTTGATAAAGCTAGTAATAACTTTGTCTTCATATGCAAAAAGCTTTATTATGATATACTGATGAAAGAAGTTAATTATAATGATTTAAATATAAACACAACATGAATGTAGTCATTTAAATTTAGAAACAATTATTACAAGTCATTGTTCTATAATGGATAAAACGGGTATAAAAATTAAATCAGATAATAAAACTATACCTATATTATAGTGGAATCCAAAATTACATAAGAATCTAATAACACCTAGGTTCATATGTAGTGCTTTTAAATGTACATTAAAACAACTTTCTGTTTATATGAATAAATTTTCAAATATACTTACGATTTTAGTACGCTTTATACAAATTTAGATTTAGCAAATATTAAAGATGCATTGGAAAAATTAATTAATTATATATTCGGAAATAGACATATATATGCAATAATAACTATAACGCATATCTAACAAAAATTAAACCATCAATTAAATATAAATACATGGATAAACTTGAATTTATATAAGTATATCAAATTGCATTGATGTATGTGATTTACAACTCGAGATTCTAACTTTGTTAAAATACTGAATTACGCCAAATAATCAAATTTAACCAGAGAAAATGGGTCACATGTATTTGGGCCCGCTTCTGTGTTTGGTCGAAGAATAGGGACAGAAACCTGATAGTATAGCAGTTCCTTCTGATGATCTCTAATCCTTATTCTGATACATCGTCTGTTATTTAATAGTCAATTCATAAAAATTAACTTTTATTTCAAATTTACAATTTTAAATTTTTTACTTGATATGAATTAAATAAAAAAATTATATAATAGTTATTAATTATTAATTATTTAAATTTTATTTAGCATTATTTTAATTTATAAATAATATAAAATACGAATACTCAGTTAGCTAATGTGATTATTTAAAATCTTTATATATATGACTTACTTATTCGTTGATTTTCTGCTGTTGTTATGTCTGTCGCAAACTAATCTCTTGGTTTAGAAAACACACACTTTTGATAGCTGTCGACTCAGAGAGTGAGTGTTTTATAGCACAGTTTGTGATATGAGTTATATTGAAAACAGTTAATGCTGATTTAATAAGGATGAGATGCTTTTTAATAACTGCGAAAGTGTAACTAACACATTTCAATTGTATTTCTTTGTTCCGCCTAGTTAGTTGCTTTTGAAACCGCTTTCTTCATCTTCTTTAACCACAAGTTAAACATGATAAGTACACTTTTCATAAAAAGTCTATTCAGATGTGACGGTGATAATTTAGTGTCAATTTAGATAATGAACACTGTCAAAAAGTACACATAGTCATAGTCATGTTAGGAAATTGCATTAGTTAAGAGTTTTCAAATACAAAGAATTGCAATGAATCTTCAATTAACTGAAATTTATTTAAGTGGGCACACTTCAGTTAATTATAAACTGTGAAATGATTAATACAGATTTCTTGTATTTTGTTCAAATATAGATTTTGTATTTGAACAAAAAAGCTGTATGAACGCTTTTATGAGCACAAAAATGAAAATTTTCGTTTTATACTTGCAAATGTTTGTATGACTTGCCTGATAAAAGGTTAATGTTTGATTTGTCAGATTAGCTAAAGATGATGGATATTGATTTTTATAATCAGTCATTAAATAGAGACTTGGAAAGTATGTGTACTGTGATAGATAATATGCTCTTCGGGATGATTAATTAGAAGAATGTGGCTTGTAAATATTGTTTCAGTTCTGTTTCTTAGTGTCTTTGAGTTTAGTCGTGCATACCAATCAAAAGTAGTGAGTTTATGTAATGAAAAACATCATTATATTATTTTAATGTAAAAACCTATAAATCAAAAATACAGTAAATTATTATAAACATTTTATCAGTTTACTCTCGAATCTTTTAATCAATTTTAAATTTTAAATTTTCAAATGAAGAATATTGAATATTTCCAAACTAATTTAATTCAATATTTAATCCAATTCTTAATTATCCTAGTATTTACTGTAAACAATTTACACTACATATTATAAATATAAAATTCAGTATATTATTTATTTTCTGCTGTCAAATTTATTCATTTAATTATCAATTATTAATTTTTGATGATAACATCATATGCCTATTTTTAGTGTTTAAAATTGTATCTAACTTTTATAAAAAAAACAAATATTTCAAATCAGTGTCATATTGAGGTTTTATCTCTCGATGGGTTTAGACTTTATAGAACTTCATAATTCCCTCTTTCTTTTTCATGCTATCTATGATGCACGCGGTATTTCCCCTATGAACTTCCATGCTCACACGTTGGAACATGAGCGACATGGCACGCTGGTCCCTTGTGGCACGCTTGAGGCGTCGGCCCAACTCCTCCAAGGAAACCAGTAACTCGGTGCCGATCAATCCGGGTGTCTCTATGGCGATTGGCGTGAGTATATGCGATCGTTCAGTTTAAAATATTTTTGCCATTTTCTGAATTCGGCTTGCTGGGCGGTTGTTCCTGCGTGATGGGTTACAGAGTCCTGGAAACTTCTCGCCAGGGTATTTATGCTGGTGAAACCCCATACCAATCACTTCCCGGCCGACGACGGGACGACTGTGGCACCATCTGGACGCCTTCCATCATCACGAGAAATTTCGCTAGGCTCAAGCCAACTCGGGATGCACGCAGCTACCAAATCCATCCTTATGACGGCCTAATTTATTAATTTCCTTATTTCTTAATTTTTGTTGATAACATCAGATGACTATTTTTAGTGTTTAACATTGTATCTAACTTTTATAAAAGAAACAAATATTTCAAATCAGTATCACATTGAGGTTTTATCTCTCGATGGGTTTAGACTTTATAGAATTTCATAATTCCCTCTTTCTTTTTCATGCTCTCTATGATGCACGCGTTATTTCCCCTCTGAACTTCCATGCTCACACGTTGGAACATGAGCGACATGGCACGCTGGTCCCTTGTGGCACGCTTGAGGCGTCGGCTTAACTCCTCCAAGAAATACTAATTAATAATGATCAATTATTAATTTTGTTGATAACATCATATGACTATTTTTAATGTTAAACATCGTATCTAACTTTCTGCTATATAAACTTGTATTTGTCGTGCTAAAAAAGTACAAAGAGCAGTTATTTATTAAATTGAATGAACAATATCATAATCAGTAATGTTTGTAAACCCAGTCTTTTAAAGAATGATTCTATAAATGCCTTCATTGTTAGAAATTGTACAAGTGATTTAAATAAAACAGCGATTATCTTCAAAATTGCTATAAGCGTAAAAATGCAAACAGAAAATCGTTAGCCGTATTGGTTTGACAACAATGACAACAAAAGTTTAGTGAAGTCCATGTTTCCAATAGAGCCTGAATACTCGATGTTTATATTCTTATTGTTTTGAAGAGTCTTAACATTATTTTGTTTCTTACACGTTTTAAATGTTCAATTTTAATTTTTATTTTTAATAGTTATAGTTTTTAATAGTTTTATTTTAATAGTTTTTATATTACTACGTTGCTATTTAGTTTCATTTACTTATTGAAGTATGAATGTCTATAATAATTTGGTTCACATATTACACTTTTATTTAAAGTGTTATAATTAATATTGAGTTTTTTAGTGTTGACTTTTATTTAATTTATTTCACTTTTATTTGCTCGATGAATATTTTTTAAAAGAACAACTTTATGCATCCGAACTTGTACAAATGCAGACAGTGGGATTCCATAGCCGTGATACTAATCTTGAAGCGCTTGCTGCATCTATGGGGGACGAAAAAATGGCTGTAGAACGTAATGAAGACTCTTGACTTTTATTTGAATTTCAAATGTTATATTGATAAAATTTAATCCGTTTATTTAATTTATTTCACTTTTATTTGCTCGATGAATATTTTTAAAAATAATTGATTTATTATATTACTACGTTGCTATTTAGTTTCATTTACTTATTGAAGTATAAAGGTCTATAATACTTTGGTTCACATATATATTTGGTTCACATATAACACTTTTATTCAATATAAGTGTTGACTTTTATTTAATTTATTTCACTTTTATTTGCTCGATAAATATTTTTTAAAAATAATTGATTAATGACTCATTAATTAGATTAGATATTAATTATTTTAAAATTGAAATTTATTATATACATTTTATCCGTTTACTCATGAATCTATAGATCAATAAAAAATTTCACAATGCAAATAAAAACACTCGCTTGGCTAATCGTAATTTTAAGTTTTCTTCTTTTCAGTGATACGATTTAATAGTTCCGACAATGATGACAATTTATTATATTACTACGTTGCTATTTAGTTTTATTTACTTATTGAAGTATGAATGTCTATAATAATTTGCTCGATGAATAATTTTAAAAAATAATTGATTAATGACTCATTAATTAGATTAGATATTAAATATTTTAAAATTGAAATTTATTTTAAACTAAAATTTTACAGTAGAATATAGCGAATAAATTGTATATTAAAATAGAATGCATCGTCTTGTGCCTAGAGAACTCCATTTACCATTTATACAAGAAGTCATAGGTTTTCCTCCTTCAAGAATATAACCTAAACAGACAGTATTATTTTTGAGGATAAAAAAATATTTAATGGATAATCTATTACGGGATAAGTATTGAATATTTTTTTATATTCAAGCGAAGTTACATGATAAAATGTTATAAATAATTATTTGAGCTGGATCATAGGAAAGAAGAAATTATTTTTGATATTTCGCTAACTACTGTTAGCATCTTTAGAAGATGCTAACAGTTGTTAGCGAAATATCAAAAATAATTTATTTTCTTTGATCCAGCTCCAATAATTATTTATCACTAATGGATCAGTATCAACTATTAAAAGGTAATTTTCCGAAGATGCTAACAGTAGTTAGCGAAATATCAAAAATAATTTCTTCTTTACTTTGATCCAGCTCCAATAATTATTTATCACTAATGGATCAGCATCAACTATTTAAAATAAAATGTTATATTTAGACATTGAAATAAAAATATTGACGATAATTTTTTCATTTAAATTGCTTATTTAGGTTTCAACTAAACTTATTCCGTTTTAAGAATAAGTTTATTTAGGGCAGCTTGGTGCTAGTCGATTAAGTATTAAACTGGCACCAATTGCAAATCAGCCACTTTATGGAGCGGTCCAGGTAACGTATGTTCGACATTCGTCGATCAAGGGCTAAATAATTGGCCGGCTTGCATTAGCCTTAGGGATATTCTTTTTATGGATTATCTCAGATCCCTGCGATGATTACAACGGCGGATTAGACAATGGACGAAAAGGCGGAAGAGAGTCAAGGAGGTCTGTTTCCTTACAGTAGCGATATTGGATCATCAAAGAATATCGGGAACGAGAGATAACCGAACAAACAAACCAAGACAATGAAAATGACAATCAACAAATTTACAAAATATAAATCAAATGCGAAGAACACTGGTCAACTCACCACTGGCCAGAGGAGTTTTCATTGTCGGGTGCCGTGTGACCAGGCAGTTATACGGAGACAGCGAAAGAGACATCAACATCCGAAGCGGACTAGCGTTCATGTAGGAACGTGGAATGTCATCTCGCAGGCGGGGAAGGAATCATAATTAGTTGAAAAGATGATTCGCTTCGGTCTTGAAATAGTTGGAGTGACTTCTCTTTACTATTCTGGAACTAAACTTTTGGTTCAAGGTTGGACATTAAACTATTAGAGAGTTACTAACGAAAAGCGACGACAGGCGGGTGTAGGGATACTTACAAGTCCCCGGTTGTCGTTCGTGGTAGAGAGGTTTAACCAGTGAACGAAATATTGCGTCTCTAAGACTTTTAGTCAAAGAGGGAAAGGGGATAACTGTTGTGTGTGCGTATGCTCCCAACATTATCTCAAAATACGCAGTCTTCGTGTAAGATCTCCAGGCTCTGGTTGATAGTACTCATGTTGGAGATGCCCTCGTTCTATTAGGTGACTTCAATGCTAGTGTTGGTAGCAACAGTAGCACTTGGAAGTGAGTGTTGGGGAGAAACGGACTCTCTGATCTGAATGAGAGTGGTGTTAAATTATTGCACTTTTGTTCTCGTAACAATTTGTGCATAATCAACACCATGTTTGAACATAACGAGATCCATAGATGCACATGGCATCAGGATTCTCTCAGTCAAAGATCAATGATCAATTTTGTAATCGTTTCATCTGATCTGCGACGTTATGTTCTGACATTTGTGTGAAGAGAGGGGCTGAGCTGTCAACCTATCACAACCTTGTAGTTGGTAATCTTCGATGGCCGAATTGGATGCTATACAAGCCTGGTAAACCCAAACGTTTATGAGGACGTGTGGGAGCGTCTAGTAGATGTTTCTCTCAAAGAGCGTTTTTCTGGCTACATCCAGGAGGACTTCTCTCGGTTGCCAGAAGAGGTGTAGAGCATTAATCAGGAATGGGATATGTTCAGATTCTTGCTTGCCAAAGCAACTGTGAAAAGTTGTGGCCTGAAGGCATTAGGTGCTTGTCGCGGAGGATATACTCGAACTGGCCGAAGACTACCCTTAGACTATATGAAAGAGAACTCTGGTCTGTCGACCGGAATCGCGATGTCTGGAGTAGCTTGTTTCGTGTACTGCCTTTACGACCTGACATCCGGACTAGGTGTTGACAGGAAAAATCTTGTATATTATGTTTTTTTCTTGTCAATAAATTGTTGCCATTCCGCTTTTAGAAGATGCTTACTTAAATTTTAACTAAATTAGTTACGTTTTTATAAACTACCTAACCTTCGGAGCACGTATATTCAACGATATCTCCATGATTAAAAGTGTGATTTTCAAGATTGAACTTGTATGGGTCATTGTACATAAGTAAATGAGCTTGACCATTTTCAATCGTTGACGGCTTTTTACATTTAACTAAAATAAAAATCAAATTTAAATTATTTTCGTTATAAAATTGATCAAAATATTAACATGTTTTTCCTTAACTTTATTCTAATTGAAATAAGCCAAACGAGCTTATTGTGGAATAAAAAAGTAACAGCAATCTTTTAATTGATAAATTGATACGATAAAAAGATGTTTCCATACGTCACTGTGAACGTTGAGATAAACCTTGATATAATCATGCCGGATAAACCTTGATATAATCGTGCCAGATAAACCTTGATATAATCATGCCGGATAAACCTTGATATAATCATGCCGGCCAGTCAAGATAATTTTTGCCTACCGAATATACATACCGATTTTCACAAACTCCGCATTACTCATATGATTATATGCTAGCTCTTTTATACCTTAAAAGCACCACAAATGTACCATTTATTTTAAGAAATTTAAATACTCTTGCATTCATTTATGTTTTGCATGAAATTTAAATAAAATTTTTAGTTTCGGACAGATAACGATTATACGATATCAAGTATCTGTTTTGCAAGAACTTTTTATTGAAATTTTAAAATGTTTAACTAGAAAGTAATTTAAATGTGTATTTGCGATATCATAAGGTGCATGAAGTGTTAGTTTCGAATTCTTTAATTTGAAGAAATATTTGTAAGCTTATATGTAGAAATTCGAGGTGCTACTAGTCAAGGCTGCTAATTGGAACGTATAGATACCGTTCTAAGAAAAGTTATAGCGCATGAAGATGCATATAACATCAATATGATGATATTCCGTATTTTGTAGCATTTAATCTATCTATTTTTTCGCAATTAGTAAAAATATACTGAATAGTTGCCTCCAATGATTATAAATAGTAAAAAATAAAGGGAAGGAAACAATATTCTTCCAATATTTCGGTATCACAGACTTGCTATTATCCATGTTTGTAATTATATTAGTTTTAAATTTATACAGGTGCAGAAATATTTGAGGAAATAAATAATATTTAAATAAAATTTGTCTAAATTTAAATAAATAAATTTATCTAAATAAATTATATCTGATGAAATCAAAAAGCAAATGAAAACAATAAATATAAAAAGAAATATTATATAAATAATATTTAATAATATATAATTTTTGACACTGGAACTTAAATAATTTATCAGAAATGTTATTTTTCAAAAGTCACGCAGGCAGTCGAAAACGCTCATACTGCTGATATAATATGTTAGATAGCTTATATAGACAAATTAAGAAAAATGAAATATTTTAAGAAATAAAAATATTGTTACTAAGAATATCGTGTTGAAATCGTGATGTTTTTTTTTCACTCAGCTTTACATAGTCGTAATTTGAATTCGAATACGTAATTTGAATTCGAATATATTGAATTCGAATATATTGAATTCGAATATATTATTATATATATAATATATATAATAATATAATATAATATTATTATATATATTATATATAATAATATTATATATTATTATATATAATAATATATAATATTATTATATAATATTATATAATAATATTATATAATTAAATAATAATTATAAAGATTATATAATTTTTGCCACTGGAACTTCAGTAATTTATCAGAAATGTTCTTTTTCAAAAGAACAGCAAAAAAGTAACGTACCCTTACTTCTAGAAATAAATATTATATAAACAAAAATGTAAACTTTAGTTAATCTCATGATTATTTTATATTATATTGTGAATTTTTATTTAAATAAAAATATTTCTATTTTTAAATGGAAAATTTTTAAATAAAAAATTTCTATTTTTTGAATAGAAAAAAGTTTGATAGAAACACTATGCAGATATTGTCTTTTAATTTATTAATGTAGAACATTTTAACTAGAATTAAGTTAATTGTAAATTTTCCCTTTGTTTGTTTATTATTAACAAATATTGAACATAGTATTTTTACAAATGGAAATAATTAAATTAAGATCACTTTTATTTTTGAACGTTATTAAAGTGTTCCAATGGGAGGTAATAAGTAGCCCAATTATAGTTTACTTATATTTTATATTTAAAGAATATGAATTTGTTCATAACTGTGTAAAAAATAAATCTATATTTTATAAAGATATAAAATATATATATTGCGATACATTGATAATACATGTATTTAACTAATAATTTTTATTCAATTAGTGAGCACATTTATACAGGTAGCCTCATTATTAACAAAACCAATATTAATGATAAAGAAGGTGTATATCTAGATATAAACATTAAATTAACATTAACTAAAACTGCTATTAATTTATATCGTAAAGATGACATATTTAAATTTACAAGAAACATGTTTTTGCATGAGCATTCATGCATACCATATAATATAAAATATAATACATTAAATAATGAAATTTAAAGAATTGCAACGATTTTTAATGATATTGGCTTTCTTCAAAATCATTTAAATAATTTAATAGATGCATATTTTAAATTAGGTTACTATAAAAATATTTATTGTAAATTTTTATAAAAATTTATCTAACAAATATTGATGATATAAAATATATATATTAGAATACCATAAATCAAACAATTATTAACTTATATCGCAAATATGGCATATTATAATTTACAAAAGACATGCTTGATGAAAATTTATGCATGTCATATAATATTAAATATAATACATTAAATAATGAAATTTTAAGAATAGCGATAATATGTAATGATATTGGCTTTCTTAAAATTCATTTATATAATTTAATAGATACATATTTTAAACTAGGTTGCTATAAAAATATCATCAAACAACAATTTCTTGACAAGAAAAAACAAATAATAATACACAAGATTTTTCTGTCAATTACTGGTTCGGGTGTAGGGTATGGAGGCAGTGCACAAACCAAACTACTCCAGACATCGCGATTCTGGGCGACATACCCGAGTTCTCTTTCGGATAGCCTAAGGCAGTCCTCGGCCAGATTCGAGATTTGATCTCTACAGCTGTATCGAGGTCTACCTCGAAGTCTCTTTCCAGAGAGTCCGGCCTGGAAAACCCTCCGAGGAAGGCGATCCCTAGACATCCTCAGAACGTGTCCTAGCCACATCAGCTGACTTTTTCGACGTGGAGAAGCAGCGACTTCACTCCTAGTCCCTCCCGGATGACCGAATTCCTAACCTTATCTGTAACGCTAAGGCCGGTCACACCGCTAAGAAACCTTATTTCGGTCGCCTGTATCCAAGATCTCATAATTTTAGTCATAACCCAAAGCTCATGACCATAGGTTAAGCTAGGAACGAAGATTGCGTGGTAAACCGAAAGCTTCGCCCGAAGACTCAACTCTCGTTTCATCACGACAGACCTGTACAAAGAGCGATTTGCTGCATTAGCTGCACAAATCAGCTTCTCAATCTCCTAGATGTTCCTGCCGTTCCTCGAGAACAATACCCCAATATATTTGAAATTATCCACATTAGGAAGAACATTTTCTCCAAGCCAGATTAGCATTGGTACCTGAATCCTAGACGAACACAGAGACAATCTTGGAGTTACTAGCTAACATCCCTGCCGCTTAGCATTCCATCGTAAATCGATCTAGTAGGCATTGTAAATCCTCGAGACAAGAAGCCAACAAAACACTGTCATCTGCAAAAAGTAGAGATGACATCCTGATAGAACCGAACTGAAGACCGTCATCCGCCAGAGCAGCCCGTCTTGAAATTTTGTCCATTTAAATAAGGAACTAAAGTATAGAGAAAAGACAACCCTGACAAAGCCCAACGACTACTGGAAATGATTGAGACTTCATACCTAGAACACGCACACAACTCATACTTTGTTAATATAGAGAAGCCACAGCTACCCGTAGATAGTGTGGTACTCCATACTTCCTTAGTATCTCCCACAACCTTTCTCGCGGAACTCGGTCGAACCCCTTCTCCAAATCTACAAAGCAAATGTAGACAGGTTGAGCAAACTCCCAGGATCGTTCGAGGATAGTTGAAGGAGTAAAGAGCAGATCCGTAGTTCCACGACCTGGACGGACGCTGTATTGTTCCTCTAGCAACTGTCCCTCAACTATAGGCTGTATCCTTAACTCAAGAATCCTAGCAAATAGCTTAACAGTTTGGCTAATAAGAGTGATGCCCCGATAATTGCTACACACTCTTCGGTCACCTTTTTAAAAGATCGTTACCACCACCAAGTTCGCCTTAACTGGGAATCTTGGTTGACTTCAATGCAACGTTTAAGATCCGTGTTAGATCATTTTTGATGTTGAATAATTTGTATAGATGGATAATAAATAATAGACTTTGTATTGGAATAAGATACTAGATAATCAAATTTCATCATAGGAAATACGTCATTAGCATGTATTTAACCCCAACTGTCATGTTAGGTCGAGGAATAGTGGCTGAAATGTGATAGCATAACAGTTCCTTCTGATGACTTATATTTCCTATTAATCAAATTAATAAGAAATAAAATTAATACATTTTTATCAAATTAATAAGAATTGCCATTTAAGCGAATGTCAATTTTGAAAAATAATTAAACGGCAGCTTATCGAATTTTCTAATTAATTGAATAACTATTCTATAAAAGTTATTAAGGAAAATAACAGATCGACAAATATATATAAGATGTTTCACAGCAGAAACGAAAATGTATTTGAAAGAAAATCAAAACCGTGTCTTATTTTATACAAAAATACAATGTTAGTGTTTTCAAAAATCTCATCAGCATTGATAGACAATTCTATTAGTGCATTGATAAAATGCGTGCATTGATAAAATGCACTAAATATTTGTATTAATATTTTATTTAATTTTTATCAAATGAATCATGCTGGCTTGTGTGAAATATTGTTACTTTTATGGTCTATCGACATGATAGTCTTGAATATTTTTTATATCGCAGCTGCTAAAAATGCGCAAAGACAGATTTTATGTTTCACGAATTGAAGAGACATCGTACTTAACTGTCCAAGGATCTAAATTTAACAAAAGAGGGAAAATATTTATTCAGTTTAAACTAAATTTAATGCAAATATCATCTCAAATATCATCTTTAGTATTATTTACATTAAATAATCATTTACATATAAATTAAATATAAAATTTTAATATATCATTTAATATGCCATTTAAATATCATTTCAATATAATTTTCAATATGTTTAGTATTATTTACATTAAATGCATTTAAATATAAATTAAATAAACTCAATATTATTTTTATCTATTAAAAATGATTTTTTTAAATTTTATAAGATCATTCTAAAACTATTATTTTATTTTATAAAATTATTAAAAAACTATTTAAAAAAACTATAAAAACTATTAAAATTTTTGTTCATTATGCATCATTTTCTAGAAAACAGACCTTTATTGGACTGAAAGCATTCCTAAATGCCTTAATAATGACTAATATTTGTCATTCCATCAATATTTGTTAGTGTCAACCGTAATGGTTTAAATCCCCTTGGGTGGAAAATTTTTATTGCTCAAAAATATAATTTTTTATTTACAATATTTTCATTTAGATTTTAAATTAGTTATAATGCAATACGATTAAGAAAAATACAAGAAAATAAAATCACAAGTCGATTAAAAATTGTCCAATGGTTTTATCGTCCATCACCTCCATTACGCAAGCAGCATTCCCTTAGTGGACAGCTACGCTGAGCCGCTGTATCAGGTAGCTACCGGCTCATGCACATCCTATTATCCTTCTCAGCATCCGGTACAGGCGTGGGATAAAGGCTTTGATTGTTGGGTCGTGTGCGCCGCATGTATCGATTGCGACCAGCAGAAACTCGTATGTTCGTTGATCGATGCATTAATATTTTGCAGTTTTTAGTGTTTCGGCGAGTCCCGCCACCTTTAGTGTCATGAACATGCGGTCAAAGCCGCCTGTTCATGGCACGTACGAACAAACTCGTGATGCTTGGTATCGTTACGCGCATTGTCGCTCGGTTTTATTCGGCATGCTATTTCGACGCTACAGAGCGCTTGTTGCAGCAGCTTGTTTATCTTTATGACAAGCATGTCTTGCCTTTGCCTATTTACAGTCTAGTGTGTGGTAACGAAACGCATCTGGCTTGTCGCCACAAACGCATGTGAACTCTTTAGCGATAGAAACTTTCAGTCGCATGCCAATCGATATTGTGGAAGTCGTGTCCTTAATGCGAATACCAACCGCTGTAATCGGTAATGGCTGTGGAAAGGCACCCGACTCTGGTATAGACACAGCTAACAAACGGAATTTGTCCCTTGCGATTTCGCAATTCTGTAAAACACATTAAAACTTGGAGACCTGTAGTGGCACGGTTCATCTTATTTGATTGACTTGACAACCATTATTCAATCACAATGGCAAAAAGTTGATATGCCATACCGTCGGTCTCAGACTGCATCTCTCTAGCAACCGCGCTATCAGATCGTTTTGTCTGGACAGAATTGAGCAGAATGCTTGAATGGTCGTTTCGCTAGCAAGGTATAGTTCAATTCCACCAAAATTGATAGGTAAAGTTGCCTGGGACCAGGCATGTGCGGCTAACATAAAATTAAGTATGCTCGATAGTATAAAACGCAACTCGCCATTGTAATTATTCAATCTGTTGCTCAGAAAACAAGGACAGTATCGGAGTAGGTTCGACATCTTAGGAAGACCGAGGCACTGACGTAGAATACAAAGAGCGTCCTCCCAGGCTAAACAGGAATGGGGTTCTCGTGCTAAACGTAACTCATCTGTTGTCTAGTCCACTACGGCGTCTAGCGATATCATAATTAGGACGACGGACACTTCTAGCAAATATGCATCTCCAGAGTGAAATTTAGGAATGCCTTCTTCATCCACAGCATCATTGTATTTGCAGGATACTAGAATGCATCTTAGTGAAAGTGGTAAACCCAGATTCGGTACTGTTAAAAAATTTTAATGACTTTCGGCGACGTCAAGAAAAACATTAACTTACTGATACTATTTTCCAACGTGTGACTTGTGCGTTTATTTTTCAAATTAGTATAATTAACTTCAAAGAATGTAATACTTTCAATTTGAAAACTTAACTATTTTTGTAATTAATTACTATTATCAAACTAGTCCTCTATAGTTTGCCCCTAATTTTAAGTTGATATACCTGTGCATTCATCGTTACTATTGAAATTTTGATGACTATTTTTACTTTACACGCTACTTTTATCCTATCTATAAGCCAACAGCAGTACGCTACATTTCAGTATTGATGGACCTCATGAGCTACTGATCCCATACCTACGTTTCAGTATGTTGGTTGACAATCACTCGACTCGTCTGCTTAATTAGCATTTAGATTCAAAGGAAATACTTTTGCCTTACATTTTGCAAATTTAATTAGCGTTGTTAGGGGTATTTGACAAAATAGGTAGGTTTTTAAATTGAAGGTAACACCTTCCCCTAGCAACGCTGATTTAATTTCTGATTTGAAATCAGAAATGATTTCAATTGAATTTTCAAAACGTAATAAGTCTTTTATTAAATATAAATGTCAACAATAAAGCAAACGAGTCGAGTGATCGTCAGCCAACATTAAAAATGACCGAAACGTGAAACGTAGGTATTGGATCAGTAGCTGATGATGTCCACCAATACTGAAATGTAGCGTACTTCTGTTGGCTTATAGGATTGAAGCATAGTATAAGTGGTAGTGACACCAGTGCAATAGCTACAGTAGCGAAAGGATCACCTTGAGTAATCCCTCTGTTGAAAATATACTAGAATCCCCAAGGACTAGTTGAGTAGGATTTGAGTAGACGTTATTTAAAGCTTGTGACAATGACGGGCAAACGTTTCGAATGTAATGAAGTGCAACCGCACGACATTATCATTTATTCTTTATAATTATTTTATGTAAACATAATACGTAGATATTAAATCCGTATATGATGAGGTCTACCAATACTGAAATGTAGCGTACTGCGCTGGATAATGGATAGAATTAAGGTAGGTTGCAGAATAAAAATAGTTATCAAAATTTTAATAGTAACAATAACTGCACATGTATATCAAAAAATCTTAAAACTAGGAAACAACTATATATGACTAGATTAATTTCAAAAATAGGTAGGTTTTCAAATTAAAGGTAGCACCTTACCCTACCAACGCTGATTTAATTTCTGATTTGAAATCAGAAATGATTTAAATTGAATTTGCAAAATGTAAGACGAAAGTCTTTCATTAAATCTAAATGTCAATAAAAGCAGACGAGTCGAGTGATCGCCAGCCAACATTAAATGGACCGAAACGTGAAACGTAGGTATTGGATCAATTAGCTGATGATGTCCACCAATACTGAAATGTAACCAATTAGTGTTGAATTAGATTATAGACAGGATAAAAGTAGCGTATAGAATAAAAAATAGTCATCAAAATTTTAATGGTAACAATCACTGCACAGGTATATCAACTTAAAATTAGGGAGCAAACTATAGATGACTAGTTTGATAATAGCATTTATTAGGAAAAGTATGTATATTTTTAAACTGAAGGTTGTACCTTCTCCTACCAACGCTGATTTAATTTCTGATTTGAAATCTTAAATGATTTCAATTGAATTTGCAAAATGTAAGACGAAAGTCTTTCATTAAATATAAATGTCAACAATAAAGCAAACGAGTCGAGTGATCGTCACTCAACATTAAAAAGACCAATACGTGAAACGTAGGTATTGGATCAGTTAGCTGATGATGTCAACCAATACTGAAATGTAGCGTACTTCTGTTGGCTTAGAGAAGGATTAAAGTGCAGTGTCATCAATAAATTCAATTGTCATTACTGTTTTCGGTTTATACCTTTTCTGCAGTTAGGATATGGCTCAGACCACTTGCCTTGTTCACAATTTATCTCGGAAATTGCTTTATCTGACAATTCGTATCCAAACACACATTGGTACTTTAACTTATGCTCTCGATACTCTGGGTATTCGAATATGCGAGCATGCTTCACAACCGGTGGGGGATCCGTGCATCGACCTGAATAAAAAGTAAATTTGCAATTTCAATTCAAATGCTAGTTTGTAAATTTGCAATTTCAATTGCTAGTCAAAAACTAGCAATTCAAATGCTAGTTTGCATCTTTAGAAATATGAATTAAAATTCCTTAATTCAATTAAAAAATCAACAAAATATTTGAGAAATTAACTTTTTTAAAACAAAACAGCTGTACAATAATAAATTGCATTTAAGTACTTAGCTATAAGTTTATAGTATAAATGTCAAAAGTTTTTAAAATTATAAATGTCGTAGAATATAAAATAAAAATAAAACGGTAATATAAAATTTATAGAATGAATGAAATCTTCGATATGCTATTTAAGCATGTTATCTTTATATTGACGACTCTATATATTCGTATATTTTTAAATAATTTAATTCGAATAGTTAATTAGTAGTTAGTTAATTTTACAAGTAAAGATTTTTTTAAAATTTGTGTTGATTTTTTTTTATTAAAATTTGGATTGAAATAAGTGCAAGAGAATTACCAAAATCAATAACCAAGAATGTTTGATTTAGCCAATCAATTTCCAAGTTCAATAACAAGAATGTTTATTGTTACAAATTATTAAAATGTGAAACCACATTGGTGTCGTCTGAGGACAGATAAATAATGTCGAACTTTGTATTAAGTGCAAATAAAACATTTTTATAGTCGAACATTTGAGAAATGGTAAAAATGTATTTATTGGCAATTCTCATTATGTTTGATGATCAACAAGCAAAGGATGAAGGTAATAAATTTATATTATAAAATAAATTTATAAATCGATTTTATAAATTTATAATTTTAAAACTTTTATAATATTGAGTCGATATTTACTTTGTATTTAACGACTCTATATATTCGTCTCTTTTCCATTAATTTAATTCAAGTGGATTATTAAAAATAGTTAGTATTTAATTGCATTATTTTTTGAAATTAATGCAAGAGGTTTACCAAAATAAAATATATAAATCCTAATAATAAAATGTAACTTGATAATTAAGTATAATGATTTCCGAATGGCAACGATATTGCGTCCTCATTTTCATAAATGAAAAAACTAATTAATTTTATTCTTCATGAATAAATTTTGATAAATATTTTATATAAATTATACAATTTGACTATTATTATTTGACTATAAATTATACAATTATACAATACTGACCTTACTTGTATTATTACCTTTTATAATACTTTAATATTTTACATTTTTATATTTTACATTTTTTTAATTTTAATGTGGTAAGAGTCGTCCACATGAACATCAAATCAGCCAGCTTGAGTCAAATATAAAAATGTATACAACATTTTTATATTGTAGACATTAAAGGAATGAAAACCTAATGTATTTTATATTTTTTGAATATCTAGACTCCATTTACAGAAGAAGTATGGTGTTAACATCTATCTGAATATTAAAATGCACATTTATACAAACGTAAGACATGCATTTTTGATTTTCAAATGTATAATTATTAAAATCGATAAATTCGAATAAGGAAATTATATATAATTATATATTATTTAATATGTAATTTATATAAATTTATAATTATTTAATGTTTTGAAGTACTTTATGAATACATCTTTGATTTTTTAAAATATAATTATTAAAACTGATCAATGCGTACAAGAAAATTATATAATTATATTTTATTTTATATAATTATAATTAAGTCTTAATATATAATTATTTGAATTAATTATATAATATTTTAATATTTATATTATGTAGACATAAATGGTAACATTTATGTCTACATTTGTTGTATAATTTTTTACGCATTATTTGTGACTCACTTTTAAAGGATTTACATTAAAGTGAGTCATCAATAATTTAATCGGATTGTTTTATATGTATATGAAAATGGCTAATGCTATTTAACTGTTGGCTATATTTCTAATTTATTGATTGAGTACATAAAATCAAAATATTAATTCACGTTTTTTTGTCATCATATTGTTAAATGTAAACTTTCAAAGAAAAAATTTTCATTGTATATCTGCACATTTGCAAGTTAAATCCGGACAATTTCTTAAATCTTCATATTAAAAATAAATTATTTTCTCTAACTGAAAGGTTATCAAAAATAGAAATAAATTTAAAAAACAGCTTCAATTTAATATTTCAATATATTCTCTATTGAGGGAAAGCCATCAGTCTTCAATTTATAAATATTATTAATATAATCAAAAAATAATGGAAATCATATTATTAAAATATGAATTTATACAACCGGATGTCGTCACCTTAAAGTAATCTATGTTTGTAGTAAGACGTGGTTTGTTAAGAACACACTCAAAAATTTATTTGCATTAATTTCTAAGTAATTTCTTGTAATTTCATTACAAGCAGGTCATATAGTTAATAGTTAATAGATATCGACTATCAAGAGAAACTGACGTAAAAAGTGTGTATTAGAAACAATCGCAGTTCAGCAAAGTTCATTTTTAAAAGTGTTTAGGGATCATTCACCACAGTTTAAGATAATGCTTGCAATTATGATTATTAGATGAGAATCCAGACATTTGAGTCCGCGGTGATCACAATAGTATAATATATTTGTATTAAAAATTATATTTAAGTAAATTTATTTTTAAGATATTTTGAAAAATCTTACATATGATTGCAGAGAGATACATATAAATCACTTCTTGTACGAAGCGACTTATGGATAAGTCACTCGTAATTCTCTTTGTATTAATATGCATTTAATATGTATTTTATAAACTTGCAATTAATGTCTAGAACCCAATACAAATTAAATATTTTAATTATATAACTTTACCTGTATTGATCAGCAACATAAAATTTTATATAGAAATTATCAATCATTTATAATTATTATTTGACTTTTTATTCTTTAAATATTTTATTTAGAAATAATATTGTATTATGAATAATACGTAGACTACGTTAGCGACATTACTGCAAACAAATTAAAATAAATAGTAAAAATCTCATTCACCTTCACAAATCCAGTTCATTGAATCAATAAAAACTTACTGATGCATTCAGGAAATGCGTTACTCCATTGCTCATTACTTTGACATAAAACATCCGAGGATCCTAGCAGCTCGAATCCTTGACGACATATCACACTTATACGATAACCGGGCTGAATTAAATAATCACTTGGCAACTGAGCCGGTTCGCCATTTCGATCAAGCAATTGCATTTCTTCCGTTTGATACATATTCCGTCATTTTGCAATATTCGGAATCTAAATTATTTATGCATCCATTTTAGTAAGCGATACTTTATTTCAGAATTATAAGTGACACATGGATAAATTTAAAAATTTTCGAAATGTGAGCGAATTGACGAAAAATCCAGTTTTCGAATAATCCATGCATTTAATAGTTTATAAAAATTGCGTGTTGTAGTCGCTTATTCTTAATCACCACATCCTATATATAATATTAAGGTTTTGTTGCTATTGTTTCAATCACGATAATTTAAAAAATATATTTTCCAATCATTCACATTCTTAAAATTTTTGATACATCCTCAAAAATCCATTATAATTAATTAACAAAAACTTACCGACACATTTAGGAAATTCATTACTCCATTGCTCATTACTTTGACATAAAATATCCGAAGATCCTAGCAGCTCGAATCCTTGATGACATATCACACTTATACGATAACCGGGCTGAATTAAATAATCACTTGGCAACTGAGCAGGTTCGCCATTTCGATCAAGCAATTGCATTTCTCCGTTTGATACATATTCCGTCATTTTGCAATATTTGGAATCTAAATTATTTATGCATCCATTTTAGTAAGCGATACTTTATTTCAGAATTATTTATGACTAATAGATAAATTTAAAAATTTTCGAAATGTGAGCGAATTGACGAAAAATCCAGTTTTCGAATAATCCATATATTTAATAGTTTATAAAAATTGCGTGTTGTAGCCGCTTATTCTTAATCACCACATCCTATATATAATATTAAGGTTTTGTTGCTATTGTTTCAATCACAATAATTTAAAAAATATATTTTCCAATCATTCACATTTTTAAAATTTTTGATACATCTTAAAAAATCCATTATAATGAATTAACAGAAACTTACCGGCACATTTAGGAAATTCATTACTCCATTGCTCATTACTTTGACATAAAATATCCGAGGATCCTATCAGCTCGAATCCTTGATGACATATCACACTTATACGATAACCGGGCTGAATTAAATAATCACTTGGCAACTGAGCAGGTTCGCCATTTCGATCAAGCAATTGCATTTCTCCGTTTGATACATATTCCGTCATTTTGCAATATTTGTAAACTAAAATTAACTTAGCTACATATTTCAAGGTTTTATACATGTTTCTTACGTTCACATTTTACTATGCTTGGTAACCACTGTCCATTAGATAAACATTTTATTATTAGATATCGTTCTGTTGTTACTTATATATTAATGTTTGTAAGTGAAAAGGATATTCACCGTTGATCTTGTTGAATCCGGGTTTACATTGGAACACTAATTTATCATCTTCTTTAAATAATGCTAATCGTGTATGATTTTGCAACACAGCATTATGGATTTTATCATCCTCAGGTTTTGTACAACTATCTATAAAATTTACATAATTTTACCGCACGTTCATTTTAAATAAATTTTTGTTGTAAAACATTTGCTTTGACAGCTAACTTATGAATTACATTATCACTTATTAAATGCTTATGCGCACGATTTAAAGTTTTAATACCAAGTGATGTTATATTAGAAATTAAAGAAAATTATTTAAATTAATGAAAATAATTAAATTATTAAGAAATAATAATTAAGAAAATAATCTAAATATATTTCGAAATATGAAAATGTTTGTCGGGTGACTACATTTTAGTAAATGGAGGGTCAATTGTTTAAAAGAACACAACCTGGACACCTATAAATATATATTTTTGGAATGTGGTGAAAAATTACATTCGATGTATATAATAGTTATGTGTAACACGGTATTTCGAAAAAGATATAGAACAAATCAAATTTTATCAAAAATGATGATGTCAATGATGATTATGTAAAAGAGTTTAACTTTCTAAAATTTGATTCGTCTTAATAAACCTTTTATACTTTTAATGATTAACCGTTCAAACAATTAGTGTAAGTTTAAATCACAAATTTAAATTTAAAGTTGCAAATGTATTGTTTATTTATTTACAAATTTAATTAGTTAAATTAGTTAAACAATTAAACAATTTGACCGAAAACATTTAGCAGTTTCTATTGATAATTTCTAATCCTATTCGATACATCGTATATTGTTTATTAATAAATTCACAGGAATTAAATTTTTATCTTTTTAATATTAATTTAAGATATTAAATATTGAATATTAAATATTTAAATATTTAAATTTGTATTTAAAATTAAGTAAATATATTGATAACATTGAATTAACAGAAAATTTTGAAAAATCAAAATTATTTAAAAAAGGGGTACATATATATTTAAACAATTAAAATGAGGTAATAATAACCAAATTATAGCATACTTATTTTTAAGCTTTATAGAATATGAATTTGTTCATAACTGTTCAAAAACCAAATCTAAACTATATAAATATATGAAATATATGTTTCGATACATTGATGATATATGTGTATTGAAGTCTTATAATTTTTTTTCAATAAGTTAACAATTCTAGTCAAATATCCTTATTGATGATAAAAAAAGGTATATATCTAGATATGAGCATTAAATTAACATCAATTAAAACTACTTTTAATTTATATCGTAAAGAGGACATATTTAAATTCACAAGAAAAATTTTTGCATGAGCATTCTTGCATACCATATAATATAAAATATAATACATTAAATAATGAAATTTTAAGAATTGCAACAATATGTAATGATATTGGCTTACTTCAAAATCATTTAAATAATTTAATAGACACATATTTTAAACTGGGTTACTATAAAAATAACATCAAGCAGAAAATAGTAAAATATATAAATCAACACAATAATATAGAGAATAAATTTAAACTCTTAAGTGGCAAATTTTTATGGATGGATAATAAATAATATACTTTGTATATTATTTAATATAAATAATATATAAATAATATATAATAATAATATAATATATAATAATATGTAAATAATATACTCATATACTATTTCGACAAACGTTTCATTTATACTCTACTGTGATATGACACGTATATATAGTATTACAAGCATATAATATATAATATAATACATTAAATAATGAAATTTAAAGAATTGCAACAATATGTAACGATAATGGCTTTCTTCAAAATCATTTAAATAATTTAATAGATACATATTTTAATTAAGGTTATTATAAAAATAAAATCAAGCAAAATAGTAAATATATTGATCAACATAATATAATTAAAAATAAATTAAAACTTTCAAGTGGAAAACTTTTATAGATGGATAATAAATAATATACTTTATATTAGAATAAGAGATACACTAGATGACAAGTCAATATATATATTATTTTTTAGAATATATTTATATACAAGTGAATACGGTAAGTTTCGGATAATGGTTCAATCTTGTAATACAGAATGTTTGATTTTTACTACTGTGTGCTTTGTTAAAAATAAATGGCACACTGCGTTGATCAGTCACCAAAACGAAAACATATGCCCAGAAGATAATGCAGACAGATTTTGGTTCTGGCAACTCCTTTAGAGATTTTATTCATTCGTGGTCAGGTCGCAGCTTATTATTTGCAATCACATATTGTAGTATTTTGATCTGAGTAGTAGAGATTTTGGAGTTATCCGAATTCAAGACTATTGTATTTACTGATTAATTCAAAAAGCGTATTCAAATCTTGATTGTGTTTACCAACGTTGCTTCCACATACAGTGAAATTATCCATGTAGGCGAATGTCGAATTGAGTTTTTCTATTCTAATAATCTGATCAATTACACGTTGTAAAACGGTTGGTGCAAGACGAACGGTATACGAATAAATTAAAATAAACATTCATCAGCTTCAAAAAGTGTATATGGACTATCAGATGCTTGTAATTCAAGCTGGAAAAATGCTGATTGAAAATCGAACCTGCTGAATACAAAATAATGCGTTATATTTTGAACTAATGAGTCAATTTTAGGCAGCGGATAGGCATCGAGCATAGTGAATTGATTTATTGTTACTGTGTAATCAATTACTGGTCGAATCGTATCGTTATTATTTGTTACCATCACCACTTGAGCCCTCCAGTGTGATTGTGATGTTTCAATAATTTCGGCTTCGAGTGCTTCCTTGCAATTTAGTATCTGATGTATTTGATATCGTGAGGTGTGAATTTGCGAGAATTTACAGCAGTCGGAAAGCAAATAAAAGTAAAGGGTATCGATTTTCATTATATTTTATGGTGCAAATATGGAATGGAGGACACTCTCGGTTAAAGTGCACAGTTAAAGCCTTGTGACAAGAAAAAACCGATGACCAAGGATAATGCCACTGAAAAAGTTTTTAAGACAGATTAATCGTACGTGGTCATATTCAACCCCTTGTATAACTACCATATCGACGATGCCGCACAAACGTACTGAGCATCAGTGAGTTGTTGATTTCATAGTTGTGTCGTCTATATAAAAGAGCAAACGTTGAGCAACTGCTTCATCGATGAAATTTTCTTCACTTTATGTATCCAACAATGCAAATAGTGAGTTGTTTCGAATCATCATTCTTATCAAAGTTTTATACGTATCGTGACTTTCGTCTGTTGTTGCTGATATAACTGCTAATGGTGGGAATGAGTTCCTCGATATCCTAGCTGATGAAACCGATTCTTTTATGAGCACAGGTTTGAATTGACACACAACTTTAAAATGCCCACCCTTTTCATATCATCTGTATCAAACAAATTGTGCAGTTTTTAATCCTTTATTTTATTGGCATTCTCTATTTAAAACTTATAAGTATATATACATTTAACTATTCATATTGATTTGTTATGCACAGCGCATTAAACTATTTCTTAAAGCAATCAATATGAAATGCTTGTAATTTTCTGAAATGACAGTAATTTTCTGAAGATGCTAGCAGAGGTTAGCGAAATATTAAATTAAATTACAGATTTTCTTAAAACTAAACGTCTTTCTATATAAGCACTAAAACGTTTCTTAAAAATAAAACATGTAGAGAGAAAAATCTAAAGTCAGCCAGTCGTCAATAGATGTCTTGATGTATCACGGCCTCAGTTCCAGTGGGATCTTAGACCTCCAGCCAATCCAACACGCCGCTTTCCAACTAAACTACCCAGGGTTTTCACCCAGAAGAGTCCCATTGAGGCTGACTATGCTCGGTATTAATAAGATGATGAGCATAAGAAACCTTAGTCTTTGCTATGGGGGACGTCCTCTAGACTAATCCTGAGATAGCCTAAGTACTCCAAAGGCGCAATTGGGTTTTCCTATTCAACGACAGATGCTGATCCCGTTTCAGGGCCCATCTATCTCTCTTCATGGTACGTTTGAGTCTATCCAAGTCAGCTTTTGACGATCAATTCACCGTAACGGTGAACCCCAGGTATTTTACTCGACTTGTGAAGGCAGGGAGTGGTTGATTAGTCAATATGGAAGATAGTGCAGAGAGTGCTAGTCTCTTTAATTTTTTCTTTGTCATAGGGACGCCATGAAAGACAGCAACCTGCAATTAGCAAAAATTTAAAATAAGATTGGATATGGGTAACTGATCTTTTAATCTTAAAAAGAAACAAATGATGTCCGAGACAACATATTTCCACTTGTGTCCAGAGAACAGGGCTGTGGTATCATCAGCGTATACCACTAGATGTTGATCACGCTTAAAATTCTTTGAATAGTACTATGGATGCAGCAAGATATAAGATTGGAGAAAGTGGGGGTCCTTGAGACACACCCGTAATAGAGTAGAACTGGCGCGCATCAGGGTCGTCTTCATAGTAGAACCGCTTGGATTACAGCAATATCTCCAACCTGTTAACAATTCTTGCAGGCAATCCGAGCGACCTGAGAGAGGAGATAACGAAGGGAATGGAGATACGGTCAAATGCATCAGAAAAGTCAAAGAAAACAGCTACAGCAAGTTGATGGCTATTATTTCGACAAAACTGATGCACTTTACCTATTGCTGAATGAACCTAGCGATCTTTTACGTATCCATGAAAACCTTGTGGGTTTAAATTTCGCCTACTTAGATAATCGCGGATTTTACGCGCAACCACTTTTTCGTAAATGGAGATGAGGGAGTTTTGTATCGAAATGGGCCGCAGATCTTTAGGACATGTAATCAATTTCTGTTTTGGTAAAAATACGCGACGGCTGATATTTATGACAGCAATGTCGGACGGGGAGGCTAATAGCATTGTAATGGCGACAAGTAGGGATCTTTCTGTTACGGATATCCTTAACTTCTGGGGTTCAGTCCCGGGCACCTCCAAATCCGTCGCCCACTTTCTTCTCGGGTCTGTCAGCTTTTGACAGCTAATTAGAGAAGAGAGGTGGCTATCACAATGCTTTTAGCCTCCCCATTCGATGTAGCAGGCATCAATATTAGTAAGCGTGTTTTTATTCCTAAGAAAAAATCCTGCATATGCTCTAAAGATCTGCGACCCATTTCGATTCAAAATGCCCTCGTGTCGATTTACGAAAAAGCGCTTGCACGTAAAATCCGCGATCATCTAAGTAGGCATAATTTGATCCCTCCAGGTTTTCATGGGTTCGTCAAAGGTCACTCGGTCCATTCAGCAGTTGGTGAGGTGGATCAGTTTTGTTGGGATAATAGCCATCGTCTAGTTGTGGCTGTTTTCCTTGACTTTTCTGCTGCATTTGACCGCATCTCTATTCCTTTTGTGATCTCTTCTCTCAGGTCCCTCGGGTTGCCTGCGAGAATTGTGAACAGTGTGGAGATCCTGCTGTGTACTAAGCGATTTTACTATGAAGATGACCCTGATGCACGTCAGTTCTATCCTACTACGGGTGTACATCAAGGTTCCCAACTTTCTCCTATCTTATATCTTGCTGCCTTAATTAACCTATTCAAAATATTTAAACGCGAACAACGTCTTGTGGTGTACGCTGATGATACAACAACCGTGTTCACGGGACACAGGTGTAAAGACGTAGTCTCTGACATAAGCCGTTTCTTTTTAAAATTAATAAACCAGTTACCCATATCCAATCTTATTTTAAACTCCGCCAAATCGCAGGCGGTTGTATTTCATGGCACCCCTGCAACAAAGCAAAAACTTAAGAGATTAACACTCTCTGCGCTCTCCTCCATATTTGCCTCTGAACCACTCCCCACCTTCACAAGTCAAGTAAAATACCTGGGGTTCACCGTTACGGTGAACTGGTCGGCGAAAGCTGACCTGGATAGACTTAAACGTATCCTGAAGAAAGCTAGGTGGGCCCTGAAACGGGCTTAGCATATGCCATTGAAAGGATAAACCAGGTGCGTCTTTGGGGCACTTGGGCTATCTCGGGATTAGTCTTCTTTTCGAGAGAACGTCCCCCAGAGCAAAGGCTAAGGTTTCTTAAGCTCTTCGTCTCTCGATTAGCCAGCATAATCCGCACCGATTGGACTCTTCGGGAGGTGAAAGGCCCCGGGTGGTTCAGTCAGAGGCCGGTGTGTTAGATCGATTGGGGTGCTCGTATACCCCTGGACCTTAGGTCATAGAAGAATGGACAGAAGACTATCAAATCTGAACATCTGGACTGTTATTTATTCTGTTAATATGACTATCTTTTTGCCTTAACGATTTTCTTATTTATTTATCGGTTGTATTATTTTATTTAACAGTCTTTATTATTAAATATGAAAAAGCACAATTTTCATTTTTAAAGGGGGAAAATTAGCAGTGTACAAGCAAGCAACGGAGCATCAAATGAAACTAGTTTTTCGAGCAATCTTGGTAAAATATTCAGTAAAAAATGATTTCTTCTTCAAATACAGATTACACTGTTAGTGCAGTTTCATCTTTTGATTTTCAGGGTGCGGGGTACTCCCCCTATCCTTAAATTAAAAAATTGGTGGTGATTTCACTTACGCAGCCAGTGGAGAGACAAAATCTCTTTAATATGTTTCTTAGACAATTCGCAGACAAATATGTCAACAGAGTTCTATTTAACTCGATTAAGTTCTTCGAAACTGTAATAAAAATTTCATTTGCAAGAGCTGACATAAGGAAAGAACATCTGTCATTCTTTGGAATGAATTTGAAAAATATGGGTATCATTCAACCAAAACCCATACTTGTCTTGATTAAAATCTCTAATCTTCCACAGCAATTGGAAGAGAATGACATTGGAGTGTTGAAACCCATACTAGTTATGTACAACCTGTAGTTATGACCATACTGGTTATGACCTATAGTTATAACCATACTAGTTATTTGAAACCTAGGTTATGTTAAAACCCGTACTAGCCTTGATTAAAATCCCTAATCTTCCACAGCAATAGGAAGAGAATGATATTAGAGTGCCCTCACAAGTAGGGGCGATGAGCTTACAATTGCTCGTGCCCTATGACCTGTGGAATATGTAGCTTGTCTTCCTGATAAAGTCTGATAGCTAATGTAAAATGCGTAGGTTCCCCACTTTGTTCAAATTGTGGAGGAAACCATCTGGCTTGGTCCCGGAAATGCAAATTCTTCAACGATTACAAGAACGTTTTTACCAGATAAGTTCAGGACAAGAAGATTGATTCCTTCTCCGAAAAGGCCTCAAGAATGACTGATAGCGAAATCCTCAGAATCACGGATACGAAGATTAATTCTGCCATTAAGAGATTGAAGGATATGATTTCTGCTCTTGCTTCATTATTCTGTGCCAGCCCGGTTATACCTACGCAAATTGCCATTCCTATATCTAAAAAGATGGGGCCTCGGCCCACGCCGTTCCACCCATCAAGATTGGGAAACTTTTAAGGGCAAGGCTAAATGCGCCGATAAGGGAAATGAAGATAATGTCCGTGGGCATGTGCCCACTCTGGATAGCGCTTGTTGCGGGAAGGGCAACTTTTCCGCCGCTAGCTCTGTCTAGGGATGAGGCAATCTCACCCAGCTGACCTAACATAATGCAGAGTACTCGTGAGCCTTTTCCACTGAATATTCTTCAGTGGAATTCGGGAGGAGCTTCTGCCCTTAGAATTCTATCTGGTAGAGATGCAGATGTTATAGTTCTTAAAGAGGCCCGGTCTATCCGTCTCCCCCAGGACATCACTCGATTCATCCCTAAGCACATTTGTTCCCACTATACTCCGTACATAACTCCTCCTCAATCCTCTTCATCTCAAGGTCTTTTAACCCTTGTTAAATGATCCTTAAGATCGTCCCTTCTACTCAACTATTCTTGTCCAGCCCTTTCTTGTTTAGTAGTTTCACTCTGTAAGAACGGTAAACGCCTCAGTCTAGCCAAAGTCTACATCCGTCCAGGTGAGATTTACAAAAACCGTGACTTCCTGGATAGGATTATAGACAATGGTTATGACATGGTACTTGGTGACTTCAACGACAGAACTGGTCGTTGGATTAATGCAGCACTCCGCAGAGCCAGGAACGGTTATCTTATTCACAAACCACCGTCCCCCACCTTTCATTGCACATCAACAAATTCACTCCTCGACCTATTACTGCTCAATGAGAGGTGGTTGTTGAAACCCCGCTGTACGGAGCAGTCGCGAAGACATATGGCTACCTATCATGACTTGATTCATTAACGGATAGCTTCGAAAGAGATTCTACTTTGATCCTATCAGAGTGGCTTTCTTTCAGGCAGCTACCCGACACTTCCCCCGGATTGGTAATGAAAGTATAACCCAATTTAATTCCTACCTCTCTTCGCAAGCTACTGCCATACTTTCGACTACCTACAAAGGTCGTATTTACAGTCCCACTCTGACAAAACTCAAGACCTTAGCGTATATGCTGCGTCTTCCCAACCTCTCTGCTTCTGCCAGGCAAGTTCTGTTGAAAGAATATTGGAGAACTAGATATAGGTTCTAACTGGGTAAGGATAGGGCAAATACTGCTTCCCTTAATCCAACCCAGTCTTCCTTCTGTAAGATATTCAAGAAGGAGAAGTTTATCTGTTGGACGAATAGAGCGTCGGGCTCGATTGGAAAAATAGTTCTTGACAAAGTTTTAAAGGAGTCACTATTCCTACATAATTATGGAGCCACTCAATCATCTCAACCAATCCCGCCTTGGGGATACATTAGGAGTAGATATCTATCTGTCACAGATATTGTTAACTTTTGAGAGCCTCTTCCGGGCACCTCCAAATCCGTCGCTCCACTCTATTCTCGTGTTTGTCAGCTTTTGACAGCCAAACAAAGAAGAGAAGTGGCTGTCACAATGCTATAATCCACCCCTTTCGATGTAGCCGGCATCAACATTAGTAGACGTGTTTTTATTCCAAAGAAAAATCTGGTCTCTTGTCCTAAAGACCTGTGGCCCATTTCAATTCAGAATTCCCTCATGTCGATTTACGAGAAAGCGCTTGCGCGTAAAATCCGCGATCATCGAAGTAGGCGAAACTTAATACCACTAGGTATTCACGGGTTCGTTAAAGGTCGCTCAGTCCATTCTGCTGTTTGTGAAGTGTGTCAGTTTTATCAGAAGAACAGTCATCAACTTGCTGTGGCTGTTTTCCTTGATTTTACTGCTGCATTTGACCGCATCTCCATTCCCTTTGTTATCTCTTCTCTCAGGTTCATTGGGTTGCCTGCGAGAATTGTTAACAGTGTGCAGATATTGCTGTACACCAAGCGGTTCTACTATGAAGACGATCCTGATGCGCGTCAGTTCTACCCTATTACGAGTGTGCCATAAGGTTACCCAGAAGAGTGGTATCGACTTTGCTACTCACTAATTACAAAAAGCGTATAACTCCGATCCGAACGTTTGCCTGTTGGCTGTTAAGGCGTCGAATGCGTCCAACCGAATAAATAGAAATGTTGCACTTCACAATATCGAATATAAGGAATTGAACTATACCGCCTTACATCTGATAGAATCACCTCATTTCGTAATAGGCTTCTCTACAGTTCCTCAATCTTATGTCAACCGCAGACCATCTTCTTCGTTTCAATATAACGTATTCAAGAAGGTAGACAAATACGAAGAACGTGTACGCAGAATCAAACGCGGATCATTCATTAGGTTAGTTTGTCGACAGTGGGAGGTTTTGGCGTTGATGCTGGAAGACTTATCAAGACGATTGCTGCGGCAATGTCACAGAGAAGCACTTCAACTTACTCAGACAATGTTACCAAGATAAAGAGGATGTTGTCTGTTTAACTTGCGCGTACATCATCTGCTTGCATGCGCGCAGCACAGTCGACCCGTGGAAGGGCAACTTTTTCAACTTAAAAAAACTGACTAACCAGTTTTTCATGTAAAATTTACCATGATATTTTTCATTACGGCCCATTTGAGGGTAACGATTTTTGTACATACTTCAAAAAATTAATAAATTATTTTCAAATTTCGTTTTATTTATATTATTACTCCAGTTTGTTTTAAGTTATGCCAGTTTTCTTTCAGTTGCAAGAGTTGAGCGTATTTTGATTATTCTAACACGCGGTACAGCTTGTACTGGCAGAAATATACACATTTAATATGCACAATTACGATTTCAAAACGAAATAATAATAAAAAATATATTGATTTGTATAAATTGATAAAATAGTTGAAATTAATATTCATCTTTGAATATGCAATTAAAATAAGTTTCGAGCTTTGAAACATTTACTACCTTGTTTTATACATCTAGGATTAGACTGTGGATACCACAATCCATCGTGATTACATTGCCTATATGATGGTCCATCTAATTGGTACCCAAAGTTACATCGGTACGCTGCGGTTGACTGGTAGCTACCGTATTCAGAGTAAGTTATATATCCATTAATCGGTGCCGGCAATGGCTGACAAAGATGAGGATTAACTAAAAAGGTTAAATTAACTGTTTCTGTTTATGGTCGTTTTACAAGTATGATTAAAGAGTATCACGATTACTTAAATAACTGAATTTTTATAAGCGATACTTTCTACTTTAGACAACAAACTTTTGTAAAGTGCATTTATATTTTTTTCATCGACTTCTAGCATTATCTTGTAGATAAAGTTTCGGTTAATAGAAAATTATCTACCAGAAAATTGATCAGCATCTTAAATATCGTGAAACTTACGGATTGAGAGTTTGCGTGATCGCTGTGATTAGTAATTTCACAAATAAATATGATGTTAATGAACGAAGATGCAACTTGTCATCAACATATATACTTTATTTTAAATTGATTGTTCACTTATTTTACAAATTCTATTTAATTAGTAAAAATTAAATAATTTTAATTGTGAAATTATTATTTTTATTAAAAGTCACATATTCGATAACTAACTGCTATCATCCTCAGAACGTAAAGTTGTAAAAATTCATATTTTAATAATATGATTTTCCATTATTTTTTGATTATATTAATAATATTTATAAATTGAAGACTGATGACTTTCCCTCAATAGAGAATATATTAAAATATCTAATAATCACAATTGCAAGCATCCTCTTAAACTGTGGTGAATGATCCCTAAACACTTTTAAAAATGAACTTTGCTGAACTGCGATTGTTTCTAATACACACTTTTTACGTCAGTTTCTCTTGATAGTCGATATCTATTAACTATTAACTATATGACTTGCTTTTAATGAAATTACAAGAAATTACTTAGAAATTAATGCAAATAGATTTTTGAGTGTGTTCTTAACAAACCACGTCTTACTACAAACATAGATTACTTTAAGGTGACGACATCCGGTTGTATAAATTCATATTTTAATAATATGATTTCCATTATTTTTTGATTATATTAATAATATTTATAAATTGAAGACTGATGGCTTTCCCTCAATAGAGAATATATTGAAATATTAAATTGAAGCTGTTTTTTAAATTTATTTCCATTTTTGATAACCTTTCAGTTAGAGAAAATAATTTATTTTTAATATGAAGATTTAAGAAATTGTCCGGATTTAACTTGCAAATGTGCAGATATACAATGATAATTTTTTCTTTAAAAGTTTACATTTAACAATATGATGACAAAAAAACGTGAATTAATATTTTGATTTTATGTACTCAATCAATAAATTAGAAATATATCCAACAGTTAAATAGCATTAGCCATTTTCATATACATATAAAACAATCCGATTAAATTATTGATGACTCACTTTAATGTAAATCCTTTAAAAGTGAGTCACAAATAATGCGTAAAAAATTATACAACAAATGTAGACATAAATGTTACCATTTATGTCTACATAATATAAATATTAAAATATTATATAATTAATTCAAATAATTATATATTAAGACTTAATTATAATTATATAAAATAAAATATAATTATATAATTTTCTTGTACGCATTGATCAGTTTTAATAATTATATTTTAAAAAATCAAAGATGTATTCATAAAGTACTTCAAAACATTAAATAATTATAAATTTATATAAATTACATATTAAATAATATATAATTATATATAATTTCCTTATTCGAATTTATCGATTTTAATAATTATACATTTGAAAATCAAAAATGCATGTCTTACGTTTGTATATATGTGCATTTTGATATTCAGATAGATATTAAAACCATACTTCTTCTGTAAATGGAGTCCAGATATTCAAAAAATATAAAATACATTAGGTTTTCATTCCGTTAATGTCTACAATATAAAAATGTTGTATACATTTTTATATTTGACTCAAGCTGGCTGATTTGATGTTCATGTGGACGACTCTTACCACATTAAAATTAAAAAAATGTAAAATATAAAAATGTAAAATATTAAAGTATTATAAAAGGTAATAATACAAGTAAGGTCAGTATTGTATAATTGTATAATTTATAGTCAAATAATAATAGTCAAATTGTATAATTTATATAAAATATTTATCAAAATTTATTCATGAAGAATAAAATTAATTAGTTTTTTCATTTATGAAAATGAGGACGCAATATCGTTGCCATTCGGAAATCATTATATTTAATTATCAAGTTACATTTTATTATTAGGATTTACATATTTTATTTTGGTAAACCTCTTGCATTAATTTCAAAAAATAATGCAATTAAATACTAACTATTTTTAATAATCCACTTGAATTAAATTAATGGAAAAGAGACGAATATATAGAGTCGTTAAATACAAAGTAAATATCGACTCAATATTATAAAAGTTTTAAAATTATAAATTTATAAAATCGATTTATAAATTTATTTTATAATATAAATTTATTACCTTCATCCTTTGCTTGTTGATCATCAAACATAATGAGAATTGCCAATAAATACATTTTTACCATTTCTCAAATGTTCGACTATAAAAATGTTTTATTTGCACTTAATACAAGTGCAACATAGTTGCACTTATTCGACATTATTTATCTGTCCTCAGACGACACCAATGTGGTTTCACATTTCAAGCAGAGATCACAATTTGTAAGAATAAACATTCTTGTTATTGAACTTGGAAAATGTCAACTTTTCTGTTATCATTAAGAAAACCACGAATGTTCAAGATTTTTGAGAGTTCTAAAACTCACAAGGATAGTTTTGTTGCTGGTATAAAGTTGATTTAAAGAAACCTTGAAAGTTAAAGCAACGAGAATTAATACATTTTCTCTAAAGCGTTTTTCTCTTTTATTTAAAGCATTTACACAAAAAACATCCGAGAAGTGGATCTTAGTTCTAGCTATGGAAAATAGTTTCACCCACTACGACGGCGACGATGAATAACTTGACAAACACATTGCATGTATTTTATTCTATATTTTATTATAGTCAAA
The DNA here is from genome assembly GCA_012934845.2 of Pomphorhynchus laevis. Lineage (NCBI taxonomy): Eukaryota > Metazoa > Acanthocephala > Palaeacanthocephala > Echinorhynchida > Pomphorhynchidae > Pomphorhynchus > Pomphorhynchus laevis. The sequence goes on along the minus strand of WNNJ02000108.1, from coordinate 173,805 downwards.
CTATATCTCATAAGGTAACAAACCTATTAAAAAGTTTTGCATGATATTCAAAACTGTAAATTGGAATATATACATATAAACTATAACAAACTTATACATAAATTATACGATAAATTACAATAAATTATGCATAAATGTATTATACATTTATATATAATTATAAAATAAATCATACAAAATATTATATAATAAATTATACAATATATACATTTATTATAAAAGCCTTAAATATTTTTATAAATCAAAATAATTTCAAAGCAAAGACATCTCATTCAGACAAGTAAATGGTGTTCCAATGGGAGGTAATAGTGATGCAATCTGTCTGCTCTCAAAAAATATTACAATTAAATTAAAAAATAAATCAAGTCACTATTATTTAGGTTCGTTGCGACCAGGAAAATCGAAACCATATATTTTAATATTGATTTCGATGGTAAGCACAATAAAGAGCCTAAGTATTATCAAAGATTCCAAATATTTTCCTACAAAATATAATTGTACAAGTTATTGTTGTGGTAACGCGTTTAGTTAAAAATATGATATATCATCTATTGTAGATGTTAAATGTAGAGATATTAGCCTTAATCTTTTCACATCATAGGTTCCAATAGAATAAATAGTAGAATGACAAAAGATAACATTAACTTTTGGAGATTTAAAAGATAACTAATCACCAAAATGTAGCAAACAATATCAAAATGTTTGAAATATCAAAGAAAAATAGTTCGAATATCAAAATAGGAAAGCTCATTCTTAGAAAAAAGCTAAAATCGTCCACTATAGTTTGATAATTTTAAAATAATTGAAATTTAAAATGTGTTCTAATTTAATAATCAAGACATTTTACATTTTATTTTTAAATTTCAATTTGCATTTTAAGTTACATTTTATTATCATGGATTCTGAAAGCTTTATTTCAGAATTACGATTTTGAAAGCGTTATTTAAAAATTTAATGACCCCTTATATGTGTGCAAATATAAAATTTTAATTTTTTAAAAATTTATCCGCGTGCAATGCCAAGTCAATATTTTATGTAGTTCACCTAGTATTCACATTCCAGACAATCTGTCACGATGCAATGGACAATTGTTTCTTTTGTAATAATTAAACGAAATCTGATTTGGCTAACAATATGATAACAATTAGTATAAATTGGCTAACGATTTAAAATTGCGAATACAAAATATGGAAGTATTTCCTTTCACCAATATATTTTTAATTATTTGTGATTACAGTATCCATCCTTCATTGTAGATTTCACCGTCCTGTTGACGAAACGACATGTGTGCATTCATTATATGCAATCGATCTAAAATATCTTTCCGTGTGTACACTTCACTCTCTAAAACAAATTGATGACAATAGTAGCCTTTCTCGATTTTACAATGTTTCCTTACAAATCGCTTTATCTCAGCAATGGAACTTAAATTGGTTGAGCACAGTGCCCTTTTACCGAAGTTCGGCCAAAGTAAGTTTACCTCTTCCAGTAAAGTTGAATTACAGTTTTGCAGAGGAAGTTGATTTTTATCTACCGATTTGGTTAGAATAGCAGGTAACAGAATCGCAGGAGATACAATCTGCCTGATTTCCGACTTGTAAGTTTTAAAAGTTACCGCCATGGTAAGACCTGCTGGTCGAATCCAATTGTAATGCTTGATTGATGGTGATGATGGTTTTAGATCGTAATTATTCTGCAATTTCTTATCATTAAGCGCATTTTCAATTATGCCTACCAAATTAAACATCTTGTAATAGTATGCTTCATTCAGAAGTAGTTCAGTTTCCTTATAATCTTGTGGAAGTGTAAGTGCTCCTTTATTATTTCTTAAGTAATTGAGAATGTGTCTGAAACAGTTTGGATCACGGTCAAAGTATATAACTTTATCTTCGTTAGTTGATCCCTCAATTTGACAATGACTGTTATCGGCCTGTTCAAGCATATCCAAAATTATATTATTTTCCTTCTTTAAAGTTTGTATCGTAGTTGTGAATAGTGTGCCACCAATATTTAACATAACCCTCTTGGCATTGTTGAACCTATTCTGTTCAGAGTTAGATATCTGATCCATGCAGCTTTATTAACACAGATAAATCTGCAAGTCTGCTTTTGATGCTGTATTCCTGTAATTTTGATACCTTTCCCCTACAACTAGTATTTTTTGGCGCTTTTTACTAGTTCAATATGTTCGTTAGTACATTTCAGTCAATTAATATTCATATTTTCTCTCAATTTGCACACAACGTTCATTACATTCTTCATTAAAATGGCTAGTAGTGTAACATAAATGTAATCCTTTTTATATTTCAAATTTGTGTCTTTGCAGTTTGGATTTTTGGAACAAACTACGTATTGATATTTCACTCACCAGAAAATGGATAGGGTCGCTTTTCCACTTTCGCATCTTCTATTTTTAATATTATATATATGTGAGATACGTTGCATTTGTTATTGCCGAGCTTTTTCTATATGAGGTAAAGGCTATTGATCGCCGCATCATTGCATTCTTTTATATTTCCAAGCTCGCGTAACATTTGCTTTCTTATTTAAAAAGAGTAAGAATTCACACAAATATCGAGAGAGAGAAATTAGATCATTATATCTTTGGTAAAAATATGACTTCTAAAATATAGCTTGGTCGTAATATTGTTCTAGTGTAATTGCTTGAAATTATATAAATAATTACAATATTGCTTTTTAGCAAAAAGAAACCACTACTTTAATCAACTTTTAAGGACAACCATTTCTCCAGGCAGAATGAACGATCGTAATTTACACCGTGCTAGTGATCCTGTGTGTGATTTGTAAAAATATAGGTCGATAAATTATGCTAAGATTGAAAGTGCACATGAAAGATGTGTTAAAATGATGCTAAAACAACGCAAATGAAGCCAACATAATGTTCAATTTATTATCAAACCATGATAAATCTGTGACAATTTGCTCTCATTCACAAACTGCTCTAATTCAGTTATATCACCTTAACTTACTTGCTATTTAGATAGATGCGTAATAAGGTAAACCAAAATAAGAGCATATTTTGTTGTTTGATCTAAATCAAAATTTAAAAATATTAATTTATTTCGTTTATAAATAGCATAATAAAGTTAATATATCAGTCTTTTTCACAACAAGTTGATTGTTTCTGTAGCAAATAAAACAAACATGACATTTCAGAAATATTAAAGAACATATTTATAAAATTGTTACATAATAAAATTATGAAAATGCTAAGGATTGATAAATCTGTGACAATTTGCTCTTATTCACAAACTAATCTAATTCAGTTATATCACCTTAACTTACTTGCTATTTAGATAGATGCGTGATAAGGGAAGCCAAAATAAAAAATAGGAGTCTCATTGCAATCAAAATTAAAAAGTTTTCAATTTTCAGGTAATTTGACGAGCTTGAAACAGTAATTTTTATTGTTAAAGATATTAATGCGGAAACGTTTGTTCTGAACGATGACTTATAATCCTTGAAATCATGAGAAAAGTATACTATCTTAAACTGAAATATTGGAAAACGGTTTTGCAAAAGGTAATTTGAAGGTTTAAAGGTATTTATTTTCACAAAAGGTTTTGTAATATAATTATTTCTCAAATATTCATCATAACGACGACGTTAGCTAATATTGTAATTGCATTGTTAAATATTAATTAAGAATATCTTCAAGAAACAATCCAAATTTTAATAGATAAAATTATATTTTTTTATTTTATTAAAATTATTAATTGATACTAATTTATTACTAGTTCATATATTGCATGCATCCAAATGTTATATATTCTGTATATACGAAATATTTATATTCTAAAATTTTCAAATTTAAAACGACCTACATTAGCTTGCCATAGTGTATACCTTCTCGTCATTCAATAGATCAGCAGTAGAATAAAGTCAGTAAACCGAAAGTTGATTTAAATATACAAACTACCTAATTATATATTATCCTAACGAAGCCAAAAGTTGAAACGTTTATATGAAAATAACATTGATCTTGTATTTTTTTTTCGATGTTTTTTTTTAATTAATATTTGATCGCATCTTGATATAATTTCATTTATAACTAATCTGTTGTTTGCTAGATATACATGGCAGTATATCATTAAGTAAATGAATCCTAGTGTGAGTTAAAATTTTCATATTCTTTCAATGCTTCTTCTATAGGTGAAAAAAATTTCTGGTTTTTAAACAATTTCGTCTTTTGAAATATTTTATTCTTTAAAAACGTTTACTTTGAAAATATTCGAAAATTGTCTACAATCATCTTCTCTAAATGATTTGCTCTCAGAGAATGCAAAGTATTAATTATTTGGTAAGATAAAAACTCATTGACTCATTTTATTATTGTACTTTTTCTACAGTCGTAAGGATTCTATGTTTTTGAAACATTTAAAAATTGCTTTCGTTTGTGAGAATTTATTATGGAAATTTTTTTAAAAAGGTGATCGAAAAAGCGCGAACAGCTAGCTTGTAGTACTTACGATAAAATTATTAGAAGAAAGGTTAGAAGCTTGTAATACTTACAAGCTTCTAACTTTTTTCTAATAATTTAATGGTCAATAACGAAGATATACCCTTCTAAAGAAATGTAAACAGATGTGTGAAATATTAATAATAATATTAATAATATTAATTCATTAATATTTTGGTTATTAATGATTTAACTGTACAGGTAGTATCCAGCATCTGGCTTTGGAGCATAATGAGATTTGTCATCTAAAATATATACATCCTTTTGAGATGTGTATAATTCTATAATTCTCTGGAACATTTCACAGTATCAGCCCTGGTTTCAAAGAGGCAGTAAGGATTTTAGTGTCTTTAGCTGACTGGAAGAAACTTGCTTGACTGTTTCGCCAACAGACAACGGGTCTTATTATAATACTAACTATCTTGACTTGACGTTCACTTTGCCTAACGTAAATGTCGCGATTCTGGAATATTACTTTCTGAAAATCGACACGCATTAAAAGGTGTCGATATTGATTAGAAGTATCTAACAGAAGAAACACACTACTGTTCTCGACATCCCTGCAAGAGTTATAAAACGCCCTGGTATCTCAAAGAATATCTCAAAATGAACTTTTTGACATGGATACACGGATCTTTGAGCGACAGATCGGCAGGGGTAATGATCATTACAATGGTCACTTATCTATAACTCTAGTACATATCGGCACATTCAAAAGTTTGGTCCATCACTCCACAGGCAATTTTTTCCTGTATTCCGGATATACTTGACTCCAATCAGGGATGATGTCAACCAAACGTCAGGTGAAGAACATTATGCGGATCACCAACAATGTCTAGCAGGGCAAATATATGTTGAAAATTATCTGATGATATTACGAAATATGCGCAACATGACATGTTCATTAGCAGATACCTGGGAGACATTGATATATGGCGATTCCACGAGTGAGAAGCAGTCACAAGGAAAGAACGGAATCCAAAATATGTAGAGTAGTTTGGGACGTAAAAGAAACGAATTATGGTAATGCTAGGAACAGTAAACAGGGCGAGAATAATCAAGAAAGTAAAGGTTGAGAAACGATAGAAAATGAAAAGTTATGAGATGGAAAGAAATGAGAAGACGAATTTGACGAATACGTACATTATTTGAATGATGCTTGATCGAGATTCAAGCTATTTGGTGATAAGACAGTTCCGTCATTATTTACCATTTTTGTTTTTAGTTTTCTTGCTCTCTCTAATTCGTCTAGTGCAATATGTAGTGGTTTTGATCATGACGATGCTACGAAAAACTCAAGTTGAAAGAACAGCAAGTTCGAATAATCGTCACCTTGTTCGATTGTTCTTGCATCCAATTGAGCACTAAATGGAACAGTACAAATGATTGCAAGAATGCATGCCGATATGTTGCTTGCAAAACAACATATTGTATCCTGAAGATAAAACACGCAGAATTGATTTGGTGTTGTCAATTTTTGTCTGTACGCTCAGCTCCTCACTGAAAGTTGTGCCAATGTGGAACAAAATATCAAAAAATCTTTGACTGTCGTATTTTTTACATATTTATAAATATTTATTAGTATTATTGAAATCACATCAGTCCAAACTTAGTAACTAGTGCACTGTTTACTAATATGGATTTGAATTAAATGTTAAATTGACTTGTTTAAAACGGAATTAAATATCAAAGTTTAAATCGCTGGATGTAAGCTATATCGAACTTAATTAATTTTTCAATCAAGCGCTTAACATTAACATGCAAAACTCGGAGGTGCATTATTGATGAATTAGTGACATTACATTGTTATGCTTAAACATGCAGATTTATGTGAACATTAATTATCTAAAACAATTCAGTTCTCAAAAGATAAATTATTCTTAAATTAATTTGATAAATTATTCGATAATTTTAAAATATTTACATATTAACGTTTATATTTTTAATGAATATTATATTTTCAAGAACAAAAACAATATTTTATATGAGGATATAACTATTTAGATTTTACGTCTCCCGACGTGATGGCACCATATTACCTTACTCAGGCCGAGTCAGCTAGTGGCGCCGTCGCCAGATTCTCAGAGTCTCGGGAGCGTTCCAAATATATCCCCGTGGATGAGCAGCAATATCTTTTTATTGGTCTAGCCAGTAAGTCGATTGGCGCTACGGAACCATGTGCAATTCTATCTTTCTAAAGGCTGGAAAAAAGTCTGATTAGGGTGATCGCCGACAAGCGATTTGTTCACATGAATTATTAAACGAATAAGCATGTCAATGCAACGAGGCAACGCCGCTTGCTTCCTACGAGCCAAGGACAATTACAAATAGTAGAGATTTGTAATAATAAGCAATATTTATTTGCATTTTTAGTTTACACTAAAAAGCTAATCTGAAAAAATAATTAAAGTCTTCATATAGACTTCTTCATATATAATGGTTAATAAATGGTAGAAAATTAAAATTTATCTATTTTATTAATAACTTAAGTAATTTACTAAACGTGCAATTTATAATAAATACTTTTTAAAAATTGGTAATTTAGAAATATTTTTTAAATCTTGAAATAAGCATTTATTTTTAAGTATGCTTTTAAAAACGGTTTTATTTTGCATTCAGTATAAAAGTATTTTGTTTAGGTTAATGAAACGTTTGAGGTTATTTATTTTGCTTACTTCCGTGATCTTTGTATTGCTGCTATATAACGGTTGGCCTGCAACTTACGTATTAACATGTAGTCAAAGTATAAAAATTCCAGCGCCAAATGAGTCAGGAATATTATGTCCTTCATACATACACGGACCTCACAATCATGGTTTCAAACAGGGAAATTTCGATGAAATATACAATTCCCATTTAATCTCAAGATCACATTCGAATGTTATATATGGGGGTAGTTGGTCACCGAAAAGTTGTTTACCAGTTAACGAGCCAATATTAATTATAGTGCCGATCTGTAGAAGTGTAACATTACAACGTCCATTGCCATTCAAAATGATTTTAGTAATCGAATATAAAATTCAGACATTCAATTCAGACTGAATGTCTATTATGAATAGATCAAAAATAGTATGCAGAGTGTTTTAAAGAACACTATAGTATTAAATATAATAGTTAAATAATATCTATAGTTAAAGAATCGCTATAGTATTGTTATCTAAAGCTAAATATCAATCTAACAGTGCAATATTAACACTATCCATTTTACTTTAAATTTTACTTTAAAATTTAAATTTAAAGTCTAGTAAATAAAATTGAAAATATGGTTGTTCGGTTTACTCAAAACACTTCGAAATGTAAAAAAACTACAAATCAAACAATTAATTATGTCATTAAAACTGTGAATCATCCTGGCGGAGCTTTATTTATACAACATATTTCATAAATATTTCAACTTAAAATCCTCTTTAGTAGAGCTTTCTATCCAATGCACGTAGGCCTTCCGTTTCATATTCTCTTTTACTTATCCAAATCCGCTTAAAAGCCTCGAGTGATGCAAGAATGGAACCACTATACATAAAAATAGTAGATAAAACCCGATCCAGACAGAAAGTTACCCGATCCAGGCAGAATATATACGCTCCTTAGGAGCAGATATCTTAATTTTTGTATCCTTAGCTAATAGTTTTTGCAGCTCAGTACACAGTCTGTCGCCAAATCCTAAACATAATTCGACATGTCTAAATATGATAAAGAAGGTATATATCTAGATACAAACATTAAATTAACATCAATTAAAACTACTTTTAATTTATATTTTAAATATGCTCTTTTGAAATTTACAAGAAACATTTTTGCATGAGCATTCATTATATATACAAAATGGTATTGCTTGTTAGACTGTTAGACTTGTTAAATGTTAATCTTTATGACATACAGATGTTAATCTTTACGATTATAGCTTTATATAATATGAATTTGTTCATAACTGTGTAAATATCTCAACAATATAAAGATATGAAATATATGTTTCGATACATTGATGATATATGTGTATTTAACTCAAAATATTTTTTATTCAAGCGAACAAATTTATCCATGTAGCCTTATTTTTAATAAAACCAATATTAATGATAAAGAAGGTATATATCTAGATATGAACATTAAATTAACATCAATTAAAAGTACTATCAATTTATATCGTAAAGATGACATATTCAAATTTACAATAAAAATATTTTTGCATGAGCATTCATGCATACCATATAATATAAAATATAATACATTAAATAATGAAATTTTAAGAATTGCAACAATATGTAATAATATTGGCTTTCTTCAAAATCATTTAAATAATTTTGAATGATTTTGGATATCCACCTTCTTCTGATTTTATCAGAAGAAGGTGGATATACACCTTCTTCTGATAAAGAAGGTGTATATCTAGATATGAACATTAAATTAACATTAACTAAAACTACTATTAATTTATATCGTAAAGATGACATATTTAAATTTACAAGAAACATATTTTTGCATGAGCATTCATGCATACCATATAATATAAAATATAATACATTAAATAATGAAATTTTAAGAATTGCAACAATATTGTAATGATATTGGCTTTCTTAAAAATCATTTAAATAATTTAATAGATACATATTTTAAACTAGGTTACTATAAAAATAACATCAAGCAGAAAATAGTAAAATATATAAATCAACACAATAATATAAAGAATAAATTATCTTTTAATTGTATAAGAATAATAAATAGGATACGACTAGATAATTAAATTTCATTAGATGAAATATGTCATAAACGTGTATTTGGCTTCGCTGCTATGTTGGGTCAAGGAATAGAGGCCAAAACTAAATTACATAGCAGTTCATCCTTATGACCTCTAATTCTTATTCTGATACATCGCATGTTATTTATTAGTCAATTCATTAAAATTGGCTTTTATTTTAAATTTCAATTTCAAATGTTAACTTGATATAAATATAAATTCTATAAAATTTTATATTATTATTTATATTTATTTTTGATTTTTATACATAGATAAAATACGTATAATCAGTTATCTGATCTGATATTATTTATAAAATTGACTTTTATTTTAAATATTAACTTGATATAAATCTTATATAAAATCTTATTAAATAATTATTAATTATTTATAATTATTTATAATTTATTAATTAATTATTTTAATTTTATTCGGCATTATTTTTAATTTATAAATAGTATGAAATAAGTACACACTGTTAGCTGATCTGATTAATAAGTTTTACAATTTTATTAATTCATCTAATGAGGAGGACGTTAAATAAATTAAAATCAATTATCATGACCGCTGTTTCGGACGTCCCTCAGGGCAAAGACAGAAGTTTCTCATCTCGAGATTACCGACCATATTTCGCCTCCACTAGACTCCTAGGGGGTGAGATACCCTTAATGGTTAAGTCATAAGGCGGCGCGCTGATGCGGCCCAGGGGGGTCAGATCCCTATGGACCTGAGGCCGTAAGGCTTAAAAAATAAGCAGAAGACTGAAGATGAATTCGAATGTAAACAAGGAACAAAGTTATGTTTTTATAATGTTTTTTCTATGATATGCTTTTAGTTAGTTATCGGTTGTTTTTGTTAAAGAAAATCTTTATTTATTATGTTATTACGATCTACCAGTAGTGTATAGTAGCTACTGCTGACTGCATATGGTGTTTCATACCGTGTCGCAATGACTACCCTGTCATATAGACTGCTTGGTCGTAACGATTGTCGTTTCTTAATAAAAGTCGTGCCGTAATGGCTGCCGTTTTGCAATAAAATACTGGCCGTAATGACTGCGATTTGTAATTATTGCCGTTTCGTAATGATTGTCGTGTCATAATAATTGCCATTTCGTAACTAATTCCGTGCTATAATGACTAAAGTGTAGTAATGACTACTGTGTGGTAATGACTGCCGTGTCGTAATGATTACCTTATCTAATGACTGCTGCTTCATAATGACAATATTTTCCTAATGACTGCAGTTTCGTAATCATATCAATTGTTTCCTTTTATATCACGATTACTGCAGGACTGTTTTGTCATTAACGAAATATTTAACTTACAAAATTTAGTCTACTATATTATATTTTACTATAACAGCAACCGGTCAGTTCTTCATATATTCTAATCGATTGTTCTTATTCATATAGATAGATTCATCGATCAGTAAAAATTTGCATAAATTAAAAATTGTTTTAATTGTTACTCTGACTCCGCAAAAACAGTCTCTTTTATAATATAAACTTTGAGAAATGACCACGTCACAAATATAAAACAAGAAACTATACACATTAAAAGAAGTTTAAAAAAGTGAAAATTGCTAAAAAATATGCAATTTTCGAGCAACGCAACAACTGGAAAAGAGGTAAGTTTTCTCTTCTTTTTAAATTTTAGTGTGGAGGGGGAATTCTTCACCGAAACCGAAGTTAACGAACATGGTTTGCATCAAACGTTTGGTACAAATAGAAAGACAAAACTTATTTAACATATTTCTCAGAAGCTTTGCCGATCAAAAAAGAATTTTGTTTAATTCCATTAGATACTATGAAACTGAGATAAAAATTTCGTTCAGCACCTCAGAGTTAGCAAATACATATATTGACTTCTTTGAAACTAAATATACAGATCTTGGCGTAGTGTCATTTCAACCTATCCAAGGCACACTAAATGTGACTAATATTCCTACATTTCTCTCAGAACCTGACATTTTGACACTAAAGAGAAAATTCCATGCAACAAACGTTAGATTTATTAATGGAAAGAATTGTTTTCCGATTCCTGTAGCGAGGGCTTGCAGTTTACGAATTCAGCATTCAACCCCTATATGGGGCACAATCTACGATTCACACTTATTGAACCTGACTCGCTAACGTGCCCACAACAACTGTCATCGATTGGGCATTGGGCAGCTGGGTGTAGTCTAACCATAAATCTGGGGTATGTGGTACGACTGATGAACACCCATGTAAGTGTGATAAGAATCCTGACTGTACGAATTGCGGAGGTGATCACCCTGCTGCCAGGTCAATGAAGTGGAAAGCTTTAAAGTTCTATTAGAAAAGACATCATTGTACAGTAGAGAAACCGACAAGCTTTGTACTCTTTGAGGCATTTGAACGCGATTAACATTTAGTGATATATGCTGATGACACCACATTCATGTTTTCTGGACGCAGTGCAAATATGGAGTCTCGGACATCAGCCGTTTCTTTTCAAGATTAAGTCCAGCTACTCCCTTCCAATCTTATTTTGAACTACGAAAAATCGTAGGTGGTAGTCTTTCATGGCGCCTCTGTCACCAAAATTAAGCTTAAGAGACTAGCACTCTCCTCCATTTAGCAGCCACAACAACTCCCCACCTTCACAAGTCGAGGAGAATATCTGGGGTTTACCATTACGGTGAATTAATCGGCGAAAGCTAACCTGGATAGACTTCAACGTATCCTGAAGAGAGCTAGGTGGGCTCTGAAACGTTCGCAGCATCTGTCATTGAATGGGAAAGTCCATGTGCGCCTCTGGGGTAATTTGGCTATCTCAAAATTAGTCTTATTTTCAAGAGAACGTCACCCAGAGCAAAGAATAAAGTTTCTTAAGCTCCTCTGGGGACTACAACCATAGTCTGCCTCGACTGGACTCTTAGGGAAGGGTAAGAGTTTTCGAATGGTTCTGACGAAAGGCGGCACGCTGGTGCGGCCGGAGTCTCAGATCCCACTATACCTAAGGCTGTAATGATTTTAGAAGAAGTAACTAGAAGTTGTTGAAGATACTGTTGATGTTTATTTATCCTCAACTCTAATTGGTTATATCTAAAGTTATTGTAAATAAAAAAAATTATTTATTTATTCCACTCTTCAGAGCCAAATGAGATGTGGTATATCTAATGGTTTACTTTAAACAGTGGTATAGATAGTGCCACCTTCGAAATACACTAGAACATAGAGAAACCCCGTCTTTAAATTATCACCAATAAAAACACCCCACTGGATTGATTCATTCATACTATTTAAAATATCCTTTATGGATAAAGGACCCTCGACATTTAAAAAATATTAAAATTAATTTTAATGTTGATGTTCTAATTTTTTGCTGTTTTGGTTTCTTTTTCTAATTGTTATTTATTAAAATTAAATACGATATTAATTATAATTATCACCTTTAAAAAGGGTTGATCCTCCTGCCAGAACAATGTTTGAACATAATGCAGCACGCAAATCCATATCAGATGAAATTAGCGCAGAATATACGAGTCCATGCACACCTTGAGATTCACAACCGATAAGATCAGGTCTAAACAAAATTTCAGGAGCATGTGATCGACTATTGCCAACCTTAAGCCGAAAATAGATATTTTTTCATGTTTTAATGAGCGAACTTACTTCTATTACAGTATTGTCAGGCAGAAGATAAGACTTCTTTTCGCATGATGGATCAGTAAAATTATCACCTGATTGCTTTCCCAATGAAGGATTTACGAAGCAAATGTTCTAAATATCAAACGTTTTTATTTTCTTAATAGCCAATATTGTAAATTATTTATGAATTTAAAAAATTAATATTTAAATTCTGAAACTACACGTAAGTCTGAACATTTGTTTTAAAAATGCACAGAAGTCATACAATATCAACACTTCGTCAAATAACGAGTCAGGCTACTAACGAAAGGTTTTAATTAATAAAATATTTCAGAAAATTATGCGATTAATTAAGGTTAGAATTAATTTTTAAATGTTTCTTGCGCCATATAGACTGGATGATACTGTAAATCGGTGCCATTCAGTCAATATATATTTGATGAAAAACATTTGAGAATCTACTTAAATGCGCAGTCAAATAATCGTTTAAGTTGTTTTCCACTGATTACTTCAATAGAATAAATAAACGAAGAGTATGACGACATATATTTTACATGTAAAACATGTAAGCCAGACGCGAAAGAACGACGAATGCCGTTTCGTCATCACAATGACTCATTAGTGCCAGATCCCTCCCACTACTGGATGCAGAGGAGGACTGACAGACGGCAATCAATGAATGAATCAATGTGAATGATGTACTAGAAAATTTTCTAGTAACATCATAAAGTACTAAATCAGTACTACAGCTTCACCAAAAAGGATCATTAGCAAAAGCACTGGCAAATGCCAGCGCAGGTCTCTAATATCGGCTAACTTTCATCCAGTAGTGGGATGGATCTGGCACTGATGAGTCATTGTGAAGACGAAACGGCATTCGTCATTCTTTCGCGTCTGGCTTACATGTTTTACAAGAAATTCACGCGGAATGGTCTCACTCTCCTTAAATAAAAGTTAGCCGATATTAGAGATCTGCGCTGGCATTTGCCAGCACTTTTGCTAATGATCCTTTTTGGTGAAGCCGTAGTACTGATTTAGTACTCTATGATGTTACTAGAAAATTTTCTAGTACATCACTCACATTGATTCATTCATTGATTGCTGTCTGCCAGTCCTCCTCTGCATCCAGTAGTGGGAGGGATCTGGCACTGATGAGTCATTGTGATGACGAAACGGCATTCGTCATTCTTTCGCGTCTGGCTTACATGTTTTAAAAGAAATTTACGCGGAATAGTCTCACTCTCCTTAAATATATTTTACAAGAATTTATTTTTCAGCTATTTTCATTGTTTACCGAATTGTAGATACTTTGAGCAGATGTAGGCAACATATCCATAGTAATTTTGTTTCATAAAAAAATTATTAACAACAGAATATAATAAAATAATATCATATTAGTATCATATATAATATCATATTATTATCATATATAACGACAGCATACTATAATAACATAATATAATATTATAATATAAACTTATAACATAATATTAAAATAACATATATGACGATATAAAAGATAACAAGTATTATACAACCACGTGTTAATTACGCTGTTAATGCTTAAGAAAATTTCAAATTGAAGCTTTTAATTTAAATTAAATAATACTAATTGGTAAACAGTTGATCGGACGTAATGATGGCTCAAAATTATCAAATGTATTATCACAGTATTTTAAATATATTTTAGCCTTAAGACTAAAATATTTAAGACTTTTAAAATTCCGGATAGATGCAATTGAATCGACAATTTATTATTCAGTAAAATTTACAAAGCACTTACCTCTTTAATTGCTCGAACGATTTCGAATTCGGCAGAGGTTTTGAAAAGATATCCGTCTTTCTGTAGTAGTAGATGTAAAAGCTTTGTAATGTCACGTCCTGCCATGTAACCTCTCATCACGCTGTGATTGACGGCGAAACCTTAACTTCATTGAAATCAATTAAAGTTTAAGCGTATATATTTATATTAGGTAAAACCTTGATAAACAGGTACAGCTTGACAAACACCATCGCCACAATCAAGTACCAACCCTGTGGTACGACCACTTGAATATCTAAACGATTAATACACAAAAATAAAATATATACGTATTTAAATAGCATTAACACAGCTTTTAAAGAATATGTTCAAAGCGTTAAATGACATCAAGAAGTTAGAAAACATCATTTATCAGGGGATACAATTAATTATCAAAGATTTATTAGACATATTAGTCCATAACAAATCTTTAAAATTGACAAAGTTAGTATAAATTATCATAAATAGCGCGATATTTATATTTTATATATTTAATATATATATATATATATATATATACATATTTATATACATATTTGTAAGGATCTTAACGATATTAATAGACTTTGTAATATTTTTAAATACTGTTGTTCTTATTGTGCAATTTACCATAAATTATTCGTGAATATGCACGCATCAAGAATAAAAACACGAATTTATTTGGTTCTATATTTCGACTATCAATTGTAACCATCACCAGGAAAAGTTTTTAATCCAAAAGTGAAATAAATTAAGAAACTAATTCAATATAAAGTTATAGATTGCGGATGGAATTCAATGGTTTTAATGATCTTGTTTTTATTGTAGAACTTCAAACTGTTGCCCATTTTATTTGATTTTTATTTTTTTATTTAATCCATATTTATGTTCATATTTATTAACAACTTGTTTATTTTAAATTTCAAACTAATTTTATATTTTTTCGCCAACTCTTACCAGAAGACAGCGATATATCCGAATATAAAAGCACCAATATTTATACAAGAACTGCTAAATTAAAAAACTTAGCTCATTTTGTATACTAGTATTCTGGCCTTATATTATATGTAAACATAAATTGTATTATCTAATACAATCCGAGATAATATTATATTTTTATATGCAATATTATATATACAGAATAATATTATAAGCAAATCGAGATGCATAAAGTTAACGTTATAATACGAATCTAAATGTACCCGATAATCTATAGTGTTCGATTTGTTTATCGGGATTCTTTCGTATTAGAAAATAAAGCAGGTCATTGCAAACATCATTATTCACCGCCCTCAACTTATTATTATAATTTACATTGTATGGAAAATTGTGTATGTATTTATATACAATTTATAATTTAAATTCGATTTTTTAAATTGTCTAAATCTCTAAGTATGAAGATATGTTTGAAAAACTCTAATATTAAGAGAAATTAAATTAGAAATTAAATTAGAAATTAAATTAGAAATTAAATTAGAAATAAAATTAGAAATAAAATTGGAAATTAAATTAGAAATTAAATTAGAAATTAAATTAGAAATTAAATTAGAAATTAAATTAGAAATTAAATTAGAAATTAAATTAGAAATTAAATTAGAAATTAAATTAGAAATTAAATTAGAAATTAAATTAGAAATTAAATTAGAAATTAAATTAGAAATTAAATTTATATTCCCTACGATTAAATGTCATTTTTATGAGTTAAATATAAAAAATATATCAAAAATATGAAAAATAGATAATCACAAGTTATGTTTTGTTTCTGATGTAGTAGAAACTAGCCAAATATAAAATAACATAATTTAATTGACTCTACGTATTTTGTACTATATCTAAATTTAAAAATAAATATTTTAATTTTGTTAATATTACTTTCAGTTCCAGTCAAATCTTTAGTATACATCGTATATTACCCAAACGTGATATGCAATGTGCTATTTTTAACAACGTTTCGTCAAACACAGGGTCACAATGTTGGAACTAAACGCTGTATAAAAATAAAACATTTGTATCTAAAGTGCAAATAGTTTAATCTTAAGATTACTAGAATTTAGAATCGATCAATAATTTGAATTCTGTTTTTATGAATTGACTAATAAATAGCAACCGATTATGATAAGAATTAGAGGTCATCAGGAGAAACTGCTATGCTATCAAAATTCGGCCCGTATTCCTCAACCTAACATAGCAGCGAGGCCAAATGCACGCTAATGACGCATTTCCTCTGATGAAATTGGCTTATCTAATTGTAGCTAATTGCTACAGCTAATTCCTTATTGACCGGTCTCTCTAAATTTGCCCATCATAAAATTGACGATTTTGGAACAACGTAAGATATTGAAAGCGCTAAGTCGTTAGGGATATCATCATGATTGGGCTATCAGACGAGCAAGACGCCAATCGTTTGTTGGTGTGTTGTCCAGAACCAAAAGTTTAGTAACTAGTTGCACATCGCCACAATCAATCAACTTGAAACAATACGATGAAGTGTTTGACGGTATCAAACACTTGAGTTTAATATCAAACTAAAGTGTTTCATAAACAGGAATCTTACACAAGCTTTAGATATTTCAATTGATGAAATTCGATTATCTATTATCTTATTCTAATACAGAGTATATTATTTATTATCCATCCATAAAATTTTCCGCTAATGATTTTACATTTATTTTTAATAATATTTTGTTCATTTATATATTGTAAATTTAATATTTTAATAATATTTTGATAATTTATAGTTTCAAATTATAAAAATAAAAAATTAGCAAACTTGCTTGAAGATAAGCAGTAAAATAATAATGTCGTATCAATAATACATATCGTTATTAATTCTTACAGAGGTTATATTACCGGGAAAACAAACTCCACAGGTCAATAATAACTTGTCAGTAGAACAAATCAGATCACTTAAAACTCCATTCAGTAATTTGGCTTTGAAATCAGATTTATTTTGAATAATTAATAATTATAAGATCGAATTATAAGTTCGATAGATAGAAAAATGTGTTATTTTATATTTTTGACGAAATGTCAAAAAGCCGAATTTTATTTTGAATATATTGTGTGTTTGTAAATAATTTGTATGTCTTCTTGCCAAAATGGTACATTTAAAATGAAGGGAAGCATCAAGTTTTATTACGTGAATATAAAAAACAAATAGAGAACTTACAAACAGAGAACGGACGGAAGAGAAAAATGCAGTGCTGGTGAATTAAATGTTTCGAATAGTATTTCAGCCGCTTTCTCTCTGTTCTTTCTTGGATTTAGCGGTGCCTCCGTCATTAAAACCGGGTGCTATAATTATTAACCTTTATTATAAACTATAACTGAATACAACCTCCTCCGGAACAGCATTCAGCTGATCAGATGAGTAGATAAAATTCCAAATTCGCTCCATATCGTCCCAGTGATTGACAATTCCGTGTTCCATTGGATAACGAAGCCGTAATAAACCTCGAAATTCCTTAAGGTGAAAATATTAAAATACAATCGAAAATCTATTATGATTTACGTATAATGCACGATAAAATCATGTTTCGGGATAAAAACATGTAGATATAAACAACATAACTTTAAATGGAACAGATTAAAGATTCATTATCTTGTTATGATAAAAAGTAATTGTAAAACAAAATTTTAGAATCTATAAATTTGCTGCGAATATAAATCGAAAGTGCAACCTTAACGCAAAACTAAACAGCCAGAGTTTGATAGAAGTCTAATTTCAGTGTTATTTGATTATTTAAAATACGAAAACAAATTTTTGAAATCATTTTCTAATTAATTTTAAGAATTTTACGATTTGATGAGTATTTTAAGAAAAATGCGATATTAATTAGAGCGACAAGATAAATAAATGGATCGGAAAAGATTAATAGAATCCATTTTTTATCTCTTAAAAAAGAAAAAATTAAATAATAATTTAATTAAATATATTTAATAAATTAAATAATTCTTTAATTATTTCAAAATTAGAGAATAATATACGCGAAACAATTTTAAAATATTTTGTAAGAACAAAATTTAACTTCTTAGTTTCATTTGTAAGTAAAAAATTTGAAATCGACAATTCGAACTTAAAAATAAAAATTTCGTGAAAAATTCCAAGTCAAGATAAGTATCTTATAGATACTAAATTAATATAAATTAAATAACATTAAATAATGTTTTTTAATCGAATTAAAAAACCTTATTAAATGAATTAATAAAAATTAGCGAGACGTGTAATGATTTGTAATCCATATTGGCTGTTAGCGAAGTTGTTTCTTGAAAATCTAAATCTCAATAATTAATTATGGATGTAACAAAGTGGAAAAACAACTAGTGAAAATCAGTTAATCAGTTTTGTAACCACGGCCATGTTTACGTACCCCATAGACACAACAAGCGCTCTAATATTTGCATAACGGTTATGAAAGCCCATTGTCTCCATTTGTTTAATTTCGGATGCATAATTCTGAATAACGCGTTTTTTTGTACTCGATAATAGTACAAAATAGTACATTTGTACTATTGTATTAAATGTATTAATAGTACATTTTTGGTTGTTGATTTATCGGCTGATGTTACTGGAGATGAAGACGATTTAATAGTTGAAACAACAAAGCAGTATAATCTTGATTTGAATTCTGTAAATTTTGAGATACTGTTGTTGCATAAGCTGTTTGTCTATTGCTTGGTAATTGAACAGATTCCACATTAGATATAGTAGGTTGACTATTCATTTGATTATCTACCAGACCGCTTATATTTGAAAATATCAACTGTGAATATACTTGCGGGGATGTGTCCCTAAGACGAATTAGGTTCTGTAGAATTTGTACAATCGTCCGCAATGCTCGAGGATTTGTGCATAGAGCACGAATTTCAGGTATTGGCCACTGACATATAAACTCATAAATTACACGATGTACTTGTACTCTTTGTCTTTCGTCCTGTATAAATTCATATGTACGCAGCAGATTAAGTAGAATGCCAGGATCACAGATAGAATTATCCATGTTTGGGTTAAAACTGGATGCCTGCAACATGTCGATTAACATGCGAGGATTTTCAGCAGCGCCTACTAATAATTGGCGTAGCTGTTGAGGGTTCATCGTAGAATACCGATCAGTGTTTTCGCTTGACGTAGATTGCAAAGGCGAATCTAATGGGTTTGTATTAAATGCATATGATCTAGACGAATTAAATGGCAAATGATTTAAACCGGATGCAGATCGATTATTCTGAAATGAGGTATTCTGAGATGCCCCAGGGTTAGTCAGTGGGTATGTAAATAGTAACCGATCATAACAAGAATTAAAGGTCATCAGGAGAAACTGCTATGCTATCAAAATTCGGCCCGTATTCCTCGACTCAACATATTCAGTTCCTACTGGACTAGTGTTAGCTGCACTAGATGAGCTAGAATTAGTATTCAGAGGGTTATCGCCAAACTGCTCATGTGCCACATTAAGCATTGGTTCTTGAAAATCGCGATAAATTCTCTGTCGAACATTATATCCGCTCGGTAAACTCTCAAGGTTAATCAGGGCTCTATCATGGTTTCTCGTAATTTCCTGTATAGTTGTAGGAATATGAATCATTTCCATTGTTTGACACATTAAATCCGGATTGTTAACGAATTGTGAAACCTCGTGGTTCTGCTTCCTCACTCTTTGCATTTGTGGATTGTTAAGCATAATTCAACTAAACAATGCAGGATTACTCATAAGTCCTTGAACCATATGATTACTTAGAAGGTTTTGGATTGCATGTGGATTAGTCTGAATAGCGCTAAAAATATTTTGTTGTATTTCAGTAAAATTTGAATTTCCAAATAGAACGCTCAAAAATGATGCAGGTGGTAATCCGGGTAATGTTGCAGTTCCATCAGTATTTTGATCAATATTCGGTTGAGCGATATCAACCCCTTCTTAATTGTTGGTGATTGCTGAAGCGACATAGAAGCATTATTTGGTTGATTAGATGTGGAGTGATATGCCGAAGGTCGTCGTTGGGGGCATGAGTCGCAGGACAGGCATGTCAACCTCAGAATGATGGACTTTGACGACGGAAGCTTTCCGAATATTGGAGTCATGAACTACCTCAACTGACTGGGCCTCGGGCAGTGCAAGGTTGCTCATAGAAAATAGTCGCGGAGATGGGTCGTCACAATATGAGGGTTTGCTTATCTCATCGAGACTTTTGAGAATTAATTATGGCTGATTAGGATAACGATAGATGGTGATATGTTGAACTAATCAAATCAGCTAACTGAGTCTACGTATTTAATACAATTGTAAAATAAAAAATAAATAAATAATAATAAATATTAAATTTAAAATAAAAGTCAACTTTTATGAATTGACTAATAAATAACAAACGATGTATCAAAAAAAAACTTTATGTTTTCTTTATTTTGTATCAAAATATAGAAAACATAATAATGCTAAATCAAAATTTAATAATTAAATAATAAAACAAATAATTGTTATAAAATTTTTTATAATTTAAATCAAGTTAAAATAAAAAATCGAAATTAAAAATAAACGTCGTTCTTATGAATTAACCGATAAAAAACAGGCGTTTTATCAGAATAAGAATTAGAGGTCATCGGGAGGAACTGATATGCTATCAGGTTTCGGCCCCTAACTCCTCTACCCAACATAGCAGCGGAAAAAATACATGATCATGATGTATTTCCTCTAATTAAAATATTTCGTATCTTATTCTAATGCAAAGTATATTATTTATTATCCATCCATAAAAATTTGCCACTTAAGAGTTTATATTTATGCAAACTACATATGCAAAAAATGCAAACAACTCCCGATCAAACTAATTTTGTGAGTCCGACTAGTCATGCGATCCCTGAGTGCCTGACCAGGGAGGAAAACCATCTTCCAAAATCACCCTTACGAAACAAAAAGTTGAAGATTGCGACTATAAATGTAAGAACACTATTACAACCCGCTCAAACGATCTTATTGGCCAGAACTCTAGATATCCGTAACATTGACATATACTGTGCAACTGAGTGCCGGATTCCAGATGCTGGGTCGGTCAACGTCGGTGTCCCTGACAGCTCACGATACTATATAATGCTCTTTTCTGGACCCACGGATGGTTCCGGTCAACGTGGTGTAGCCATTCTGATTCGGCCATCTATTATGCCCTACTTGATTGACTGGAGTCTAGTTAGCGACAGATTAGCTTCTGTACGACTGAGAGGCAAAAATTCATACTGGACTGTCATCTGTGCATATGACCCAACAAATGCTACGATTCCTGTAAAAATTGATGAATTTTATCAGAAACTTGATGAAGTTCTACTGACAATTCCCTCACGTGATTTTCTTGTGGTCGCCGGCGACTTCAATGCTCAACTTAAGTCAGGTGAATTGACCGCACCCTTTGTTGGAAAACATGGAATTGGCAAAATGTGTGCAAACGGTAACAAACTGCTTGATTTGATGTGCATGTATCGTTTGATAGCTATGAACACTTGCTTCCAGCACCGGAATCAGCATCTAATAACATGGACATATCCTAACGGCAAGGACCGCAATCAAATTGACTTTATTCTGGTTCGTCTACGGTGTAGAAAAGCCATCACAAACTGCCGTTCGTATTGGGGAATTGATGTATTGACAGACCACTCGCTAGTAATAATGGATATTGAAGCAACATTCAAACCCAAGTCACAAAGGTCAAAGTTAATACAACCAGAAGTACGGCTACTAGAAAACGACTACATACGTAGTAGATTCATTGACAGTGTATCACGCAAGCTTGAGTTTAAGTTTTTACCAGTATCGGATGGAAATAAAAATGTTTGTAAGATTGGTGAACGATGGTCAACACTTAAGAACGCACTATATTCTTCGGCTCATGATATTCTTCCTTATCGCAAAAGTCGTAGGAACGATTGGATAAGTGCAACATCTATAATGATCTCAGAACAAAGAAAGTTAAGCATGGCTGCAGGAAATAACGTAGAGACGACCACTCTTACTCGCAAATTACGCGCCAGTATACGTCATGATAAAGAGGAATACTGGACAAAACTTTCAAACCAAGCCCAAAAGGCAGCTAACAATGGTAATGCGCGTAAGTTCTTTGGTCTCATAAGAAGATACTACACACCTACACAGCAGAGTGGAGTCACAGGGTTGTGGAATATCGATATGTCACATAAAATATTCGAAAGGTCTGCACGGTTAGAACGCTGGAGAGCTCATTTTACAAATCTCTACAAGAAGACAGACACCTCAACAAACTCATGTAGTAATGACAAATCCTGGAGTCGCCAAGTATGTACTATGCATACAGAAGTGTTAGAAATCGACGGCAACCCCTTATCAAGTATTGAGGTCAGTCAAATAATTAATACACTGAAATGCGGAAAATCTGGGGGACATGATCAAATACATCCAGAATTTCTCAAATATGGTGGTCCTAAAGTTGTCAAATATTTGACCGATTTGTTCCAATGTATCTGGAATCACAATCAGGTTCCCATGGACTGGCAAACTTCAGTTATAATTCCAATACTGAAGAAGGGGGATGCTTCATTATGCTCGAATTATCGACCCATATCTCTCATACCTGTAGTATATAAAATCATGGAAGGCATAATTCTGAACAGAATTAGGCCGTTACGGCAAATTCAAACAAGAGAAAATCAAGCTGGATTTAGACCAAATCGCGGATGCATTGATCATATATTCACCCTTCGCGTTCTGATGGATGTCCGTCAAGAGTATCAACAACCGTTAATATTACTATTTTTGGATTTCGAGTCGGCGTTTGACCAAGTTAATCGACTATTCATCTAGAAGCTCCTCCATACCTTAGGCATTCCTAAACACCTGTGTGAACTTATCGGTGCAATGTATGAAAATACTGTGTCAGTCGTGCGCGAATACGGTTGTACTGGAATTCCGTTTCCTGTCAGTATAGGTGTTCGACAGGGGTAGTACTATCACCAGAACTATTCAACATTCTCATCGATCATCTCCTATGGGAAACGCTCGACCTGCACAGTGAAGGTATACGTCTGCATCCGAGCAATATGCTGCTTTCTGATCTGACGTATGCGGATGATGTAGTCGTACTGTCAGAATCATTTGAAAACGCGCAACGTACAGCAACCCGCATAGGCGAGACAGCAAAGAAATATGGCTTATTCCTTAACTTACCGAAATGTAAACTACTCGCCATAAACTCCCATCCGTGCTCAGTTATTATTGATGGTATAACTATTGAACAGGTACAATCTTTCACCTATCTTGGATCAGTGTTTTCCGTAGACTGCCGATGTGACTACGACATTCGAAGCCGGATAATAAAGGCTGGTTTCGCCTTTTCGCGTCTAAACTCCCTCTAACGTGATAAAAATGTATCTATTAAAACAAAGATCCGAACATATTCGTTTATTGTTCGTCCAGTACTACTGTATGGATCCGAGTGCTGGCCTGAAAAATTACAACAAATAATCAACTTGCTGTTTTTGAGCGACGATGTCTACGTAGAATTGCAAAAGTCAATCCACTCGATCATGTATCGAACGCAGAGGTGTACTCTCGATGTTCACTCGACGTATCCGTGTCTGATTTGATTCGGAAAAAATAGACTGCGCTATCTTGGCCATGTACTTCGGATGCAAAGAGATAGACTCCCAAAGTTAACTCTGTACTTGGACCCGGAAGAATCCTGGCGACGCCCCAGAGGCGGTGTTCGTAAGAATCTAAAGAGAACGATCGAAGACGATGCCAAGAAAATACTATTCAGCTACTCGAACATTGGCTGGCGGAGATTTAAAAGAAGATGGAGACAAGAACTGGAAATGGTGGCTCAGAATCGATTGTCCTGGACTCATTTTGCTACTTCACTTTGATTTGACTTTATTTTCGTCTTCGTGATGTTGTAACTCACGATCTGTAAGGTCTAGTGGTTTAATAATAATATTTATTTTTAATATTATTGTGTTGATTTATATATTTTACTATTTTCTGCTTGATGTTATATTTATAGTAACCTAGTTTAAAATTTGCATCTATTAAATAATTTAAATGATTTGGAAGAAAGCCAATATCATTACATATTGTTGCAATTCTTAAAATTTCATTATTTAATGTAATTATATTTTATATTATATGGTATGCATGAATGCTCATTCAAAAATATGTTTCTTGTAAATTTAAATATGTCATCTTTACGATATAAATTAAAAGTAGTTTTAATTGATGTTAATTTAATGTTCATATCTAGATATACACCTTCTTTATCATTAATATTGGTTTTGTTAAGAATAAGGCTTTCTGGATAAATTTGTTCACTAATTGAATAAAAATTATTAGAATTAAATACACATATATCATCAATGTATCGAAACATATATTTCATATATTTATATTGTTTAGATTTAGTTTTTACACAGTTATGAACAAATTCATATTCTATAAAGCTTAAAAACAAGTCAGCTATAATAAAGCTACTATTACCTAATATTGGAACACATTTTATTTATCTAAATATAGATTTCCCTGTAATTTTGGATTCCAATATAATATAGGTATAGTTTTATTATCTAATTCAACCTTTATACCCTTTTTATCCATTATAGAACAGTGACTTGTAATAATTGTTTCTAAACTCAACTCACTACGTTCATATGTTGGATTTACATTTAAATCATTAGAATTAACCTCTTTAATTAGTATATCATAATAAAGCTTTTTGCATATGAAGACAAAGTTATTACTAGCTTTATCAATAGTTGTTATTATTTGGTTATGCTTTAATTTAGTAAGTTCTTTATATATATCTTTATTAATTTTATCTTTCCTTTTGTAATTGTTTGTTATTTTCATTTTATTTTTAATTTTATCAAATATTAAATCTTTCCAAATGTTTATCTTAGATATATTCGAGCTTTCACTATTAATCAGCTTACTAAAGTAATCATTTAAGTTATTATATAACGAATTGTAAATTTTATTTTTGTCGTTGTTATTATTTAATCTATATTTATACCCTTTTGATAGCAGCTTTCTTAATTCACAATTTTCAATTAATTCTATATTATAGGTACATATATGTTCATTTATTTTATCAAAACTAAAACTCTTACAATTGCATTCTGTTTTCATTATGTTTCTAATATTATCGTTACATATTTATTTTAATTCTTTATTATAATTACAAATTTTTGGTTCTAATTGTGGTAGGAGTTTATACCTTATTTTAGGAATATATTTACTTAATTCACAATTTTCAATTAATTCTAGAGATTAATTGAGATTTAATTGTTCGTGATTATAGAAGCGACAAAGAAGCATTATTCAGTTGATTAGTTGTGGAGTGATTTACCTAAGGTCTTCGTGAATACATGAGTCGCAAAACAGAGATGGCAAACTCAAAATGGTCGTCGTTGACGACGTGAGCTTTCCGAATATCGAAGTCATAAACTATCCCGACTGTCTGAGTCGCGGGCAGTGTAAGGTCGCAAATAGAAAAGAGTCGTGGAGAAGGGTAGTTACAATATCCAAGTAAAGGGTTTGACCATCTCATCGAGACTTTTGAGAATTAATTATGGCTGATTAGGATAACGATAGATGGTGATATGTTGAACTAAAATGTGAATACCAAGCAATTGAGATTTATAAATCATATTAATCTGTACAATTGTCGCTGAAAAGCAATATTAAACAAAATAAATAACTTCATAATCACAAAGATAATATCCCCATAGCATTTTTACCACATTTTTAATTTATAACATAAATTCAGTGTGAATGGTATATATAGCACGATTGGTAACATTTGTTTTAAGCTTTGTATTGTGATATTTACGTATTTATATTAAATTTATTAAATTACTTTAAGACAGTTAGAATTAGGCGATTATAAAAATTTATCCAATAAGTCTTACATCAACTTTCGGCCCCACAAATAGATTTCCCTGCAGTCCACCGGTCATCACTCGTTTGTGTTTCTGTACACCAATTCTAGAACAATAAGACATGCAGCGTTATCATGCAATATTGCTGCAAATGATTACATGTTTGAAAATACACATTTGGGCACGTTGTTACCAGCAAAACCAGCCTTGACAATCCCCGAACCCTATATAAAGAATAAAAACAGTTATGAATACGCAATTTTTAACTCACATTATCAATAACTATAGGCTGGTTAGCTATGAGTGGATTATTGTCCATTCGAATCGTCGAATATTAAAACACTTTGTGTCTAGAGAACCTTCAGCATTTAAACCATTAAAACTCTAAAATCATGATTTTCTAATCAGCTTATAGGAATCATTCAGCTTGATTTTCTAATCAGCTTGAATAATGTGGTAAAAATTTGTAGATAGAAAACTGGTAATCAAAATTTAGAATAATAGATGTTCTTAATAAATATAAATAAGGCATCTAATAACATAAAGGGTTAAAAATTAAAGACTGAAACATTCAGAATAACAAAAAGTATATTTTGTAACGAAAACAATGAATTTGTGCATTGATCAAACAATGAATTTGTGCAATGAAACAATGAATTTGTGCAATGAATTTGTGCATTAAATAGTTAAACGATTTTTACCAGGGAAATTAATATAGGGTAACTCGATGTCCACGACATCGAGTTTGTGCATTGATCGGCACACTTTGGCAAACGGCTCAAAAATCACTTTCAATACCGATGGTGTTTTAGAGCGATTTAAATAGTTAAACGAGCAAATATTTCATCATGGGACACAGCGCTCTTTGTGTGTTGTTCATCGAGGTCCGTTCTCCGAAACTTTGAAGATCTTAGATTCATTTGGGTAAAAAATATTATCCATCCCGACATAAACTAATTGATAGCTCAAACTCGTATAAACGCAACATGTTTTCGTAGTTTTTGCTGTTTAATCTGTTCACTGATGATATTTAAAAATAAAAATAAACTGTACAGTGTAATCAACTGAACGGGTAGTTCACCACTTATTGATGGTTCAAGCTATTATGAATCCACTTCCAAACCTGAAGTTCGAAGTGTAAATAGCTGAAGGCACAAGCAATTTCCTCAGGTAGTGCATTCCAAATATTTATACCACGATGGTAGTGTCTCATTATTCTAGGATTTTTACCAGGGAAATTAATATAGGGTAACTCGATGTCCACGACAATTTGTAGTTCTTAACTTTATAACATTTGTGGGATATCCTTCAAATGAATTAACAACTGTCCAAATTGCCAAGAGATAAAGATACAGTAATCTTTGTCTCATTGAAGATAAACCTAGCAAGGATAACCTGTCCTCACACGAATACGAATTATGAAAGCAAATTCGAGAACTGCGACGAAGCACTGATTCAATATCGTTAATTTCTCCTGGAGAACATGGAAAAACAGCTTCAATGCAATACTCAATATGTGGACGAACATTTTCCAACAGTCGCCCTCTGATGATTGCACGGGATGATATTGAAACAACGTTATGAAGAAATACATATTCGTGTTTGCTAACTATAACATATTTTAAATGTAATTATTTTCAAACCAATTTATTAGCGAAATATCTAATTCTGCTAATGACTAATTATGTTGCATAGCTGATGATGCACCAGAACGTTATGAAGACATTAAAAATTACAATTTTTGCTTAGACGTGTGTCATACACAACATATTAAACCTAATAAGTTAAAAGATTTCAAAATCTGTAAAAGTATAGAAAATTTTTTGAACGCAAATTTCTGAACATAATCATGTCTCATAAGTTGAATAAATGATGCACTGATGAACGCTGACAGATACTGATGAACGCTTTACTGATGAACGCTGAAGGATACTGATGAACGCTGAAAGATACTGATGAACGCTGAAAGATACCACTGAACGCAGAAAGATACTAATCTACGCTGAAAGATACTGATGAACGCTAAAAGGCACTGATAAGTGATGAAAGATACTGATAAGCGCCGAAATATACTAATAGATATCCTGAAGAAAGCTAGGTGGGCTCTGAAACGGGCACAACATCTGTCGTTGATAAAGAAAACCCAGGTGCCCTCTGGGACACCTGGACTATCTCGGGATTAGTCTTCTTCTCTAGAGGACGTCCTCCAGAGCAAAGGCTAAGGTTTCTAAAGCTTCTCGTCTCTCGTTTACCCAGCATTGTCCGCGCCGATTTGATTCTTAGGGGTGGGGGTGAAAGACCCCGGGTGGTTCAGTCGGAAAGCGGCGTGTTGGATCGATTGGGAGGCTCAGATCTCCATGGATTTGAGGCATTGAATTGGGAAGAAGAGCTGGAATGCCAGTTGATTTCGGTCGATTTCTATTGTTACTAGTCGTCAACGTTTTTTACTTTTTCTTTATATATTTATCTGTTTTGTGTTTCGTGTACATAAGAAAATCATTTATTTATTTACTAATATATACTAGTGAACGCTGAAAGAATACTGCTAAACGTTGAAAGAATCTTATTGAAGATGGTATCCATGCAAAGAAACTACTTTCTTGGTGAGGAAAAAGACTGCATGCGTACAGAGAATATTCCTTAAGCAATGGCAAGTATCTTCAACTAGCTATCCATACGAACCAGCTTTCATTACTTTGACTTTTTGTTTGTTTTTGTATATTTACAGTTTCTGCGAATATTTTATTATTATAACAAACAGAGGCAAATGAACTACAAGCTCGTGTCGCTTACAAAACATGATAAAATAAAAATAAAAAACATCAACAAAAAAATTCAATCAAATGGTAGTTGCAAATTCCTTCTTTCGGCTTCGATGGCTTTCTGGATAGCATCACTAGATATACTACTAGAGATATCAAGGCACTTTAGTGCATTCCATCCGTTAATTACCCTGGTTGCAAATCGATGGTGAACAGGAATTCTTGTAGTTGGCTTTATTAGTTTCCACACATGCCCACGAGTTTCTCGTCTATCATTCACGGATAATAAGCTAGAGAGACCACCAAAGCCATCGAAAACAATTTTGACTGCAGTTGATAAATCAAAGGCCGATCTGCGATATTTCAATGTGTTGACACGTAGAGATGTCAAACGTTCAGCATATCTCAAATTGGAGAAATTCGGAATCATTCGTGACCCTTTATGTAACAAGTTCTCAATGTCACGGGATTCCCTTAAAGTATGTGGATAAGTTACAGGTAAACCGTATTCAAGGATGGGAATAATATAAGAGCAAAATAGTCGCTTGAACATTGATGAACTTATCCGATCAAAAGACTTGAAAAACATCCATAAAATACGATAGCCTCGATTACAAATATATCTAGTGTGGACATTAGTTTTTAAGATACTAGTCATCATCACACCAAGATCTTTAAATTCACCCACTCGGCCTATCTGAATCGAACCTATCTGATACGATGAGTTTAGTGAAGAACCAATGGACATATGCGCACATTTAGAGGGGTTAACATCTCAAACCATTTTCCGCTGACCATTTTTCTAGACATGTCAGATCATCTTGAAGGATCTTAATGTCCCTTCCGTCTCTAATAGGCCGCCATATGTTAACATCGTCAGCATACATTACGACATCAGAACGAATGACAGTTGGGAGATCATTGATATAGACAATAAAAAGAAGTGAGGAGATAACAGCACCCTGTTGAACGCTAGAATGAATAACGAATGAGGTGGACGTATCTGCGTACTTTGAAAGAGCGTGAACTCAAGTAATTTGCAATCCAGGCGACATACATAGGACAAACACTAAGTGACCTCAATTTGTGAATGAGTCGATCATGCGGGACTGAATCAAAAGCACGATAGAAATCTACAAAAAGTACATCAGATTGAACTCGTTCATCTAATGAAGACTGCCATGCGTTGGAAGAAATCAAAAGATTACTTATTGTTGATCTATTTGGTCTGAAACCGTGTTGTGAGTCAGTGAGTTTAGCGTTGCTTTCCGAATCAGATGATATGTTTTTGACTAATATGTTTTTAATTAATTAGGTTTTTTGATTTAAAGGAAACAGCTTTTCTTCAGCAAGATCTGCTTGGCACAATAATTTGTGATTTTATAATGAAAAATTAGATATGATAGCCTCTAAAAATTAAAATGTAAGCATTTGAAATATCTAATTGACGCTGCTGCTTGATTGCACGGCTGACAAAGAATCCAAAATATCGTAAGTAAAATCTAAAAATCAAAAAAAGATTAGAAATCGTACGCTTTATTATCATCTTGAAGATGGTAAATCATTAAATAATCACATCAGAAAGTTTTGAGATGTCATAAAGATCAAGATTCTTCCGATACTCGTTGAAAATATGCATTAAAATATCTGATGTCGAAGACATGCACATCGTAAACAGCTTTGAGTATTTTAACAATCTTTCAAAAGCACTGTTTGATCACAAAGGCATCCAATTCGCGATCATCGACTAGGATAAAATTGTGCCAAAGAAATTACATACGGTGCACGGATGCAAGTGAAAGGGTATTTACTTAATTATATAGCTTATCACAATCGGTACAACTTAGACGAAGTCTTACTGGGGGATTTTAAAAATAAAGACTTTTCGTATGTCAATAAGGTTTTTTGATAGACGCTCACCATGTGACGTTACAATTTGTCAGATTTTGATTCGACTTTGAGATGGGAGTTTTATCAATATTATGTATTGTTTATTTGTTTCTTGTTTTGAAGCCTGATTTGTTTCTTTTATTCATTTTAATATTTACATATTCGCATCAGAAAGTTCCGAGATAATAAAGATCAAGATTATTATATTATTATATTTAAATCCGATGGCGTCCGTCTCTCCCCTGTCTTCTTTGTAAGTCGATCTCGCTCATGAGCATACTTTTCGTCTTAGTCTTGTCAACACTCGCTCCATTCTTCATAAAGTTGATCTGCTACTTGATATCTTCGAACAATTATCTATCGATATTCTATGCATTACCGAATTCTGGCCTTCTGACTCTGACGATCTTGCTATTCGTCGTATATGTCGCTCTGGTTGTTCTCTAGTTGAATCAGCTTGTCAAATGGTATTTTCCACATATACTGCTTCTAACCATAGCGGTAGTGTTGACTTGCTCGTCACACAACGTCTCTACGTAAAATTAACGCTAACATCCATTACACTTTGTTCGAATTGCTCATATGCAGATTATCAACTCTTTTCCTAACGAAACTTGTGATTGTACATCGTTCAGACTCAACTCCCACTCACGTATGTTCTTTAAGACCATGCAGATCTTCTTTCTCACTGTTCATTGTCTTATACTCCTTTTGTTATCAGTGACTTTAACATTCGTCTTGATCGCCCGGCTGACTCTGACTCTATCACTCAAACAAACCTTTTTCCTTATTTTAACTATAAATTACTTTGAAAAAGGCCCGCTCATATTATCGGCGGACATCATTGCTGTCCCAACTATTTCAATGACTATACCTCCTTGTCAACTACTGATCCTGGTTTGTCCGATCATTTTCTTGTCACTCTTACACTTACTCGAACCAATCCCCATCTTCCTTATCGGCCTCGAACATTAGCTACTCCAAGTCGACCTTTATAACTTCTAGATATCCCTATTCTCTGTTCAACCTTACTCAATTCTTCACTCTCTTTAGTTCACTTAACTATCTTTCTCCCGATGATCTCTGCATTCTGTTTGATTCAGAACTGATGACTATTCTCAGTTACCTTCTGTATATTCGACCCCAAAGTTTTCAGCGCTTGAGCCATGCTCTATGGTTCGATTCCGAATGTTGTCTTTCTAAGCGTCGACTCCGTCACTCTTTTAGTGTGCTTTATAGTTTCCCTTAATTTCCACCAAACTCACTCACTCCAAATGTCCGTGCCTCTTATCTTTGTCTCCGCCGTTCCCATATATTCTTCTGCGTACTAAACG
Source organism: Pomphorhynchus laevis (assembly GCA_012934845.2). Classification (NCBI taxonomy): domain Eukaryota; kingdom Metazoa; phylum Acanthocephala; class Palaeacanthocephala; order Echinorhynchida; family Pomphorhynchidae; genus Pomphorhynchus; species Pomphorhynchus laevis. The sequence continues at coordinate 141,324 of WNNJ02000108.1, read as the reverse complement.
TACTTTCTTTTAGCGAAATCAAATCGAGTCCTACTCAAAATCTAAATCTGATTGGAAAATCTTAAACACAATTCTTTCATGATCATCTACACCCTGTAGCATAAATCTTGATGAATTTTCTTCTTTAATTTCCACCAAACTCACTCACTCCAAATGTCCGTGCCTCTTATCTTTGTCTCCGCCGTTCCCATATATTCTTCTGCGTACTAAACGTACTTTCTTTTAGCGAAATCAAATCGAGTCCTACTCAAACTTTAAATCTGATTGGAAAATCTTAAACGCAATTCTTTCATGATCATCTACACCCTGTAACATAAATCCTAATGAATTTTCTTCTTATCTACAATCTAAACTATCGAATTTACTTTCTCTTCTGCTCACATGCCCGTGTATCCTCTCTTCTCTTTAAATACTTCCCTACCAGAGCTATCCCACCTTCTTCCAGTTTCGTCTGATTAAGTTTCTTCGGTTCTTCTGTCATTAACTAATAAAACATCTCCTTCTGACCCAATTCATAATTATTTGATTAAGAATATCTGCTCATCTATCTAACCCATCCTAACCACATTGTTCAACTTTTCTATCCGTAGCCGCATATTTACTTCCTACTGAAAATACACCACTGTTTGTCCTCTCCTCAAAAAGCAATATTTCGACCCCTCACTTCCATATTCGTACCGTCCTATCTTACTTCTCCCGACCCTCTCCAAACTCCTTAAGCGTCTTGTTCTCAAGCAAGTTAATGTATATATATTTTCCCCCAACTTGTTTCCTCTTCAAAGCTGCTATTCGCTTTAATCACTCTACTGAAATTGCATGTCTTAAAGTTTATAACGACTTACTCATCTCGCACGATCAAAAATCATGTAGTGTCATAGTTTCTCTTGATCTCTCATCTGCTTTTGACATCGTCGATCACTCGATTCTTCTAGATCGCCTTCGTTATGGTCATGGCTTCTCTTTACCCACTGTAGCTTGGATTTCTTTATATTTATCAAACCGTACTTTTGCGTCTGTTCTAACTCTTCTTTTTTCCATCCTTCCATTCGGTCCGGTGTTCCACAAGGCTCCGTATTAGGCCCTTTGCTTTGCTCTCTTCTTATCGGTGATTTGTCTTCTATTTCACTTACGTTTAACTTCCATGTTATGCAATATGCTGACGACATTATTATCTATGCTCATGTACCTGCTTATCGTATTCATGATCTTAGTGTTTATGCTTCCAAATGTTTTGCCTCAATTTTCAATCATCTTTCTTCTCTTCGTCTTACTCTAAATCCTAATAAATCGAAATAATGTGGATCCTTCCTCGACACCCAGGCTTAGAACCTCCTTCAGTATCATTCAATTCTACAATTCTTCCTATTGTTGGCAATCTCGTTTTCTTAGGCTTCTATTTCGACAACTTATTTTCACTTAAACCTTTCGTTGGAGATAAAGTACGCTCATCTACCTTGATTCTACGCAACCTCTGTCAAATTCGTAGATTGATCGATTTCCCTTCTTGTACGACTCTTATATCTTCTCTCCTTTTCTCAGGACTTGATTATTGTCTTAGTCTATTTTCCACTCACATAAATCCACTCTTCTTCCCCTATAACGCATCGTCAACATAACCGTCCGAATTTTCCTTCGTCTTCGTCGTTTTGATCATACATACCACCATCTTGCTTCTCTCAATTTGCCTACCATTTATTCTCGTGTTCAAATTCGTCTTCTTCTCATTGATTTTCGCCTTGTAACTTTTCATACTCCTTCATTTCTCACCCGTCGCTTTCTCGACAATTCTCGTCCAGTTTACTGTTCTTTGCGTTCCCGTAATTCCCTACTTTTAATGTCCCAAACTAATCAACCTCTTTTGGATTCCGCTCTTTCCTTGCGGCTGCTCCTCTCTCGTAGAATCATCTTCCCATTCATATAGCCAATCAACCTCAATGCCGTGCTTTAAACGCCAAATCCGATCACATTTAAACAATTTAACAAATTTATCTGCTTGACTTTTGCTGTTTTATGTTAGTTAGTGGAATTGTAAGCGTGCAGTTGGCACACATTTGCCACGTTAAATAAATTATTATTTAATTTATTTTTTAATTATTTAAGTTATTATTTATCGGTTTTGCCTTGTGTCAAGCAGCGTTAATGTGCATTCAGGGACATTGTTCGACCCGTGAACGTCAAGACAACAGTAATGTGTATGCTGTGCTTTTTCAACCTCAGTCAAGCTAACGGCCTGAGCGCAAATTATTATAAGAAACAATTTTGAATACATTTCAAGAAACAAGAAAATATTATTAATAATAATTTTTTGATATTTCATTTAGAAGAAAGTAATAACGAATATGTTTTATTTAAATCCGATGCTGTTGTGGAGGTATTCAAAGATCCACTGCCGGTCTGCCCGTTTTCGATCTACCTGAGGGCAAACACATCGATAAAGTTTTCGTCAGTATCAATCCAATTTCTATCCTCAAACCTTTAGTGATTGAGGTGTAAGGGACTCGCGTTTTCGACGCTTAATACAGAGCCAACCTTTTCAGCACTAATTGTGCGTCATTCCCGAGCGCACCATTAGTTGCCAACACAAATGGATTAAATTTGACATCCTCAAATATTACTACGCGCTTACCATACTTCGCGAATTTTCAGCGCTCATGGTAGCTGAGATGGTTGCTTGGACAGTTTGAGCGATAGGAAGTAGCAATATTATTAAATACTGAAATGTCCTATAAAGACAGATCCAACCGATTCCCAAACAGACCGTGACACTCAACATAAAGTATGACACTCATGTCGCATGCTGTCGATGTTTGTATAAATACCTACATGATCATGCAACGGACGTAAAGTATGTTCGACAGAAACTGTGCATGTCATTATTATTAATAATAATACTTTTTTAAAGAAATAACATGTATAAAACTAAAATAATGGTGGCGCTAAACAATCAATTTCGGCATACTTTGAATGTAAAAAATAAAGATTTACTGAGTGTTAGACTGTGAATTCCCTCTCGAAATTTTCGAAGCTCGGAGGCACGCGGATGAATCACGGACAACTTTAAACGACAACTGGCTTTTAAGATTTAATATTATGTCGGCAACACGATACCAACATATTATATATGTTGGTATCGTGCGGATCAGTGTAAAATTCTTCAAGCAGCATCGACTATGAACTTTGTAGGCGCTAGCGACGATGTTGAAGATTGTTGGAAGGTTTTCCGTTCAGCAATGTGTGAAATAATAGAAAAATACGTTCCTACCAAGATCGTGCATAAAAATAAAAAAGTGAATCCTCCGTGGTTTAATAGAGAACTTAAATCAGAACAAAGACGAAGAAACCGACTGTTTAAATTAAGCTGCAAGGACAATACTTATCGACAGGAATACGTCAATTGTCGTAACTTTTTCGAAAAGCTTAAAAAACGCAAAAAATTTAACTACGAAATGAGAATAGCTGCGGATTTTCATAGTGCACCAAAACGATTTTGGGCTCACATACGTAGAAATAGGACAATTCCTCCTGCGATTTCGTCTCTTCGTATTAATGATAACTTTATCACATCGCCTCAAGATGTAGCCGATACGTTTGCGTCGACTTTTCAACTCGTAACTAATAACACAGAAATTAACCAGCAATCTCGTTTAAGCCATTCACGAAGTTATTTTGATGTTGCTACCGAGGAGGTTTACAGTGAGTTAAATTCTTTACGACATTCATCACCTGGTCCGGATGGATTACATCCCCAGATACTAAATATATTATCAACATGTATTGCTTCACCGTTAGCTTATTTGTTTCAACTATCACTAGCTAAGTCAATTCTACCGTTAGATTGAAAAATCGCCACTGTAGTGCCAGTCCACAAAAAAGGAGATCGTCACAATCCTGAAAATTATAGAGCAATATGCCTTACAAGTGTCGTATGTAAGATGTTAGAGCGCATATTGTATCGGCGATTACTATCCTATCTTGAATCATCGAACTTGTTAGATAATTCGCAACATGGTTTTCGTCCTGGACGTTCTTGCATGTCTAATCTTTTATGTGCACGCGAAGCATGGGTTGATGCAGTTGCGCAGGGTAATGCAGTTGATGTCGTGTATTTCGACTTCAGTCGGGCCTTTGATAGGGTTCCCCACAATATGTTGATTGAGGCTCTTGCAGATTACGGAATTGAAATTCCTATTATTCGATGGATTCACGCTTTCCTATCTAATCGTTCTTTCAGAGTTCGAATTGGAAATTGTCTATCTAGACCGTCAAATTTATCAATGGGTGTTCCTCAGGGATCGGTGTTGGGTCCATTATTATTCGTCATATTTCTGAATAGTTTGCTACGCTCTCTAAAATGTAAAAAATTAGCATTCGCGGATGATCTTAAAATATGGAATGTCATTACATGCTATGCCGATATGCAACACTTACAAGATGACATAAATATGGTTAATAGGTGGAGCGAACTGACCGGAATCATGATTAACATTACTAAATGTGTCCACCTCAGATTTGGTCGTAGTGATTTACCAAATGATTATTCTGTTTGCGGTGAGATTATTCCCACAAATTCGTATACAAAATATCTTGGGATAATTGTTCAGAATTCGTTTAAAACCGACCTCAATACTGAAAATATATGCAACACGTCGAGAAAAATTATTTACGTGATCAAAAATACCTTTAGTTCGCTTCCACCGTCTCAGTTCTCACTATTATATAAGGCGTTGATCAGACCAATCATTGATTATGCTTCGCCGGCGACTTTTCCTTCTACGCGTGGTGAAATAAACCAATTAGAAAAGATTCTTCGCCGATTTTCCAAGCTATGTTCTGGTCTTCGGAACATCGCCTACTGTGATAGACTAAGCCAACTAAATATTACTTCAGTTTACAAGAGATATGTGTACAATGATTTATTACAGTTATGGCGAATGATCCATGTCTTTCCTGGTTATCCATCGGAATCCGTTATTCTAAATGATCGCCCGAGCCACAGAGGACACTCTTTATCAGTTGTTGTGCAATCACACGGGAAATGTCATAGATACTTGCGATTATCTCACAGAGCGGTAAACCTATGGAACCGATTGCCGAATTCGATCGTGTCTATGGCACAGTACAAATCTTTCCAGAATGCGCTGTGCATGTGGATAAAAAGAGAAGATTCTTTGCAGGAAATATATAACTATATGTGACAATTTATTATTGCTGAACTACTTTTTTTTCTTTCTTTTTTTTCTTTTCTTAATATTGTGATCAGACAAAATGACTTATTTATGTGTCAAAGTCTTGTAATAAATAATAATATAAATATATCAAATTTATAAAAAATATATCAAAAATATGAAAAATGGATCATCACAAGTTAGGTTAAAAAATTCTTGATTAAAGCTACTTACAATTATCTTAGTTTAGATATTCTTGATCAGTAACTACTTACACGTATGGTACACATGACCAACAAACAACTAAAAGACGATATAGAAACGTCGTTTGTATCGCAACAAGTTTGTTGCGATGCACCGGACTGTGATATCTGGACAACGATTACCTGTACAGAAAATATGGTAAGTTCCTTGTCGACAAAAACTTTTTTCTGTGGCTTCTGCTGTGCTCAAATGATAGGTAAGCTACAGATTAATTCACAGATATGCAACCTTTTGGACACTGATCCAAAGACTATTATTATCAAGTTCAGACTTAGCCATAAGGCTTTAAGCCGATCACACAATACAGAAAAAAGATCAACCAAATGGGTAGGTTAGAAAAGGTGACAAATCAGCCTGGACGTATATCCAACGTCGAACCCTGTTTTTGAAAGCGAGGAAATTGGTGATGGCAGCGATAGGTTCAGGCAAACTATTCCAACGAACTACTGGGTGCCACCTGACAACCTGAAAATTTCGTATGCATAAGTTCGTTTCACCTTCAGATAGCCGGTTTCGTAATACTGTTTTTGCTTCTTCCAACTTTAAACGATCTTCGAGACTCAGATCCTTAAGAATACGATGTTGATAATCTTTAAGTCGAAAACCACGTTTGAGCAAAAGGTCTGCATGTTTTGCGGAAGATAATACAACTTTCAACAATCTTGGTTTCTCTACCACCTTTTTTGAGCCTGGAACAACGAATGTCAACGATGTCGATGAAAATGATGAAAATGCATAATCTACTGATGAATCGGAGACCAACAATATAAGCTTACTTGGTTATAATCAAGATTCAATGCTTTTGCTTAATGATAATTAAGCAAAAGCATAATTGAGTTTGAAATTCTAAGCTGCTAACAAATAACTATTTACAAAAAATTTGGTTTCTCATAAACATACAATTATAATTTGAGCTTATAATTCCGAATTGGGCGATTAGAAATTGATAGATTCGCTTGATTGATGTTAGGACTCGAGCAATCCTAGAAAATATTTTCGTTTCTTATAAACATGCAAGTTTCAGATTCTAAGCTGCTAACAAATAACTATTTACACATACAAATTTCACAATGAAGAAAGCAAATTCGAAGAGAGCGTCAAACACTATACATATCACGCAACATCGTAATGCGTATAAGCGGCTAGAGGTCGAATGCTGCAATAAAGGCTGTGAAGTGTGGTCTATTGTCGACATTCCTTTAAATACCGAGTCGTCACTCAAGAGCAAGGACTTTTATTGCGGCTTTTGTTCTGCTACAATGATTTCGGCCCTCCAAATGAAACTAGTGCAAGATATGGTTTGTGATGTGAATTGTTGTGATATATCGTTACCTATCAACTTAAATGACGTTCGTGTCTCTCAAGACAGCACGGACCATCAAACTTCGATAAACACTTGTACCGTTAATCCTGTCGTTAAGCTGCCATTAGATGACAGTTCAACTCCTGACCTATGTGAACCGAGGATTGAATTACCTTCACTGTCATCTACGCATCAGCACGATAATACTTCAAATGTCGAACTTCAAATGCTGTCATCCTTTCAGGACAAAGAAAAATCGGTCATTCATGTTGAACAAACTACACCAGCTGTAAACAAAGGAAGGGTATGGCGCAACACTCTATTGCAACCTACACGAAACGCTGGATCGACATACCATCAATTGGGTGAAATCAGAGGTAGCGATTCGAGTGGGGCCATCGATAGAAAACAGAAGGCCAAAAATAAGAATAAATCAGGAAATTATTTACCTTCAAATGGTCAGAGCATTTCTTTGGACAACGCTCCTTCTACAAACTACCGTTTGCATCCAGATAGGTCTTGCAATATCTTATTTAGTGGTATCGCTGAATCAAAGGCCAGTAACTCACAAACACGTATGAATGATGATGTGTCCAGCCTCCGTACTGTGTTCTGTCAGTTACTCTTAGAAGGTGATGAGAAGCTAGCTTCTACTCTGAAGGTTACAAAGTTGTTTCGACTTGGAAAAAAGGTGGTAGAGAAACCAAGATTGTTGAAAGTTGTATTATCTTCCGCAAAACATGCAGACCTTTTGCTCAAACGTGGTTTTCGACTTAAAGATTATCAACATCGTATTCTTAAGGATCTGAGTCTCGAAGATCGTTTAAAGTTGGAAGAAGCAAAAACAGTATTACGAAACCGGCTATCTGAAGGTGAAACGAACTTATGCATACGAAATTTTCAGGTTGTCAGGTGGCACCCAGTAGTTCGTTGGAATCCCATAACGATCAACAGCGTCACTTAGCAGTATCCAGTTTGAATTTTGCTAGTTCGTCTGGAAAAGGTAGTTTCAACAGTCATTCATCGCAACTCTTCAATAGTGTTAGTTTCAATTCTGATCTGGGACACTTAGTTTCATTCAGCAAATTATTCACCGTTCCTAGTAATCCCTTACCACAACCCACACGCTATTTATCGATTGGGTATTCTAATCTTCGTAGTTTGCCTGCTCAAATAGTGGAGTTGAAGTATCACATGCTTTCTCATTCGTATGACATTTTCTGCGTTGCTGAGTCCTGGTTGCATCAATATATTGTCGATACCACTGTGAACATTCCTGGTTTTCGCCTTATACGAAGCGACAGGATATCAGGTAGGCGAGGTGGCGGTGTCGCCGCGTATGTCAGAGAAAATTTCCTCATATCTGAGGTGTTGAATATTTGTGACCCTTGTGGGTCTTTTGAGACTCTATGCTTCCGTATTGATCACTCAGCGACCAGTATGAATTTTTGCGTGGTGTATCGATCTCCGTCAGTAATTGCAGACACTGATCAACTAAAACTTATTTTACAATCGGTATGTTCCTCCCCTCACTTTATTCTTTTGAGCGATTTTAATCTTCCACGATCTAGATGGTCAGACTATGTCTTTTCTGATGGTAGTTCCACGGAAAGGGAAATATCTGAGTTCCTTGCTGAGGAACTCATGCTGATTCAGCATGTACAAGAACCAACTTGCTTAACTTCAAGATCGGATTCGGTACTTGATCTGGTGTTTTCCAGATATGTAGGAGACATAATCAAAGTTGATCATCTCCCTCCTTTAGGAAGTAGTGACCACTGCTTGCTCTCCTTGACGGCTGTCCCTTATTCCAGATTCTGTCCACCTTGTTCAAAAACTTACAAACGTCATTGGTCGAAAGTGAGAAGAGAAGATGTTTTGAGAGTTTACAACCAATTCCCGTGTACTTTTATGAACACGGACAAGCTATCATTGAATATGATCACTGATTACCTACATAAATTATCTGATATTCTTGCCCCTATGCGCGAATCCTCTTATGCTGCTAAGTCACCTGCATGGATAGATTCCAACGTCAGACAACTAATAAGTTCAAGAAATTGTTTATGGAAGCTTCAGCGTTCTGATTCTAGTTTCTCTGCCAGATATAAATATGTTCGAAATCTTTGTACTAGAGTGAAAGCAACAAAACGATGTGCATTCGAATCGTATATCGCTAATAATGTAACACGGAATCCAAAACTATTCTGGGCCTATGTTCGTCGCAACAGAACCCTTAATACAGAAATCAAGTATGTCCTTAATGCGGAGGGATGTATGATAACTTCTCAGAGTGGTATTATGGAATGCCTTGCTACGTCTTTTTCGATACCGACAAATAATTCACAAAGAGCTTCTATCACTTCGCATGGTGTAGCATTAAAGCAATCTTCGCGTTTTCTTCCAGTAACGATTAGTGAGATTGTAAGTCAGCTTGATCAGCTTGACCCATTTAGCTCTACTGGCCCTGATGACATTTCTCCGTTTCTCTTGAAGAATTTATCTAGATATTTGGCTCCTTCCCTTCTTGCTATTTTTGAGAACAGTTTGACCAGTGGATGTGTTCCTGAAGTCTGGAAAACTGCCATCGTAGTTCCGATCCCAAAGAAAACCATTGCAACGGCTTGTACTGACTATAGACCAATCAGCCTGACTAGTTCTCTATGCAAAGTGCTTGAAAAGTTGATCGCCACCCGGATCAGGCATCACTTGAGGGAACTCAGAATAATGTCGTCTTCTCAGCACGGTTTCCTCCCTGGTCGTTCCTGCTTAACAAACTTATTGACTTCACGCGAAATGTGGGTTGAGGCGGTCAGTCGCGGCCAATCAATTAATGTGGTATTCATTGACTTTTCAAGAGCATTCGATCGGGTGCCGCATGAGAGCTTGGTAGCATTACTATTTAACTACGGCATTCCTGTAATGTTGTGTAATTGGATTCAAGATTTCCTACGTCATCGTTTCTTTAGGGTGAGAGTTGGCACCCATCTTTCCACTTCCAGACGCGTTTACTGTGGTGTTCCGCAAGGTACCGTACTAGGACCTCTGCTGTTTATTGTGTTCCTTAACGATTTGTTGCTGCGGATTCAGAGTCCCTGTCTTGCTTTTGCTGACGACCTCAAAATATGGTCTGTAGATGATATTGATCCGCTTGGCATTTCCCTGCAGGAAGACCTTAATGAAATATATCAATGGAGTGAGGCTACTGGTATGAAGATCAATGTTGACAAATGCGGCCACATGAAATTAGGAAGGCGTTGCGATGACCGTCGTTTTCGCCTCGGAACTTCAATTCTTAATGTCGTCATGGAGTATAGGGATCTGGGTGTCATGGTGCATAGGACATTGAAATCCCGATCAAATACAGAGTTTGCCCATAGCAAGGCTTTGCGAGCTATGTACTGCGTCAAAAATGCATTTAATCGTATTAATCCATACGTCTTCAAACGGCTTTACTGCGCTCTTGTTCGCCCGCATATAGAGTACTGCGTGCAAGCAGTTTTTCCATACACTAAGAAAGAGTTCAATAGACTAGAGTCAATCCTTCGTAGAGGTTCTCGAATGTGTATGGATGGATCATATTCATATCGTGAACGGCTTGAATTTCTAAAGATACCATCTTTGGGTCAGAGGCTATATTACCTAGACCTTGTTGCATTATGGCGAATGGTAAATGGGATAGATGGTTTTCCCTCGTGCTATGTTAAAGTTTGTTCTCAGACGCATCGTGGCCACCCGTTGAAACTATTTAAGTTTCCCCATGGTAAAGTAGTGAGTTTGGCTAGGCTCTCACATCGAGCATTAAACGCCTGGAACACGTTGCCAGGAGAAATAGCATGTACCAAGGACTTATCTCAATTTAAAGTTCAACTTCGTCAGTGGATTAACGATCATGGCATTCCGAATGTATACAATATTATGTAACCGCTATTAACTTTTTTTCTTCTTTTCTTTTCTTTTTTATTTCCTATGTGATCAGTTGAAACAGCCATTTGGCTATAACTTGTAATACTATTTTTTTTTTTTTTAAGAGAGAATAATTTTTTTATAAGAACTCCAAAATGTACAAACAAACACAAAAAAAACGTGATGCGTCAAATAATTTAAAAGAATATTGTACGTTTTTTCATTTAGCGCGCAGGGCGATTGCGAGCAGAACGGGCACCCCGAACGCATAAAGAAATTGAGCGAGCCAGTTGTATGCCAATCGTTGACCGAAGACGTGTCAATTCCTCTGCATATGTGTGTCTTTTTCTAATTGCCAATTTACGAGCAATGCGCTGAATTATCGTGACCGACGATTTACTTTCACCACCAAAACAAGAAAACACCAATGGCGCAAAGTTTGCCCTCTCTATTAGTATGACTCTCTCTTGATACTTTGCGATTTTTCGCTTTTCGTGGAATTCAAAGGCGGACGTTGTTGACTTCGAGAGGTTGGACGGCGCGAATGCGTTGAATACGCATGTGTCGAATAAAGTTCGCTCAGAACGACCTCCGTAAAATCCATAGCAAGCAATGTCTAAACGTGCTTCATGATCTCTAGAAGTGCTTGTGCGCTCGAACACGATACTATGATGTACTGATTTCAAAGCTGGTTCTGTCTGGACATTATCGCAAATTTCGGTCATGGTATTGGATAATATATCACGAATCAAATCGTGTCTAATCGAAGGATGACCTCCAGTTGGACAAGTTAGTGAGTGTGCCAGTGATGTTCGTTCACCGCATGGGCAATGTAAGGGAACATCGCAAGACAGTCTATTGTACCGAGCTCCAATTGCATCCCGAAATTCCATATTATTAAGACGAGTACAACGGTCATTTGTAGGATACGTGGATAGCCATGAGGAAGCACCCTTGACTTGTAGGTGCTCCAATATGCATATAGTAGTTTTATCTAAATCAGATAGCTTATCCATAAGTAGCGATTTGTGCATCTCGTTTTTTGATGTGCGTATCTGGGAAATATACTTATCTTGCTCCGCCTTTAACTCAACCCCATACAAGCCGCCTAAATAAGGAAGACATAGCTTCTCAGAGTTTTCGAACTCTACTTGTGCTGTGACTCGTGGGTCAACTATGCCTAGACCACCATGTCTTAATGGGAGCGAAAATAATGGCCACATGGAATTGTCGTTCGTTGAGTTCAAATTAAAAAGTTCGTCAAAGCGACGCCGAATAGTATCATTTAATTCATCGAACCAGCCATTTAAGCAATTCGTCGTTCGTTGCATGTGTATATATTTATGCTGCAAAGCTCTGGTCATACTAGCATAGCTTACCTGTAAATCAATAACACCGACGTCAGCTAAACGATCAACAAGTAAGCAGTATTTAGAAATTTTGGAGCTTATCGTTTTGTGAATATAATTATCATCCCCGATCGGAGCACCCAATACTATGGTTCCATCGACGGCGATTTTTATTCCTGTGTCTTTAAACAGTTTGTACATATCAGTGGCTTTATCAGGTGTAGTTAGCAGCACACACTTTTCTTTATTTATATTGAATCCAAAAGCAGGTCCGTGTTCGCATAGAAATTTGAATGAGTTGTAGATTTGATTAGTTTCACCGACTAAATTACCATCATCCGCGTACCAGAATTGATTGATACGAGGGAATTTGTCTTCGATGACCTTCAATAGCGGTATGGTCGCTACTGCGTAAGCAGACATTGATAGTACATCGCCCTGTGTGAAGCCTTCGTAAGATGTTATAAATTCATTTCCAATCGATAATTGGGATGGACTATCATAGAGGTTGTGCAATACTGTAGACATCGATGGACATATGCGAGAAATGTTAATAAGAGCTGCTGATCTGTTAATTCTATTAAATGCATTATCTGCGTCGATCGTCAAAAGAACTGCGTCAGGATTTCTGAACAAGCAATCACGAACTGCGTGGGTGACACACTCAACTCCGGCTCGCTGACCAGCACACATTTGTAATCGTCCACAAACTTGTTGTATGTCGTCTGAAAGGAGAGAGAGAATAGCCTTTGACATTATTCTTCTACTAACGTCTCCAATGCCTATAGGCCTTATACCTGATTCTTTCGTTAAGGCAATTAATCTATTAGTAGTCAGTACTTTTGTAACATCATTAGGCAAGTGTTCAGTTGCTAGAGACCGTGCAAATATTGAGAGAGCTTCAGCCAATTGTATTGATTCGTTACCAAATTTTGTTAGCATATTCATCCAAGCTAACGCATCTAAGCCAGAAGGACCTGCACCACCTTTCACCCGTTTGGCCATGTGTATAATTAATTCACTGTTAATAGAATCGAATATCACTGAATGGAAACTTGGAGCAGTAATTTGGACCTTCCAGTTAATAGCATCTGGATTCAATGGAGCCTGCGCAGGGTGTTTGTCAAGTAATAATTCTCGTACGGATCTAGAACCAACCAAATCATCAGGTAGCAAGGGAACTCCAACTTTAGACTCAGGATCTAAAAGATGTATTGCTGTGCTCAATCTAGAGCTCTCTACTAGTGAGATGAAGCTTTTGCGCCAGTCGTTTGTTTTTGGTGATTTCACTTTCAATGTTTTCATACTTTGCAGCGCCAAGGCTTCCGCATATAATTTACCAAATTCATTCTTGAACCACAGATCTAGTCGTCGTGATAAAGTTGCTTTTAATGATTTAATAGTATTACGTACGTTCCTTTGTAGAATTAGATGACTAAAGATTATGTACTTATGAAAATCTTCCGAATTAGTTAACGAATCCCTGTATATACGTGCAAGCTCTGATATAAATTTTTTGGATTCTATACATTTCGGAAGTCTGAATAAGTTAGGTTGCCAATGTACAACTCTCGTAAAGATGTCGATCACGGATAAATTTTCAGAGTCTCCTGATGTATCGTATGTGCAATCGATAATTAGTGGATGAGCAACATGACAACCTCTATAATATGACATTGATAGGTTTGAATTAGTTTGTTTCATGGTTGACATAGACACATTAGTTATATCAGTTGGACTGGAATCAACATGATGATTTGTACAATTTACTGCGGAACAGTTTAAGCAAAATATTTTCTTCTTAGCACACTGACAGCCTTTGCATTTCGCGTTTGGGCCATTGCATGAACAGCATTTCAGCTCAGTCGCAGGTTTGCCCTTTGGCATTAATTGAGGATTGTTATTTGCTTTGTATTTAGATGTTTTTTTTGCCGGTTTGTTTGTAATTGTAATTGTTTGTAAGATGTTGTAATTGTAATTATCGTTTAAGTTTTAAATAATTTTCTTTGTATGTTTATAAGAAGTCATTAATCTCTTGAAGTGACATAAGGCTGAGTTGAGGGCAGGCTAGAGCATGGAGCAATGCATCACAGGAAGAAGCACAGAAGCGGCATATACAAGAAGAATCACGGCGATGACAAGCGAGAAGTCGGCGACAGTAGTTATCATGAAAACCATGAATGAAAACCGAATAGATAACCTCCATATCAATGGGCGTTTCACATTTAACGGTGATCTCCAACTGTTTTGCAGGTACACAGGAGAATTGGCTAAATCATGATCCACGTTTAAGAATTTAGTCTCAAGAGCTACCAAATGTTGGAGATAACTAGACGTTTGAACACATCTAAGACTACTACATAATCGGACACTAAGCGGCTTTATTTTTGCCAAGTATGTGATCGCTGTCGTACTACATTTATTGGATACTCCAACTATATGTTTCAAAAATCGGGCCTGACACCTATCAATCTGTCTAAAATTTAACTCAGTGAGGTCCTCCCAGAATGTTGCCAACCCATACTGAATAATTGGTAGGAGCATTAACTCGAAATATCTCAACGCTCCTTCAAACGACAGCTTCCTTAGTTGAGGATATGAAGCCGTTTTAATTGCAATCTTAGAAGATTTAGCCTCAAGGTGCGCGGTAAAAGACCATCTAGACGTTAATAGAACGCCAAGATACTTATAATTAGTACAGAACTCTAGTGTCTGAGACTTTATAAAAAGCGAGTCATGCTTGGATAAACGACCACCACCGCGGAACTTCACTACCTTTGATTTTGAAATGTTGATGTCTAGTTCATTCCGACTACAAAATACAGTCAAGCCATCGAGTGCCTTTTGAGCCGTGCCTAGGTTTCTTGTCAGGATCACAAGATCGTCAGCATATAGCGCCAACTCAACTTCGTTTGCAAAAGACCGTATAACCGGTGGTAAATCAATAACGAAGATTGAAAATAATAGAGGACTGATTGGGTCCCCCTGCAATACGCCATGATTAACTGTGAAGAAGTCAGAGTATGCTAAATCATCGAATACCTTGACACGGTTAGGTAATAGAATCTGATATAGTAGGCGAAGAAAGCGCCCACGAAGATTACAATTATTATGCAGCTTAGAAAGTAGGATATTTCGATTGACTGAGTCAAATGCTCTACGAAAACCAATAAAGATGGCATATAATGAATTTTTATTAGAAATACAGTTGACTACAGAAGAACGCACTAGACTGATAGCATCACAAGTCGAGCGACCTTGCCGAAATCCAAATTGTTCTTCAGGCAATAACGAAGAACAGTGCTTAGCTAGTCGAGAAGTTAATACAAACGACAATAATTTATAAACGTGGTTTAAAAGGAAAATTCCGCGATAAGAGTCTGGAGATTCCAAAGGACCGGTGCCCTTATATAGAACTTTCACTATCCCCTCTTTCCAAGAGAATGGCAAACAGGATCCATAGAGTAGAGAATTGAACATAAAGGTCCAATAGCTGCCAAATATGTGGAATGTAGCTCGGAGTTGCTCCACGCAGAGATTATCCGGACCACTAGCTTTCTTCACATGCATCCGCGCAAGGCATCCTTCAATTTCATCAATGGAAAAGGGTGTATCAATCAAACCAGAGGAACCGTCAAAATCAAAATTATTAGCTGGCAATGACAACGATAGATCATCGAGATGGAGGAAAGAGCGAAAGTGATCAACCCACTTGGAAAGCGGAACTAAAGACATGATTTTATTATGATGTTTAGAATGGACTTTCCATGGAAAGCTCTCTGCCAAACTTAATCGATGACACTCTTCTGCATACAAACGATCTCGGTGAAAAGTCTGCAACATTTTGGTATAAACCCGTCGAAGGACAATATAAGCCTCCTTTGTAGAATGCCCACTACTACAATCGCGAGACATTCTAAGCAGTGTTCTCTGCATTTCTTGCAGGATAGGCCACTTGCGATAATTAAAAGGACGACTCGTGAAGCGCCGACTGGAAGACGAACCACAACTCTGAACTATTGCCGCAGTCAAAATATCAGCACTCGCATGATGTTGACCAGTTGACATAAGAGAATAAGCTTTAAGAACCACTTGGATATTTAAAGACTCGGGATTCACAATACGAGAGTGACACAATCTAGTTGGAGATTCTAATATCTGAGAATGAAAATTGACTATACAGTTTACCGGCTTATGCTTGCGTATCAAAGACCATTCAGAGGCAAGCATGGTATTCATCTTCGTTACCTCGCAATTAGAAAAGGCAAAATCTAATAAACTTCTCGACCGATAACACTCATAAGACCATTTCTCAGCGGGGATACAAAGTTTTAAGTTCATAGATGCAAAGTAACTAATAAGCTGTTGAAGTTTTGGTCTATATGGAACTGAATATTTTGCATTAAAATCACCACCAACAAAAACTCTCGAATTAGATGGCAAATTAGAACAAAGCTGTGAAATTTCATCAATAATGTCAGCCGCAGAGAAGTCGGGATTAAAATAAACCGCAATGATAACCAGATAAGGAGTTACAAGACAAATGCAATTATCTGAGACAGAGTGAGACCAAGTTGAAGGCAAACACTTTATTGCTAGTATAACACCACCAAATGGACGACCTCTACCGTGTGAGCGGGCAGGTAGGTCAAAGGTATAGAACCCTTGTAGAGAAAGATGATTCAGACTAAAAGTCTCATTGAAAATTGCCGCATCAAAACGCTGAATCCACGAGGCCAAACCCAGATTAAGCAGAGATGATAAGCCTTCAACATTAAATAAAAGAATGCTAACCTTCGAGAAATCAAAATTAGTAACAATTGAGGAAGCAGAAAAAGGGAAAGGCTCTTCACATAGTCATATAGGCGAAGAAATTTCTATCCCAGACATAGTTTCCTCAGTACTAGTTGTAGTCTCACCCACTCTCAAAACACGAGTATTTCTTATGCGATATATGCCAGACGGATCAGCCAGGCGTTTCTTTTTAAGTTCGGCGCGCAACGCGTTTTGAATCTCACGTTCCGCCGGGGACAAATTTGGTTGAATGTATACTCTCTGGAAAAGAACTGACGATTTCAAACGGTGAGCTGATCGAATAATAGTATCTACATAATGTCCATCTAGAGAAATTAAGAGCCACGGAGGCACATCACTCCGCTTCGCAGGAAGTCTGAAAAATGAGAATTTTTTGTCTGCTGGTAAAACAAAACCAATCTCCCTGAATAAAGCCTGAATAGATTTTTGTTCATCCTCAGAAATTGGTAAATTTCTAATAATAACTGTATTTGAGCGTTTCGCCTGTGATTCGCAAGCTTTAATGATATTAAGTGGACTATTATTTTGGATTGATGCCGAAGAAGCAGCAATTACTGACCGTGTAACTTCGCGTCAAACAACCTCTGCAAAGGAACGTTTTGAAATGTTTTCAATGTGTTGAGAAGAAGATTCTGGTATCGAAAGCTTAAGAGCTGCAAAATCAGACTCTAAGCTTTTAATCAACCCTTCCTGCTTTTTCAGTTCCTCCATAATATAAGAGATTTTAGAAGCTGCACATGTGCCGCACAAGAAGTCTTGCTGAAAGAACTCACGAGATATCCGAACGGGGACCCTGATAACTGTGTAAAGACTACAATTTTCATTCGTACATTTTATTTCATGCGTGACAAAATCCGATATTATTGGATTGCAAGTATCAGATTGAAATAATAATAATAATAATTTTATTTTTTCTCTAATAATAATAATAATAATTTTATTGAAAATCATGATATTAGTTACCAGCCAGTATCTTCAAGTATTGATACTCTACATACTGTTAAATATCATTCGCGAACGTTCTCTTCACGGTCCCTAAATAGCAATCAGTTCACTTGCAGCAATCATTATCAATCAATAAATTCGACGGCAGATATAATCCGATAGAACGATATTCCAAGATCTCTCCTTAGATCTGACGATGCTGGGAATCATGCAAACTCTAAACAGATTGATAGCGGTATTTCTGCCCAAAAGTCTAAACATGTTCCATATGCCACGCTTACTCACATAATGTCACTCTCTCATAATTATGACGATACTTCAATTAATGCAAACTCTCAACAGATTGATAGCGGCATTTCTGCCCAAAAGTCTGAACATGTTCCATATGCCGCGCCTCTCACATAATGTCACTCTCATAATTCTGCAGACATTCACAGTCGTTTTGTCAAAGGAAGTAAAAGGATTTCGCCGCCGAGTGCTTATGATCGATCAATTTGCGTGATATTCGCTAATATACCTGAATCGAGTTCTGTCACTGCTCAAAGTCACTGAGAAGGAGAGAAAGAAATTGCTAAAAGACTTGAAATCAAGAGACTATTTCGTCTAGGTCGTCGTAAAGTGGGGAAATGCTAGATTGTTAGAAAATGGTTCTTACATCACCAGAAGAAGCGTCGATTTTGCTTTCCCGTGCCAAAATGTTAAAGGGTCTCAAAGTTCGCATACTTAAGGATCTATCGCGTAACGACCGTGAACGCTTCGCGAATGCCAAAGAGATAACTGAGCGTTTAGCCTATGGAGGAATAAATTTATGCATACGGAATTTTCAGGTGTGCCATCGCAGACTTTTTGTTCGCTGGTTCCCCATCTGCCTTTCCGTGAATCAATATCAATAGGAATGCTAATTGATTTTAAAAAAGTACGTCAATCACACGAACTGGTAAATGTGTGTGACCGGTCGTTTAAGGTTGGTTATTGTAATTTGCGAAGCTTACTTTGCAATTTAGACGAATTTCGCTGCTATATGACGACATCAAATTACCATGTTTTTGCAAATTCTGAAACTTGGGTTCACGATAATATCATTGAAAATATATTTAACGTAGATGGTTATCGTATCATTCGTGTGGACAGAGCATCGCAGCGTAGCGGTAGAGGAGTCGCTTTATATATTAAATCCAACATCACTGTTGATAACATAACGCAGTACTTTAATCCATGTGGAACTTGTGAACTCGTATTTGTAAGTTGGCCAGTAACGCATAGGCAGTTCACTCTTGGTGTTCTGTATAGAACTCCTCAAGCTGGCTGCATGGCTAAAGAGTTTTGTAAATTAGTTAGGAGTGCGTTCAGTTGTTCAAGTACATGCATTTTGGTTGGTGACTTTAACATTCCCGGTGTCGGTATTAGCGTGGATAATTCGTCTCGGCAATTCGGATGTGCCACCGATAGGAAGCTGTGGGAATTTATGGACGGGGAACTTTTGCTTGTTCAGCATGCTGATTTTCATACAAGGTTATCTTTCTCGTATTCTTCAGTTCTCGATCTTATCTTTTCACATACAATTGACGACACCTATGACCTATGCTATGAAGCTCCTATAGGTAGCAGCGATTACTGCGTTATAAAATTTAGTGTCAATATAGCCGGTGCTCAATTAGGCGACAATGCTGAGCCTGTATTATCAAAGCGCATGTGGTATAGTGTAAAATATAGGTCATCAGTTGCAAATGCTTTATTAGGTTATCGCCCCTATTCCTCGATCCAACATAGCAGCGGATCCATACGTGCTAAGGACGTATTTCTTTTGATAAAATTTGATTATCTAGTATCTTATTCTAATACAAAGTATATTATTTATTATCCATTCATAAAAATTTTCCGCTTAAGAGTTTAAATTTATCTTTAATAATGTTTTGTTGATTTATATATTTTACTATGTTCTCTTTGATTTTATTTTTATAGTAACCTAGTTTAAAATATGTATCTATTTTACGAGTTTGGGAATGAGTTCACTTCGATATCTGCGCAACAAGGCGGACCTGTGCCTAGCCTGTCAGATTTTACACGAAATTGCCATCCACTCGGATCGCTAATGCATACGCGTGATATAACCTCACTTCGTGGTCATCAGTTCATGTTAAAACACACAACGATTACGCTACAAACGAACGTCACTATACTTCCAGCGAATCGTTAATACTTAGAACCACCTTGCTGACTCAACAGTTGCATCCTCGAATCTGGCTTCTTTTAAACGAAATCTGGAGGAAGATCCCTTTTTGAAGACAAATACCGAGCCAGAGGACATATGAACCATAGCAAGTACCCTCTACATTTACTTTTTCTACATTTACTTTTTCTGATTGTGACGAAACTTGTAATGATCCTTGCTGCTCACTTTGTTGTCCATTCATAATAATGTGTATTTTTAGAAATAAAATATTTAATAAAAAATAACATCAACCTTTTAACATTGATTATACTCTTGTTTTTTGCTATTTTTCATTTTTATTTGTTGTAAGATAACTTTTAATTTGTAATTTATTGGACTTGTAAGTGGATGTATATACACTGTAATAGCCACTTTAATAAATCAGTATTTTTTAAAGCGGATTGGCAATATTTTAAAAATTGTTTAGCAATCGCTATATTATTGTTGCCTGATAACAGAAGGAAATATGTTCATTTTTATCTTATATGCTAAGAAGTATCACTAAGAGATTGTAAAGTAATGCAAATAATATGTTCTAGTAGGTAAACAATTTATTTTGTCTTTACATAATTTTTTATAAACGATTTTTAAGAAATCAAAAGCAAGAATTCTTTAATTGTATTCTTTTGCATCGGATATATCTACCATTAGATCGTAGATGTACTCAAATCGTTCTGCAACCGACATTTTATTTAGCTAAACAGAATTTTATAAAGTTAATTTTTTATTTCATAAAAATAAATTAAAATGAACACTTTAAATGTGGCTGTATTACCTTAAAAGATTAGATTAGATTTCATTATTATGAAATCAAATAGTGTAATGACTTACTATTACCTTTATTAGTGGATAACGTATGAAATCTAATAGTGTAATGACTTATTATTACCTTTATTAGTGGATAACAAGTTTTAATTTTTAAATATGATATGTTGTATATCAAGCTTGACAAAGGACCTGGTGGGCTGTATTGAGAACAAGAAAATAGTGTCATATCACATATTTTTATACCACTACAGATATGTGATTTTTTCTTCCGTGAAACGAACAAAACACTTCGCTGGCCGCATATTTGACCGCTGTTGTAGATGTTTATCGACGAAAAATTGAAATTATAATGACATTTTAGCAGCTACTGCTGAGATATTAATGAATATAATCAACAAGATCATTATTTTATTTTTAAAGCTGAATAAAATTATTATCTAACTTTAGACAAAAATAAATAACATAAATAATATATTTCTATATATTATTTATATGTTTGTTTGGCTTAAAAGATTATTGATAAATAATATTTATAGTATGGAATCATAAAAATACAATTTCTATTATTCGATAAAAATGTTCAGTCCAATATTTCAATAGGTGCTGGTATCATCAAGAACTACTGTTTCACAACACGCAAAAGTCTTTTATTTAACTTGATGATAGCAACAGCTATTGAAATATTGGACTTTCTCGAATAATAGAAATTATCGTTTCTTTGATTTCATTGTATAAATAAATTATGATTAAAAGAAACAAATGGATATTTTCAAAATATTAGACGGAATTATGGAACTTCCGCTCCTTCATATGCAAAATAATTGGAAATAGTTCCTGATGAAGATAGCAGCAGCTATTGAAATATTGGACTGAACCTTTTTCTCGAATAATAGAAATTGTCATTTCTTTAATTCCATAGTATAAATAAATTACAATTAAAAGAAACGAATGTACATTTTCATAAATAAAATAATTCATTTCAAGAATAAAATGTTATTTTGCAAGTATAAACAGAAACTAAATACTGCAAAAACTTATTTTAAATTTTAAAGCGCAGTTATAAAAATTAAGAAATAATAAAAAACTAAGGAACAATATTTGCTGGCAAGTAGCAAATATTTTTTAAAAACAAATATTATACTGCAACTACTTCGTTTATTACTCTAGCAATATTTTACAATATTTCAAGAGCTTATTTTAAAAATATTTATTTCGTCAATATTTTGATATTTAGAGCTTTCTGTATTCTGATAATTATTGTAATAATAAATGTTGAGATCATGTGAGAAACATGACGGGATTAATAACCTGAATACAATAATAAATAATAAAACGGTACGAAACAATATATGCATTTACAGCTAGTATGTTGATTCAACTAGATAAAAGCCCGGGAGTGAGCCCGATATGGGTTGGAGAGGCTTCCCGTCGTATCATAGGTAAAATATTTACCAGTCAAATTCACAAGTCTACAAAATTTTGCTTGGGTAAAACAATTATGCATGGGACAACAAAATGGAACGAGTATTGCAATATACTCTGTTTTAAACTTGTTTAGTTCTAGCTAAAACATGTGCTTACTAACAATTGATATTCGACATGCATTTAACATGATCAATCGAAATTTGGCAATAAAATTATAACAGTGTCTGTCCTGCCCTATCTACAGTTCTGCGAAATGCATACAGAGTTGTCTCTCTACTATGTGTCGATAACAATTTATTAATGTCAATAGAGGGATTTACACAGGAGGATCCCTTGGCAATGACATCGTTTGCAGTGGCCTTAATTCCTGTAATTGATAATTTGAAGATAGTAGCACCAAATGTACATTATAAGTGGTACGACGATAATTCGTTCCTTATAGAGAAGGTGGACCGGACCATATTGTGAAAATATGGGACAGAATACGGATTATAGGTTCGAAATACGGATTCCTAACAAATGCAGGTAAATGCAAAATTTTTGTACGTGAAGGAAATGTATCATTGCATGCTGGAGTTTTTAAGAATACTGTAATTGATGTCACATCGGATAATATTACGGTTCTTAGCATTTATTTTGGTACGATTGAACATTGTGAATTATTATGCAAGTATAAAATTTATGAAGGGATATCAATGGTAACAAGATTTGTAGAAATAGCAAAGGGAGATTTATGTAGCATATGTTGCATTCACTTATGCGCTACAACATATATGGCGATATTTACAGATAATTTTTGAATGTAACAGTTCATGGTTTATTGAGATAAATGATATTATTTTTGAACAGCTACTCCCGCTGATTAATGGAAACACATGTTTAAGCTCTTTATTAAAAGAAATATTTAGCTGACCAAGCAGGCTTGGAGGTTTAGATATAATAAACCAATGTGATTCTTCTATCTATGAGTGGTACGAATATGTGCACCAGCACTATCAGGATTAAGTGAAGATTTGTTTAGATCAGAACAGGTAGTGATGAAACAGACACAAGTTGATAAGTATGATGAGTTAGACGCAAAATATTGGCGAATACTTTAAGCGTTGCCCCCCCCCAACCGATATCAAAAGAGTCATCGAGTTTGTATCTAAAAAGGGCCCATCCTCATGGCTCTGTTGCCGATCACTTGAGGCACACTTTAGCAGTCGTGTATTACCGATGAGAAGTCAGTAAGATATAGCTGGACGCCAAGTAATTTGCCACGCATATGTATTTGTGTAAGTGTAAATAATACATTTCATGTGCTATCATGCAAAACTGGAGGTATTAATGTAATAAGACATGATTTTATGAGAGATATTATGGCAAACAAAACTTGTACGTTTATGTACAGATGTGACGATTGAGCCTGGTGAGATACATAATTTTAGAACCACTACGCGCGATCGTTAAACAAGGCTGGACATTGCCTGTTATGGACTCGTTAGAGAAAGAATAGTAAGATCCTGTATGGGTATTTATATTTTTAACTATCATGATCCTTATCTAGATTCAGAATCCATATTGTTACAAATACCACGAGAATAAAAAATTGGAAAAAGCTTTATCTGATATTAAACACAGCCATTATACCGGTTGTGTTTGTTGTAACAGACGAAGGAAATATGGCTTCTAATCTATTAAAGCTAATTGAAAGGAAACTTCAATCATAACTAGTTTGAGGAGAATAATTAGTATAAGTCTGATAAAGACTACTTGTGTCGGATAACAAATATCGTTTCGACATCACAATGAATAATCAGTGAGAGATCCCTCCACTGTTGTATGCAGGAGGACTGACAGACGGCACAAGACACGAGTCATGTGTATGAGTCACCAGAACTCTAGTAACGTTATAGAGCGCTAAAACAGCACTAGCGTTTCACTGTTTAGGATTAGCAAAAGCACTGACAAATGCCAGTGCATGTATCTTTTATATCGTCTTACTTGTTTTAATGAATTACTTAAAAGAGAGAATGTTACCATCCGCGTGAATTATGTTAACATTCATTTAATCTAGACGCGAAAGAACAACGATAGTAGTAACAAGTACGGTTTTGTAGACACAATGACTCATCAGTGCCATATCCATCATCTGCATCAAGCAGTGGGAGGGATTTTGCACTGTTGAGCCATAATGATAGCGAAACCGTTCTTGTAATTGTTATCGTTGTTCTTTCGCGTCTGCCTTAAATGACTGTTATCAGTTAGTAATTAATTAATATAATTTGAATATAAATAATTAATATTTGTTATTTTTAACTTGTTATTTAAACTAATTATTTTATAATTAATATTTGTTATTTTATCATCGGCCTTTGATATAACAAAGACCGATGACCACATGTTTGAGAGTTGAACATTACGAGGCATCGTGAAAAAAACATACTATTTTACAGTCTCCAGGAGTTAGAATAATCTTGTCCTGGCCAATTAGAATAACGTTTCCCGATGTTAAGTCGTTAGAAAGTACAGCTGTCTGTAAGCTCATTCTTCCTCCACTATGGTGGGGATCATCTTCTCTGCTATTTTGATTCAAAGCCTCGTATTTGTAGTTGTTATTTGTTTCCTTTACTGTTTTGGGCCTTTTTATAAAATAAATGTACACTTAGCCTTCTTTTCAGAGGACTCACCTTCGAAATCGTGTCAAAAATGCTGATATGATCAGCAACACGGTTAGAGTACTGATTACAGACAATACAATGTATTTAATAACGTTTGATCGATGCAATTTGATTGATGATTCATCATCTAAATATTAATGGGTTTTTATTTTATAAAGCAAAAAAGAAAATATTTTTACATAGAAACAGAAATACGAAGAATTTGAATTTATTTAATGAATTTTCGTATGCAACTGCATTCATCGTGTGTGTTTAAGCTGTTAAAAAATTTTGTCCTGTTAAAACTTTCCGGTATAATACAAAAATAGTATATATACTATAAATACAACAACAATTTCTTGACAAGAACAAACAAATAATATTACACCAGATTTTTCCTGTCAACCACTTGCCAGGGTGTCATGTAGTCAAATCAGTGCACGAACTAAACTACTCCAGACATGGCGATTCTAGGCGACTGACCAGTTCTCGTTTAGATAGCCCAATGCGGTCTTCGACCAGTTTCGAGATTAGATCTTTTCACCGGTATCGAGGTCTGCCTCGAAGTCTCTTTTCAGAGAGTCCGGCCTTAAAAACTTACCGAGAAAGACGATCCCTAGACATCCTCAGAGCGTGTCCTAGCCACCTTAACTGACTTTCTTCGATGTGGAGAAGCAGCGACTTTACTTTGAGTCAATTTCGGATGACCGAATTCCTAACGTTATCACTAAGGCTAAGACCGGCCACATGGGGAAGGAACCTTATTTCGGTTATAATACAAAAATCGTATATATACTAGAAATGATATAATTTAATTATTATGAAAAATTAATCCTCATTTTACTAATAGCCACAATTTATTTTTAATGTTGATTGAAATAAAGTTGAGATCCCAATTAACGTGGCTTTCTGAGCCACGTTAATATTTATAAATTTTATATTCATTAATGTATATTGATCCAACTCGAAAATATCAAATGTAAAGAATTGATAACCATCAGTTATGTTTTGTTTCATTTAAATTGCTGCATTCACTTCTTCAGCTTTGAATGACAATCATTACTGTGGAATTTAGGAGAAACATTTCGCATTAATTAATTAATTAAATTAAATAAATTTTAATTTAGTTTCATATTCCAGAGCTGCTGCCAGAAAAATATAAAATAACATTATTCAACTGACTACGTATTTTGTACTATGTCTAAATTTTTTAAAAAATTTGTTTAATTTTGTAAATATTACTTTTGTGTAACCATCAAAATATGATGCAATATAATATACAATATTATAATATATAATATATTTATTGTTCTATTATGCTATTTACTATAATAAAATATATATTATATTATGTCATTATAATATATTATATTATATCATATTGACTCTATGTATTTTGTACTATATCTAAATTTAAAAATAAATATTTTAGCTTTGTTAATATTATCCTTTTGTACCCATCAAAATATAATGTAGTATAATATACAATATTATAATATATAATATATATTTGCTTTAATAATATATATTATAAGCTATTATGTATAAGTATAATGTATATGATATTATAATTATAATTTATAATTAATAATCTATATATAATATTCCCTTGATTAAACGTCATTTTTTAGAGTAATATTGTTATCACAATAATTATATAATTTACTACAAATATATTGTCTATTATCTATTCATAACACAAATCTCTTCCAAAAACTGGCAATTAAAAACTCGAATGTCACAAAACTACAGAGTAATAACGATATCGAAAAAATCGTACGGAAATAATATTATTCAACTCATGGATTCAGTTCATACTGTTAGTCCATGCTGTCAGTCCATGATGCAAGTCCATGCTGTCAGTCCATGCTGTCAGCCCCTGCTGTCAGTTCATGATGTCAGTCCATGCGGTCAGTCCATGCTGTCAGTCCATGCTGTTATTCCATGCTGTCAGTCCATGATGTCAGTCCATGCTGTCAGTCCATGCTGTCAGTCCATGCTGTCAGTCCATGCTGTCAGTCCATGCTGTCAGTCCATGCTGTCAGTCCATGCTGTCAGTCCATGCTGTCAGTCCATGCTGTCAGTCCATGCTGTCAGTCCATGCTGTCAGTCCATGCTGTCAGTCCATGCTGTCAGTCCATGCTGTCAGTCCATGCTGTCAGTCCATGCTGTCAGTCCATGCTGTCAGTCCATGCTGTCAGTCCATGCTGTCAGTCCATGCTGTCAGTCCATGCTGTCAGTCCATGCTGTCAGTCCATGCTGTCAGTCCATGCTGTCAGTCCATGCTGTCAGTCCATGCTGTCAGTCCATGCTGTCAGTCCATGCTGTCAGTCCATGCTGTCAGTCCATGCTGTCAGTCCATGCTGTCAGTCCATGCTGTCAGTCCATGCTGTCAGTCCATGCTGTCAGTCCATGCTGTCAGTCCATGCTGTCAGTCCATGCTGTCAGTCCATGCTGTCAGTCCATGCTGTCAGTCCATGCTGTCAGTCCATGCTGTCAGTCCATGCTGTCAGTCCATGCTGTCAGTCCATGCTGTCAGTCCATGCTGTCAGTCCATGCTGTCAGTCCATGCTGTCAGTCCATGCTGTCAGTCCATGCTGTCAGTCCATGCTGTCAGTCCATGCTGTCAGTCCATGCTGTCAGTCCATGCTGTCAGTCCATGCTGTCAGTCCATGCTGTCAGTCCATGCTGTCAGTCCATGCTGTCAGTCCATGCTGTCAGTCCATGCTGTCAGTACATACTGTCAGTTATTTTGGTTATAACACAAAAATCGTATATATACTAGAAATAATATAATTTAATTATTATGAAAAATTAATCCTCATTTTACTAATAGCCACAATTTATTTTTTCAATCAGTCCATGCTATCAGTTCATGCTGTCAGACCGTGTATTCTATACAGTCATTTCATGCTATCAGCTCATACTGTTAGTCCACGCAGCCAATCCATGCTGTCGGCCATGTATTCCATACAGTCATTCCATGCTATCAGCTCATGCTGTTAGTCCACGCAGCCAATCCATGCTGTCGGTCATGTATTCTATACAGTCATTCCATGCTATCAGCTCACGCTGTTAGTCCACGCAGCCAATCGATGCTGTCGGCCATGTATTCTATACAGTCATTCTATGCTGTTAGTTCAGGCATTCAATCCATACTGTCGTCAGTCCATGCTGTCAGTTCATAATGAATTATATGGACTGAATATTTTTATTTGACATATTGTAGATTAATGAATCAATTCAGCTAACTGGATAATTAAATAAAATTCATATTTAGGTTTGATTCAAACATTTTGCTAACTAAATAAAATTAATATTTAGGTACTAAATAAAATTAATATTTTGCTAACTAAATAAAATTAATATTTAGGTACTAAATAAAATTAATATTTTGCTAACTAAATAAAATTAATATTTAGGTACTAAATAAAATTAATATTTTGCTAGCTAAATAAAATTAATATTTAGGTACTAAATAAAATTAATATTTTGCTAGCTAAATGAAATTAATATTTAGATTTGTTTGTAAATATAATTTTGGGGCAGAATGTCAATATACAACGTTATTTACAAATATATTTAATCTGATCATTTATATCTAATCATTCATTATAGTTTTTTAAAGTGTGCTTTAATACTACTTATTATTAATATATAAAATTTTTTACAATTGTATAATTATTTATACATTGATTATAATTAATTATAATTATTTTAAAAAGCAACACATTTATAATTGAAATATTTAAATATTATTTTAATCAGCAATTATTTAAAAATAATTACGACAAATACAGTTTTATTATTTTAATCAGAAATACGACAGATACAGTTTAAAAAAACTGTATTTTTGAAAATATTAAATTAATTTAATTGCAAAAGTCCAATTAATTAATGATTAAATCAACTATTTTGTCATGTGTATTGAAGATAATACACATTTACAATTGACTGTTTCTAATTAATAGTATCTATTTCAACTTACTGTAAACAGTTGAGATATTTGAAAAATTAGAATTCGAAAAGTACTCTTTATTGGCTAGAGATGACATAGTTGTCATATATTTGCTATTCTCGAAGGACAAATTATTCAATTTTGGGTCAGGTCCTAATCGTTTTGATAAAATTGATTTTGTCAACAAGCCTGACGGATTTGTTTCATCAACCTTATTAATTTTCAGTTCTAGGTTCTTTAAAATACCACGTATAATGTCGGTGCTTTCACGCACTTCATTCTGCGCCTCATTGATCGCAGATTGCCACGCATTGTCGGAATCAAATGCATTCAACACATTGTTAAACTGGTTAACAGAATTAGCAGCTTGGTCAGAGCGAATATTTAAATTTGATTCCGAATTTTGATCTGGATTAAGGTAATGATCATAAATACTATATGCGTACATATTTGAAAACCATGTAACGTTTCAACCAAGATGTGCAAAAATTAGTGTCGTCAAGGTAACAACTAGAAAATTGCAATACATAGGAATCGATTTTATAGCATTGAAGCTATACAAGAAACAACATAAACTTAAACTTATAGACTATTAAAGAACTTAAATTACACTGTTAATATGAACATAACAGATTCACATTTTATTGCACTTTGACGCCTATTGAATTGAAAACTACAATCTATTGCTTAATTGTAAATGAATAAAAATTATTTAATATTAAATTTCAAATTCACACAATAGTTTCAATTTTATTATTAGCTAATAAAAATTTTATTTTTAACAGAAAATTAAATGGTATTTTATTAAAATTAATAAATTAAATAAATAATCAGATAAGCTAAGTGAGTCGACGTATTTTATACTATTTATAAATTAAAAATAATGCTGAATAAAATTTAAATAATTAATTAATTAATCATAAATAATTATAAATAATTAATTATTATATAAAATTTTATATAATTTATATAAAGTTAAAATTTAAAATAAAAGTGAAATTTATGAATAATATCAGATCAGACAACCGAGTATCAGTATTTTATCTATATATAAATCAAAAACAAATATAAATAATAAATAATAACATAAGATTTTATAGAATTTATATTTAAATCAAGTTAACATTTAAAATTAAAATTTAAAATAAAATCCAATTTTTATGAATTGACTAATAAATAATAGACAATGTATCCGAAATAGGGGAATCAGCTAACTAAGTCTACTTAGTTAGACTTTTCTGGTTAGACTTAACTAATTATACTTACTTAAACTACAACTAAAATTATAAAATAATAATGCTAAATTAATTTTTATAAATTGCCTAATAAATAACAGAAGATGTATTATAATAATAATTTGAGGACATACGGATTAACGGCTATGTAATTAGGTTTTGGCCTCTATTCCTCGGTCAAACATAGCAGCAAGGCCAAATACATCTTAATGGCATATTTCCTCTGATGACATTTAATTGATTCTACATATTTTTACTATCTAAATTTAAAAATAAATATTTTAATTTTGTTAATATATTATTCTTTTGTACTCATTAAAATATGATGTAATATAATATACACTATTATAATATATAATATATATTGTCCTATATATTATATATAATATATATTATACTATTTACTTTAATAAAATATATATTATCTTATAAACTATATTATAATATATAATTTATAAATATATAATTATTTTTATAATTATTTTATATAATTATTTTATATAATTATTTATATAATGTTAGAATTTAAAATAAAAGCCAATTTTTATGAATTGACTAATAAATAATATACGATGTATCTGAATAAGAATTAGATGTCACCAGGAAGAACTGCTATGTTGTCACGTTTTTGCTCTTATTCCTCGACGCAACATAACAGCGGGACCAAATACATGCTATTGACGTATTTATTCTGATCAAATTTGATTATCTAGTATATTATTCTAATACAAATTATATTAAGGTATATCCACAGAGATTATTCGCTTAAGTTTCTTGTGTTTCTTGAAAATTCAAATATTTCATCTTTACGATATTAATTAATAGTGGTTTTAATCGATGCTAATTTAATGCTCATATCTAGACATATACATTCTTTATCATCAATGTTAATTTTATTAAGAATGAGGCTTTCTGGATAACTTTGTTCACTTATTGTATAAAAATTATTAGAGTTAAATACACATATATCATCAACGTATCGAAAGATATATTTCATATCTTTATATAATTTAGATTTATTTTTAAACAGTGATGAACAAATTCATATTCTATAAAGCTTAAAAATAAGTCAGCAATAATTGGGCTACTAATCTTCCCATTTGAACATCTTTTATTTGTCTAAATATAGATGTCCATACCTTTAAATAATTTTTGATTTATCAAAATATTTAAGGATTCTATTAATTCAATTTTATCCATATATTTATATTTACTTGATGGTTTAATTTTTGTTAGATTGGTGTTGTAGTTATTATATGTATATCTTTTTCCGAATATAAGATTAATTAGCTTTCCTAAAAAACTAATTAATTGGATTTTAATATAATAGAGATATAGTTTTATTATGTGATTCAATATTTATACTTTACTAATTTATATTTAAATTATATTAACTCAATTCAAGCTTGGAATTCTAAGTTATGTAACTTTTTAATTAAAAATTATGTAATTTATGCTTTTAAATTTAAAATAAGTTCGGATCTCAATTACAGATCAAAATATATTACCATTCGATGAATATTCCCACTGCGATTATGTTTAAAACTAAAAATTGATGTTTAAAAATATAAATTATAAAAATCATCTGCGAATTTAAAAAATAGAATTTTAGAATTAAAAAGTTCTAAACAAAATCTCTTAATTTCGGATATCGATTACATTCAATTATAAAGGTATTGTAATTTAAGTCGTTTATTTTCTAAACTGCTGAGTATTTCTATACAGTGCAATCTAACAAGTTTCATATTACATAAGGATTATAATTACATCAAAATTACAATATCGTAGAAATTGCATATAATAAATAGTAATAAAGTTAGTAATAAATTAATAACTTAATAATAAAAACCTTAATAACCTATTAAAAATAATAACTTGATAAGAAATTTAATTTTAATAAATTTTAAGATCCGTTTTTATTATTTCAAAGGCGTTACCATTAAATTTTATAAGGTAGTCATTAAATTTTTAAAGAATTTAGATCTCACTATCTAAATACTGTACATTTTACAGCCAAAACGTTTAATCACGATAATTATTTATCAATTAAATGGAACGAAAAAGATCAAATATTCTTAAAATTAATTTACAGTATTATCATGTTCATAAAATTCTGAAGATGCCATAAGCCGTTTGAGAAAATATAGATTGTGAATTAGTTTTTATAAATTAAGAGAAGAAACCACAGAAATGTATATTTTGTCAGCTGTAAAAAATCATTATCATGATTTTATATTTTTAAATATAAAGAAAATTTGATTTTTTTCGTCCATCAAATTTATAAATATACCAAAGAAGAGTATCGATATAACATTTATAATATCGATATAAAAATAGTATTGTAGACCGTAAAGATATTATTGTGTTGTGATTATCATCAACAACTACACGTTTTGCACAAAACTAAAGCCCAACGCACTTGAACACTGAATTTATCCACCTTGATTACCAATTAACTTATGTCTCCACTGAGTGAAAGACAATTAATCTAAATTAAATAGAATCAATACGTTTTATTTCACTTATTGGAGATTTTTAGCTTTTTGAATATTAAAAATCAACGGATTACTATGTACAAAGAGATACACTTGAAGATAAAAAACAAAACCTAATAATCATGTTCGCATTTTTCTTTTCGGTCTGTCCAAATCTCGAATAATATGTCCAGCCGATCGAACGTTGCTTTCTCGTTTCCTTTTCAAAAATTGTCTCTTATTTTCACTTAGGGATTTCTTTTCCTTTGATGATTTGGGCAAAAAGGTAAACGACTTTTCTTTGTCAATTTCATCAGTGAAATTCTGTTTGTCGTCGTTTCCTATAATCACGTATCGCTTTAGCTTACTAGCTAGTGTCTCACTTTTGCATTCATTTATAAATTTGCCGTTTGCCTCATTGACCGGTAACAATTCAAAGTTTCGTTTTACTTGTACCGACTCATTGTCACTTGATGATAATTGGAAATCGTCTTGGTCTTCATCTATCATTGCATCATCACTGCTCTCGTCTGTTTCTTTCCGGTGAATATCATTATTTGTAATATCGTCACTGGCTTCATAATCTTTGTCTTCAAACAAAGATGTAAATCGCTCGTCCTGGATGATTTGTGAAGTCGTTCCTTTCTTCTTGAACTGCATAAACAGTTTTCGATTTACTCGCGGTATTCGAGATTTAGAATTTTCCTCGTTTTCATCCGATTCAAGTTGTTCAGATAGTTCAACGTTATCATCAGAACCGTATTCTTCATCTGTAAGTGTAGCATGCCTGTTTTTCTTTTTCACGGATTTTTCATATATATCCATTTGAACAAGAAAGCCGTGCATGTAGGGACGGGTCAACGGTGTGCCAATAAAAGATGATATTCCAAGATTGTCCATTTCATTACGTGTAAGGAACTTGAAATTATCATAGACAGCAGATACATTTTCGGAATTTTTGTATTCTTTTGTTTCTTGCAACTGTTCAACGAGATTATCGAGAAATGAGCAGAATTTTGGAGCTGGCCCAATACTGGGGATGAAAAATGTGTGTATATTTGGTGATTCTGTCGGTACAAAAAATAAACCTGTACCCTTTTCAGGAATGCAAAATCCGTTGACGGCTGTTTTACTTGGTTCAAATGCTACTACTAATTTTTGATCATCATACTCAGTCCACACACGAACTCCTTTCTTGTCACTAGAGGCGATGTAATCGTAGTTACTTAGAAACTCAATCTGATTTATAGGCAGTCCGTATCGATGATCTCGCTGAGCATAAGGCTTTTTGGATCGCAGATCAAACAGAGAAACAATGCCGGATTCATCGCCAGCAGCAATTTTCATTTGCGGACCGTATTTTAGAAATGTAAGTGCACCTGATGAACAAGCTTGAAATTGCGATATCATATTTCGTTCTCGGCAATCCCAGAATTGAAGTGATCCCAAATCAGTGCCAACGGCTAATAACTGTAGATCATTATTCATAGAGCAACACCGAAGATCATCGCATGTTGATGTAAATGGTCGCATAAACTGCCCTTGGTAGATGTTTAGCCGATGTATTTCGTTAGATTTACCGACAAAATAAATATCAGCATTACTTGTATTTAGTGCGAAGTCTCTGGATTCTACCGGAACTCGCGTGCGATAGTGACGACCAGATCCGACATGAAATTCAACATATCGCTCAGTCTGTAAAAGAATTAGACGACTGTAATCATCTTCTGGGGCAATAACTTTTATGGCTTCGTAATCTAATCCCCTCTCAAATTTTATCGAACTTTGAAATAACTCGTAGCATCGTATACGTGGTTTATAGGTTCCGAGAGCTAGCAAATATTTCCCATCGTTAGTGATTTGCATGCTAGAACATATGTCTGGCATTCCTAATCCTTGAATTAGTTCTATTCTTTCACGCAGCTTTGGATTCTTGCTGATTAATCGTCGTTTTTCACGACTAGACATCCATTCAGGTAGATAGGTTTCATTTGTAAGTGAGTACACTTTTTTATTATTCGATGTGAACGTCTGCATTCTAAAACTTAAAATTCAACTATATTTTTAAAATATATTTTTAAAAATTACAGAATTATTAAATGTTTATTATTCAATGATCATTTAATTTTTTTTACGACTCACAGATTTAATCATTTTGTTAAATGTATTCCATGTGTGATTCAATGATAATCCCTAATGTGTATTCATCGATTTAATCGTAATCTATAGAATCTTATGGTTTAATATTAAAGTTAAGCAGTTCAAATTTTAATAAAATTCCAATTGACTTTATATGAAGTTATAATCTTAAGAAATTGTATAATTTGAAAAAAGTAAACATTGAATAATTTCAAAGAAATTAAAATACGCAATTTTGAGTCCATAATAGTATTATTTAATAAACAAATTGATATATTAAAAGCAAGAATTTGTTTCTAACGTCTATAAAAATCATCAAAACATTTTTATAAGAATGAAAATTTTAGATCTTTTTATCTTAATACAATATACAATTCAATATTCTCAATTCAATGATCAAATATTGAATTATATTATTTAAAAAATTGACAAAATGTTAAAATCAGACTATTAGCACATCCATTTTCAAAATTACTTCAGAAAAAATGTTTTACGACCAAATTGTTATAGAGTGAACTAAACTAATTATTTAGTAAATATATATTTTCAAGAAAGAACGATTTTAGCTAGTTATTTATAATCTCTGGTTCACTTAGCATATAAACGTTCATTAGACTTATTAATATCACTCATTGAGGTTAATTAAGAACTTATTAATGTATCAATATGCGTCAATCATTTAAAAATGTAAACTATATATGTTTCTTAATGCGTTTGTAACTATCATATGAAATATGATTCTCTTGTAGTATGATATTAATAAGATTCTCTTGTAGTATCATATTAATCATATGATTCTCTTATCATATGATTCTCCAGGAAGTGACAAAAAGTTGGAATCATCAAAAGTTATTAATTTTTATAACAGTTATTTGCATATAATTTAAATTTATTGCAAATTTATTGCATTAATTTGTTAATTAAATTGAGTTAAAAATTAAAATAAATCATTAAATTCATTAAGTAAACTATTTACTATTCTTAACAACGATTAACAGGCAACTTTGTCAGTACAAAGGTGCCTGCTAATCGTTGTTAAGAATACTTTTTTGTTACTTCTTTGTCAGTGAAAAAGTATATAAAAAAAGAAGAATAAAGATATGCGGAACTTGGAGGTTTATGAATATTAATATATTAGATATAAATCCTTAATCCTTGACCCATAACCAAGTTGAAAGTACTCGGAAATAGGTAGTGCCTTTATAATTGTGTTTGTTGATACACGTGTGATTAAACATTTGTTCACGTGTGATTATACATCTGTTCTCTAGTCAGGAACTAGAGAACAAATGAAATAACTAGATGCAAATTGCCGCTTATAACAGCTTAGTTCTCAAATATCTTAAACAAATAGAATGCTGCGACGGATTAAGGCTAGTAATATCCAAAACTATTCCGACTCAGTAGAATATATAACAAGACCTTCAGTATTCTTTTGTTTCTAACGTGTATAAAAATCATCGAAACATTTTTAGTTTGATGGATTGCCGAAAAATGGCAAGATTGGAATGAGAAGCATCTAAGTTAGGATTTTTAGTTTTGCTGAATTCAAACGGTATAAATGACTTTTTTTATCAATAAAATGATGTTGGCATTATGTATTTTTATTCAGTTCAAATTTGGTCTACCTACTGAAGGAAGATGTTGATAGATTCGTATAAAAAGCTATTCTTACAGGATCAAAATGGTAGGAATTTGCTACTTACAGGATCAACGTGACAGTTCCATTAAAAGACCAAATAAATCGTATCATTATTTTTGTGTTTGCTAATCGAATTTATAAGAGTAACCTTAGTTTACCAGTAACCTTAGTTTAAATACCTTCGTATTAATTTTTGAAATTTTAAAAAGCGACAATTTGTAAATAAATCTGTTTTTTTTTTCATTTCAAAAACTGATATGGAATACAGGTATTAAAGATACAATTAAAAGTAGAGTTAGCGAATAATCGTTTATCTGTTTTCAATAAATCGCAATACTTCATCTCCAATTTCGTCATCAGCAGCCTAGAAATAAAAATTAAATATAAAAATAATGTATTCGTAAATTATAGAAATAAATTTTATTAACTAAAATATTATTTTACATAAAAGAGAATTCAAATGGGTTTGATATTAGAGCATATTTTAATAACAATTTAAAATCGTTTATTTTACTATTTTCATTAATTAATAATATTTATTTAAAATCATTACAAGAACAATAAAGAATAGACTTGTTTCAGTTACACTGAATTCGAACTATGTATTTTAATAGAAATTAGAAATTAAAAATTTCTAATATTTTCTTATGTCTGTACCAAAAACGGCAGAAATAAAAACAAATAAATTTGTCAGATCGCTGCTTAGCTGCTGTTTTGGTGAATGGTTTTAATTTCTTATATAAAAGAAGAATTATATTTATCATATATAATATAATCATATATATTATGATATATTATGTTCTATATTATATAGAACATATATCATATATTACATGTATTCTATTATGATATGTATTATATGTAATATGTATTATATGTAATATGTATTATATGTAATATATAATATCATATAATTTGATGTCAATATATTATAGTCATATTAGTTCAATACATGTTAAACGTATATATCAGGTCAACAGTTTGTTCACACAAAAAATATTTACCAATTAAAGGTATGTTATTTACAAATTATTACTTGTTAACTTGGAAAAAAAAACATTTTATTAATTATAAAAATACAATATTTAGCCATTTTTATCCGATATGAAAAGCAA
Organism: Pomphorhynchus laevis; assembly: GCA_012934845.2. Lineage (NCBI taxonomy): Eukaryota > Metazoa > Acanthocephala > Palaeacanthocephala > Echinorhynchida > Pomphorhynchidae > Pomphorhynchus > Pomphorhynchus laevis. The sequence goes on along the minus strand of WNNJ02000108.1, from coordinate 103,967 downwards.
TTTATGATGGCGATTTGACAACCAATAAATGCATATTGTTCTTTATGGTTTATCTTGTAGCTTATGCGTTTCGGATTGTCATTTTAAATGTCTTTTGCTATGCACAGAGGGTTTTGATGCCGTACTACTCGTTTTAGTTAGATCTTGATATATTTATTTTATTATAATATCTATTATTCTATTATTATATAAGTAATTGCGGCTAATTTTATAAATCACAGTAAAGGCAAATTAAATTACCGAGTCCTCTTCTTCTGGTATAGAAGCGATCAACGATCGAATCTGCGTGGGCAATCCTATTTTTAAACATGCAACGACACCCTCTGGACTACGTTTCAATAACTCATATAGGCATTGCAAGAGCAAATATTTCGTCTGATGCCAAGGTCGTTTTGCATATGTTTGCTGAATTATAGAAATGAAGCCTTTGTCTATCAGTTCTGCTGAAAAAGAAATATATAAATATCTTGCAGATGGTAAGTATAACATTTATTTAAAGGAGTAAAGTTAGTTAAATGCTTATGTTTTTGATTTAATTACATTAGTCAAACGAATAACGCTGCCGATTCAGAATAGCACGGAACAAAAGGGAAATATACGTTAAATCGTTGGATGAAAATATTAAGAAATCGGGTATCATCGTTATATGCGTTTTAATGCCCATTTTAAGCAAAATTTAAAGTTACGGTAAATCACGAAACAGATGAAATCGATTATTCTAAGCGCGATTGTTACTCTGTACTATAGAGTGGCAATTATATGCGTTACTAGGGGATGTTGAGATATGGGGTCATCACAGATGAAACTACCATTAAGGCATGTAGCTAAAATATAAAATATGAATTTGTAAATTCAGGAATATTTGATAATAATTCTAAAAGTTATTACCAAATGATTAAAGAAGAATAATAATGAATTGTAAAATGTAATTCATCATATATATTATTAATCATAATTAATCAACATTAATCAGAGCTTAAGCTGTGCTGATATTTTAAGGAACATTACCAGAGCAAATGAATTTAATTCTGATCAAAGAATAGAGTCCGTAAATTATATGATCCGATCCAGTGTTCTTAGATTCAATAAATTCTTTAATTTACAAATTTATTATTAGATTTTAAAGTTTATTTCATTAGGTGTTAACATTTTAATCAAAATTATTAAAATGTTTTCTAAATTTAAAATATTATGTAGTGTCGATTTAATTTCATAAATAAAAAGAAATATTTTTTCAAAGATAAAAAGGACATGCAATAAATAACAATCGAATAGATAAAAGCAAACAGCCAAAAATATTCGATAATTTTATTTGCGTTTCCACAACGCAAATAACTTTAATTTCTTCCACTAAGAAATTAAAGTTACAATTCTCTAGTGATTAGTTACATTCATACTAAGTTACTTGGCAAGCATTACGAAGGGTTCCGTATTTTAAGTGATTAAGTCAATGACTGATAAGTTGGTCAAAAAGTCCGTCTTATGATGTGACATCATAATTTGTCACTTAACAATTAAAGTTGACATCATTATAATTGTATACCGATTGCACATTATCTTCAGAAAAATTTTAATTTTCCGAAGATGCAAACAGAAGTTAACGAAATACCAATAAAATTCCAATCCTTTCTTTGATCCATCTCTAATATTTCTTTATCAGTAAAGGATCATTATCATCTATTTAAAATATATAGATTATTATGAATACAGGGCTTTGACTCAGAAGATTACAAAAAGGTAATTTAAAGGTAATTTTCTAAAGATGTTAACAGAAGTTAGCGAAATATCATCGAATAAAATTTTAATCCTTACTTTGATCCAACTCCAATAATTCTTTATCAATAATGGATCATTATCAAATATTCTAAATATATAGATTATTATGTATACAAGGCTTTGAACGAAAATGGTCGTTTTTTACAAAAATTAGAGCCATTTATTTAGATAATTTATAAATTACTAAATTTTGTAATTTTTTGAAGATGCTAACAAAGGTTAGCGAAATATCAATTGTCCTCCGTGATCATTAACAACTATTTAAAAGCAAATCAATATCTTTCGATTAAAAATTATTTAATTAATTTATATTGTTTTGTCGATGAAAATATATTTAAAGTAAATTTTTCATCGTGCAAATTAAAATAAAATTGATATTACATTAATTATAATTAAATTAATTAATATTGAAATTTCAGATTAGTTAATAAACATAACATCTTACATTTTTTACTATCCATTAAGCAATTGATAAGCATTGCAGCTTTACCCTGTAAATCAATATGGTTTGAGCGTAATGCCAGTTCTAGTAATTCATATCCATTAACTGGTTGGTCTAAAAATCGATTGATAAGTTCATTGTTGTTCTCAACAAGACATCTTAATGCGGACAAAGCTTTGCTTTTATGATCTATACATGAATCGACTTGCACTATATCAGCGAGTATGAGCATTACTTCCGTCTCGTTACAAATCAAGTTTTGTGCTTCTTCGTAATTTTGAGCCACACAAGCAATCAACCGACAGGCTTCTAGTCGTATCGACGGATCTGAATCCTTTAGTAAATTCTCAATTAATGCAAATTTACCAAGTTTCAAAAAATCTAAATACAAAGAAAATATTAAATATTTAGATTTGCACAATTAATTTAAACATCCCAAAAACACATTTTAGTGCTCCAAAAATGGCATTGAAAAATAATTTTATTAATTTTTTAAAACATTGCAGCTAAAACTATAAAAATTTAATAAGAATTTATCGAAATTAAACATTTGATAAGAATTTATAATTAAAATTAAAATTTTATATTTAATAATGCAGAATTTCAAATCTTTATTATTCTAATTAAAAACTAGGTTTAGGCAACACATATATAATATACAGCATAATAGTCAAACTATATTTCATAAACATATGAGATTAATAGGACATGATATTAAAAACTGTAAATTATTTATTTTAGAACATATTATCGAAGAAAACATTTTAATATTAAATCAAAAACTATTAGAAAAAGAAGATTTTTGGATTAAAACGCTTAATTCCATGTACCTATTAGGATTGAATGACGTGGTACAAGGAATTGGCAGAAGTAGTATAATACATAATAAACAACTATATTATAATAATCCAGTTAAACGCAAACCAAGAAGTCATGGTGATAAAAGGAATAGGAAAAATAGAGTTAAAAATATTAAAAAAGATATGTATATAAATGAACAATTAGAAATATTATAACAACTTTTAAGTGATAATAAGCTGAAAGATCTTTTTTTAAATATAAGAAAGCTTTCTAAAGATATCATATGTTCAATAAATCAAAAATTAATTAACGACTATGATAGGCTAAGTTGTATAATAGACAGTTATTGTAATACAAAATACTATAATCGTACAATAAATGTAAATAATAACAATAAAAAATATACATTAACCATAAACTTCATTAATAAATGTATAGATAACATAAATATAGCCGGACTTTTAAATAATTCTAAAAGTAAAGAAATAATAGGGTCAGATTTAAGTAAATATATTCCTAAAATAAGGTATAAACTCCTACCACCATTAGGACGAAAAATTTGTAATTATAATAAAGAATTAAAATCAATATGTAACGATAATATTAGAAACATAATGGAAACAGAATGCAATTGTAAAAGTCTTAGTTTTGATAAAATAAATGAACATATATGTACCCATAATCTAGAATTAATTGAAAATTGTGAATTAAGAAAGCTGCTATCAAAAGGGTATAAATATAGATTAAATAATAACAACGACAAAAATAAAATTTACAATTCGTTATATAATAACTTAAATGATTACTTTAGTAAGCTGATTAATAGTGAAAGCTCGAATATATCTAAGATTAACATTTGGAAAGATTATATATTTGATAAAATTAAAAATAAAATGAAAATAACAAACAATTATAAAAGAAAAGATAAAATTAATAAAGATATGTATACTGATTAAAAGAAAACTATATAATAACAACTATTGATAAAGCTAGTAATAACTTTGTCTTCATATGCAAAAAGCTTTATTATGATATACTAATGAAAGAGGTTAATTCTAATGATTTAAATGTAAATCCAACATATGAACGTAGTGAGTTAAGTTTAGAAACAATTATTACAAGTCACTGTTCTATAATGGATAAAAAGGGTATAAAGATTGAATCAGATAATAAAGCTATACCTATATTATATTGGAATCCAAAATTACATAAAAATCCAATAAAACCTAGGTTCATATGTAGTGCGTTTAAATGTACATTAAAACCACTTTCTGTCTATATGAATAAAATACTTAAAGTAATTAAAGCACACTTCAAAAAATATTGCAAGGTAATCGAAATTAATACTGGTATAAAACACTATTTCAGTATTAATTCTACAAAAGAATTTTTAGAACAGACAAAAGGAATAAATTTTCAAAATATAAATACGTACGATTTTAGTACGCTTTATACAAATCTAGATTTAGTAGATATTAAAGAAGCGTTAGTAAAATTAATTAATCTTATATTCGGAAAAAGATATACATATATATGTTATAATAATTATAACGCCTATCTAACAAAAATTAAACCATCAAGTAAATATAAATATATGGATAAAATTGAATTAATAGAATCCTTAAATATTTTGATAAATCAAAATTATTTAAAAGTAGGGACATCTATATTTAGACAAGTAAAAGGTGTTCCAATGGGTGGTAATAGTAGCCCAATTATAGCTGACTTGTTTTTAAGCTTTATAGAATATGAATTTGTTCATAACTGTGTAAAAACTAAATCTAAACTATATAAATATATGAAATATATGTTTCGATACATTGATGATATATGTGTATTTAACTCTAATAATTTTTATACAATAAGTGAACAAAGTTATCCAGAAAGCCTCATTCTTAAAAAAACAATATTAAGGATAAAGAAAGCATATATCTAGATATGAACATTGAATTAACATCAATTAAAACCACTTTTAATTTATATCGTGAAGAGGACATATTTAAATTTACAAGAAACGTTTTTGCATGAGCATTAATGCATACAATATAATATAAAATATAATACATTAAATAATATATTTTTAGAATTTCAACTATTTGTAACGATATTATATTTCGTAGATACATATTTTAAACCAGGTTACTATAAAAAAGCATCAAACAGAAAATAGTAAAATATAAATCAGCAATATAATATTAAAAATAAATTAAAACTCTTAAGCGGAAAATGCTTATGGATGAATAATAAATAATATACTTTGTATTAGAATAAGATACTAGATAATCAAATTTCATCAAAGGAAATGCGTCATTAGATGTATTAGGCCCTTATACTATGTTGGGTCGAGGAATAGGGGCCGAAACCTGATATCATAGTAGTTCCTCCTGATGACCTCTAATCCTTATTCTGATACAACGTCTGTTATTTATTAGTCAAGTTATCAAAATTGACTGTTATTTTTAATGACGTTTAGCTTGATATAAGTAATATAAAATATTATAACAATTATTTATAATTATTTATTATCTAATTAGTAAATTTTGATTTATCGATTTAGCATTATTATTTAATAATTTTTAATTATTTATTTATTTTTATTTTATAATTATATTAAATACGTAGACTCAGTTAGCTGAATTGATATTTGGATAAAAAATATTCTAATTGCCTTTATGTGATAATGAGATCATACGTTGACGGAATATTTGCCAAGAAAGATTAGATCATTTAATAACTAAAGCGAAAAAATAATATGTAAAAAATCTAAGTGATAAAAATAAAAAATTTAAAGGCAGATTTGCCAAAACCTCAAAAAATATGTATACAGTTTGTCAGCTTTAATTATTCGATAATATATTCATTGAGTCGACAAGTCATGACCCTGGCAAGGAATTATTATCTGAATCTTTACTATATAACCAAAATGATTAGATGTTATTCACCGGCACGAAATCAATGATATTTAAAAGTTTCGTTTATTTAAACTTTTTTAATTTAAAATATAAGATACGAATGTCAAAAGCAGAAAAACAATATGTGCCTAAATATCTTCTTGGAATCAATAGGATGGTCTATTGTATCACCATACGAAGTAATGCTCCACATTTAAACCGTAACCTGTATCAGTGATTAGTTGGCCTATATAACGTTGCTCTTGTAATTTTGCTATTGTAATCTGTTTACAACACAATGCTCGCCCTATGTTGCATTTAAAACATCTCTTTTTATCCGTATGATCACTGAATGAAATACTTGATATTTTCGAATTTAACAAATTCCTTTTTAACGAGTTTACTATTATGTGATAGGAATTGATTTTAATTTCACATTTGCTATATTTGCACCTTTCCGCATTACATATAAAGCACATCATATCGACTCACAAATCTGAAATTTAATATAAATGCAAATACATCATGTTCCAGCAGTGTTGCATATCTTCCGGCGAGTACACATTGCAAAAGTCAATGTCGGGGAGATAGGATTAAGCTTAACAGACGTTTTAATAATATAGGAAGCGACATAAAAAATAAATTAACCACGCGGGATGCGGTTGTCAATCATTAAAAGGAGCTACACTATAAATAAAGCCGTCTGATGGCCAACGTCACACAATATGTACTTGCATATAAAGAAAGTGATGATTTTGAATACGTGGTAGAAGGAAAAAATTTAGATGATAAAATACAAAGAAAACTAATAGAGCAACGTTAAATAAGTCAACTAATTTATGATATAGGTAAAGATATAAATGTGAAGCATTACTTCGTTTGGCACAACAAGATATCAATCACTTTAATAAAAATTTGTAATAAAAAATATTTTAATACAAGATCATTGGAATATTTAGATTAATATATGACATACAATTTTTAAAATTTTGATCTTATTGTCAGTTTTAATCTATATTCCTCGAACAACAATAAAAATGGCATCAAACATACTAATATTATATTGCATCTTAAAGATATCATTATATCAGGTAATATCTCTAACATCAAGATAATATTATAATATTATTATAAAAAAATAATTAATATAATTTGTTTATTAACAATATTATCCACAGAGTATTATGTCCGATGTAGATAAATACATTTAATGATATTTAATTAAATTTCAAAATTTTAATTCGTTATGCCCAAGTTCAATATGAGATTTAAAAGTTATCCAAATGAGCACAAAGAATAAAATATAAAAACAAATTTCATAATAATTATTAAATAACTCTTTGAATATCATTAGATAAATAGTTAATAATTAATAATTTTAATATCAATTATGTACAAACGTGCTAATCTATATTATATTATAATATAATATATAATTAATTATATATTATATAATTTATCCATATTATAAAGACATGTTGATTCTCAGAATAGATGTTTGCTTCTCGCACAATCTACTAGATCAGTGCTACTCAAAGTGTGGTACGCGTACCGGTGCCGGTACGCAAGCAATAGTCTGCCGGTACGCGAAGAGATTTTCAAAGGAAAATAAACAAATGTAAAATTGCATGCCATGAGAAACAGGTGGGTCATGTGACTGATATTTTTTGTTTATTTATCTAATAAGAATACAGCATGGTAGTAATTTAATTGGAAACAGTTATTGTATGCACTTTATTAAAAGATTTGACTGATATTTTACTCTATGTCACACATCTGACAACCTGATCCACACGTGTGGAGCAGCAAGATGTAACATGGAATGTCAGTCATCAGCAAGAAGTGAAACAGTCATGTTCCCAAGGATATCAACGTGATTGTCATTTGGAACCCTGTCCCGACCATCTGATCTAAAAATGTCTTTACTAATAATCTTTTCAATGGCAGCACATCCTATCCCTGGGTATAAAAAACTCTAAAAAACCGGAAAGCTCTGTAGTCGAGATAAAACATTTTTCCCCTAATGTAATCAACTTTCACGTTGAGCAGCGGGCAAACAGAGATTTAATTTGTTCAGTTTTCATTGTCTTAAGGCGATGCTATGAACTGAAGTAAAAAATGAATTAGTGTGAGCCGGCGTCCACATTCCAATTTTAATCCTGCTTATAATGTAATTTAATGTTTAAATAATCTCGTTTTTCTAACATAATTTACCTTATTAGTGTAATTATTAATAATATTTTAGTACCGATTAGTCTCATCAGTTATGATTTCTCTTCCACTTTGTTCCATTCATGTTTTCACAAAACAAGGCAAATTGAAACAGTTGGCTTGAATGATTAAAATCATTCCAAGCTATTTTATAAAATGATCGTTACATTAAATCTGGGCAAAGGAATAGTTTTTTCGAACTTTTAGCAAATTTTTGTTTTCTATAAATTTACTGTTTTAATACAATTCCTCACAAGATATAATGATTATATATTAATGTCAATTGTATTCCTTCATATAAATTTGAATAAGTGTTAATAAATAAAGCATTCGCACTGCAGTTATTCGGTTTTCAACTTAATATCATAAATTAAGCATTTACCCGGGTTATAGAACTTATATTTATTATTTCTATCCCAAATTTATAGATGTCAAAGCGAGGCCCAATGGACAAGTTTATCAAATCAAGACAACTAGTTGCGGAAGACACAAGTAATTCAGAAGCAGATGACGGTGTAATTGAAACTGAAGTGTTGCCTTCAAAAAGAATTCGTACTGTCTTCACTCGAAAATATGACTCCTCTTACATTCAATTTGGTTTCGTGGCAACAAATGATGGGGAAGTGCCAAAACCGCTGTGTGTTATTTGTGGAGATGTGTTGGCTAACCACTCAATGAAGCCGTCACACCTCAAAAGACATTTAAATACAAAACATAAAGAAATGAGTTCAAAGTCAAAAGAGTTTTTTGCAAGAAAACATGTTGACTTAAAAAGCCGTCAGAAACAGATCTTTAAAGTGTCGCGCACAAATACTTGTGCTTTGCGGGCTTCTTATAAAGTAGCACTTCGAGTTGCTAAAGCTAAAAAGCCATACATAATCTGTGAAACGCTAGTGCAAGGCTGTATTAAAGATGTTTGCATTGAAATGCTGGGTGAGCCCTCGGCACAGAAAGTGGCTAAGGTTCCACTATCAAATGATACTATAGCTCGACGAATTAACGAGCTAGCACACGATATGGAAGATCAGCTCATAGAACAGATTAAATTAGCAAAATACTTTTCTTTGCAACTTGATGAATGTACAGACGTTGCTAACCAGGCAGTTCTGATGGTGTATGTGCGCTATGAACATGAAGGTGAACTGAAAGAAGAGTATTTTTTCTCTGTTTCACTACCAAAAAATACAACTAGTTCTGAAGTGTTCAAGACTGTGAGTGACTATATCGTTAACAAATCTGCATTAGATTTCAAATTTTGTGTAGGTGTATGCACCGATGGTGCCGCCGCAATGATAGGAAAGCATTCAGGAGTGGTTACCCAAATAAAGTCATTTGCCCCAGCGTGTAAATCAACACACTGCTTCCTTCACCGAGAAAGTCTTGCAACAAAAAAAATGTCTCCGGAACTAAATAGTGTACTCAGTGAGGCTGTAAAAATTGTTAACCATGTAAAAGCAAATGCTTTAAATTCGAGACTATTCACTGCATTGTGTGATGATATGGGAGCTGATCATAAACAACTCCTATTGCATGCCGATGTACGTTGATTATCAAGGGGAAAAGTTCTGTCAAGAGTATTTGAGCTAAGAAATGAACTTGCGGTGTTTCTTGAGGACAAAAAACCAAATTGGTCACAATTGTTCCGAGATGTGAATTGGCTAGCCAAGCTGGCTTATCTAGCTGATATATTTGCCATTTTTAATGTTCTTAACATCTCCATGCAAGGGAGTATGGCATCGTGTTTTAAAACGGCGGACAAGATCGACGGACAAAAACGGAAGCTAGAAGCATGGAAAAGTCGAGTCTCAAAAGACTGTTATGATATGTTCCACTTATTGGCAACAGTCATCGACGATGCAGGCGAAGAACTTAATATTGTATCGTTACGAAAAGTCATAAAAAACACTTGATTAATTTGGAAGATCGTTTTCAGCATTACTTTCCAGCTGAAGAAGATCCACGTATAGGGAATGGTTGGATAAGAAATCTATTTATTCCACTGACAGATGACTTTGTCGAAAGTGTTCTTATGGAGGATAAGCTGTTGGATCTAGCTGTGCTGACGAAGGACTGAAAAGAATTTTCGAAACTTCGACATCACTCGCTTCGTTTTGGATAAAAGTGAAAACAGAATATTCTAATTTTAGTGAAATTGCTCTGAAAACTCTTCTCGTTTTTCCTACAACTTACCTCTGCGAAACTGGCTTCTCAACAATGAGTGTCATTAAGACCAAATACAGGAATTGTTTGGATATTCATTCCCTAATTCGAGTGGCACTCTCCTCAATTCAACCACGATTGAGTAAGCTTACAAATAAGAAGCAGGCTCACCCTTCACATTAATAAAGGTTAAGGTTTTGATATTTCTATTATTCGAATTGTGTTAATAGAATCATCATTTTCATAGTTTAGATTAAGATAGATTTGTAACATTATGTCTTCAATTTGTGTCATATAGTTTTGCTAGTTTTGATTTGTTTAATTTTTTTCATTCATATCTTAAATTGAATTACAAGTTTACAAAATCAAAATAAAATAAAAAGGAATATGTCGATTTGTTTTTTATTATACATTCATTATATGTTTCCAGTATAAATGAATACTATTACGAATGTTCAATTAATATTTTCTTGGGTCATAAACAATTAATTAAATGGCACAAATAAGCTACCGATTACTGGCACAATGGGAAGACTTGCATGACAATGATTAGTGATCTTAAATTGAATAAGACTTCATGTCATCATGATTAGTCGTCGCCTTTTTCCCATTTCCCTCTTGCGATAGCTAGATTGGCTAGTCGGTCCCTGTCGAATAAAAAAACATCTGCCGGTACGCCACATCAGAAAGTTTGAGAAGCACTGTACTAGATAACATTGTCATTTAGTCTGAATTTGGTTATCATTATATAATAACTTTTTGTAAAAATTTACAATCTGCATTGCTTGGAAATCAATTAAAAATTTAAAACTAGAATTTTATAAATCATTTAAATAAAAAATATGGTTACAATGCAAAAAATAGTCAATAAAAAATTAAAACATAATAATTAGATTGATACTTTATAAAATTGATTATATACATTTTAAACAATAATTAATTTGGCGCCTTTTATGGTTGGTATGATGAATTGTCCTGGCATTAGTTAAAAACTATATTCGGTATTAAATACATTTCGAAAATGTCATTACGATTATTTACCTTTCTGCTATTGACATCGATCACGTGTGTAATAAATCGTGTTTTACATCAAAAGAATACAGTGTTGAATAAAACAGATGAAAAATTGATGGGAGATGCTGTACATCCGGTTATTCAATTTGAGTATTTAAAAATTATCAAATTTTATTGTAATTTAGAATTTCTACGCTGATAATGAGGAGGATCGTTTACAAGACTATTTTAGCACGAGTCCAGAGCCTGGTAAGTTCATAAAAGATTACACTTTTAAAACATCTGACCTTGTACAATAGATAACGTTACAAACGGAGTGAATGACGATGACAAAAGGGTGTATAGCAAAGAGGAAAAGAAATGGCTTGACGATACTCTCTATGCGGTTATTTAATTTGAATATTTAATCATTATTAAACCTTATGGTAAATTAGAATTTCTACGCTGATGATGAAGAGGATCGTTTCCTAGACTATTTCAGTACGAGTCCAAAGCCTGGTAAGAGTTCATAAAAGATTACGGTTTCAAAAAATCTTAACTTGTATAATAGATGACATAAAAAACAGAATGAATGGCGATGATAAAAGAATATATAGCAAAGAGGAACAGAAATCGTTTATGGATGCTTTACATGCGGTTGGTCAATTGGAGTAAATAAAAATTATTAGATTTTATTGTAATTTAGATGTTCTACCCTGATAATGATCGTTTCCAAGATTACTTATGAACAAGTCTTGGACCTAATAAGAAATAATAACAATAAAACACTTTTGCCATAAAAGCAATCGAATAAAAGTTTGATTAAATTTATCTGTATTTCACCATAATTCAGTATTACATATAGGTTAAAGTACAAACTGCAATTATACCTAATATCTTGGATATGTTATATTAATGCTCAATATTTAATGTTCAATATTTATTAGCATTAATATTTATTAATATTCATTAACATTTATTAATTTATTAATTTTGATATTATGGAAATATGTTGTTTCAACATTCGCCGTGGCAAATCGAATCAATCTGTTAAAACTAAATATTACTTTAATATTATATATTACAATAATATATTAATATTTGTGTCTCAATAATAAATATCATCCATTCAACTATTATAAAAGATAAAAAATCAAATTATAATAAAAGTATCTTAAAAATAGTGAGGCATACTTCCTACCACATAATGATTACGAAAATCAAATAAGCAGCTTGGGGTTGATCAACTTAGCAAAATATTCCCTCAACATATATTTATGCAGATCGTCACAAATAATTCCTGAGTACAGGGGAGTGCAAATTTTCAGACTGTTGCTTTTTATTTCATTCATCCTTACTAACCCAAACTCAAAATGGCAATTAGCACATATGATATATACAAACAGTTGTGATGTCGAAGCTAAAGTAGGTGCTCCGTCATCGAATACGGACAATGCTATCAACATTGATATGATTTAGCGCTAATCTCTTGAGTATTTATATTTTTTAATTTGTTAACAAGAGATGATAATTAATTATATATCTATGGAAGAATTTAATATATTTTCGTTTGATTCTTCTAAAATAAAATACGAATATAACAAGATATTATCCTCGTGTGATTGTTTGATTCCTATCAGCATCACTGTACACTACAATCAGCGTGGGTGGACCTCATCAGCAGTGAGCCCACGCCTACATTTAGTGTTTCGGTCCATTTACTGTTTCTGCTGAACTTTTTGTCGCCGAAATGCTGGTTTATATTTGGCTTATATACCAAATTACACAATTAATGTGTTCTATATTTGGTGTGGGCGGTAACTAATATTCGCAATTCGAATCCACCACACACCGATTTTTTTTATTCCGTTCTAGGACGAAATGTTCACTGGACAGTAAACCGTAAGCTGTCTTTTTTACTGTTGTGAATATTGCTTACACGAGCCATTATTCTTAATTAATAGCAAACCGACCAGTTAAGAATAATGGCTCGTGTATGCAATATTCACAATAACAAGATATTAAAGACAGAATGCAAAGAAATCGAATCTTTATATTAAGATCTAGTTTATATAAAGATCCAGTATAAACTAGATCTTTATACAACATATTATATGACAACATATCGTATTATTGTCAAGGATTTGTAATAATTCTATTGAGTTTGTTAAAGTAGCACATAAAAGAATACAAATAAATAAACTAATTTAGGAAGTAATATTAAATGTACAAATTTAACACTATATTTCGATAAGTATGTTATTGCCTAATATGAATTAATATTGATTTTTATAATCATTTATTCCATAAAAGCAGCAATTAAAGATAGTAATTTGTAACAAACATATGTACCTTTGGTAACGTCGATATCTTCAAGCCATTCATTAAGTGTAATTATAGACTGTATACGTAAATCCTTATCCTCCTCGGTGTTTGCTTCGTTTTCTAAAGCCCTAATGCATATCTTTACCATTTCTATTGGGCTCGTAACAATCTCATTAAGTGCTTCCCGCAGCCAAGTCATATTTTCTGCATTGCCCTGCAGATTAGTCGTTGAACTATCACTCGTCGGTGTTGAATTAGCGGTAATGCAAAATTTAAAAAGACGATCGTAAAAGTTGACTCTATCATCCATCTAATAATCATTTTTATTCATTTTATAAGCCATTGTTATATAACTTGGTATCAATCGTCTATATGCAAACGATCAGATAATATTCTTCAGAATTAATATTTTAAAAAATCAATTTTCTAAAGATAATGCGTTTAATCATATTCTTAGAGCAATGAGCGTGGTTAAACATTATCAAGACAAAATAGCAAAAATTAAAATTTGCTCAATTCGATTAGTTTTATCAACTCGATCCAATCAGGAACAAGTCGACGTAAACAGCGACAATGAGTACATGTTTAAAAACAAGTACACTCTAGTAATAAAATGTTATATACTTGGGTTTTTCAATTTTGTAAGCACATAAAAAGAGCAGTCATGGCAAGTGCCTTTAAAATACAGGAGTAAATGTCACAATGTCATTTGTAATTCTAATTTTTTACATAGATGGCTTATGTTGATAACGAAAGAGGAAAGAAACTGGTGTGTCGTTACATTATTTTAGATGTATTAGATACCTGCCTCGTCATTGATGAAATTAGTGTATTGAAATGACCGGAAACAAGTTTTTACTTCATGACTCCAGGGAGAAAGTAGAAAATACCTTTTGAATTAAAATACAGGTAACTTTTATAAAACTTTATATATGAAAAGAAACAATTATTTCGAAATCAGCGAGGTAAAGGAGTATGAAAAAGTGCCACCCATTGATGAGTGCCACCCATTGATGTAGGCGACATTTGATTTACGTGAAGCTAAGATAAAGATGATCTAAGATATGATTTATCCGAAACACAATATAATAATGGATAATGTAATTTGAATAATATAAATATTTCATTTATATTAATAAATTATTTATAATATAAATATATAATAGATAACATGGTAATTTATAGGAAGATCGCAAAGTTAAGTTAGTGAATTGTCGTATAAAGCCTACTGTTGAGATAAATGCGTTAAAAGTATTTTAATTAAAAGGATTTTGAAAGTTTAAACAATAATTATTTTTAAATAAATAATATTCCTCGCTATTTCTCTGTAATTTGATAATAGTATGCCTCAATGATTTTAAGGCTTGTAAGTTTAGTAAATTAATCTAGGTAAGTTATTTAAATATTCAAAATGTGGACTCCGTAGACATTGCGTAATATCGAGTCAGTTCACAAATTACGCAGAAATTGCAAAAAGTTTAGGCTAAAATTTTTCTTCAAAATTTCACAGAAAAATCAGCATTAAATATAAACCTAAACTTTCAGGCATGTTCTTCTTAATAATATGGCTTGTACAATGGCTTCTTAGAAAGTTCCATTAATTTAGAAATTAATATTGCTTAAAATCCCAAAATCCTTTTAAATACTTTCAACTCAGTTATCTCTACAGTAGGGGCTTATATTACTATTCTCGAACTTACCAATGTTATCTTCCTATGAAGTACATTTTATCCATCATATATTTATATTATAAATAATATATTTGAAAAATAAACTCAATGCCACATATTGTTAGATTGATCCAAAAGCGCACATATTAAGTTTTGTTAGTGAATGAAATATTGAGGATTTATTAATTTAGTCCCATTTACAGGCTATAAAAATGAGGTTCCTTCGCGGTGTGGCCGGTCTTAGCCTTAGAGATGAGGTTAGGAATTCGGTTATCCGGGATGGACTCGGAGTAAAGTCGCTGCTTCTCCACATTGAAGATAGTCAATTGAGGGGGCTAGGACACGTTCTGAGGATGTCTAGGAATGGCCTTTCTCGGAGAGTTTTCTAAGCCGGACTCTCTGAAAAGTGACTTAGAGGTAGACCTCAATACCGGTGGAGAGATCAAATCTCGAAACTGGCCTAATATCGCCTTGGGCTTTCTGGTATGTCGCTCAGGATCGCGATGTCTGAAGTAATTTGGTTTTCGTGCACTGCATCCACGACCCGACACCCGGACCAGTGGTTAACAGGAAAAATCTTGTGTATCTGTTTATTTTTCTTGTCAAGAAATTGTTGTAATTTAGTGCCCCTTTATATCTTGTTCGTTTTTTTGTAACAATAAGGAATAATATCCTAGGATTTCTTGTGCTATGGTGAAGCAATATTGAGATAACAATATATATTTTTAGTAGTTTTTTTGATACTATAATATTCTATCGTAGATAACTTGATATAAGACAAAAAGAAGACAATTTCGTTAATCAGCAAGCAAGTACGATTTTACCGAAATGAAATTATCTAATTTCAATTTCCTAATTTCTGTAATCTGATTACGAAATAAATCTCAATTTTTGGCTTTCCAAAGCTTATGAAGTAAAAATACAATGATTTACTCATATCCAACATTAAAACTTAATTGGATGTTAATCGATTTTTAATGATTTAAAAGTGTAAAATCAAAGATTTGCATTCGGTTGCAAACGCATTCTTTGTTCTAAAGAATTCGAATTTAAAATATGGGGTTAAAACACGCAGTCAAAATTTGCATTTCAATTGCAGATGCGTTTATTGTCGAAAACGCAATATTTCGCAAAAAAGAATTTGAATGTGAGATTTGCATTTAAATTGCGACTACCTATGCAAATGAATTCTTTGCTCTAAAGAATTTCACTTGAAAATGTGTAGTTGAAATTTGCATTTTAACAAAATGTTGAAATGCAAATTATAAACTACAAATAACGAACTGAAAGGTTATGCAACTTAAAAACATTTAAATGCCGCGTTGATAATACAGCAATTATTACTGCATTACTTAATAACGTATTAGTATCTGTAATAACAAATTATATTTTTTATTGAAAATTATAAGCTTAATTTTAAATAAAAAAATATTAACCCGGATTAGCACGGTGAGGCACTCCTCTGAATATGAAGTCGCGTGAAGACGAAAAATTTTCAGACAACGAGGGCATATCTTGCGATGCCCGTATATACGACGGACTGCATGAGGATTTGCGCTGACATAATGGATAATTCTATAAAAATATTTTTATAATAATTTTCTAAAAGGCATTTTGAAAACTAATCCGGTTTAGAAAACAAAATTATTCGGTATTCTTGTATCATTATTTTATCATATACTACTATGCATCAATAATTCATTACAACAGATTTTGAGTATTTGAATCCTAAAAGGCACATTTTTAATTAGGAATTTCGGAGCAGAATAAACAAAACACGAACTCAATTTTATATCTCGCCATTTAGAGTATCATCAGGAAAAACGTACAATTCATCTTTTTCTACTACGAAAATATACCTATGTTGGTAAAATTTATTTCCTTAATGTTACTTTTTTTTGATAAAATGTTATTCCTTTTACTATTTTTCTTGATGACAACGATTTTTCAGTATATGTTCAGTCGAACTTGTTTCAAAATTCAACGATGATATTTAAGTATGATGAATCCAGAAAAACAGCTAAGTATAGCGCACATATAAAGTGTGCGCTATAATGGGTTCTTGCACTTGCAAATGCCATTCGCATTTGCCGATTCTGTCTCGTGCTATTCTCATATTTTGTTGATAAGGCCTGAAAATCCTACCGTAAATTAAAGTATTCTATTAAACGTTCGTAATGAACATTTTTTTTCGATATTGTAATTTTGTACTAGAAAATTAATGCAAAATTATTTCAAAAACGTCTAAATAGGTTTGTTCTTAAATTGGCTGAGACTAGATTGCACTGTCAAAAAATTATACACAAATATTGATATTGGTTATACAACATTGCTTTAGGTTTAGAGCTTCGTTCAAACAGAAACTTATAAAAAAGCATTTCATTTCGTTCCAATCAGTTAAGTTACCCATGAAGATGAGCTGACGGCGATAAATTAGTTGCGCATAAATTAATATAATTTGAATATTTATTACCATGCAGCTATATATTCAATCCGAGTTTATACTACTTTCATAAAGTAAAGTTGCAGGTAAAGATATATATATAGCTTTCGATAGTTTGCATTCTTGAAACCCATGGTTTTAAATTAAACCACTTAAATCCATTACTTAAATATGCTTTAAATAAATAAATTTCAACCAGGACTGTCTATTACAACTATCTGCTTCTCTCTATATACAGAGAATTTCATGCTTCTACACCGCAAGACGGCGTACCGTTTCGGTTTTGAGAAGCCTCATCAGTTGCAGCAATACAATGTATACACATGAAAAATATACTATGTATAGATTAAAGCAGAAAGAATTCACTATATGCAAATCGCATGACGTAGCTTGCGCTTTCGAAGTCAACACAATGCAGTGAATTCTATTCAGTGTAATAGGCATAAGTGGGATCACTAAATGACCAATATAATATAATACAAAGAAAACAGCACCGTCGCCTGTGATCCTCAGAAGATCAATAAATAAATTAGATGTTTGATTAAACCAGGACTGTCTATTACACCTATCTGTTTTTCTCTATATATAGATAATTTTATGCTTCTACACTGCAAGACGGCGTACCGTTTCGGCTTTGAGAAGCCTCATCAGTTGCAGCAATACAGTGTATACACATGAATATATATATATATATATATATATATATATATATATATATATATATATATATATATATATATATATATATATATATATGACTTAAATATCGTTTCAATTACTCAAATCCGAATAGCTGTTGACTTAAAATGAGTTATTTCAAATATTTATATCTAGTAAATCTGCTTATATACAATTTTAGAGTAAAGCTTTTAAGATCCTGGAATAAAGATAGTGTTTATATATTAATGTTGTTTTTAATCGACTTCGTTGTATACAGAACAAATTTACTTTCATTGAGGTACTTAACAGTGACGAGCAATAGTTCGTAAAACTCTAGGATACACATCTGTCTGTGTTTGTACGAAATCTTTAATTCTATTTTTTTATAGGGCTCATATACATATAGGGCTCGTCAAACTAAAGTATATATCCTGATTTGTTCTTACGTATTTTTATTTGAAAGTGATCTCATCAATTAATTATGTGACATAATGAACCTCACTGAATGTTCATGTATGTGAACTAAAACGCGTAATCGAAAAGTGGTCGTGTCCATTGTGCTCAAACGGCATTCATTTTTATCGATAATTTTTAATCAATACTTTAGAATAAGAATCACTACCCGAAATTTTTAAAGAGTATATTTCACGGAGCTAAAGTATAAAGCGCATTTCTCGAAAAAATACATACAAAATACAATCTCAGTAGAACGCAATGTTTTTCTAATTTTAACAAGACAGAACAATTTAACGCATAGCTGTTTATGGTATTAGCTGCAGAATTAGGTTCGTTCTGTCAACGATTTTATTTCAAATATGCATATTTTTTCAGTTAAAGTGAAGATGGCCGTTTATTCCTGAAATGACCTCATCCATCACAATCAATTCTAATTTAAAGCTGTTCGTATTTGTTAAAAAATGAAGAAGTTTGGCAGCCAGTCGAACATCTAATTTAATGATTTCACAAAATTGTAGTGTGAACTTTCATCGCTACTCGCGACATCAAGAATGTCAATCAACGAGCTCTCTAACTTATTGCTTTGAATAATTTAACAATTAGGCAAATTTAACTTGATCTTAACTTTGCGAGAAGCTGAAACAAGGTTCTCGCTTTGTTTCACATTTTGCAACTCGTTGTTGCTTACTTTTCAACAATAGACGTATTTTAGTTTATCCTAATATTCACGTGTATCCCACTTGAATGTTTCACTATTCGTCTTGGTTGAAATAGGTCTCAATTTAGACCAAATATGTCAATTGGGATGAATTTGCATCTTTATTTGTACAGATTTAAGTTCAAATACTTGTTCATACACTCAGTGTTATATCAAAATATAAAAGATTAATTTTCTACAATTTAAGTGTTAGATATTTATTTAAATATAAGTGTTAGATATTCAAATTTAGATATTTAGATAATTTTTCCACAATTTAAGTGTTGATATTTAATTAATTAAATAATTGAAATGTATAAGCTTTAATTAATTTTAATTAAAATATATTTTATTGTATATATATTAATTTAAATAAATTTTAAACTTTTAATAGTTATTAAATTTTTTAATTTTTTAACTTTTTAATGAAAATTAGCAAAATTAAAATAAATTTATTTAGAAATTAAATATCTAATTGTAGAAAAATTATCTAAAACTTCAATATCTAACATTTAAATTGTAGAAAATAATTCTTTCATATTTTGATATAACACTGAGTGTATGAACAAGTATTTGAACTTAAATCTGTCCATATAAAGTTGCAAATTCATCTGAATTAACATATTTGGTATACTATTAAAGTTTCCAGTTGGCACGTTGCATATTACCTAATCAATAAAATGGAGGCCCACGTTAGATGTAACTGAATGTTTGGAACTTCACATATATTACATGATATATCTAATATATTAACCCCAAAAAAATCTAGTCTTATATTTCAATAGTTTCATCAGTGAAATAGAAAAACATCGTGAATGAGAACTAACAATAACTTCCACTCTAAGTTCTACCCTTTCCCTGTTGATAATTGCGGAAGCTCCTAGAATATCAGACAATATTTGATTTATTTGCGGTAATTCCAACTTCATTGTTCGTATTATTAAATTTATAAAGTAACAGTGTTTGATAAATTGAATTATTTATAGATGCAATAACGAATTTGGTCAGCGTAATCATTGAATGTCTTAAAGTTACCACGAACAATCTCTTCAGCATTGAGTGCCAAAGTCGAAATTGAGTTTAAAGTCAAAGTTATTTTATTATCCTAGATCCACCTCAAAACAAATTCCTGTAAAAAGGAATTTGCACGGAGCACGAAGTGATGGTCACCATAGGTGACCAACACTTTTCAGTGAAGTGCCAATTTCCCTTTCAGACAGTATCAAATGCGTCAATTTTTTTTGCGAAAACCCACACATTTTTCAAAAATTCGCCCTTTTCAATCAAAAATGTTGAAAAATATATATAACTTTGTTTTCGTTAATAAGTAAAGTGTTCAAACTAACTTTTGGAAACAATTCTAAAATAACTGCAAATTTGAATTATCAACTTTATAAGAAAAATCCCGTCTTTATTAAAAAGATAATGCGTCATCGTGCATCGTCCAACGCGCCACATGTGGCGCATGCGCCATATGTTGACCACTTCTGATTTAGACGAAATATTTAATCTTTGAAATCCTTGGTGCGCTTGTATAATGTATTATGAAGTGACAAACATATTAAGCTAGGTAGGGTATTGGACGCATATTTATATAGAATTGCTATTACACAATTCCCTACTAAAGCGTTTATCTGAATCATCAAACGAAAGATCATATTTAAGATCAGTTTAAGCTTGAGCGAGATCATTTTAATCTTGAGGTTTGCTTTGCTCTTACTCAATAGCATCTTATTACCGTCTTCTAATTTAATATTTACAAATTAGTTTTGTTCCGTAGAATCGAAGTAGCAAAAACATCGCTTCGTCAATTTAAACTTCTAAACTATAAATTATAAGTTAAAAAGCTTAGACATTTCATAACGCCGATAAAGTTAAACAGATACATAATACACTTCGAAGTTATAAGGTTTGTCGATTAAATTAAAAAAGATGAACATATAATGCAAAGTTGATGCGTTTGCCTCGATACAGGAACGAACTGATGGTGGCTCAAAAGCCGATAGTCAGCAGTGAGTACTAAAGCTGTTAATACCCAGCAGTAAAAAATAAAATCATTACGAAGACTGCACAGATAACAAAGTCGCTTTGTGTTTTACTGCTAGGACGACACAGTTCACGATCGCAACAAGCATCACATTGCACCACGGTATAACCTAAAAAGTTTATCTCGAATAAGGGTGGTACTGCATGGCATTTCTGTGTACAGATGCTGCGGCTCCAACAATGCCGGGCCCGTTCGGAGACATATTACTTGCTGAGCGAGATTGCTTGCCACCACCATAAACTCCTACGACGCCACCACTGCTTGCCGCTGGGAGATTTTGACCCATCACAGCGCCGTTAGCTCCATTGTTTGAAGCAGCGTGATGATGATTATGATGATGGTGAGGCATCGGAACTTGCTGACCATCGCGATGAGAACCTTGATGAAGCATCGCCGGTACAATACCATGACCTGCAAATATTGAAATAACTTTGAAAAATTTGGAAGAAATATAATAGAATAAAGAAATATAATGGAATACAGAAAGAATTTGATGATCGAACATCATCGAAATTAAATAAATTTTACGATATAATACATGTATTTTTAAATAATGGCGAATAAGGCGTTCCATATATGCTCTCATCAAGCAATGTTTTGTTTCCGTGTGATTTAAACAAACATTATTATAATTAATTACAATACTTTTGAAATTTTTTACAAAAAATCGCTGGAAGTAGACACCCTTAAGACTGATCTACAAGGCGAAAATATAGGATTTTAATTTAAGTTAAAATGTACAATAATTTGATGGACCTGATGCACATTAACAATAATTGCAATGAATCCTATAAACTTTGAATTATATTTTAGTCAGAACGTTAATATTACGGAATGCTAAGTATATAAAATTCCATGTAATAAATATCGAAAACACATCAAATATTGTAACCAGATAGTTTATCGGACAGTACTTTTAAATGATGCCCTTAGCATCATTTTAAATGGTAAAAATAAAATGGATATTTATTTGCCTTCTGAGAATAAGCTAGAATTTAAATCTCGCAAGTTAAGCCTTACCTTTTGACTAATAAGATATTTAATGACAATTCTTAATAACAACTGACTTGGTCACTTAAAAGCTTTTCAAGTTTAAAGTTTACAATACAAATTAATTTGGTTGTAATCCTTAATAAAACTTGGAAAACTTGTATTTCATTTGGTTTAAGTTATGTATTATAATGACGACTATTGTTTGATACTTCGATTATAATATCAGAAGTAAGCTAAAGCCTTAAACAACTGCAAAACCAGTAGATGCTTACATTCTTAGCAACCGTTACTTGTATGAGTAAAATAAGAAATGTGTGGAATAAATAGATGTACTAATTACAATGAAATAATATGGTCCACTAAATTATAATTTGTCATGTTAGGTTACAAGATTATGGTAATTTTAATGTCCTATTTAAACAATAACGAGACGATAAAATTATAAACAACATACTTTGATTACCATCTTACCTGATAGCATGTCTACTCTGGAGACATCTGAATGAGCAGATGTATCTTATTTATAATTGATAATCTAATTAATAATTTATTGTCTTTTTATTTTATAAAACAATCGGACTTAAAAAAGCGTTTCTTCCTGAACCAATTAATGCATATGAACTATAAATTGATGCATTGAACAATTTATAAACCATAAATTGGTGCATAGAACTATTTAACAATTTATGCATATTGATTCATATGTGAACAATATATGAAACAATTGAACCATATATATGAAGCATATTTTTATAAGATAAAAAGATAAACCAAGAAATCCAATAAGATTTTAGTCGAGAAAACGTCAGGTAGAGCAATATACAATTGCAATGTATTGCATTATCATTGCGGTAAAGCTTAACAAAATATAAGAAACTAACCGTCCTGTGAAGCCGCTGCAGCGGCTGCAAGAGCAATGTTTGAATACCAACTTGCAATATCAACCGATGGTGAGCTAGGAGGGTATATTCCTGCCGCGGCCGCAGCAGCGAGAGCAAAATATGGGTTAGAAGAAGATACAATATTGCCAGGCTGTTGATCTATAAAACAAATCATAATTCAAATATTATCAAATAGATAGCTTACTCGCTGCGGCCTGTACAGGATAGCCTAATCCTAAATACATGAAAATATATTTCAAAACATTTGGTGATATACAAAAACAATTGAAAAAGACTTTCGCAATACAAAACCAATTTTATCATTGATTTCGCGATAAAAAATTATTGAAAAAGGGATTAAAGAACAGAAAAATCAAGTTTAATGTTGATATTCCTAAAAAGTAAAATCGTCTTTTTTATTATTTTAACAGATAAGGGACTCATTAAATTTTTGCCAACAACGTTTTTTTAACAAAATTCTGCCAAATTTTCTGAAGATCAACTGGCGAAAAACAGCAAAGGGTATATAAAGGCGTGTGCTTAGATGCGAAGTAAGAAAACTCCTAGTAATGATTAAATACTCAACCGAAATATTATATTATTTTTTAGAATAATAACTCCTCGCCTCTGGGAAAATCGGTATTGTTTTCACGGATTCCGTAAACTGCAAATTTCTCAATTTTTTAAAATTAGTAAAAACGATAGCTTATCAGTGTTAGTAACGTGTTAATTACAAAAATCATTTCGACAATAGATTCAATAAAAATATCAAGCTAGGAAATTTGTAAAAGCGATAAACTATAACGAAAATCACGTAGCAAGCAACTTTTATTACAAATCGATAGTCATTGCAAAAATTGCGAACGTGCATTATAAAGTGATTTATTGAGAAAATTATTATTACGATATCATGACGTAATGTTGATAATTTACCTTGACAACCTATAAAACCGTTTCCTCTGATAATTAACCAAAGTTAAATCACACTTAATAGGTTTTCCTAAAACTACTAATTAATCCCTGTGCATAAAATCCAAATAATTTTCGAGGTTTGGTATTAAATAGCATGTAATTTTCTTAATCGTTTGTCATAATCACAAAAAGGATTGCTAAAATATGTTTTTCCAGATTTCCTTACTAGTAAATGCACTAAAAATTATCTTGAATATATAAAACTTTTGGTTCAAAATCAATGATTAAAATTTTCGATTTCATTTCGTGAAATATATAGATTTTTCATATTTAATTATAAATTTAATTTAACTAAATATTCGATGGGATTTCTGTACTTTGAAGTATCCTGCAGAATTTAATATACATTACATACATTGTTTGAGAATTAGGTGAATGAATTAGACTAAGTTCATTAAATATATGAACATATGATCATTTTATATAATTATTAATATTAATAATTTAATTAATATTATTTAATTAATTAATTTCATATTATTAATAATATGATCATTTTAATATCATTTATTAAATGCAATAATCGATTTTTTATTGATAAAAAATCGACATTACATGATAAGTGGTCCAGTTATCATTAAACATAATACGTAGATATTGAATCCGTATGAGGTCTACCAATACTGAAATGTAGCGTACTGTTGTTGGCTTATAGATATAATTAAAGTAGCGTGCAGAATAAAAAGTCATTAAAATTTCTATAGTATTTTACTAAAGTCTTTCATTAAAACTAAATTTCAATAAAGCAAACGAGTCGAGTGATCGTCAGCCAACATGAAATGGATCGAAACGTGAAATGTAGGTATTGGATAAGTAGCTGATTTGGTCACTAATACCGAAATGTAGCGTACTGATGTTGGCTTATAGATAGGATTAAAGTAGCGTGCTGAATAAAATAGAATTTAAATGGTAACAATCACTGCACATGTATATTAACTTAAAACTAGGAAACAAATTATAGAGGACTAGTTTAATCATTAAGAAAAAACCGTGAGTTTTCAAATTGAACGTACACCTTACCTACCAATGCAGATTTAATTCGAAATCATAAATGATTTCAATTAAATTTGCAAAATGTAAGACGAAAATAATTCATTGAATCTAATTAACGATTAAGCAGACGAGTCGAATGAACCTCATGTAATGTCAATGTATTCCGTGTACATTATGTAATGTAAATGTCTTTTGCGGAATTTGATCCTAAGTTGATGATCGCGAATTTGATCTGATTCCTTTGTGGTCAAACAGTCTTTTCGTAGGATTGTCAAAATACTCAAAGCCGTTTACAATGTGCATGTCTTCGACATCAGGTATTTTAATGCATATTTTCAACGAGTATCTGAAGAATCTTGATCTTTATGATTTCGTAACTTTCTGATGCGAATGTTTAAATATAAAAATGAAATAAAGAAACAAATCAAGCTTCAAAACAAGATACGAATAAACAATGCATGATATTGATAAAACTCGCATCTCAAAGTCAAATCAAAATCTGACAAATCATTTGATTTATCTATGATTTATTTATCATTATCATTTAATAAATATCGTTGGCTTTGCTGATTTGACTAAAAGTAAAATAATTGCTTGAAATTAATATTGAGATTAATATTAGCATTACGCCACTTATCAGATATATTTTAATGTAATTAATCAACAAATAATATTTTAAACAATTTAAAAATCGACTGCAATTCTTATAATTATCTTGTTTCCTCCACTGATACGTTGGCATAGCTGAGAAAATTGTTACTGCTATATGGATTAACAACATAAATTCCAATTCAATTTGAGAAGCAGAGACTTTACAAAAACTGTTCATAACAACCGACATTGTTAAGCCATAAAAATAAATAGGGCTAAACAGAAAAGCTACCTGACAATCGGAGAAATATATTCAAATAAAACAAACATGATGTCAAGTCGAATTAACTGCTTGTATTTCAGAATTGTAAAAAACGTAAGAACCATATTGTGCTGGTAGAAACGTATAACATCAAAATAAATTAGTTTAAAATTATTAAAAGCAAAAAATAGCAATTTAAATAATTGAATGTTTTCAATTCAAATTGAATTGTAGCCATTTCCACCAAAGCATTCGAATTTTACAAAAAAAAACAATATATTTTTATACTTGATTTGTATGATGACTTTATGTCATAAAGCTATGACATTTATGATGTCGTTTCTCACTCAGATTCGGCTATAGAAATAAATTTCACTTAAAATCTGCAAAAAAATACGAATCAAAATTGAAATGTATGCAGCGTTATTCAGCATGTCTCTGCGATATTCATCACAAAATCATAAAATGTAATTTTATTGCATTACCTGCTAATGCAGGAAGCATTGGATTTGCATTTAGGCCACTCATATGGCTATTTAAAGGAGTCTGCTGCGAACTAAGTAAACTTGCAAGCAAGTTATTGTTGGCGTTTAAGTTGCTATTATTGTTCATACTTAACGCTTGAGTGATTAATGATAAAGCTACGTTCGCGTTATTTGCATTAGATATATTATCTTGTTTTGGAGTTGCTTTTTTTACATCGACCTGCGAAACAAATTAAAAATATAAAATGAATTAAACAAAGCTTTCTAACCATGCGATCACCAAGCTTGTGTTTCGACTGCTTTAAAATCGAATCTACAACATCGGGTGACGAAAATGCGACAAAACAAAATGCTTTTCGCTGATTCTTCTCTTTATCCCATGGAAAATCAATCTCTTCGATCTAGAAATAAAATTGTTAGTTTTAAAAATAATGCATCAAAAGATCATTAAAAATACAACGTTATTATCATATAGAAGTATTGGAGCTCGATCAGAACAAGGGGGAAATTTCGATAACCTCTGTTAGCATCTTCAGAAAATTATCTTTATTATTATCTTCAATAATTTTCTGAAGATGCTAACAGAGGTTATCGAAATATCAAAATCTCCCCTTTTTATCAAACTCAAATAATTCTTTAGTAGATCATTATCAACTATTTACAACGTAATAATCACTTATTTTAGAGCATAACAAGTACATGACAACTCGTCGCAGAAAGTTGATGCACTGCTCAAATAGTAGTAAGAATCGCTTATTTGCATAAACTCGTCGCAGCGTCGAGCTGATGTGGTATTTTCATTTATTAAATAAATTTGATTTAAGCCCTTATTCCAGGTTCAGTTCGTTTTTTGCTTGGTCAGACAAAATCAAGATTACTTATCTACGAAAATAACTTCTTTAACTCTGATCGAAAATTAGAAAATGGAAATGTGTGATGACATTGTCGCATAAAAGATTGTTCTTAAACAAAGAACAGATTATAATCTCGAAAATCGACAATAAAAATCACGGAGGTATGAATGAGGAAATTCGTGCGAATTAAATTCGAAATATGATCGTGGATAAAGCAATTGAGTCTTCTGTGAGATATTGAATCCTTCCCACTAACCAAGTTGTAAATAATATTGTAACAAAGGGAATAGTTTCAAGTGTTGAAACCTTCTAACATAAAGACCTTGACATTCCAGAGTCATTTTGTCTAAATATGTGAGGTGAGAATTTCTTCAGATTTGACATTGATATTAAAGATCTCAATAGGTTCGTTATTTTATTTTCTGATGTTCAAGCTAATATTTATAAAAAGGAACAATTGTATTCTTATTGACGGGACTTTCAAATCCGTCCCTTATCATTTCGATCAATTAATTGCCATCCACGCATTATATCTTAGAAAATTTTGGCCTGTAGTGCATATTTTAATAAAAATAACAAGTTGGAGGAAGCATTTTGTCGAGTTCTGATGAAAATAAATGAATTCATTCCCCGATTTCTAATAAAAATATAGTTATGGATTTCGAAAAGACATTAAAGAACGCAATTTATTCTTAATTTCCTTTGAGTTCTGTTTATTGATGTAATTTTCATTTGGGACAGATGGTTTGGAGGAATATACAAACAGCAGGGTTGATCAATGAGTGTAAAAAGAACACGATTAAATTTAATATTTTAAGATGTTAAGCGTTCCCATATTTTTCTATAGAGAAAGCGATAGGAATTTTTATGAAAATTAAACAAGATGCTTCAATTTTTGTTGATAATAACTTAATATATATTTTTTTAAAAAATTATTGGGACCGAAATAAATGGGGAAAGGTTACTACTTATGTATAAAATTTCCTTCAGGACGTGTCATGACAGAATTAAATTATTTATTTCCCGCGCTAATAATATTTTAGAGGCATGGCATCGCTCATTGAACAATGAGTCAAACATTGCCCACCCAATTATTGCCAAACTTATTGCAATACAAATAAAGTAGAAAACAAAAACAATTTCAAAGTATCACAAATTAATGAGGGAAAAGGATATGAAATAATTTGACGTGATTCAGAAAAGGAAGAATATTTAAAAGTAATTGTGGATAACTACGAGGAATTTACCGACGAGGCGCTTTTTAGTCTTATTAATTTGAAAATTAGCAAAAAAATAAATTGATTTATTGATTTTTTATATTTCTTCTCTTTTAACAAATACCACATCAACTCGCCGCGGCGGCGAGTTGATGTGGTATTTGAAGTTTATATTATATATATAACTATATATTAATCATATAAATTTAATATATAATTAACAATTGTATATACTCTATATAAATATAGAGTATAGATTAATAAATAATATATAAGTAATATATAAAGTAATATATAAATATAAATTACTTTATATTTATAAAAAATAATATATAAAGTATAAGCTATAAACATATTATTTCAAAATACCCATTATTCGCATTAGTTTACCATATTTGAAAGGCTAGCTTGCGCCAAACAGACATTGCGAAATGAATAAGCTTGGAAATGTCCATAGGAAATTTTTTTTTATTAAAATATAAGTAATTTTTAAGTTTTATGGGAAAATATTCCGGTAAAACCATTGCACACATTGTCAGCTCTGAATTCAGTTCATTAATTAAACTAAGCAAGGTATATATATGAAAAGATTATAAATATTTAAATATTTATAAATGAATCTTAATTATGAACTTAAAAGATTTAACTTGATATGAATGATATCAACCAGAAATAAATAAATAATTATTAATCAGTAATAATACTGATTTGGTGATAACTCGTTTCTTAGAATATTTAACAATTGTATACCGATTGCACAGGGCGCATTACTATATTGTGCAAGTTCATTGTAAAGAATGTAGTATTTAACGTCCGTCGTATAATTTAATAAAAGGAAAAGGTATTTGATAAAATCAAATACTTAAAATATTTGATTGTTTACCACAGTTTAGTCCATGCAGAAGTTTGTAAAGTAAATTCATTCGATTATGGTCAAAGTATAAAAATGAAAGATAAGTATACAAAAATGGAAATAACCAAAAGTATAAAGCAATTTTTTTAAAATATTGCATTATTTTATAATAGATATTATAATAGAATATATTATCTGCTTGCATTTATTTATAGTATATAAATTGCAAATGGTGATCTCAATGTGTTAAAACTAATACTTATTTGATAACAAATCTGTAGTAATTTCTAGATATTAATTCCTAGGTATTAATTCCTAGTCTGCACATATATTTAGACGATACGTAGCTGTAATTTGTATTTGTAACTTAACACCGACATAACCCAAACAACTAATGTTTCTGTGTATTTTGTAGAATACAAAATATATATTATAATATATAATATATATAATATATAATATAATATTAGTATAATATATATTATATAATATATATTTTATATAATATTATATTCCGTGAAATATAATATTTCGTAGAAACTTAGCAGTGAATATTTTTATTTTCAAATAAAAAATATACGCTTAAAGCAACATAAATTAAAAATTAAATACTTTGCCCACCTGTCCAAATTTTGAAAAATACGCTCGAATATCATTTTCAGGTAACAATGGATCAAGACCGCCGACAAAAATCTTTCGACATGACGGCTCAGCATTTCGACGAAATGCGTTTTTAGTATCGACTTTCTTACCATTGATATAATGATTGTCAACACTAAAAACCTTAACAGAATAAAAATAATTGAAATGCAATTCTTCGAAAACCAATAGATTATCATTTTTTAAAATCGAGTATGCATTTTAATGTTTCAGCATATGCAAACTTTGGCTTGGAATTATGTGTACGGACTTGTGATTAATTTTAGACTAATATACTGATAATATTTTTCATTTGGAAATCTGTAGGTCGACAATCGCATTAGGTACATTATATAAATCGATGCAATAAACAATCAATTAAGTGTGCAGGCCTCGAATACTTTCTCAACTACTAAAAAACGCCCATAATTAAATTTTTAAAAGTTTTAAAATGTACGATTTTACTCATTTGTAAATGATTTATTCATGATTGATTTATAAATAATTTTAGAAGATAATCTCGATTAGTTTATATATTTGTTAACTCTCATAAAATTATTATTGAATTCTTACCGATATTTTAATTTAAATATAATTGATTTCAGTTATCACTACATATGCTGGTAGTATATATTACTAGAAAAACATGTTTAGTAAGGCAATTAACGAATATAATTAATGTTGTGTTACATAAATATAAAAAAGTAAAGCTGGAAACAAAATCGTTTTAAAATTATTAAAAATCGAATATGAACAAAATGCATTGAAAAGAAATTGAATAAATAAATAAGCACACCGTAATATAATTACTCAAAATAGCGCAAGCAATGAATGCGATAAAAAAGATTATACATTATATATAATTATTAAAAAATATATAATTTTATAAATTAAATTCCATAAATTCGCATTTTTACAACTAATCATTTGATTGTAATGGATTTAATGGATTAAATTTCTTTAAATCAATAATTGCATAAGCGAAATATAAATGGTATACCCCCGGATCGCAGAGCGAAGCGGCACATATGGGTATTGAAAGCCATCACAGTAATGCAGTCAATTAAATCCTTAGACTGGTTTCTGCTTATTGAGCTTTATCAGTAGAGTCCAGATTTTAAGAGTGTTCAGGGATTTTCCACAACAGTTTAGAACGATTGATCACAAAGGTGATTGTTACAAGACAACATTCAAGTGCACAAGCGATATTTCTCTTCTTCAGTCACACTTGTCGATAGAAACCGGTAGCTTTCATTAGTTTCTAACGGTAACTTTTAATATGATGAATGCGTCTCAATTGACCCCGGTACGCGATATATATACCGATTCAAACGAAACTCTTATTATATATGTACATATAATTTGTTGTTACACCTGCACTGGGAGACCCAATGGTGTACTCGTAAATAAATCACTATGTAATCTTCATGAGAAAGCATATACACACAAGCAGCCGAAACGACTGATGGTAGTTCACCCAACTGATGAGTGCTGCGGGCTAACATCAGATCGTCTAGGAGTGATAACGAAATCTGCTCGGCTAGCATCAGATCGTCTAGGAGTGATAACGAAATCTGCTTGGCTAGTATCAGATCGTCTAGGAGTGATAACGAAGTCTGCTCTGCTTGTAATCGAAATCCGTTTTTGGCAAAATTCTTGAGTATAAAACTGTATCGTGTAAGCTTCCGGAGAACAGTGTGAACCATTCAGCTCTTATATTATAAAAATGTATGCTCGAAGGATCCTATGAGAAAACAACCAACGGCAGCAATAAAATTTCCTGTCGAATAAATTAGGATGATCCGGAAAGCACGTGGTTTGTTTAAAGATGCTATGTCCATGCTACAACGTCAGCGAATTCTCGTAGATGCCATATATGATGGGAATTTATGGAATTTTATTTATAAAATTATCGATTTTTAAGTTGTAATGTGGCGTATAGTTTTATTATTTACAATTAGACAGCAATTCAACGGATTTATTATAAATTTTACACTAAAGTACCGATAATACCAAATTGAAAATACTTTTGGACGTCAAAATTCAGTTATGGGTTATTATGGTTCAGTTATAGTATATTCCCGATGCAAGAACGGTAATACAAAAACTTTGACAGAATCGTAAC
This sequence comes from Pomphorhynchus laevis, assembly GCA_012934845.2. NCBI lineage: Eukaryota > Metazoa > Acanthocephala > Palaeacanthocephala > Echinorhynchida > Pomphorhynchidae > Pomphorhynchus > Pomphorhynchus laevis. The sequence continues at coordinate 71,530 of WNNJ02000108.1, read as the reverse complement.
ATAATATAATAAAATACAAATATTAATTGGACCATTCAATAAAATGTCTAAATCAAAAACGTAAACGTAAATTGAAAATTATTGATTTTAAGTATAAGTTCGAAAACATAGGGATCCGTCGCTACTGCCGTTATATCGGTAAAACCATAACTAAGATCGATGAAGCTAGACTATAGTGGACAGTTGACGCTCTACCGAACAAATCGAATTTGATTTTACCTTTTTCGCAGTAGACTCTTCTTCGAACACGACAAAACCAAAGCCTCGAGATCTACCGCTAATTGGATCTTTTATGATAGTAGCATCAATGATATCACCGAAGCGTCGAAAATAGGCTTTTACATCGTCTACTGTGGTATCCCACGTAAGTCCACCGACAAATATTTTACTAAAATTTGACAAAGAAGAAACGTAAAAGCAGCAAGTTACGAAACAATAAACATATTGAAAGTAAATTCATAAGAATAAATAAAATATAATGATATTATACTCGATACAACCAGTTTCTACAAAGTGAATAAATTAATCCTAAAAATTTAAAATTTCCAATTAAAAAGCAAATTTGAAATAGAACAAGGATTATTATACAATTCAATAATTAAACACAATTTATTGTAAACATTAAAAATAAATTCATAAGAATAAATTAAATATAATGATATTATACTCGATACAAATGATATACTCGATATATAGTGAATGAATTAATCCTAAAAAATTAAAATTTCCAATTAAAAAGCAAATTTGAAATAGAACAAGGATTATTATACAATTCAATAATTAAACACAATTATAATGAATTAAAACAAATTAAAGTTTTACTATAAAAACGAATACAATTCATATATATATATATATTATGCGAAATAAAAGTGTATCACGAATACCACGTGTAGAACCTTCAGTAAATCTAGTTGACGAGAGTAAAAACTGCGATTATTGAAAGACGAGCATGTAAATTATCTCTTATGCTTAGCAGAGTCTTTGCGAAAAACATTTATTGTACAACAATATCCCGAGTTTACAATTCTAGACAGAGATTGACAGGCATCGTTGGTCAGTAAAGAACTTCTACAGAAATTTATAATATTCCAATACAAAGATAATTAAGAAATAATAAAAGAGAACATCTGATAAACGTTACTTTGTTTACAATTATTTAATTAATTATTTAATTATTTAATTAATGTTATTTTATTTTATTAATAACGTATTGAAGATGGCTCTGCTGTAAGTTTAGGTATATGGTTTGATAAAAAAATTCCTCATCGAAATATATTTTGTTTGCTACTTGAATTTCGATCTTTGATTATTTCAGAAATGGTCAATTCAAAGATAAAAAGCAAATATCTTATAAGCTCTTCATTTTACCTAAGCAGCCAAAATATGTACAGCAAAACATTTAGTAATGTTTTTGGTAATCAAAAACATTTAGTAATCCCCAAAATACGAATATATTAACATTTATATAGACAAGGTTAAATTCCTTTCATTTTATAAAAACAAGAGTCTAGTTTTTGACTGTAAATCAACTCTGTAATATATAAAAATATTAATATAATTATATTCAAAATTGCATTTAATCTAATTATGCTTCCATCATTAGGTGGAATCAAAAAATCCGATTTTACGATTAAAATATAATGATAAATATAACGAAAATCAAAAGATACTAGTTTGCTTATTATTATGTTTAATAGCTATTTGGTTGAGTAAAAATTGATAAATAATAAATTAACCGCTATTAATTCTCACATTTAAATGTCGAATTTTACTTTGCGGCTACTTCATTGGTACTTTTATTTAAAAACAAGACTAGCATTTACAGAACTGAAATTTGTCCCTTGTTATTCTAAGCAAATGTGTTGAAATCCTGGTTGAAATCCTGATACGATTGAAATCCTGGTTTCCAAAGGTTATTTAAATTATTGATTCATCATGTCAAATAAATTTTAAATAATTTTCTTTAAAAATTTAGCAATCCATGCAAGCTAAGTATAAATTAAATTTAATATATAAATTAAATTTATATATTAAATTATTCAAATCCACAAATAGAAAGATATGCAGTAGAAAACAGTTCGTATCATGTTTCTGCTAAAAAACGTAACCACAAATGAATAAGAAATATTAATCCTTATTAAATAACAAAAATCGAAACCGGTAACCAAAAATGTTGAAAAAACATCATTTTAAGTGACAACTTTTAGCACTCGTATTTTTGAAGCAAAATACTAGATATATTACTTCACGTTAATTTTGTAGCATTCGCAAGATAGTACAAAATATGTATTTTCTAATGTAAATTGATCGTTCGAATAATCGGATCGGGTATTCGATCATTGTTTTATAATTTGATTTAAAAGATAAATATATAGTTTTCAATTATCCCATTCTAGATATTAAAACAATATCTAGAATTGTAAAATACACAATGATTAATGTCGAATAAGTCAATTCAACTAATTCTTGCTAAAATACTTGATACATTTTAAATTATAAAGAAATACATTAAGTTGTGCATAATAGTTAAATATAGGGTCATCATTAAGATAAACAGAAATATTGCATTCAAAGTTACCTTACGGTGTTGCTAGAAACACGCCTTAAATGGCACAAGACTTAATTTTTATTGTAAAAAAGTTAATTGCATTTAAAAATTTAAAACTTTATTGTTGCAAAAAAGTATTAAATAGAAAAATATTGAATTGCAATTCTTAGAGTTAAAAAATTAATTTTACCATAATTAATTAATTATTTTAAATATTAATTATATTTAATAAATTAAATTAATTTATTTATTTGAAAAAAAATTTAAAAATTAATTATTGTTCGGAACTTTGTATTTAAGTTTATGAACATACGCGCGGTAGATTGGTCAGATGACAGTGGAGTGTTATTATTTCAACCTCATTGATCTTACCATTAAGAAGCTATATAAAGCTAATTAATCAAAAAAGGAAACGGCAAACTCTGATACACAAGCAGCAAACGGTCGTTGTTTAAGGGGGATATCGATAATTAGCCATCACTTAGATTACATCATTTACTCAACGAACCAGTTAAAAGCGATTAAAATTAACAAACAATCGATAATGTTAAGACATACTTTCTTATGGAAAGTATGTTGTTGAATGCTTTCGCGCACATCGGGTAACTTAGGTATAAATCATATAAGAATGTAATTTTAACGAATTATCAAACATACTTTCTTATGGAAAGTATGTTGCCGAATGCTTTCGCGCACATCGGGTGATTTAGGTATAAATCAGATTCGAATGTAATTTTAACGAATTATCAATTTTCAACAATAAGGCAACTGCAATTTAGGTTTAAGCGAAAAATGTAATTGATTTAATCAATATTAAATTTAAAAAATTAGAACTTAAGGGTTAAATTGATCTCATATTTAATTAGTTCCATGATTTCTTAGATTTATTATTGTTAGAATTGATTAAAAATATGGTAATGGCTCAATCAATATCAACTTTATAGAATTAGGGATATAAAATAGCGAAGCTTAGCTTTATTCAAAGAGAACTGATTTGTTAAACGATCGAAACTTTAAATTTTGGTTGTTTTATAAAAATTGTTGAGAGTAAACGTTTTACTTTGTGAGATGGAAATATTATTTGATGAAAAATATTTAGCTACATTGGCTAATATTCATTTCCGCTGTACGATCCATTAAGTAAGAAATAATGTCGAAAAGGAAAACACGCTTCTCTTTCCCGTGTTCTTAAGTTGCAGAGTGAAACTATCCTCATGATTTCACACCTTAAATGATTACGAAGATACGACAAAATGCTTACCCTTCACGCTTTTGTGGCAGAGATTGTTGTTCTGAATCAGATTCAGGCTTGACAGATTGACCGTCGCAGCTCATAATATAACTCTGAAAAGGTTTTAAAATAAAAAATAAATATATTGGAAAAAGAACATTAACAAAATTTTAGCCAAATACATTTCAGGGCTTTAAAGGCTTGGTATCATTTACAGGTGAGACCGATATAGCCATCAATTCACGCATTCAAGGATGAGGTCTTAAAGCAACCAATTACTACATTTCCGATAACAATATTAACAGCTCTCAGCCGATTTGTTCATTTCTAATTCATTGATTTTGAATTTGTTATTGTAAATAGCTAAACATCTTTCCGGGTGTTTGTAGTATACTATTGAATGCAATAGTTTATTGTATCTAATAAAATAATCAGATATAGTCATTGTGGCACTGAGTTTGGCACGATTTTTTAGTTCCTATAAATTTTTATTAATAAATTATAAATCAAACATCACAAAAGAGCACTAAGCAAAATATACTTAACTATTTTTAAATGATAGCAACTAATTAATTACAATAAAAAAGTTAATATTGGTTTCTTATTATTCAGTTATATCTGAATAAAATCAGTGATTTATCTTCTATTTCTCATATATGAAAGCTATATGTTATACAATATGCTGATGGCATTCTCATCTATGCTCATGCACTTAACTCATGCTCTTGCATGAGTAAGGTGAATGAGGAGCAAAGCTCCTCTATCGCACACTTCCTAAGCACATTGTTCAATTTGTCTATCCGCATCCGCACATTTCCTTCCTACTGGAAATGCGACAATGTTTGTCCTCTCCTTTAAAAGCAATCCATCGACCCCTCACTACTATCTTCGTACCGTCCTGTCTCACTTCTCCCAACTCTCTCTAAACTCCTTGAGCGTCTCGTTCTTACGCAAGTTAATATATCTCTTTTCTTCTAACTTATTTTTTCCCTTCCAAGCCGCTTTTCGCTCTAATCACTCTACTGAAATTGCCTGTCCTAAAGTTTATAACGACTTACTCATCTCGCGCGATCAAAAATTATGTAGTGTCATAGCTTCTTTTGATTTATCATCTGCTTTTGACATCGTCGATCACTCGATACTTCTCTATCGTCTTCGTCATGATTATGGATTATCTTAACCCACTGTATCATGGTTTTCTTCATATCTATCAAGCAGTACTTTTCGCGAGTGTTCTAACTCTTCTATTTCTCATCTATCTTCATCCCGTCCGGTGTTCCACAATGCTCAGTATTAGGCCCTATGTTTTTCTCTTTTATCGGTGATTTGTCTTCGATTCCTCATTTATTTAATTTCATGACATGTAATATGCTGATGACATTCTCATCAATGTTTATGCACCTGCTTATCGTATTCATGGTCTTAGTGTTTCTGCTTGCAACTGTCTTGTTTCAATTTTCAATTATCTTTCTTCTATTCGTCTTTATCTGAATCATAATAAATTCAAAATTATGTGGATCCTTCTTAGACGCCTTGGCTTAGAACCTCCCTCCGTATCATTAAATTCTACAATTCTTCCTATCGTTGGCAATCTCGTTTTCTTAGGCTTCTATTTCGACAACCGATTTTCACTTAAACCTTTCGTTGGAGATAAAGTACGTTCATCTAGCTTGATTATCCGCAACCTCCGTCAAATTAGTAAATTGATTGATTTTTCTTCTTGTATGACTCTCAGATATAATTTTAATTATAACTTTTATGAACATTTGTTTAAGTAATGCTATAATGTTTAAATCACAAGGTCCGAAACCTGATGAATACACAGTAATTTCTTTAAAATACGACCGGTATATATGCATTGGAATAGTTTTTAACACACAGCTTGAGTCATAGGGCAGGGCTGAAACCTAATCACACATCAGTTATTTTGAAGAGCTCTTATCGTCATTATAATATGCCATATTAATATATTTATATTAAACAAAGTAATCACAATAAATTCTTTAAAATAAAGAAGTAGACGGTTTGGGCATTATTGATTTTCATTCTTAATTTAATTTTAATTATTTTTTTGTTTGATAAAAAATGTATTAATGACGAACTTAAATATTATCACAACACGATCTTAACGCTATCACAAATGCGTGAGACTATAAATATGCATATGTTTAAAGTACCAGGTATCGGCAAAATATGGTTTATATATTCAAAATTTGTCTTTTTAAAAATTTATGCTTTAATAATGTTTTTGACATTTGCTAATAAACAAATGTCAAAAACAAGAAATCCTGGACGCGGTGTTCCTCAGGGATCGGTACTCAGTCCATTGCTCTTCATTATTTACATCAACGAGCTTACTACAGCTATTTCGAGTCCATGTGGTTTATATGCCGACGACTTGAAAATTTGGCGATTAATAATCGATAGCCGAGATCCAATGATACTCCAGAGAGACATTGATAATATTAAGGTATGGTGTAATCAACGGGGACTGGTATTAAACCCCGATAAGTCAAAACATATGCGCATCGGACATCTACACATCAATTCATCATATACCATTGACGGAAGAGAAATTGAAACAGTTCTCCAATTTCAAGACCTTGGAGTGATCGTAAATAGAAACTTATCGACCATCCCACATACCAGTCACACAGTTGCTAAATGCCGTCGAATTTTAGGACTTATTAGAAGGACCATTGGCCAACTTGACGCATCCAGTTTTAAGTTTATTTACAATGCTTATGTCTTATCTTTAATGAGATACGCTTCACCTGCCTGTCACCCTCAAACTACGACAGAGATGAACCTGTACGAATCCATATTACGCAAGGCCACACATCTTGTACCCAGCCAACGCAAGCTCTCATTCATTTTTCGACTTCACGCACTTGGTGTGACCACAGTGAAGAAATCTTTAAAGTCATCTGATTTAATGTTTGTGTGGACAGCGCTTAATGTTCAAAAAGGGCAGAGGGAACATGTTTGCCGCAAACTGTTCGAACTTCTTAATTCAAACAGATTGAGGGGACATCACCTCACGTTAAAGACCCACTTCGTCCACAAATAAGATTTAACACAATTGTCAACCGAACGTGGAAAAGCTGGAATAAGCTACCAAGTCAAGTGGTTTCGGCATCCAGTATTTTGTCCTTCAAGAGAAATCTGAAGAATGTCTTCTTCTTCTTCTTAGCGTTTATCCCGTATGACGGGGTCCGCTTGCCACGATCGTTGACGCCAAAATGCCTTCTTTGCTGCGTCTTTGGGCGTGAGTCCGACCATTTTCATGTCCTTAAGAAGGGTATCCATCCATCTTTTCTGTGGTCTTCCTATTGGTCTCTTTCCGTCGACCTCGATTTGAAATGGTGCCTGCGCTAATGTGTTCACGTCTGCCCTCATTACATGTCCATACCATCGCAGCCTTGATTCTCTCAGTTTGTCTGCTATGGGTGCTACGCCAAATCGCTTGCGGATGTCTTCGTTACGGACATGATCTAGGCGAGTCTTTCCTGCGATCCACCTTAGCATTTTGGTTTCCATGCATCCAAGCTTACGTTCTGCTTCTGCTGTCATTGCCCAGCACTCAGCACCGTACATTGCTACAGGCCGTATTACGCTTCTGTAGAACTTCGATTTGAGTTTGTCTGGCATGCGTTTGTCGCACAAAACTCCAGTGGCTGCTCTCCATTTTGTCCAGCTTGCGTTGATGCGAGTGGTGACGTCTTTTGCCACTCCTCCTGTGCTGGAGATGACTGATCCCAGATATTTGAACGCAGTTGTCTTTGGCAGAAGCACGCCATTAACTGATATGCTTACATCTTCGTTCTGGTTCGTCGTCATGTACTCTGTTTTGGCTGTGTTCAGTTTCAACCCAAACTGTGCCAGGCGATCGTGCCATTGCTGAACTTGTTGCTCGAGGTCATGTTTGTCTTTAGATACCAGCATAACATCGTCGGCATACAGGATGGTCCATGGTGCTTGTCTTAGAAGGTCTTTCGTAATCACGTCCATAACTATGATGAATAGTAATGGGGAGAGTGCAGATCCTTGGTGCACACCGACTGAGATTGGAAATTCTCTGGATTTTCCCGCTGCTGTTAGCACATTGCTCGTCGTTCCTTTGTACAACATCTTCACCCATTCGATCAATTCCTCCGGTACTTTTCTGCGTCTCAAAGCGTACCATATAAGCTTATGAGGTACTCTGTCGAACGCTTTCTCAAGGTCCAGAAAAGCTACATGGAGGGGCTGCTTCTTCTCTCTGTGCTTTTCAAGGAGTAGTCTGGCTGAGTGTATTGCATCGATGGCTCCACAGTTGCGCACAAAGCCTGCCTGGTTGACACTTAGTTTGACGGAGTCACGGATTCTCTTGTCGAGCACTCTCTCGAAGATTTTCATGGTGTGACTGAGAAGACGAATTGGGCGGTAGTTTTCACAATCTGCTGGGCTTCCTTTCTGCTTCCAGATTGGGATAGTTATGCTTCGACTCCAGTCTTCTGGCACCTCTTTTGCGTCAACAATCTTCTGGAGAAAATTAGTTAGCCATGGTGTCCACTCATCCGGATTGATTCTCCAGAAGTCCACCGCTAAATCATCGGGTCCGTTGGCTTTACCCGGCTTCATCTTCATCATTGCCTCTCTGACCTCTGCACCATTGAGTGGATCGACTTGTGTGTGATTTGGAGTCCCCTCTGGTATTGGTGGATGTTCAAACTCTTCTGTAAAGATGGCTTTAAAATATCTTCTCCATCTCTCCAGCACGTCTTGTGGGTGTATAATGAGTTTTCCCTGCTCATTGCTGATACCATGGAACTTCTCGATGTCTGCTGCCTTCTTCCGTCTTGAACGGGCTAGTCGGTACACGCCTTTTTCTCCTTCTCGAGTGTCGAGCTTTTGGTAGAGGTTATCTAGGTGGTTACTCCTAGCAATAGCCACTTGTTTCCTTGCTTTCTTTTTCGCTCGGTGATATTCATCTTTGTTCTCCTGTGTTTGTGCTATCCGGAGAGCCTTGTATGAATTTTTCTTTGCCTTCACTGCGTCTTTGACCTCTTCTGTCCAAAACCAAGTTTCTTTGTCGATGTATTTTTGACATGGCTTGGTGGATCCGAGTATGTGCTTTGCAGCTAGGTGGATCGTGCAGCGCAACGCGGTCCAGGTGTCCTGTACTCCATGTATGCTAGGTAGTCTTATCCGGGCCAGCTTTGCCTTTGTTCCAACTGTGTCTTCTTCCCTCAGTTTCCACCACTTGATTCGGCTCGTCTTTGTTTGTTCTGGCCTCGGTTTACGGGGGACTTCAATTTTCAGGTCACATATCAGTGGCTTATGTTGAGTCGCTGTGGTCTCTGATGGAATGACCTTTGTGTCTAGCACCGTCTTCTTGTGTTTTCGCCTCACCAGGACAAAATCAATTTGCGACTTCCTGATTTGTGAGCCCGTTCCATGGTAATATGTGTACAGGTGGCTCGGCCTTTTTGTGAAGTTGGTGTTGGTGATGGTGAGGTTGTGCGTAGTTGCAAGCTCCAGTAGTTGTTCCCCTTCTGCGTTCTTCTCACCTATGCCATATCCACCGTGACATTCACTCTCATCCGTCTGTCCAACATGGGCATTCATATCACCGGCTATGATCACATAGTCTTCTTCGGGGACTTCTGCCATCTTTTCATCTAGCATTTCCCAGAAGTCCAGCTTCTCTTTATCTGTGCATCCTGTTTGAGGAGCGTACACAGAGAAGTAGTGTACGGTCGTTTCGCATAATGCCAGCTTAATCTTCATCAACCTCCCAGTGTATCGCGTCACTTCGCACACTTGGTCTCTGAGTCTCTCTGCTACGACAATGGCTACTCCGTTTCGTGCTGTCTCAGTTCCCATATAATACAGTTTGTATCCGTCTCCAATTTCCTTGGCTTTTCCGCCCTTCCATTTAGTCTCTTGTATTGCAAGAATGTCAATCTTTCTCCTCTTTAGGTCAGCTGCAATTTCTCGAGATTTACCCGTCAGTGTTCCTACGTTGAGCGTTGCAACTCGTACGTATGATTGGGCCAGATCACTTGCGTCTCGGCGTCGTCCTTCCGTCGTGAACCCTCGCTTATTTGCCGAACAGACCGGGTCTTGTCTGATCGCACATCCTCGTGAATTTTTCGAACAGGCCGGATGGCACCTCCTGAACGCGTCGTCTACAGAGGACGCCTTAGTATTGGCGGGGTCATTTTGATTAAACTTTATCATGGTTTGATGGTTGCGACAATTGTTTTCCCGACCGGCTGCCGCATGCCTGTCGTCGGTAAGGTCCGCGTTTGGTTCACGCTCACAGAGAGTAAGCGTTATCCAGTGGCACCACGAGGAGGAACGGACCGCACCACCATCAAACACTTTGTGTAGTGATGGCTTGCGTCATCACTACACATCAAATATCAAACATCACTAAAGCGCTTTAAGCAAAATATCCTTATATCCTTAACTATTTTTAAATGATAGAAACTAAGTAATTACAATATAAAATAATATGTGTTTCTTATTATTCAATTAAATCTGAATTTAAAAAATACAACATAAATTTTCAAAGTACATTCGAACTATTAGATGAAACATTTTACGAATTATAACTTTTATGAACATGTGTTTAAGTTAAAATCACAAAGTCCGAAACCTGATGAATACACAGTAATTCCTTTAAAATACGACTGATATATATGCATTGGGATAGTTTTTAACCACACAGCTTGAGTCATAGGGCAGGGCTGAAACCTAATCACACATCAGTTATTTTGAAGAGCTCTTATCGTCATTATAATATGTCATATTAATATATTTATATTAAACAAAGTAATCACAATAAATTCTTTAAAATAAAGAAGTAGACGGTTTGGGCATTTTTGATTTTCATTCTTAATTTAATTTTAATTATTTTTTTGTTTGATAAAAAATGTATTAATGACGAACTTAAATATTATCACAACACGATCTTAACGCTATCACAAATGCGTGAGACTATAAATATGCATATGTTTAAAGTGCCAGGTATCGGCAAAATATGGTTTATATATTTAAAATTTGTCTTTTTAAAAATTTATGCTTTAATAATTAAACCGAATTAGGTAAATATTCTTCCTATTGTTATCATAAAGAAATATATAAAGAAGGTTGATCATTTTAGTATTTTGGTAGAATTTAGAAAATTGATTTTCCAAATTATATCAAATTGGAGTATATCAAATTGTTTCAAGTCCCAAATAAGTAGATCAACAGTGTTTTATTTTAAAGTGTATAATGTGTTATTTCAGCAATCATTAAAATTGATATTTTACTATCTTGCCACATTGTGAACTTTGCCTTTAATCTTTTAAGAAGAAGATTATACTTGTAAATGTCCTTTGTGTAACATTTTCCCATAATATACAAGTTAAGAGATAATGAATTGAAGGAATACGCAGTGTTTCCATGAATATAATACCTAGCCTGATATAACTTTTAATGCATTTTCGGCGACTTACCATGGATTTATAAGACCCACCCCGAAAATAAGATTAAGTAAAAAATGAATGGCTTTGTTATAAATGACCTTGTTGTAATAAAAGCCCAAAAATGTCCTTGCTGTACCCATAAATTAATGTTTTCGAATAGAAAGAACTATTCAGTCTAATACAATAAAGACAATTTCGGAATCAGAAAATAAAAAACCTTACCTTTTTCAACGACAAGTTTATGCCGAGAAATATAAATGGGGAAATGCCAAAAAGAAAAATGTAGACTAAAACGAAGTACAATGAGTTGAAGGTAATTATATGGGAATGAATAATCGAAAGGCGATCAGATGTCGTATGTTATTATTATTATTTATTACAAGACTAAAGTTTATGGCGCTTGTGATATCCACGAAGATATAACTTAAAAAAAAGTTTGAGATATAATAACATACATTCCAGATTTCAGTTCCAGATTTCAGTTCCAGATTTCAGTTCCGCGAGCGAAGCGAGCGGAAAATCTTGTCCACCAAGATTGTAAAACAATCAAACTACAATCTTCGACGACAACCAACGACAACCTTCGACGACAACTAACGACAACCATCGACAACCATCGACAACCATCCGCTTGACAATTATCGACAACCATCGACGGCATCCGAAGTTAAACCATCACTGAAGTTAAACTGACAATATCAAATTGGATATATATGGTGGGGAAAAAGTGTAAGAAGAAAGTTAAAAGCCAATGTTTCGCAAGTCCTGTTAAGGACCAATATGTAGAGATAGAGGTGGCATGTTGCTCTGTGAATTGTAACATATGGTCTAAAATTAATGTTAAAGCGGATGATATTAAAGTAGTTCAATCCGGTAAATTTTGTTGTGGTGTGTGTGCGGCTCGTAATTGTGAATGGAACACTATTCTTGAGGAAAAATTACAAAATAATATTAAAATGGTGTCAGAGCTTAAGGAGATCGTAACTATGCTACAGAATAGTATTCTCTCTAGTGCATCTGAGGTAAATTTACAACGAAAAATACAGCATAAGTTACCTGAGGTGGTGGGTGAGGTGAATTCTATAACTTCGAATAAATCCTTCAATAATGCAGATATTGATCCAAATGCACATCGATACCCACATGCAGTTAGCAAGACTACATCGTCAGTTACGGGTTTCACTCCTGTTCGTATCTGGAAGAGAGGTCACTCAAAATCGTATACTGTTCGTCAAACAGAAAATGAACGAACGCTGACTGTCAACACTCACACAGGCAATGATGATATACAGAACTCAGCTACTAGTAATGACAGTGTGGTTCTACATAAAGAGTGCGTAAACGAGCACATTAAGGAAGCTCATCTCATATCATCTCAATCAATGAATGCCTCTAGAGCGAGTTATCCGGTGCAGCAAATGTCTACTTTCTCACAACTGCGTAAACAGAATGATCCTTTGCGTTCTATTATTTTCGCAAATGTGTCGGAATCAAGCTCTGTCAATATCCAAAACCGACTAAATGAAGATTTGTCGAGGGTACGTAATATTCTCACGATCGTTTTGGCACAATTCCCAGAAGAGATATTATCTAGTATTAAAATAGTTGCTTTATTCCGCATAGGGAGGAAAATTAACGATCGTTCTAGACTGCTAAAAGCCATTCTGACAGATCCAAAAGCCGTTAAGACCATCTTTAGGAACTCTTATCGTCTCCAAGGTTCGTCTGCAAGATTGTTAAAAGATCTCGACGTGAATGAACGTAAGCATCTACGTGAAGCTAAACAATGTTTGAAGTCTCGTATTGAAGCTGGTGAGTCAAACTTGACAATTCGAAATTTTCAGGTTGTGCGGAGGAAGACTCAAATACATTGGATGCCTCTACAGGTAGATCATTCAATCCTTCCTCCGCCGCTCATAAGTCATTGGTAATTTCAAATATTTCATATGTGGATAATAAATGTTTAAGAAATATTGTCCATTACTCCTCCCCATTGTGGTCGGCTCTTGAGCGACGTAGCGAGGATTATCAGTCATACATACCGATATCGTTGGCTCAGCAGACTCTACCCTTAAGCTTAGAATGTTTGTTATTATATACGAACGCCCGTAGTCTTCTTCCAAAAATTGACGAATTAAAACTCCGCATTGAGAATTCGCATCCGCTATTAGTTGCTATTACTGAAACATGGCTTCATGATAGAATTACTGATGCTGAGATCTGGATTGAAAATTATACATCTTATCGAGTTGACAGATCTATCTGCAAGGGTGGTGGAGTGATTATCTATGTGCATAATAGTTTAGTGTTTAAATTGCTAGATGTACGAGCGTCCGATGGAATCGAGTCATTGTGGGGTAGTGTGTCTCTTCCTACCCTTAGTTCAGTGAATTTAGGCTTAATCTATCGCAATCCCACTTCAGATGTTTGTTGCTTGATCGATTACATTCTAGAGTTTGGTTCCAAACCAAATCTTTTTATAGTTGGTGATTTCAACTTAGCGACAGTAGATTGGAACACCTACACATATTCTGTGTGTAGTCCGTCCACATCATTATTTCTTGATATGATTAACTCGCTAAACCTTACCCAACATGTTTCAAAATTTACCCGATTTTCCCAAGAAAATCAATCGCTACTTGATATTTGTCTAACATCGAATAAATACATTATACACAAAGTTACGCACTCCGATCCTTTGGGTAGGTCAGATCACTGTGTTCTCAATTTCTACTCAGATTTTACACGTCCTTCAGCTTGTAGATTACAACAGAATTCTTTAAATTATTTTAAAACTAACTTCGAACTTGTGCGTCAGAATCTATTAAGTATTTCATGGCTCAGTCCGTTTTATGTTGGGGTTGATAAGGCATGCTATCAGTTAGAAGCCACCCTTAAGGAATTACTCATACGATTTTCGCCCCGTAAAACCGTTGCAAATCGTATACACCATAAACCTTGGTTTGACAAAGAGTTAAAGAATGCTTTAAAATTAAAAAAATGAAATTCCAGTTGTTTTCTAATAATAGTATTGATTACTGTAGGTATAAAGAGGCCAGAAATCGGTTCACATTTCTTAAACGCTTCAAACAATGTCAATTTGAAGAGAAAATTGCTCAAATGTCAATTCATAATCCTAAATCCGTATTCAATTATGCTAATTTCAACAACAAAAATAAACACATTGGTTCACTTGTTGATACTGATGGTTGCACATTGATTAAATATGATGACATAGCGAATGCTTTCGCTCAACATTTTTGCATAGGAGTTCGTAAATCCTCCTCCGTCACCTATGCCTCGTACTGTCCATCGAATATAAACATTCTTCAGATGTTTTCTGTTAATGATGTAGTGCTAGAGCTCAAGCGGCTTAAATCGTCAGGTTCTATTTGTCCTGATCGTTTACCACCGGTATTTCTCAAGAATATCGCTGATGTTATCGGCATACCACTATATTGGATTTGTGTCGCCTCCTTGTACTTCGGTTGTGTCCCGATGAATTGGAAACTTTCGTTGATAAGGCCCATTTTGAAAAAAGGTGATCCATCTTCAGTTGAAAATTATCGCCCGATAAGTCTAACGTGTGTATTCTGTCGAGTTTTGGAAAAGATAATATACCGCATTCTGAGCGATTATCTAGAATCCAACAAATTATTGTGTAACAATCAACATGGATTTCGAAGGGATCGCTCAACAATCACTAATCTCTTGATTGCCCAGAATAGCTAAGGTTCGTTAGCTGATAAGGGCTTTGATGTTGATATAGTATTTTTTGATTTTTCAAAAGCGTTTGATATGGTTCTACATGACATCTTGATTCAGAAAATGCGTGCTCTAAACATTGATCCACTTATTATTCGCTGGATAAAAGAATTTTTATCTAACAGATTCTATCAGGTTGTTGTAAATGGTTCTCTTTCTGATCCTTATCCGGTCAATGTTGGAGTTCCGCAGGGTTCGGTCCTCGGCCCATTGTTATTCTGTATTTTCATTAATGACCTTCCTTCCATTTTGAACTCACACTCTCTTTTATATGCAGACGACCTAAAAATTTGGCAGGCTATCCGGTCAGATTCGGACACGGTGCTAGTTCAATCGGATATCGACAGCATTTCCAACTGGGCTTATATGAATGGTCTGTCACTGAATATATCAAAGTGTGCTTGTATGCGTTTACAATCACGCAGTCATAGTGTGTATCCAACTTATCATCTTGAGGATCAGAACATTAAAGTAGTAACTCGTCTTAGCGACCTTGGAATAGTAGTTGCGAATGATTTTTCGACTAGTTGGAATACTGAGTTGGCTTGCTCGAAAGCAAATCGAATGGTTGGGATGATTCGTAGAACTTTTAGTGTGTTGAGTCCAGTTTCATTTAGAGCACTCGCCAACGCATTTGTGATCAGTCATCTTACCTATGCATCACAATGTTCGTTCCCAAGAACAGTATACGAGAAAAGTAGAATTGAAAATGTGCTGCGCCGGGCAACAAAGCTCGTAAATTCAGTTAAAGCCTTACCTTATAATGAAAGGCTAAAAAAACTTGGTATGGTTTCTATAAGCGACCTTCGGTTTCGGCGAGATATGTGTTCAACATGGGAAGCTTTACACAAGGGAAATCACGTCTTAAGAGAATTGATGACTGTTCGGAAAAGTCGGGCTTTGCGTGGACACAATTTTACTTTAGCCCATCGCCGAGTTATACGCTCTAAAACTGTACAATTTGGACACCGAATCGTAGGTAAGTGGAACCGATTAAGTGAAGAAATTGTCAACTCAAGATCGGTTTCAGCATTCAAACATAAACTTTTGTGACTTTTGTTTGTGAGTCTTTTTTTCTTTACTTTTTCTTTTCTTTTTTTAACAGTGCAACTGTGAGCTTTGCTCGTCTGTTTGTCGAAATAATAATAATAATAACGACGTAATTCGGCTGATCAGGATGTCATTGTCATCGTATATGTAATAGTAGTTGCTGCAACCAGTTGTAAATAGAGACGATATTTGATCTTACAATATCATCGAAGCTAGATATAGTAAATGCTGAATTCAAAGCATCGCAAAACTACACACTAAATATACAACTTTCTTCAAAACACGCTATATCCCTCAGAAGATCTACGACTCTATTCAGGCTTGAAGATGATGAAATTATTAGATGTTCACTAGCATATATTTTAACCGCGTAATATGATCACAATGGACGAAACTGCAGTTTTTACGGAACAGGCATATCAAATTAACATTGATCGCATCGGTACATCTTCGATCAATGTTCCTTCTACGGGGTTCGAATCAATGCGTGTTACCTGCAGTATATAAATTCGTTTAGATGATGAAATTATTAGATATGAAATTATTAGTTTTTAATTTTGGGATAGAACTCACTTCCTTCGGTTCAAATAAATTTATAAAAATTTAAAAAATGGATATATTGTACAAAATTAGTCTATTTTGCCATATGATTGGATTTAGATCACCCATCGATCTGTTGCAAAATGGGGTAACTGGTAAATCAAATACGAACCATATATGAACGACATCCAAACCTTGAATAGCATGGATACAACTATCAGAAATAAGCATCATTAGATATGCTGTATTTCGACAAAAATTACGACGCTTGCCATACATTTTGTGATTGCGAAATGTCGTCTTTCATAAATATAAATACTCACATAGTCGGCAAACTGCGCCACATTTCTATGTCATTCTGTCATAAGCTGTTTTACATTTTAAGAGTTATATCATGTTACATACCGTTTTTTGACTTCTCATCATTAATTTTTGTAACTTTAAACGAATCCTGAAAATATAAATTGACTAGCCTGTAGGTTGCAGCAACTGCTATTACATATACGATGACAATGACATCCTGATCATCCGAATTACGTCGTTATAGCTTCGTGGATATCACAAGAGCCATAAACTTTAGTTGCTGAGTAACGCTTTGCTAAATGATTAAATTTTATACCTCAAGATAATAATCAGACGGAGAAGTTGAAGTGGTTCTCAGTTGTTTTGTAAAAATTTAACCTCAACAAAATAGAAACCGAAAATCACTGCTTCCATGATCGCGTGTAGGGTTGGGGTAATGTGTTTGGCTTACATCATAATCGAGAAGCTAATATTGCGGTATTTTCTATATATATAACTCAAGGCAATTAATACACGTCGCAAGCCGTAGATACGGGAAGAATGCCAATTGTGTCACTATATTTTAAATTTGATCTTATAGCAAATATTCTTTATACTAGGAAATCACAAAGAAATGTTTTTAGCGTAAATTGAGTGTGTTATATATAATCGCAAAATAATATATTTACTAGAATACTTAAAAGATATGTTATATATGAGTATTAATATACTCATATATTCGGGTACGTGAAAAACATGATGGAGAGCAATACTCACGTATAGGTCGCACTAACGAATTAAGCAACACTGAGCGAAGATGGAGTTATCCTTAGAAAGCATTTTTTGATAGTGTGCATCTTTTTTCTAGCCTTGCATAGCTGAACATCATAATGACGTCGTGTCTTTAACGATGAATCAATCAGAATCCCAAGATCACGGTGAAATGTAACTACCTCGAGTTCATTTGCACCTATTACGTAGTTATAGTAACTTTTGCATACACGACCCAATCTCATACTCTTGAACTTTCCCAAGTTAAGGGATACTCCTGTACTAAGACTCCATTTAATAATACAAATTTATTTAACGTGACAAATGCGTGCCAGCTGCACGCTTACAAGTCCACTAACAAAAAAAAAACGAAAAAGTCAAGCAGATAAATTGTTTAAATGGGATCGGATTTGGCGTTTGAAACACGGCATTGATGTTGATTGGCGTCAATGAGTGGGCAGATAATTCTACGATAGAGGAGCAGCCACCAGGAAGGAGCGGAGTCCAAAGGAGGTATAGTAGTTTGGGACATGTAAAAGAAGGGAATTACACGAACGCAAGGAACAGTAAACAGGACGAGAATTATCAAGAAAAAAAGGTTGATAAATGAAGGGGTATGAAAAGTTACAAGGCGGAAAGCAACGAGAAGAGAAGAGTATTATATAATATTAAAAGATGTAATATAATATATGCTAATATAATGTTATATACATATTTCCTAGAGTAGTTAAAAATATATAATAGATGTAATATTACATTACATTATAATATAATAATATAAGGTATAATATAACGTAAAATAACGTATATAGATAGATATTTATTTCCAGTGGCAAATGCGCGCTTACAAGCACACTAAAAGAATTAAAAAATGTGAAAACAAAATTAAATGTGAAATGAATTTGTTAATAATAATACAAATTTATTTAATGTGGCAAATGCGTACAAGCTGTACGCTTACAAGTCCACAAACAAAAATGAGAAAGTCAAGCAGTTAAATTGTTCAGATGGGATCGGATTTGTCGTTTGAAGCACTGCAGGGAAATTGATTGGCGTATATGAATGGGCAGATGATTCCACGATAGAGGAGCAGCCACCAGGAAGGAGCGGAGTCCAAAGGAGGTAGAGTAGTTTGGGACATGTAAAAGAAGGGAATTACAGGAACGCAAGGAACAGTAAACAGGACGAGAATTATCAAGAAAAGGAAGGTTGAGAAATGAAGGGGTATGAAAAGTTACAAGGCGGAAAGCAACGATAAGAAGACGAATTTGAACACGACAATAAATTGTAGGCAAATCGAGAGAAGCAAGATGGTAGGATGTTTGATCAAAACGACGAAGACGGAGGAGAATTCGGACAGCTGCGTTGACGATGCGTTGTAGGGGAAGAAGAGTGGATTTAGGTGAGTTGGAAAATAGACTAAGACAATAATCGAGTCTAGAAAAAAGGAGAGATGATATGAGAGTCATACAAGAAGGGAAATCGATCAATCTACGAACTTGACGGAGGTTGCGGAGTATCAAGGTAGATGAGCGTACTTTATCTCTAACGAAAGGTTTAAGTGAAAGTCGGTTGTCAAAATGGAAGCCTAGGAAAACGAGATTATCAACGATAGGAAGAATTTTAGAATTTAATGATACGGAGGGAGGTTCGAAGCCGAGGCGTCGAGGTAGGATCCACATAATTTTAGATTTATCAGGATTTAGAGAAAGGCGAAGGGAAGAAAAATGGTTGGAAATTGAGACAAGACAGCTGGAAACAGAAACACTAAGATCACAAATACGATAAACAGGTGCGTGAGCATAGATGAGAATGTCATCAGCATATTGCATAACATGGAAGTTAAATTTATGAGAAATCGAAGACAAATCACCAAGAAGAAGAGAGAAAAGTATAGGGCCTAATACGGAGCCTTGCGGAACACCGGACGGAATGGACGAAGGATGGGAGAGAGAAGAGTTAGAATATACGCGAAATGTACGGTTTGATAGATATGAAGAAAACCATGATACAGTGGGTAAAGAGAAGCCATAATCATGACGAAGGCGATGGAGAAGAATCGAGTGATCGACGATGTCAAAAGCAGACGATAGATCAAGAGAAACTATGACACTACATAATTTATGATCGCGCGATATGAGTAAGTCGTTATAAACTTTAAGACATGCAATTTCGGTAGAGTAATTAGAGCGAAAAGCGGCTTGGAAGGGAGGAAATAAGTTAGAGGAATAGAGATATGTATTAACTTGCTTAAGAACGAGACGCTCAAGGAGTTTAGAGAGGGTTGGGAGAAGTGAGATTGGACGGTACGAAGATGGTAGTGAAGAGTCGAGAGATTGCTTTTTGATGATAGGACGAACAGTGGCGCATTTCCAGATGGAAGGAAATGTACAGCTACGGATGGACGAGTTGAACAATGTGGTTAGGAAGGGTAAGATAAAAGTGCAGATATTTTTAAGTAAGTGAGTGGGAATTGGGTCAGAAGGAGAGGTTTTATTAGGTAATGACAGCAGAACCGAAGAAACTTCATCAGACGAAACGGGAAGAAGGTGGAATAGTTCTGGGAGGGAAGTATTTAAAGATAAGAGTGGGTACAAGGGGGCTATGGGTAGTAGGGAAAGTAAATTAGATAGCTTAGTTTGTAGATAAGAAGAAAATTCATCAGGATTTATATTACAAGGGGTAGATGATCGTGAAAGAATTGAGTTTAAGATTTTCCAATGAGATTTCGAGTTGGAAGATGACTCGAGTTGATTTCGCCAAAAGAGAGTACGTTTAGTACGTATAAGAATGAGATGTGAACGGCGTTGAGAAAAGTAGGAATCACGAAGATTTGGAGGGAGTGAGTTGGGTGAACGTTTAAGAAAGCGTTTATACATACGAAAAGAGTGACGGAGTCGACGCTTAGAAAGACTACAGTCAGAATCGAACCAGGGAGCATGGCGCAAGCGCTGGGAACGTCGAAGTCGACTAGGTAGAAGGTTATTGAGGATCGACGTAAGTTCAGAATCAAACAGAATGCAGAGATCATCGGGAGAGAGATAGTTAAGAGGAAGTGAAAAGAGTGAAGAATTGAGTAAGGCTGTGCAGAGAATAGGGATATCGAGAAGCTTCCAGGGTCGACTTGGTGTAGATAATGGTAAAGGCGGAGAAGGAGGATGGGGACGAGTAAGAGTAAGAGTGACAAGGAAATGATCGGACAAACCAGGATCAGTAATTGACAAGGAGGTATAGTCATTGAAGCAGTTAGGAACAGCAATGATGTCGAGAGCACCGCCGAGAATATGAGTTGGGCTTGTTGAAAGTAATTTATAGTTAAAATCAGAAAAAAGATTAGTTAAAGTGATAGAGTCAGAGTCAGACGGGCGATCAAGACGAATGTTAAAGTCACCGAGAACAAAAGAAGGAGTATAAGACAATGAACAGTGAGACATTAGATCTGCAAGGTCGTTAAAGAAGATACGTGATGGGGCAACTGAACCTGGACGGTATACAATCACAAGTTCCAGAGGGAAAGGCGTTGATAATCTGCATATGAGTAATTCGAACGAGGTGTAACGGATGTTAACGTTGATTTTACGTAAAGACATTGGGTGACGAGCAATGGCAACAATACCGCCATGGTTAGACGCAGTAGATGTATGAGATGTAATTTGACGAGCTGATTCAACTAGAGAACAACCAGAGCGACATAGACGACGAATAGCAAGATCGTTGGAGTCAGTGTGCCAGGATTCGGTAATGCAGAGAATATCGATAGATAATTGATCGAAGATATCGAGAAGCATATCAGCTTTATGAAGAATGGAGCGAGTATTGAATAGACTAAGACGAAAAGTATGCTTAGGAGCGAGATCGACTAGCGAAGAAGACAAGGGGGAGAGATGGGACGCCATCGAATTTTTGGCCTTGTGTGAAGAACGTGAAAATTTCCGTTGATTTTACGTATAGATAAGGATGACTCGCCGTTTGTTTCACGTCGATGTTTTTCAATGCGAGCTAAATTGAGCTGGGCAATATCAGAAGGGGAGCGGTCAGGAAAGATACGGCAAGTAGATGAAGTGGTAAGAAGTTTAAAACGTTGGGAGAGTACCGAAGAGGCATGTGAACTATGTCGGAAAACGATTTTTAAGAGTGGAGGACTGAGATGATTTGATTTAGTGGATTTGTTTAAACGAAT
This sequence comes from Pomphorhynchus laevis, assembly GCA_012934845.2. Lineage (NCBI taxonomy): Eukaryota > Metazoa > Acanthocephala > Palaeacanthocephala > Echinorhynchida > Pomphorhynchidae > Pomphorhynchus > Pomphorhynchus laevis. Next base: position 49,700 of record WNNJ02000108.1, on the reverse strand, counting down.
AAAGGATACAGGAGCGATATTATTGAAGAGTGATGGGTTATCATCAGGAAGAATGGTTGCTAGGATAGACCTGAAAGCAGATACATCATCATCGAGGCGAGATTGTGGAGAAGCAGATTCGGAAAGCTTTAAGTTTGATATGATTATACAGCGATCGCGCGAAGGAAAACGATTTCGTGGAAGTGGTGGACGGACAGAGCTGGTTGGAGTCGAGGTAGATGAGCAGATAGAAGTGGAAATGACAGGGGTGCTTGATAAAGAATTAATATTGGTTGGAGCAAGTGTGACAGGAGCGGGGTGTTGAATCGGTTGATCAGAGATGTGACTGGATATGATTTTAAATGAAGGATGTAACTTATTGGGAAGTGTTACGTGGGAGGTAGAGTAAGGAGAATTAAAATAGGTTGGGGCATGAGTGACAGGAATGGAGTGTTGAATTAGTTGATCGGAAATGTTACTGGAAATGATTTTGATGGAAGGGTGTAAATTATTGAGAGGTGATACAGGGGGGTCGAGTAAGGAGTTCGTGAGGAGAATAAAGAAGTTTGAGATTTATTTAGATTGGGGGAGGAATAGGAAAGAGGAGGTACGATATGAAAAGCTTTGCCGTTAGCATTGTTAGAATGAGAAAGATTAATGGAAGTTTGGTACGTAGTTGAACGAGGAGTGTGTGAGAGAGTAGGTTCAATAATGGGATTATATGATGCGAAGTCAGGTGTTGATGCGAGGGAAACATCTAAAACAGCATTGGTCTGAGTGGTAGTGTGTGATACAGGAGTAGATGAGCAGGATAACTGTAGTAGTCGTACTGATGTACAAAAACCGCAAGTGAAATGTTTAAGTTTATACACTGAGTGGTCGGATATTTTAACACGAACAAGTGTCCATACATCGCAATCTTTGGAATCGCGTCCAACTTCAAAGCTGGTATAACCATCATTGCATTTAGATGTGGAAGATTGTTGATCAGGAACAGGGATCTGAGATCGCGCTTTTTTAGGCATAACCTTTTATCGATAGATTGAGCTCAATCCGCGAGCGTAGCGAGCGGAACTGACAGGAATAATCTGGAACTGACAGGAATAATCTGGAACTGACAGGAATAATCTGGAACTGACAGGAATAATCTGGAACTGACAGGAATAATCTGGAACTGACAGGAATAATCTGGAACTGACAGGAATAATCTGGAACTGACAGGAATAATCTGGAACTGACAGGAATAATCTGGAACTGACAGGAATAATCTGGAACTGACAGGAATAATCTGGAACTGACAGGAATAATCTGGAATGTAAGTAGTTAATGGGTATCATTAACTACTTACATTGTAGTTAATGGGTATCATTAACTACTTACACTCACCATCCTACTTACATTTGCGGGAACCGTGGTTGGTTGATCGCAGAAGGACGTGGAGAAATAACGAATTATTTATTGCGGAGCCAAGGAGGCAGAGCGCGAATAATTATAATAATTGAGATGTAATTAGGATGGTGAGTGACAAAATAGAAGACGAAAAGTAACCAAACGCAAACGAAATTCAACATAAAGGCTAAGGGTGGGTCAATATAGGATGGAAAGATGATGGGATATATGTATGAAGTGACGATGATGCAAAAAGACACGAGTAAAAGAGTTTACGAATAGTTAAAGAGGTAAAAGGCAGAATTGGAAGAATTGGCATAAACATTCTTGATAACTAACAACTTACAGACAAACAATGAAATCGGTGAAAACTCGCCAAAAACAGACAGACGATGGCTACGTTCAGTTGGAAGTTGGATGCGACAAGCAGGGATTCGATGTTTGGACACTTTTAAAAGTAAAAATGGCATTGCGAGATATGAAAGTAAACATTTCAGTTGTGGTTATTGCGTGTGTAACGACGCACGATTGGATATAACTAAACATGTCGAGGAGAAAAGCGAAGAGTCGGCGCCAGCTCTTCATGTTGTTGCACAGCGTCAGAAAAGGATCTCCCACTGCAATTCACTACAGCCCCCACCAGCATTTGATCAAACTTTTCAAACTTCACCTGAAAAATGTGTAGATCTAAACATGAACACTCTGAACTACGAAGAGAAAACACGTGATTTCACAGATTCGTTTGTCTCTGTAACATCATGTAGTGGACCTCAGAAATCTTTACAATCAACTGACTTGCGACTTAAATCTACAAATTCTTACTCGAATTCAGTCTCCCTAAATAACTCATTAATGCCCCTATTCGCCGGACTTATGATAGATCATAGTGTCTAATCATAGCTAACATGACGTCAAAGCTGTACAATCCTTCTTCTCTGAGCTATCACACACATCTTACCCTAGTGCGCTGCAGCAATTCAGAGTTCTCTACCTTTATAAACTGGTGAAACTAAGATCAGATAACGGTTTACGCCTTCTTAAGGTCATCTTAGCAACGCCCGAAATGTGTACATTAGCTTTAAATACGGTAATCATCTTGCAGGTACTGGAGCAAGATGATATTAATGTCATCGAGGAGCTGCGAAGTCTTTGTCACAACGAAACTGCCCAAGAAGTGACAGTAAATGTCGATAAGAGATAAGAGTATCTCATGTCTCGAGGTTTGCCTGAAAGAATTGTTAACAGAGTGAAAATACTGATGTATACAAAGTGCTTTCATTATAAAAACGACCATGATACGCGATTTTTTCACAATTACTGGTCAAAGCTCCCCTCTTTCTCCTGTCCTGTATTTAGCCACATCCACACCGCACTGGTCTCAGTACGCATGTGTAAGGATTTTGTTTCTAAACTTAAACAGTTTTTGAAAAATCTGCTGGAAAATCACAATTTAAATTTTGATTATTCAGCTGTTTTTTATCAATTTTTGGGACAATGAGCATCTTTTATTTGTTTTTAGTTAAAAATTACCCATTTTAACCTCATTCTTAATCCATTCAAAATACAAATAGTCGTCTTTCATGGCATCACTGCGACGAATTGACTAGATTCAAGAGTGTCTTGAAGAGAGCAAGACCTCTGAAATGAGTTCAACATCTGTCATCTAAAAAGTCCACGTGCGCCTATAGTGGTCTAGCGACTAGAACACCTATACTACTAGGGACTAGAGCACCTATAGTTCTAGGAATAGGGTCATTTAGGGACTAGTTTTTTCTCAGAGGGTATCCCCCTCAGCAAAACCAAGATTTCTTAAGTACCTTATGGTGAGATTACGACAATAGCGAGCCTCAATTAACAAAACTCAGGTAAGTGTAAGACCCCCAGGGTGTCTCAATCGCAAGGTCTCGCGTTGGTAAATGCTTGCAGAGCATAATTCTGGAGAATATCAGAAAACAGAAGAGAAATAACTTGCTAGAATATAAGTATTATGTATACGATAAAGTGATAAAAACATTAAATGATGTATATAAAAATGCATACTTTTTGATATAAAGGATTAGGTATACTAAAGTGTTGCTGTAACGTAAAACCAGAAAAGTTACTTAATTCGAAAAAAACCAAAGCACACTACATATATATGTAATGGACCACACTACATATGGTCCATTACACGTATATCTGACACGGAATAATCCAGTTAATCCATCACGAAATCATCAATTGTTTTTGATCAACACATTTCTTTCTGATATAGTGATGTTTCCACGTAATCATAGAATTCCAAATATTTCAGTCGTTGACTGAGACGTATCTGAAGCCTTCTCGTTGTTTCTCGTTGATCCCTATCACAATCGTAATCGTTGTCGTTATCTGTTTCCATCATTATCGTCATAAGCATCACTTTCGTTATCTTTATCGTTTTTGTCACCGTCCACCTCGTCATCGTCATCTTCACTATCGTATTCATCGGTATCACACTCATTAGGATCCCTCACCTGGACATTCCCTCCAGCACCAGCATCCACATGAACCTCTTTTCTATTTGCTCCCAAGCATCTCATGAGTCTAAGACGTGATGGAAATTACATCTAATACGTATGTATGCTCTGATATGAATCCAGTAACGTACCCTTCAACCATCTTGGCGCATGCCTAGCTGGTAGGCGCTTTACCCAAACAGTTTCTCTTATCTGGTATTTGGATTCGATCCCGCCGATGTTAGCAGAACTATTTTTAGGATGTTGCCAATAGTATTTAAACACTAGCTTTGCTGGATAGTAATCTCTCCTTGTAACTGATACAATGTTGACCAGAACACTGCTTCAGGTATATCACACCCTTACATTTCCGCGATTACATGAACTGTGCGATGATTCCTTTCAACGATTCCATTCCAGGACCGTCTGTACGAGGATCGGTACCTCAGCGCAACACCCAACCGTCTGTACATCACAGTGAATTTAGCTGAATGGAATTATTTGTCATTATCTAGCACCAGTCCCTTGGGCAATCCTCTTGATAGAAATACTTTCCTCAAAGTTTTACAAACGTCCAAAGCGGATTCAGTTATAATTGATTATATACTGAAACGACTATGTCCACAATCTTCTATTGTAAGAAACAGCTTCTCTCTGTAGTGGGTATAATTCACTCATAGTTTCCCAAAACTGCTCAAAGCTTAATTTACCAGTTTTATAACATATAGGCGCCGGTCAATCGATTTGCACTGATGGCATATCTCTACTACCTCCTTGACATTATTTATATTCACATTCTTGACTCGTCTTGCTAATTTAAGAGTACGCTTAACTCCAAAATTGTTCAAATTATGAAACTCCCTTAAACGTTTACATTTGTCTGAGCTTGGAATCATCACAGCGCATGTGCTTCTTAGGTTACCCAGCCATTCTATCCTGATCAAAACATCCGCCAAATTGTCGGTTGAACGTACATATGACACGATCACATTTATATTTAACTCTTCAATCACATCCTTTATGACACACAACCTAGACTTAATCAGAATTTCGGTGGAACCCTTATTTGAAATTCTCTTTGACCCCTCCAAGATTTCAGAAACCAGGTGCACGACTGTCCGCGAATTAGTTTTTATTTCGACGTTTTCCATATTCACTTTAATAGCCATATTTATCCCTCTCGACACCACTTCCAACTCGTCGACGTTAATTTATAAAGTATTGGACTTCTTGCGCAACCAACTTGGGTCTTCTATACAGCTTCCAATAATGTCCAGCCGTACACTTATTGCTAAATTATTGGAATCACACCGAACTACTCCGTTATTCACATCATCTATTATCCAAATCTCCTTGACTAAATGACCGTTTCGAGTCGATATATTGTTTTATTCATAGTACCTACTTCAACTCCCCCAACTAAATAATACCATCTGCTGTCTTGTAATAATCGCTTTGCAAAACTACATGTAGATCTAAGCCATCCTTCTACTGAAAAATGCCCGACTAACTTTCCACAAATCGAAAATAGTTCACGTTGCATCATCCTCAGCATCTCCTATTTCCTTGTGACTCCGTGCGGAGCCTGCAGAACATTCTCGGTCCATGTTTACCTTCATATATCCTTATCCTAGAACTCAATCGAAAGGCATTTCTTCTGGATGCTTCGTCTCTAACACATAATCTTTTTAATACCCGACCACTCTGTATGTGGATATCATGCTTCGATTTACTAGGATATCGTCTAGATAAAAATCACTCGCCGTTTGTGCTTCCCGGTTGATTCACAACACCTTATCCAATATTTTTCGTCATTATCCGAGAAGCAAAATATAGGCCGAGCCCAAGTCCAATGAACGCATACGTGACTCCTTCAAATCGCACTAACTAATATTTCCAGAGTTCTTTGTAAGCATGTATTGAAAGATAGGATATTCTGAGATCTACCGACTTAATGATCCTTGAACGTTTCTCCACTTTCTTATGGTGTCGTCACAGGCATTCGCATCGTTGTTAATATGAGAGCTGACATACTGGTTTAATTCTCGAAAATATAATACCGACCTAATCTTTCCCTTAAGCTCTTGATTTACAACCATTAGTGAAACGATACCCTCAATCACATTTTCTGTCCAGCGCTGTAAGATTCCATTAGCTATCCAACTTATTATTTACTAGCGATATGCTTCTTTTTATTTGATTCATATACACTCACGTAGTGCGAGATGGGGTTGCGTAGTTTAGGTGTCGGTCCTGTCCACTTCCATATGACAGTCCACGTTTGTCATCTAACGCACTATCAAAATCGACGTCTTATATCGTTGTAGAGCTAGCAGGCAATGAGCTGATCACTACATCGCAGAAGCATAAATGATCTCATCGTCATTCTCTTCATGTCGGCGTACAATTTTTTCTAGCCGTTCAACTATACCGTTAGACAATAGTATAAATCCACCAACATGCCGGATTACGTCTATTCCTATTATCACGTATAATTCAGGCTGCGTGATGTTAAATGAAACGAAACACAATGCGAAAATACAGTGCTTTTTTGTGTACATTACAAACCGATCAATGTTTTATAGTAACAAAATCGAACAACATTCGGCACAATCTGCAGCTGAATTGCTCACGAAACCTAACACCATTGTGAGCTTTTAAGCTGTTACTTTCACACTGCTGTAAATTGCTCAACTATGGCGCCACACGCCTTCCTGGTCTAAAGACCATCAAAGTTTGTATTCGCTTAACCATTCAGGTCGACGACGTTCTCTTGTCGGATATCGTATTTCTGGAGGTTCGCTATTATTTATCCCCTCTGTAATTCCATCTGTATCCATATGACTTTCGTGCGATCTTTGCTATATTGTCTTGTGATGTGTTATTTTGACTGCTTTGATCATCGTTTGAGTCCAGAATGGATATTGCGCGTATATCGGCAATATGACGGGTATCCTGTCAACTTCAACGACGTTTTATTGGAATATCAGTTATTATACCAGTGTTCCACCTTGTAGTACATCTAGTATCTCTTGGCTTAACGAATACTTGCTGTGCATGTCGTAATTTACTATTCCAGTGTGCTATACTATACTTATTCTGCGATTCGAGAATAAGTATAGATATATATGTATAAATAATAAGTATAGAATAAGTATAATTTCAGGAGCAGTCATACGTTTGAGTTCCTTCCATATAGTAAATAGACTCGGTCTGGCATCGATGATCGATAAATAATCCTGTCCCTTATAGTGTGTAACGTAAATTGCAAGTCTTTTCCAATTAACATCTACTCCTAATTCTCCTTCACTCCAGTGTATTGGAGTTGGATCGATCGATTGACACTTGATACAATTTCGTACCACGTTATTGACATCTTCCCGACGGACGTCCGCGCCTAAAGATCTCGCTAAATAAAACTACGATCAACACCTAAATGATGCCTTTCGTGTTCTCTTTTAATGTCTCCAATAGCAACATGAGCCGAAGGCACACGAGGCCTCGAGTTTGTTCTAATCCTTAACCAATTCGCCGGAACACTGGTAAGTGCATCTGCTTTATTTTCGGGGCTTTCCACTAAATCGATATGAAGTATTAGATTACACTCTTCTTGCAAAGACCGTATAATTGCCAATCTCCTTTTTACCGGCGCTGCCGAATTACCTTTGATATATATCGATTTCAGTTGTTCTATAGCACATTTTACCCATCCACATACACATTTAGAATATGTAATAATCGATACGTATCTTAAATTCCAATATAGCGCAAGGCTCAAACCTTTAACGGTTGCATCTAATTCGGCCAAATTTAAAGATAATTTAGAGATTATCCTCACCTTGTGATAAGGATAGTTTAACTTGACGATGTTTTGATTGTGGAAAGCCAGGCCATTTAAGGAAGACGTGTCCATTACGTCGAAAGTATGTGATCTGATATCACTGTGGTGAAAATGGGCATATTCGGCCACTATGTCCAAAGTTGAGTTCAAAAAAGCTCGCAAGAGAAACGTTTATTTGCGGAATATATGATGTTCCTTCAATCAAACTTCCACATATAGCAAACCACGATCTCTTTGTTATTCCATCCGAATCTACGTCTATGATCTCCTTGAATATAATCCATATTAGCTTTTACGTGAACGACATTCTAGTATTGAATGATCGCGTTTCGAATGAGCATGTGAGTAGACATCTTGCTCGGTATAAATGTGAGTAGACATCTTGCTTGGTATGAATGTTAAATCATGTTCGGTATGGATGATCGCGTTTCGAATGAGCATGCGAGTAGACATCTTGCTCGGTATGGATATTCTAGTAATGAATGATTGCTTTTTGAATGAGCATGGGAGTAGACATCTTGCTCGGTATTGATGTGAGTAGACATCTTGCTCGGTATGGATGTTAAATGAAGCGAAACACAATGCGAAAATACTGAGTGCTTTATTTGTGTACACTGCAAACCTATCAATGTTTTATAGTAACAAATTCAAACAACATTCGGCACAATCCGCAGCTGAATTGCTCACGAAACTTGACACCATTGTGAGCTTTGGAGTTGTAACTTTCACATTGGTGCAAATCGCTCCACTATGGCGCCACAAGGTCCTCTCTGCATCCAGCAGTGTAGTATCCAGTACCGGTAAGTATATAAAATTACGAAACGACACAGCGCTTGTTTACAATTTCTTTCAGCTCACCATCTCTGACGTCATAATATGCTAAAAATGAGAGTTATTGATATTATAGTAGTGATGTGGTGACACTACGGGTGCAGTTATTGCGCTTTTAGTCGTATTTTTTACGCACACTGGTGAGAATTCCTTGTAGTTTACAGGACCAGCCAGTGTATACTCCTAGTGTGATATTCGTATCACACTGATGAATCATTGTTAGTTAACGCAGCCGTCTACCGGACCCTTCTGCATCCAGCAGTGGTGGTATCCGGTACTGATGAGTCTAAACAATGACGAAACGGCAAGCGTTAGGCTGTTTGTTTTCTATTTCTTTGAGCTCACCATCTCTGACGTCATAATATGCTGAAAATGAGAGTTATTAATATTATAGTAGTGATGTGGTGACACTACGGGTGCAGTTATTGCGCTTTTAGTCGTATTTTTTACGCACACTGGTGAGAATTCCTTGTAGTTTACAGGACCAGCCAGTGTATACTCCTAGTGTGATATTCGTATCACACTGATGAATCATTGTTAGTTAACGCAGCCGTCTACCGGACCCTTCTGCATCCAGCAGTGGAGGTATTCGGTACTGATGAGTCTACACAATGACTAAACGGCACAGCGTTAGGCTGTTTGTTTCCTGTTTCTTTCAGCTCACCATCCCTGACGTCATATTTTGCTGAAAATGAGAGTTATTAATATTACAGTAGTGATGTGATGACACTGTGCGCAGTTATTGCTCTTTTAGTCGTATTTTTACGCACACTGGTGGGAATTCTTTGTAGTTATCACAGGACCAGCTAATGTATACTCCTACTGTCTTCCCTCGAAAATAAGACAATCTCATTCCCTCTAAAATAAGACAAAAATTATCTTATTTTAGAGGGATTTTTTTGTCTTATTTTAGAATTTTTTTACATAAAAAAATTATTTTTACTCACCCCAAATGATTTTTACAGAAAGCTATAAACGAAAAAGTTATACAATTAAATACAAGCTAGATGTTATTGCGGATTATGAGAAACTAGATGAAAACGGGAAGAGCAAGACAAAGTCAGAAATATCGAGAAAACACTCTATCACACCAAGGATGTTTCAGTGTTGGCTGGATCAAAAGGAAAAGTTTTTAGACATACTACAAGATACCAAAAAATCTATTTTGACATGTAGAAAGGTTGGCAAATCTGGTAGAAAAACACAAAGTGAAGAATTAGATACACAGCTTATTAATTGGGTTATTGATTCTAATGATAAAGGGTTAGTAGTTAAAGATAAATATCTACAGGCAAAAGCAGTTAGTTTTTGTCAAAAGTTAAATATACAAGATCTAAAGTGCTCAAGCGGCTTTATACACAAATTTAAGAATAGACATAATCTTGTATCTCGTACACATACATCTTGTAGAACTATTCCAGAGAATGCCAAATCTTTGGCCACAGATTTCATTTATGCTGCTCGTAACTTGATAAAGACACACTCAATTAAACCCAGAAACATAATTAATTTTGACCAAGTTCCGAGATATTTCGAGCAGGAAAACAACAAGACAATAACTGTAAAGGGTTCAAAATCTGTTAAATTAGCAAAGACATCGTCGACTCATGCGAGATTTACTTTTACTCCCATAATCTCTGCAGATGGTAAAATATTAGGCGGACATTGCCTTTTCTCGAATTTAAAAAATATACCAACAACAACCAATCGAAATATATACGTCGACGTCAATAAGACAGGCATGTGGAGTGAGGATCTCGTGTTCTTTCTTTGAAAAATATATTTTATCCAGATTCGAAACAAGATTTGCACACGAGCCAACTCCTGTAATAATTGATTCTTTTTCTGCACATCTAAAGATAGACAAGAAATACGAAAAACATAACGTTTATATACTTTTTTGTCCCAAAAGGAATGACGCCGTTATTACAAATGCTCGATGTCTCTATAAACAGATCTTTCCAACAATTCTACGGAGATAAAATTAATGATTGGATGTCAAAAGCAATTGAAGATGACGATAACCGAACAAAATCCGGCAATATTAAGAGACCATCGTATAAACAAGTAACTGATATATGTTGGGATTTTATTAATACGTTAGACAAAGAAATGGTGATTAAAAGCTTCGATGTTTGTGGTATATTAGGATCAGAATTTGATTTGAGCAGACTTCATGCGCCTTTGAGACAATTACTCAGTGATGAACATTTTGAGATTGAGGATTTTAAAAACAATAGTGCTTTCATATTGGAGCAAGATCTCAAAGATTGGAAGGCCTTAGGTAAAGATGGAAATTCGTTTTTTAAAATAATTTCTTTAATCCTTTATGATACCATTGAGAAGCACATAGAAGTAAGGCATCATATAGCCTTAGATATTCCTTCCATTAAAGGATTAGAAGGTCTATATGATGATGAATATATTAATGTCTTACTTATAGCAGGAAACAAAGCGTCGGAGTTAGAAATTTTTGCAGCAAGTAGACTCTATAACTTGAACATAAAACTTTATTATGATAGAGATCTTAAAACCCCAGGTTTCATTTATCAAAGCTCGAGTGGTGAAGCAATATACGAAATATTGAAAACCTCCGATTTTTTCATGATTAAAAACAGCTTTTTGTCTTATTTTCGAAGTTTTTTGTCTTATTTTAGAGACAATTTAGCCATTTTTCACTTTCCGAAAAGTTGAATTTGTGACATTGTCTTATTTTCGAAGGAAGACAGTAGTGTGATATTCGTATCACATTGATGCGCCATTGTTAGTTTACGCAGCCGTCTACTGGTCCTCTCTGCATCCAGCAGTGGAGGCTTCCGGTACTGATAAGTCTAAACAATGGCGAATCGGCACAGCGTTAGGCTGTTTGTTTTCTATTTCTTTCAGCTCAACCTCCCTGACAATAAAAACATCGTACAGGTCCGTCACACGAATATATTACATGGAAGAATTCAGTTAATTTATTACAAAATCATCAATTGTCTTGGTTTAACATAGTTGCCAATCTGATAATTAATAAAAAAAAATTAACAGAGGTGAAAACATTAAAAAATAAGATTTTTTTAATCAAATATTATCACAATTTTTAATTATTATTCCAATACATTATTACAATCCAAAATAAATTTATTTAAAAGCATAATATTATTTCAAAGCATTGTTGTAATTACAGTTTAAAATATATACAAGGAGAATAGTTTAGTCCAATTGTATTTGTTTCTAGAAATACGTATACTGAATCCGCTTTAAAATATATTGGGAAAATATATTTATATGGATTTTTACAAGCTTTACTCTGATAGCAGAAATGCTTTTCAATCAGGAGAATTTAAAATGATACGCCGATAACAAGTTATTTTCCTTAACTCGTTGATTTGTATAATATTCTAAAATATCAAAATGGTTTACTTACTCGAACACGCATTGATGAAATAGAACATTCAATTTTTGAACCATAAGGTACTTGTTTAAAGTGTAAAAATACTAACTTATAGCCCTACTTTCTCAAAACTATAAAGATGGATCTTGAAAAATTAAGAATGTATTGTAGAAAAATTACTATATGATATATATTTTTCCTACTATAATGTATAGTAGGAAAAATTAAGAATGTATAGAGAACCTATGAAGGTGGTGACAGAATAAGGATTACTAACCCTAATTAATAAATATTTATTGAGATACTAAGTAAAAAATAAAGAATGGCAGAAAATATTGTATATAACTAACCATATAAAACGGTCACTTACAGGAATCGCTAAGTACTCAAGAAACATATCTCAATCTTCCTCAGTTTTTAGCGCTTAGACGATATCAACGAAAATGTCGAGTGCCAGCCAGATACAAAGATTGTCAAAAACACGAAAGCGAAGAATCTTTTATTTAATGACTTCATTTTCGATTAATAAAAACTTATTAAATTATTCCTACTCTTAGGCATAATAAATTATCCACACGATAAAAATTCTTAAAAATTTTTAAATTCTTTTTTGTTTACTATTATCAAGATAGTACTGGATTGACTTCTTTTTCTAGATAGTAAATATTTCTTTCTTAGTGAATACACATTAGGTTATTAAAGCCATTAGCTTATTTTTGTCAAATAGGAAATTGTCAAACTTCAAGTTTCTAACTTCAAATTTATTTGTTAGGCGGGTTTCAGCGACTAACAAACTCTCTTTAAGATACGATTAAATCTATAAACTTAAAATTTAAGTTTAACTTCAATTTTTTTAAATGAACAGCTTTTTTTATCAAAATTTTCTTATTTGTTATTATTTGAAATGTTAGTGATATTGAAGTGTACAAATTTCTTGATGAACAATATTTTTGCTATGTAATCCAGCTATTTTATTCCTATATTTCATAGGACTATAGGGATACAAGCTGCTGCTAGCAACATTAGAAGAAGAAAAAACAAAAAATGTTGTGCAACGAACGTTACGGAGCTTCAAATTATTACGAAAAAACACTCAAATGAACGATTACAATTGGATCGTTTGGAATAAAGGCTAGTGACTTAACTGTTCTTAGTCGAAAAATGGAGGAGCTTCCTCTGATAAAAAACTAGTTAACCTAGTGAAAGTCACCCCTTCTATTCATATACAAAAAAATCAATACTTTAATAAATGCTTGAGGAAATTTATAAGCTTACAACCTAAGAGAATCATGATTAATTCCGCCAAAGTGATGAATAATTACTGTAGAATTTCCTTTGTTTCTTCTGATATAGCAACCTCCTACACTAAATTCTTTAAAGAAAATTGTTCCAACAGAGGAACACTGGTATCAAAACCAATTATGGCATTTTTAAAGATAACGAATATACTTCCCTATCTAGAAAACGATGATTTAGAAGAGCTGAAATAACGTTATTCTCTACATAATGTTCGATTTATAGAGAATCGAGAGGATCAACATCTCCCCATTGCATGTGCGAACACTGAGGACGACAACGCTCGAACTCTGTATCCAATCCGTTTATGGGTTGCAAACTGAATTTCACAGTGGCAAGCACAGACAACTTCACGTTTCCACACTGTAATACCTATCACATGTGGGACACTTGAGCTTAACTTGTTTTAGAAAAAGGAATTGAGGTGTTTGTGGATGGGATAACGTAGATCGTGATGCACAGTGCACGCTTGCTCTCAGTTGTACTAACTTGGGACTAAAACACCCTTATTGGTAAAAAATGCTCGGGTTTAAAGATTATGTGAGTAGACATTTAATTAAGAAGAACGTACACTCTACCTCACTAGGACCAATACGGAGTGCGGCACATAAGGAATTAATTTGGAAGATATGTTTATTTTATTTAGATTGCTTCACGAAGAAGCAGCACGATCGATTCAATCGCTGATTGCCCATTTGACGACAAATACACCCTCGACAATAGCCTCTCTTCCGGTTGCCGTGTCTTCCAAGAAGAGAGCTATATCAAATCTTCCCCATACAGATTCTAAAAGTAGATCCACATCCTCCTCCAAGAAACAAATGCTTTCTTTTAAGACAGTGCCTTCGTTTAAGATATCCAAACAGCAAACAAACCTTTACCATTCCGCGTGAATTTTTAGAATTTTAAAAATTCACACGGAATGGTATCATCCTTTGAGATTAGAAGTAAGCCAATATTAAGATACCTTGCGTTGGCATTTGCCAGTGCTTGTGCTAATGATCCAATTTGGTGAAGCTATTGTAGTGCTAATTCAGCACTCTAGATGATGTTATTATAGATTTTCTAGTACATCATGCACTTGATTCATTCGTTGATTGCCGTCTCTAGTCCTCCTCTGCATCCAGCAGTGAGAGGGGGAACTGGTACAGATGAGTCATAGTGATGACGAAACGGCATTCGTTAGTCTTTCGCGTCGGGCTTATATGACTACTAAAAATTCACGCGGAATGGTATCATTATTTGAGATTAGAAGTAAGCCGATATTAAGATACCTTGCGTTGGCATTTGCCAGTGCTTGTGCTAATGATCCAATTCGGTTAAGCTATTGTAGTGCTAATTCAGCACTCTAGATGATGTTACTATTTATTTTCTAGCACATCATTCACATTCATTCATTCGTTAATTGCTGTCTGCCAGTCCTCCTATGCATCCAGCAGTGGGAGGGAACTGGCACTGATGAGTCATTGTGATGACGAAACGGCATTCGACATTCTTTCGCGTCGGGCTTATATGATTACTAAAAATTGACGCGGAATGGTATCATCATTTGAGATTAGAAGTAAGCCGATATTAAGATACATTGTGCTGGCATTTGCCAGTGCTTGTGCTAATGATCCAATTTGTTGAAGCTATGTAGTGCTAATTCAGCACTAGATGATGTTACTATTTATTTTCTAGTACATCATTCACATGATTCATTCGTTGATTGCAGTCTGCTAGTCCTCCTCTTCATCCAGCAGTGGGAGGGAACTGGTACAGATGAGTCATAGTGATGACGAAACGGCATTCGACATTCTTTCGCGTCGGGCTTATATGACTACTAAAAATTCACGAGGAATGGTATCATCATTTGAGAAATAGAAGTAAGCCGATATTAATATACCTTGCGCTGGTATTTGCCAGTGCTTGTGCTAATGATCAAATTTGGTGAATCTATTGTAGTGTTAATTCAGCACTCTAGATGATGTTACTATAGATTTTCTAGTAGATCACGCACTTTATTCATTCATTGATTGTCGTGTGCTAGTCCTTGTCTGCATCCAGTAGTGAGAGGAAACTCTCACTGATGAGTCATAGTGATGACGAAACGGCATTCGTCATTCTTTCGCGTTGGGCTTATATGATTACTAAAAATTCACGCGGAATGGTATCATCATTTGAGAAATAGAAGTAAGCCGATATTAATATACCTTGCGCTGGCATTTGCCAGTGCTTGTGCTAATGATCAAATTTGGTGAAGCTGTATTGCTAATTCAGCACTATAGATGATGTTACTAGAGATTTAAAATTTAAAATTATTTATCTTTTTTATTTAAATATAGTATAAAATGCGTAGACTCAATTAGATGATATGATTTATTGATTCTGCACAAAATTCAAAAAATTAAATAAATTTTTTTATTTAATATTTCTCGTTTTACCTGAGTTTAAACGTAAGTCAAAAATTTAAATATAAATTAAGATCATAAATGTAAATATAAATAAAAATATTAATTTTAGATAAGAAAGCATATTTATGTATACTAGCACAAACTATTAAAAATAGCATATGTTGTACGATATTTAGCTGCTGATAATATCATCATAATATCAATGATCTTCCTCCATAATTTCAAATTTAAAAAGATGGATTAAATTCCACTTCAAGAATCCATATAAAAATAAACGATGGTTTCTTGCAAATAATCGTGATAAGTACACGACACGTCTGTATTTGTACTTGTTTGTATTTATGTGAACATTGTGTGCTTGATAGATGTTCTTCAAACATAATATATTGTTATATTCTATAATCTAATTATGCAAAGTTTATATATGTGTATATTACGCAAAAAACAATTAGCTGACGGTATCTAAAAATTTACTTAGAGAATGAAGACAGGTAATGTGCAGAGCAATATTCTCGCTCGTGAAAATATGGATTTAAAAATATTATTCATAGCGTTGTTAGCCATAAATCTATATGCAGTCATTTATATATGTTATAAACTAAATTCCGTAAATAATGCTTGCACGGAATCGTATAAACTAATTGCCACGTTAGAGTGTAAACAACTGCCAAACGTAAGTTAATCGATATTTAGCATCTTTGCAATCAAATCAAGGTATTCATTTGACAAGGTTTCATTGCACCAAGCACTCGTAATTTCAGCTCAAGGCAAAACATCTTATTTATTATATTATTTTATATATAAAATAAATCTTTAATATTTTAATCTTTTAATCTTCAATGTTTTTAGAGACTCCAAAAATTATTTAAAATAAAAAATGAATATTAAACTCTGACAAATTTTATGAATTTTCCTCATTTTATCCAATCATGTTTTCTATCACAGTCAGTATCGGACCTTCCGTAAATTCTGTACTGAACTAAATCGCAAGTAAAGTGATACAGACGAAATAAGGAATATATCCACGATATATTATGAAAATTTGTACAATATAATATTTTAAATAGTTGATAATGTTCCATTATTGATGAAGAATTATTGGAGCTGGATCAAAGAAAGAAGGAAAATTTTAGTTGATATTTCGCTAACCTCTGCTAGCATCTTCAGAAATTTACATAAAATTACTTCAGATTACTTCTTTTATAAGTTCTCAATCAATATTGATTTTTTCAATTGATATCATTCATTGCGATGTATTAATTTCATAGTAATTTATAATTATAAATTTAAAATCATTCGACAGTGGTCTGCACTTATCGAGAAGCTTAAAGAAAATCGAAATCTAAAATGTAATCTTCGTAAATTAATTGAGGTTAGCAAAATATCAAATAAAATTTCCCCCTTTTTTGATACAGCTCCAATAATTCTTTAATATGATATTTATTTAATCCTTAAGTTCGCAATAACTTAAGATATAAAATTAAAGTGATTAGGAGTCATTATTCAATTTGTTTTTAACTTCATTTGATCGATCATAATATAATCAGCCAAGTATACTTTTAAATACAGTTTTTCGAACATTGGATAATCATAAATTAATAATTAATATTATAATTATTTTAATTATTGATTATAATTATATTAATTTTCGATATTAAGTTACGATGTGTCATTGTTATGTTTGATATTTTTAAATAGTTATTGTGAAGAATGTAACAAATACAGACTTTTAAAGATTTAAAACAAATGTTGTCGCCACCTAACTTACAACGGGCCATTACAATTATGATATGCTATAATATGAAAATAGGGACGTAAATATCATATATATCAAATATATTATTATATATAATATATTATAAATAATATATAATATAATATTTAAAATATATTATATTACGTATAATATATCATATTATCCTATTACTGCAGTACTTGCGTAAAATACTGGCATTTTAATTGCTAATCTTTTATTGCAATAATTAAATAATGTATTATTTTCCGTAATTTGTGATTTAGCATTTTCAAAGATATAGAAGGGATTCTTATAACCATGGAAATTTAACGGTCGACCAGAATATTAGAGGCAAGTATTTTTCCAATTTACTCGAAAATAAAAGTGTAGGTAAGAATTTTAACTGAATATCCTTTTAATGTTTTACAAATAGAGTAGCTTATTCAATGCGGCCTTTGAACGCCACCTTATGTTTCTTAATTTTTTGTTACGTCCACATTGTTTATGTGTCATAGCACAGCCGAAATACCTTTATTTATTAATTCTAAACATCCCTCAAATTTTGGAGATTGTAATTATAGTTTTACATCGAAATTCGATAAATATTTTATTTGAGTAAAAATCACTCAAAGGTTTTATTTATTAATTTCAAGGATTTGCAATTTTTGAAAAGACCGGTTTTTAAGTCTACCGAAACTCATAGAATATAATATTTAATTTTTATTTCCGTTAAATTTTTATTTAATAATAATGGAAATAATTAATGAAGCAGTTTAGGTAGGAATATTAATATTAATTAGAAGTAATAAATATTTATTAAATATTTATTATATTTATTTATTACTGACAGCAAGCGGACGATGACCGCTTGCTGCCAGTCGTCCTAAATAGCCTATTTCCAGTGCCCCGAGGAACGACGCTGCGCTCGAGCCCAGAGCACTAAGCCTGGAAATAATTAAAAATAATTAATAGTTATGAATTATAATAAATAATAATATCGATTGTCCTCCGATTGATTGTCTGATCATGGGCGTGGTTGTTTGCAGGTGGTAGCCAGAGCAAATTTCCGAAACATTGTAGTGAGCCATGGCGCTTATGCGTTGAACCCATTTTCTTTGGCAGTTGAAGTGATACATTGGGGAAGCATATCATTCGCCACCAGTCCGCCCCTTCTTCAGGCTAATACACAACTCTATCCATATGTTCAGCAAGTTACGCTGCTACAGATGGCCCCGCACCACGTGGAATGAAGCGAATCGTTCGGCAGCTAGCAGCGACGTAATAATAAATATGTATTATCATAGTAATTAATATTTATTAATTATAATAATGACTTTTATGGTAAACAAATTTCATTTATCGCAAAATAATTGCAGTTAGCCATATTTTTATCACTTAAACATTTCATTACAATGCGGTTTTGGTTTTGATCAATAATTGTTATCAAAAAATCTTAAAGTACTGTAACAGGATTTCTAAACTTCCTTTGTATTTCTTGTATCTCTTACAAATTGGATTTCTGAATTGCTGCAGTGATAATTATAATAATTAATTATTTATAATTAATTATTAATTATATAGTTTCGGTTTATTAGTTTGAATAATTTAAATAATTAAAAAATATGTAGCTGAATAATCGAAAATAATAAACTGCATGTTTATGATTGTATTTGAAAATAATTTACGTCAGACTGTTATGTTATAATAATCAGTTTCAAATTTTAAAAACTAGTTTTTATTTTCTCTTAAATAAATACAAATTAAAAATAATAACGAAAATAAAAATTAGTTGCGTGCAACAAATCAAACTCAGATAGCTGAAAGTTGCCGTCCTGAATCTCAAATAAATTGTAGGATGGCGTGATCAATTGTAAACTACGTAAGTAATGACGCCAAAATATATTAAACCGCTGTCGCCGGCCCTTATCTATTTATACACTGAAGCAATCATGAAAGGTTGTAGTATTGAGGAATCAAAAATCAAAATGAAGGTTTGTGTGAAAAATATCACAACATAAGATATGACCGGTTAAGTTAAAATAATCTTTAATATCTGACAATATGGAATAGAGATCAATAAAAGGCTGTAACTCATAAGATGACGATTAATTTAAATTGATTGTTTATGATAAAAGTACACAAGTACTTTAGTTGGACACTTGTAATAATACAACAAATAAAATGAAATTAAAAAAAATAATAAAAAAATATATTTTTTTAATTTTATAAATTTTAAAATTTACGATCCGGAAATGTTTGAGGTACTAGAACAACTCTAGTTATCCCTCATACACATGTCACATTACTCATACACATGACCCGTGTCTGTACCGTCTGTCAGTTCTTCTCTGCATCCAGTAGCGGGAGGGATCTGGTACTGATGAGTCATTTTGATGACAAAACGGTACTTGTTACTATTATCGTTGTTCTTCCGCACCTTGCTTAAATGATTAGTAACTTAATTTACGCGGAATGGCCTTACTCTCTCTTGAGAAAAATTCCTAAAAAGAAGTTAGCCGATACAAATTGGAAATGCGCTTGCATTTACCAGTGCGTTTGCTAATGATCCTATTTAGTGAAGCGTCGTGCTGTTTCAGCACTCTATGAGGTTACTAGAGTTTTTCTAGTACCTCATGCACATGACTCTTGTCTGTTTTGTCTGCCAATGCTGATGAGTCATTGTGATGACGAAACAGTACTTGTTACTCTTATCGTTGTTCTTCCGCGTATGTATTAAATATTAGGTAAATATAAGTATTTCTAAATATTTTTATGTGTATAAATTTGTTTATATTGATTATTAAATGTTATTTACGCAAATTACTTCTTATGTAAGTTGACAGTAGAGTAAAAATACTGTACTTCAATACTTCGCTGAACTCTGTCAGCATCATTAAGTAAACAGGAAACAATTCTACAGATCAGTAAACAGTTGTATTGTGATTTGTGTTGTGTTTATTGATGGTGCTGGAAATATTAATCGATACTTATTTTTAATATTCTTAAATAATTGAATGATTAAATAATTTGATTAGTTTTTTTCATTAATTGATTAGTTAATTTAAACAGTGTAAATTTTATTAAATAAATTGTTATTGTTTTATTGAATTATTTTCTTTCTCTTCGTTTTAATTTCGTATATTTTTAAATATATGTTAACATTAATTAGCATTCATCTAGAGGATTGGAAATTTGATTAAATTGTAGAATTAATAAATCGGAGAAGATTTTTCAAGTCGTTTCGCCCCTTTCTGGAGCTTTTAGCAACGTTATATATAGTTATATATAACTCAATTATATATAATGTTGCTCATAACTCTATATATAACTATGAATTTAGTATTTTGATTTCGACCAGTAATTTGATTTCATATATATAATTTATTTAATACAACTTATATATGTCAACTATATATTTTTGTACAGCAAAACAATGTTGCTTGTATAACTTTTCGTGCTAATGGGTTCAACATTTTTGTAACATACTATATCACAATCTATATTAAATGATTGAGTTCATGTGAGTTCATTCAGATGATATTTATGATTTAGGTATGAAACCTAACTAAATTAATTTAGCTAGGTTTAGCTTGGTTATTTCATATCCTGATATTGATAATACAACGACTTACATAAATATTTATCAGGCTGATAAATAATACATCAAATAAATGATTTATATTAACAAAAATAAAGCATTTGATTATGCGTCTATATACTTTGATAGTCCATCCATTGATTAGTTCACTTAAATCAAGATAAACTGGATTTCACCATTTTTTCATGCGTTACTGAATCTCTCGTTTGAGATTGTTAAGTGCTAACTTAAATTTAAAAGATTAACTATCAAACTATTAAAAGCCTTTCATTCGAATTTCTTAAATATTCTTTAACTTTAGGTGCTCAGGTAGGATTGTTAATGATAAATGTCCTAATCTAATAAATAACTGTTAAGTGTGAAAAAAGAGAAGATGGAACACCTGGATTACCCGGTCCACCCGGATGGCCTGGGATTAAGGTAATTAATCGCGAGTAGCCTCCACCTTTGTAGAATATGATCAAACTATCTTCAGCATCTAAAGATAATGAAAATAATTTTAGTATTTTATTATATTAAGTACTTTATCGAATAGAATATGGCATACAAGACAATTAAAATCTTAGTGTTTTGGATTCTTACACAAACATTAAACACAGTTACCAATCCGTTACTGATCTGTTTAAAGTCTAAGCGCTTTTTCTATAGCATTAGTTACCGTTTATGAATAAAACGGAAATATTGATCTCAATCTGAAATATTTGAGAATATTATGCTAATTATTTCAAAGGTATTCAAGCGTCTATCTTAATTTATTCGTTAAGCCACTTCGGCTTTAATTTATAACTTTAATTTATTACTAATAAAGAATTAAAGTTATTGAAAAATAAAGTTTAAACTTGAGAAAATATAAGCTCTTAAAAACATTTCTATTTTATGCTTTGTGGAAAGTGAATTCATACGAAAATGTTTGAAAACCTAAACCTAAATATATAAATTATTCAAATAAACAATTTATTTATAATTATATTTATATCTTATGTATTTACAATTATTTAACTCAATGGTCGTTTTCGACAATATTGTTTTTCTGCTTTAATTTGCTTTTATAAACAAATTTTTAATTTCCAAATCTGTTAGCTAATAGATTGATACAAGATATCATTCCATTTACTGACAAACTTTTAATTTTGAGACATTAAATGTAAATGAAAAACAATTAAATTTAGAATTGCTTAAAATATTAGGATTCAATGGAAGCCTAATGAGTTACACTATATTTTTTGCTAATAAATTGTCCTATTATATAGGCCACTAACCGCAAATATCAAAATACTATAAATTTTAACTTATCATCAATAAAATTATTTTAGGGAGAGAAGGGTGATAAAGGGGGAAATGGAGAAAAGGGTGATGAAGGTGTTATCGGGATTCATGGTAAACCAGGAATTAAGGTATTTTCTAAACGTTACAATTAATAATAAACGTTATAATTAATAATAATTCTTAAAGTCAATTTTTATATTATTGTTTTATATTTTAGAAGACAACTAATTAAGACTCGAATTTGAAAAATATTTTAAAATCTTGTATAAGATTTTATCTTATCTTTGCAAGAACTAAAAAATAAGTTTACTTTTTCCGATCCAATTATTTTCAGGACAAAAATCCTGAATTATTCATAAAGTTAGCAAGAAGATGATGGCGAGGAAACGTTATTTATTTCTTCTAATATTTCAACATCACCAAGGCTCGTCATCATCAAGAATTATAATCAGATATTTTATAATTCAGAAAGCTAGGATATCTTAGCTTTCTTGATTAAAAACATTTGAAAACATTCATAACATTTCTTTGAAATATTAGAAGAATATCCTATGAAAACATTAGAAACGTCTTTGTAAAGGCCGAGCCAGTGCGATGCTGAAATGTTAGAAGAATATCCAATAATTGTAATATCATAAATATAATTGATAACTCTATAACTTATAATAAATATCCATGTAATCTTCTTGTTGACTGACTGGATAATTAAAGACTTTCAGAGACAACTATTGACTTAATCAATTCAAATTGATTAAAAATACACCAGTATTTTTTAAATTTTCTCAAGTTGCTATCTTTTTGTTTGTCATTTTTGAGATTAACGTGTGACATTAAAAGTACCACACGAAATGTAATACTAACATGTGTAAAATTTGGATAATCTAAATATATGTGTATAGTGGAGATTTAGGATAAGATCTAATATTACACAATATCGGATAATATAATCAAATAACATAAAATTTTTCATAATTACCATTTAAAAAAGTCATCTCAATGACCATTTGAAAGGGTATTTCATTTACACGAGAACAGTAATAATTTATTTGATATTTCGGCTAACCTCAGTGAGCCTTTTAAATGACACTTTACCAACACAAGAACAGTAATATTTTTGACGTTTTTCGGTAAATCTCAATGACACTTTTAAAAGGCATTTTACCAAACGAGAACAGTAATAATTTATTTGACTTTTCGGCTAATCTTAGTGACCATTTTAAAAGGCAACCCACAAAAGAATAGTAATAATTTGTTTGACGTATCGGCTTATCCCAGTGACTCTTTCAAATAGCATTTTTCCAACACGAAAACAGTAATTACTTATTTGACGTTTCGGCTAATATCACCGACAAATTTAAAGGTGACACTGAGAAAGACTCATGTGTAAAATGCCTTTTAGGACTAACATAAGCTGGCACACAAATGTAATTATATCAGATTTCATAGTATATTTCTTAATATAATACATTAATATAGTACATAATGTGTTATGTTATAAGTGCATCATAATTACGCATATGATATTCCTGTTTTGTTTGATGAAAAGGTAAGGCGACCCCTGCCAATACAGAAATTTCTCTTAACCTTGTAATATGCATTCTAACACAACGCTTATTATATATAAAATTTTATTTTATAATTTAATGATTTAAATCAAATTAGTTGATCTAAATTTGTTTTACAATGTCATATTGTTTATTAAAATAAAAGCTGAAATCTTTGTAAAGCTTATAATCTATGTCCATTGTACGTTTACTTGTCTATAAACATGTACCCTGATCTAACAACGATGTATTACCATTGCCTACGGCAGCATTTAAAAGAATTCAGAAATCGAGATATTCATATTTTGTCTCGGTTTAATTATTACACAATAATTAACTTATTTTGGAAGTATAACTTAATTATTTATATTATATTTTGATAATATAATCTATACCAAATTGCTAATTTCGATAGAAATTGTCAGTGTCTACAGTCACTAGTATAAATTGACAAACTGCTAAATTAAAAAGTTTATGTACGTTAAATTTATTGTACAAAGCAATCAACTTATATCAACTATTTATATCAGACCACATATTTTACCTGAACTAGAAATAAATAAAAAATATTTTCTGTAACGTAATCATTTAAGGGCGATAAAGGTGAATCCGGGATACATGGTTCTAGTGGTAAACGTGGTCTTCCTGGATACCCTGGTAGAATTGGCCATCCTGGTCCAAAGGTTTGAATTTAGTTTTGCATTGTATAGTTTTAGAAGTAATAAAATGTGGGCGACCAGAAAACAAATTAATTTAAAATTCAATTTGATAAAAAAGGTACATAATTTGAAGATATGTCGATAAGTTGAAAAATGTAGCATTTCGTATTTAATAAATAAAAAATAAGACCTCAGTAATTACCTGGAGATTAATATAAACTATTAAATTTATTATCTTTTGAATATTGCGATTTTAAATTTTAACTTGTATACACAAGTTTAATTGGTGAATGAATCATAAGATTTGTGTACAAAGGAACGCTATCTGTAAATGCTCTTTCCGCTCTATCCGACAATTCGATTATCTTTAATTGCATATTTTCTAGAGTGAATTTTATTTCCTGTAGAAGAACATATGGTGATATTATGATGATATATTTATATTTCTTGTAGAAGAACATATGCTGAAATATAATGGTAATATATAATTATATCTACGAATAGATATAATCCATTTTCTTTTTTAAAAATACGAATCTAGCATTCCTCAAAACAATTGACAGTTAATATTGAAGATATAGATTTTTATTATCGATAATAAATCTAGATATTAATAAATTATATGATTGATGTATACACATTATTTAAAACGACGGTTCGTTGAAATTCAAAAAACTTAGCAACAAACGGTGTATTGATCACGTTTAACTGAACAAACCCTGATAGAATGTTACACAATTAGATAAACAATGAAATTGTGTAATTTCAAACTATTCCTAGGACTATTGAGTAAAATTCTTAATAGGAGAAGGAATTATCAAAATTTTTATGGAAATTACTATAATTTCATAAATGTATGATATTTTAGCGATCGAATTCATTTGAAATCTGTGATTTTTATCTTCAAGATTACCGTGGTATTTTAAAATGAGAGTTCTTGAAAATTTTAGAGACCTTTGAGCCCACAGCTTTAATCCATTAAAAAGATTGCTGAATAAACTATACGATATTGTTTTCTGCTTCGTTAATAAGCTTTAACTATATAATATTTATTTTCAAATAGTAAACGCTATAAGCTATCTAAAAATATTGTTACCTAATTATATGATAGATGTGTTCGATTCTATTACTAATACAAACAATCGAGTTCCTGAGCTATATAAGTTCTAGATACTTATAGTTTTTTGTATTTAACAAATTATTAACATTTAGCAAATGTAAAAATTAAAGTACAAAAAATACAATATTTACACCAAGTGAACATTTTGGATATTTAAATGATATATAATTTAGATCAGCTAACTGAGTATACGTATTTAAATTAAAATGAATTGCTACATATAAATTAGAAATAATGATAAATATTTATAAATAATAAACAGTTATATAAGATTTTATATTTATATAAAGTTGAAATTTAAAATCAAAATCAATTTTTACGAATTGATTAATAAATAATATACGATGTATCAAAAAATGATTAGAGGTCAACAGAAGGAACTATCTTTCCATCGAGAATAATTATAGCATATATATGCTGTCACGGCTGTAAATGAGATGAAAAACTACTAATTAAAATTACTAATTTGGTATGCATTAGATGTAAATATAAAATGTAAAATATCCTTAAAATAATCTTCTGCTTTTTCCTATAAAGAGAGTATGTTAATTATATGTACAATTTTCCAGATTTTCTATAAAAAATAAATTTTATATTATATATTAATCCATAATTTAATTATATATTAATATCGTAAATTTAAAATCACTAGAGGTAAAATCACTAAAAGGTAAACTAAGCATGCCTAAGATAATGTAAAATGTCCTTAAAATAATATCCTACTTTTTCTATAAAGGGAATAAAAAATATAAATATAAAAAATATAAATTTTATATTATATATTAATAAATAATTAAATTATATATTAATACCGATAAATTATTTATTAATATAATGAATTTGAAATAACTAGATGTATAATAACTAGCGATAAAATATACGGGCATAGTATTCATTACTACCATCCGCCTGTCTCCATTTTTAAAAGTCGTATCATATTTTTATAATGAAGTATAGAACAATGTAAGTTACAAAAATACATTTTAGGGAATATGTAATTGACAAACAAAAACAAATTTATATTTAGGGAGAAAAAGGATTACCTGGGATACGTGGAAATCCTGGTCAAAAGGTATAAATTTAAAAGCTTCTGATATTTAACAACCTACGATTTTTACTGATTAAGACTTTTTATACGTTTTTATAAAGCTGAAAATGTCTGCTTATATAGGTTTACTTAATTAGGATTAAATAATTCGAATGTTTTAGGTAGCTAATACCTCTGTCTACAATCAAAGTTTGTCCATCCGTTACGAATCCTTAGCCATTAATCTGGATCAATTAATATATTTTAATACCTTTGTATTATAGAATGGAATACATTTGATTGTTCCTTGAATATTCAGGAATCTTAACGTTTTTCATTTGATAAATAAAATGAAATTTTATTTATCAAATTTTATTTTTATTTTTTGAAAATAAAAATAAAAATAGTATTGATGATTCTTTGTGTACATTTGATAAAAAATTAATTTTCCTAATTTTCTTTTAATTTAAATATAGTTTGATACTTGCTGATAATATTTGATAATAAAATGGGTAAATGTTAAGTTGATTTTTAAGTTAAAAACCCTGATGTTAATTACTGTTTATTAAAAACTTGATTCCTATCAAAGATTTCCTGTATTTGATAGAAATGATATCAAATATACATAAATGGAGTAAACAGTTTAATAAATGTAATTTTGGTACAAAATTATTTAAATTTAAATTACTTTAAATTTGAAGTTTTATAGCCATCATGAACAAAGCATACAATTTGTTCAAATTAAATAAATTGTAGCCAAATATAAAAACAAATTAGTCTTGTATTTATAAATAAAAAAGTCAAATATAAAAATCAATGAGCATTTAGTTATCTTAAAATTGGAAAAACTTCAGTCTTGGGCATTGCCGTCTTACCAGTTAAACGGATAAAACCTAATATGTAAAAATTTTAATATTATTATTTCAATAATACAAATTTTAATATAGAAATGATATAAATGGAGTAAACAGTTTAATAAAAGTAATTTTGGTACAACAACATAGTAACATTTAAATTTGCCTTATGAATTTTGATTTTTTATACCAAAAAATGAGTTTTTATTTTAAAAAATTAAGACATTGATTCGATAAAATTCCACATTAACTTCATGCGGATGTGATAAAATTTAATGCTTCCTGCTATGTTATTAAACAGATCAAAATTGCTTTATTGGAATTATCAAAAATGTATCGCAAAGCATTGATTGAGTTTAAACGGCAAACATAAATTAAAGATATTAGCATTTAAATAATATGAGACTTTATTGAAATCAAAAACATTGATTTGTCGACAACCAGAATAATATTTCGATGACCATCAGATTCAAAATATAACATTTAAAAAAATCATAAAAAATAAAAAAGCTACATTTCCTATTAAAGAATTTCCTATTAAATAAACATTTTATAATTTCCAATTAGAAACATTTGAAAATATCTTATGATGAGGGCAGTAGCCTTCGAAATGTAATAATGATTGTCAATAAGTCAATTGTATTCTTCGTTCCAAATATATCAATTTTCTTCTTTGTTCCATTAAAGTATCATGGATATGCAACAGAATTTGAATTACTTAAATTATTTTTAAATAATTAATAAATAATTAATTAAAAAATAAATAATTAAATTAAGTTGGTAATACAGATTATGCAAGATATATAAGCAATATATATGCAATATATATCTTAGAGTATTTTCAATTTATATGAAATACACTGAATAATGTATTAAAGCAGTGACGAGATATTATTACGCCAATAAATAATAGTGTGCAGAGTTTAATGATAATTGAACGCTTTTCGTTTAATTAATTCGTTTACAGTGTATGCATTACAATACAAAATTGTATATCGAAATTGTGATTTATGTATTCGTTTTTTTTCAGGGTGAGCTTGGAGCAGATGGAGCCCCCGGAATAGATGCTTTCCCTTGTCCGGTCGAATTGCTGAGATTTTTAAACAGCTGCAATAATTCAATGATACACTTCTAGATGCTTAGTTGTTTTTCAGCATGTATGGATCATATTAAATTACAGTATTTAACAATCAGTATTTTCCAAACCATTCAACAACCTTAAACAAAAAATCTTAAATCTTAAGCAAAAAATTACGTAGCTGTTAAGTACGCTAATTTGATATTAAAATTAAATTTATGAAATTTTAATTTTAATTTTGAAATAGTTTGCATTTAAAATTTTGATCATGAAATTTTATCATTTCGCAAATTCGATATAAAATTCATTCAATAAAATATTTATTTATAATTTTACAATTAAAACCAAATAAATCAACAATGTGCCGAAATCGTATTTCTGTCGTATTGAACATAAAATCCGTATTGAACTTTCTGTCCGTGTTGAACTCAGATTTATGTGGCATTAGTCTATTTTAAATTGATTAGTAAAGTAAAACTGTTGAGCTCTCCCGTAAAAATGTAAAACGTTTAAATGATAAAAGTGCTCTTTATGAATTGCTATTCGCTTTGCATTAATCACTCCTTACTGCCTCAGCTTTTTCGCTAATTCTCCAAAATCCATCATCCACCCATACAACGCATCGTAAACTTCTACGTTCGAGTGCTCCTACTTTTCCATCGATTTGACCAGACATCCACATACCTTGACCAACTCTCCTTGCCCACCATCTACATCCGCATCTAACCCCGCCGTCTCGTAACTTGTAGTTTTATCGCTGTGGGCTCCCCATCGTTCATCAACCTTCCTTTCTTAGACGACACTCGCCCCACGACTCTATCGATACGTTCCCGTCGTTTCATCTTACTCCACGTTCTCAATTAGTCTAGCAACTATGGTCTCCAATTCTCCACACTTGCATGAATTCAGCTCCATCTCGACGTCCGCCGGGTCCTTCCTTTATCATATTCAAATACCGCCTCCGTCAGCACCTTCTCGACACATGATTTAGATTTTTGTTTGTCTTTTTCTTCTTTGTGGTCATGCAAGCGTGCGCCGGCACGCATTTGCCACGTAAAAATAAATCCTTTTTTATTGCATTAAAGAAGTGAAATTAATAATAGGAAATATGTTTTCTAGTCATTTATATATTGCTGTTATCATTACATTTTAAATTAAACAGAAATTATCACTAACATGATCAGTCTAATTAATTAATCAGCGAAAGTAATTAATTAGAACAAATAATAATTTTAATTTAAATAATTAATATAAATAATTAAATATTTCATTAATAATTAATTTAAATAATTAAATATTTCATTAATAATTAAAAGTAATATTTTATTATTTTATTTTAAATAATTTATAAAATAAATTATAGTATTAAAAATAACAGATTTGTATCAACTTATTAAATTTTGAATTTTGGATAACAAAACAAATTTAATTTTATATTTTGCTAACTACTTCATCAGCAAAACACAATACAATTGTATATGATATACAATTTTTAAGAATTTTAATTTAAATAATTAATTAAATATTTCAATAATTAAATAACAATATTTTATTATTATAATTTTAAATAATTTATAATATAAATTATATTATAGATCATGTGATGGATGCTTTATTATCTATTGAATAATTTATAGGTCACACAAGGTGACTTTCGCATTGAAAACCAGCTACATAATCCTTCTTTCATGATATTTTATTCCATACACCTTGACTACTAACGGCACCATTGCCACATCCGTTTTCGTTTCACCCGTTTTCTGCCACATATTTTAGTCTCGGCTCATCAGAACGCTGACTACCAACGCCTTTCGAATTTTGACTCATCCGAGATTCGAGCTGTCGCTTTCCGACTTGGCTTTCGCTCTTGACTACTAGGCTACGAATTTAGGATTATCAGATTTCACACAGCATATGAAATATATTATCATGATCTCCAGAAACTGCATTATCCGAGATGCTATCTGGATATGAAGATCATGAAGATCGGAATGGGATCATGAAGATCAATTGAAATCGGAACGGTGATCATGTGATGGATGCTTTATTATCTATTGAATAATTTATAGGTCACACAAGGTAACTTTCGCATTGAAAACCAGCTACAGAATTCCTTCATGACTTACAATTCCATACACCTGACTAATAGTGGCACTCTTACCACAGGCGTTATATATAGATAATTGTGGTATGGAATAAATCTGACTATATAAATGAAGGTTTGAAACAGCTACAATTATCCAGTTATGTTCAAATTAATATAAATGAATACGAAACAAGCATATGAAAAATTAAAGACACAATTCGAAATATTCTGCCAAAGGAGATACATTAAAAGTTGACTGTTTCCAATCCGCAAGCAGGAAAGATGTATCTTCTACTGAATATACACAAAAACATTACTCCACCCCGGGCGATCTATTATAAACAATATTAGAATGGCTAAAGAATCGCTTCTAGATTTCTACAAGAAAAATCATTCCCAGTATAAAAATCAACCGATTCATTTAATGAGAGCACTGATCATTTTTACAGAGATTCGAGAATCTATTAAAAAATACATGAAATTGACATCTATAATTGGTACTTTATATATCTAATTACTCCATACGATCATATATGATTCGAAGACTATTAAGGCCATAGAAATTATATTGATTAACAAAAATTGGTCACGACAAGAAATCGACGTAACAAATTAGTTTTTATATTTTGCTAACTACTTCATCAGCAAAACACAATACAATTGTATACGAGATACAATTTTTAAGAATTTTAATTTAAATAATTAATTAAATATTTCAATAATTAAATAACAATATTTTATTATTATAATTTTAAATAATTTATAATATAAATATTTGCATTAAAAATCACAGATTTGGATCAATATATTAAATTTTAGCCAACAAAACACCAATTTATTTTTATATTTTGCTAACTACATCATTATAAAGATATGAAATCGACATCCATAATTGATACTTTGGTTATTAAATTACTCTATACGTCCATAGATAATTCGAAGACTATTAAGGCCATAGAAATAATATTGATTAACAAAAATTGGTCACGACAAAAAATCGACGTAACGTACAACTACTATACATGGTATTAAAGTCGAATATATTCGATAATGTCCTATAAAACAATATAAATACCGCGCTAATAAACATTCCTTATGATATGAAACAATTTGAGGATTAAGGACTACAAGCCACATTACATAATATTGTTATCTAATGTTAATACTATATAGAGATTCCTTTACTACAGAACAAAACCATACACTTAATATGAAAATATACAGAAAAACAAAAACCAAAAGTCTGGTGACAATCATAACGCAATCAAAACAAAGTTTTCCTTAAAACTTACTGGGGGATCAGCGCCCTCCAGCATACACCAACGCGCCGCCCTCTGACTGAACAACTCAGGATCTCTCACTCAACGAAGAGTCCAGTCGAGGCGGACAATGGTAGGTAAGAGATGAGAAGCTTAAGAAACCTTAGTCTTTGTTATGGGATATGTCCTCAGAAAATAAGATCGATTCCGAGATTGCCCAGGCGCACCAAAGGCGCAACTGAGCACTCCCTCTTAAATACAGATGCTGAACCTGTTTCAAGTCTATCTAGCTGTCTTCAGGACACTTTTGAATCTATTCAAGTCTAATTCGGCTGACCATGTAACCGTAATGTTTAACCCCAAGTATCTTATTCGATGTGTAAAGACTGGAAGTGGTTGATTATTCAAAATGGAAGAGAGATGATAGTGATAGTCTCTTTAATTTTTTATTTGTCACCGAGGTGCCATTAAAGACCACTCCCTGCGATTGGGAGAAGTTTAGAAGAAAATTGGATGAAGTTAGTTGATATTTTAATCTTATAAAGAAACGGCTGATATCCTAGATTACATATATGCACCTGCGTCCAGAAAACAGGGATGTGGTATTATTAGCGTATACCACTAGACGTTGTTCGCGCTTGAAAGGTTTGAAAAGTACAATGTAAACAGCAAGGTATAAGATGGGAAAAAGCCAGGAGCCTTGAGTCAAACCTGTAATAAGGTAGAACTGGCGTATGCCAGTGTCGTCTTCATAGAAAAACCAATTGGCATACAGCAAAATATTTACGCTATTAACAATTCTCGCAGGCAGCCCAAGGGACCTGAGAGAAGAAACAGTAAAAGGAATATAAATACGGTCAAATGCAGCGAAAAAAAAACAAGAAAAACCCCCACAGCAAGCTGATGACTGCTATCTTGGCAAAAACCGATGCACTTCACCAATTGCTGAATGAACCGATCGATTTTTCACAAATTCATGAAAATCTGGTGGGATTATGCCTACATAGATGGGCGCAGATTCTACGCGCAAGCGCATTTTCTAAAAATTGAGATGAGTGAGTTTTGAATTGAATTGGGCCGCAGATCTTTAGGACATATAATAGATTATTTCTTTGCTAAAAATACCCGTCGGGTAATGTTTATGACGGCTTTATCGGACAACTAAAAGCATAGTGATGGCGGCCCATTCTCTGACTGACTTTCGAAAGCTGACAGACGCGAGTGGAAAGTTGCACTTTATTTTTAGATGTAACCGGAAGTGGCTCCCAGGAATTCAGGATATCTGCAACAGATAAGTCCATACTTCTGAAGTCACCCCAAGTTGAGATTGATTATGGATATTTTGTGGTTTCATAAATGCGTAGCGATCATGACTCCTTCATAACTATGTCAAGGCCTATACTACCGATCCAACTGAAAGCCTTTTTCTTACAGTAGGCAAACTTATCCTTCTTGAATATCTTCCAAGAGGAAGACTGAGAAGGGTTAATACGAGAAAGGTTCGTCCTATCCCTGTTCAGCTATAATCTATATCTAAAGCTTTAATATTCTTTTGAAAGAGTCTGTCTGAAGGAAACAGTGAGATTGGGAAGGTGTAGCATTTTTGCTAGGACCTTGAGTTTTGTCAGAGTGAGATTCAATATGCAACCTTTATAGGTGGTCGAAGGTATCGCGGTAGATTGCGATGAGAGGTGGAATAAAATCAAGTCAGATTCGGATTTTCTACAAGAGAGAAGAGTCGGATAGCTGCCTGGAAGACAGTCACAATGATTTGATCAAAATGGAACCGCCTCCTCAGCAACGTATCTCCCACTAACTTTTAGTACTTTTAGTTAATGTTAATTTAATGTTTATATCTAGATATATACCTTCTTTATCATTAATATTGGTTTTGTTAAGAATAAGGCTTTCTGGATAAATTTGTTCACTAATTGAATAAAAATTATTAGAATTAAATACACATATATCATCAATATATTGAAACATATATTTCATATATTTATATAATTTATTTGCAGTTCTTAAAATTTCATTATTTAATGTATTATATTTTATATTATATGGTACGAATGAATGCTCATGCAAAAATATGTTTCTTGTAAATTTAAATATGTCATCATTACGATATAAATTAATAGTAGTTTTAGTTAAATTTAATTTAATGTTTATATCTAGATATACACCTTCTTTATCATCAATATTGGTTTTGTTAAGAATAAGGTTTTCTGGATAAATTTGTTCACTAATTGAATAAAAATTATTAGAATTAAATACACATATATCATCAATATATTGAAACATATATTTCATATCTTTATATAATTTATTTGCAGTTCTTAAAATTTCATTATTTAATGTATTATATTTTATA
Source organism: Pomphorhynchus laevis (assembly GCA_012934845.2). Taxonomy (NCBI): domain Eukaryota; kingdom Metazoa; phylum Acanthocephala; class Palaeacanthocephala; order Echinorhynchida; family Pomphorhynchidae; genus Pomphorhynchus; species Pomphorhynchus laevis. The sequence goes on along the minus strand of WNNJ02000108.1, from coordinate 15,518 downwards.
TTATATGGTATGCATAAATGCTCATGCAAAAATATGTTTCTTGTAAATTTAAATATGTCATCTTTACGATATAAATTAAAAGTAGTTTTAATTGATGTTAATTTAATGCTCATATCTGGATATATACCTTATTTATCATCAATATTGGTTTTATTAAGAATAAGGATACCTGTATAAATTTTATTAACAATAATTTTATAAGCAAACATAAAAGATAATTTAAAAAGAAAGAACATTATTGGATGTATCGCTAATGACTGATCAACAACTAAACAAAAGGCATAAATTGTTTTGTGTCAACAACTTTGTGTTTTAGATTTTATAAACAGCAATTGTTGAAAAAGATACGTCGATAAAAAAGTCAATTTCCTATTCCTAATATAAGACTGATTTTTATTATAAGACTAACATTTCCTGATATTTTAGATGAATAAAGTTGAATTAATATAATAATTTACTATTTTGAAAAATTAAAATAGATTCAGCAGATATTAAATATTAATATTTAAATATATAAAATACTTAAAGTAATTAAAGCACACTTTAAAAAATATTGCAAGGTAATCGAAATTAATACTGGTATAAAACACTATTTCGGTATTAATTCGTCAAATAAATTAAATATAAATAATAATATAAACACAACATATGAACGTAGTGAAATAATTCCAAATGCTTTATTATGATATACTAATGAAAGAGGTTAATTCTAATGATTTAAATGTAAATCCAGCATATGAACGTAGTGAGTTGAGTTGTGAAACAATTATTACAAGTCATTGTTCTATAATGGATAAAAAGGGTTTAAAGCATGAATCAGATAATAAAACTATACCTATATTATATTGGAATCCAAAATTACATAAAAATCTAATAAAACCTAGGTTCATATGTAGTGCGTTTAAATGTACATTAAAACCACTTTCTGTCTATATGAATAAAATACTTAAAGTAATTAAAGCACATTTTAAAAAATATTGCAATGTAATCGAAATTAATACTGGTATAAAACACTATTTCAGTATTAATTCTACAAAAGAATTTTTAAAACAGACAAAAGGAATAAAATTTCAAAATATAAATACATACGATTTTAGTACTCTTTATACAAATCTAGATTTAGTAGATATTAAAGAAACGTTAGTAAAATTAATCTTGATATGAGCATTAAATTAACATTAACTAATACTACTATAAATTTATATCGTAATACAGCATTAAGTTAAACTTATATTGGGAATAAGATATACATATTATAGTATTATAATAACACATATTATAATACATATTATAATAACTATAGAGCCTATCTAACAAAAATTAAACCATCAAGTAAATAAAAATATATGGATAAAATTGAATTAATAGAATCCTTAATAATAACTCAATAATAGGTTACTTATTTTTAAGCTTTTTAGAATATGAATGTCTCGACTTGCGCTCGACAAGAGTACTATAAAAATCCTACTATTTTATACCGAGGTGCTCATGAATGAATACAGATTATGATGTGTCCTGTTTATGTTCTAGATGTATGGACATACATCTGAAGGACAAGTTTGCGTGGCTGTCTGGTAGTACTCCTCTGTATCCAGTAGTAAAAGGTATCCGTCACTGATGAGACACAATATGTAAATACAGCAACACTACGTTGTTTGATTGTTAAGTTTTTTTTGTCTTTTACGTCTAAATTATTATTCCCATGCTTTGGCATAATAAATTATCCACAAGAAAAATTTTTATAGTGTGGATAATTTATCATGACTAAGTATAGTATTAGATGGAACACGAATGTAATTTTAACAGAATAATTATAAATTATATAATTATTTATTATTTAATTATATAAATTTTATCAAGTATTTTTAATTTATAAAATTTTTATAATATACGTAAACTCAGTTAGCTGATCTGATTTATAACAAACATCAAAAGCTATGATTTTAAACAATTACTACTTCAATAAAGAGCTTTGTCAAACTTTTAATCGTGCAGTGGATACTCTCAAATACTGGATAAAGAAATAGTCATAAATTGCTTGATATTTCAGCATTAATATACACACGTTCATATTATCAGAATATTCGTAGAAATAGATAAAAACATTTCAATTTAATCATTAAATGACTCAACATATGTGCAAAACGTATTGAATGGATGGAATCAAAACTTTATAAGTAGACATTTTTCAGTAGTGATCGCGTCACATTATAATTGTTCAGCATTGATATTTATAATTAAATCAGCTAGCAACCCCTTACGGGGTGTAATTTAATATTTAACATCATCAGGTGAGATGAATATACGTACGCCGCTCCCATAATTACCACCATGAGTGAGGGCGATAGAAATCCGCTTGTTTCTATCCAGCATGATGTCCGACTTGTACTGACACGCACATGGTCGGCAAAAATACAAATTCTCGACCAACAAGTCCGAATTTCAGACTTGATCATCATGGATAATCAAAAAATGCAAATTTGTCAAGACTAATAAAGCAACATACCAGTCTTTATCCATTACTTCAACTTTTAGCTAATATGCTGACTGTACTAAAAATGTCCATCTTCCGCTATAAGTGTTATTGATGGGATAAATAAAGCTTCAAACTATAGGGTGGTTAAAATGATTGGAGCAGGCAGTCGGTTATTAAACCAACTTCTAATCACAGGCAGTTGTTCCAGCACTTCGACAACCACTCCTGTAATCTTTACATCTTTAAAGCAAGCAGCTATATCTGGGCCCAACAAAAGTAATATTTCATTTTGTAATATTATTAAAATATTATTATATAAATGAAATATTTGCAAGTTTATTAAAAACACTTCAGCGTAACATTGAAATAACGACATGCAAATAATAAAAATTTAGTGAGGATAGTAAAGTTTAATATGATTATCGTTGTTCCCTGAAGAGTAATTTGAATATTGATCCATATGGCCATTATTCCCATAGTCATTTCGATGTCGACGAGTATAATGTTTACTATTATCTTTTAAACGTCCATTACGTTTCTGCTTGTCCAGGATTTTAACATTATCAACAATCAATGGAACTAGGTAGAAAACAATTTTTAGTTGTAATTAAACAAGGATCAAACAAATAAAACAGAAATTATAATTTTTTTTTAAATTAAATTTTAAATTAAATTTTAGTCACTAATTAAATTTTCTATTTTCCTAGATTTTTAAATATATAATTCAAATGTTGCTTAGTGAAATAGCGTTTAACATTGAAGTAAGAGCCAATACAAGTTACTCCATACTAGTTACTAATAAATTAAATTTGATCATTTGAATTATCCGTTTAATGTATCAGTCCCAGGTGTTCCTAACCTTATTGAATAGTAATCACCAGTCGGATAAAGCAGTCAGGCTACGCTTCGACTGATTTTGTGATAACAATAAAGGCACCAACAATTCCTTGTTTTTATGATAACTAAAAAAGAACTAGCAATTCCTCGCTTTGTCGATAACTATAAATAGTCACATGCAAATCATTTTATTTGTGATTACTATAAAGCAAGCTGCAGTTTCTCGTTCATGAATCATTTCATTCGAATGACTGTAGCTACTGGATGATTAGGAACATATCAGAGTAATATATTTAACTGATGTATCTGATTATCTAAGTCCAGTTTATCAGCAAAACCGCTTATTAATCGTCAATTTGCCAGTCGAATGAAATACTTAGGACAATTCGTTTCGATAATTGGTAAAAAGTTAAATGTTTAATGTATTTAATGACACTAAGAATTAATGTATGTTTATTAAGTTTAATGTAAGAAATAAAGCAGTTATTCTTGCTGAGTCTAAAGTATATAGTTGGTCTTTATAATGGTAACAGTTTTATGCTTTTTCAAAATTGTAACGTCAAATAAGTCAAGCCGTTTTGAATAGTTATCAAAATAACTATATTAGCATAACTTGTGTGTTTAAAAATGAACAATATTGAACCAAACCTGTAAGAAATAAAGCAGTTATTCTTGCCGAGTCTAAAGTATCTAGTATCTAACACAATTTTCTGTTTTTCAAAATTGTAACTTCAAAATGGTCCAGCCGTTTGGAATTATTATCACAAGTAAATTATAAACGACGTGGGTTTCATATATTTCCAAATTTGGATTTCTGCAATGAATCCTCTTTAGTGAAATCATTTTTAATATTTATTTGTTTATCAATAATTTTATATAATTATATATAATTATATAATTTTATATATCTTCGAAATACTGAAGATATATCGATAAAAAATAATAATTTTCACAACATTTAAATAAAGAGCATAGGTAGACATTTTGCAGTAGTGATCGCGTTACATTATAATTGTTCAGCATTGATATTTATAATATTGACATTTATTTAGTATTGACATTTATTTATTGACATTTATTTAGTATTGACATTATTTAATATTGACATTTATTCTCATCAATTTTAAATTATTTAATTGCCGACTTTTATCATACAAATTTAAATAAATAAAAACTTATAAAATTTTTATATCACTTAATTGTGGTATCAATTGTAATAAAATATCGAATTGTTGATTTTGAGCATTCGAACGTTTATTTTAGTACTAAATTGGCTTCGCTTTAGATGATGACCGCTCACGTGTAAAATAATTGCGATATAATACTGAATTATATTAAGAGCAGTAAATTCACTTGTTACTGACGAGTTTTAAATTTATAAATTATTGCATTTCATTTGTAGAAATGAAATTGTAACATTTGTAAAAATTTTATCTATAAATAATAAATAAATTATAAATAATACCGATTATTTCATTGTATTTTCACTACAATAAACAAATAACTCACTACTTTACTTTACGAGTAAATCTATAGAAGCGTAAAATTAAGATAATTAAACTTTTTAAAATTAAAATGCATTTATTTTCATCAATTTTAAATTATTTAATTGCCGACTTTTATCATACAAATTTAAATAAATAAAAACTTATTAAATGGAAAGTTATCATGTTCTAACAAATAACGAAATGAAATCTAACATTCTAGTTTTCTAATATTAATATGGTTATATTAGATTAATATTAATATAATTATTATTGAATAATATGACTAAGTATTCTAATATTAATATGATTATATTAGATAAATATTAATATAATTATTATTAAATTATATGACTAGAATCAAAAGTAATATAAGAATTATGAAATTGAAAAATAATATTTTAATTCAATTTAAATTATAAATTATTAATAATTCAATAAATCAATAATTATGTATTAAACAAATTAATTTTTTTATAAATTTATTTTAAATAAAATTATATACTTTAATTGTCTTTTGATTTTTATTCAAATTTAATGTGTTAACAGTAACAAAGTCTTACCCGCTGACGAAGATTTACGAGCTAAATATAAAATACGTTAAAATAATAAATCAATATATTTTGAATAATAATCGAAATAATTACGGACATGCGATACAAAGTTATAATAAACTTATAAAACAGAAAAAAACACATTTTAGAGTGATCACCTTAGATCTAATATTGAAATATAATAAACTGATAAGAATGAAAATGGATTTTTTAATTTTATGAGAATTTGATGTAAAGATAGTATAATTTAATATTATTTAAGCGGTACAGTTTAGAAAGAACTCCACGTATGTTCGTTTTGTAATAAAAACATTAAGTTTTTTTTAGATTACGTCTCAGCAAATATGCGATTTCGTCGTTTGGCTAAACTTGTTCATTTCGAATTTTTATTTGTTTAAATATTATGAATGTAAATTATGAGATATAATGTTCCGAATTATTTTCCGAATTTTGCAATTTAAAAATTAAATTTTGCAATCTTATTTTGTCTTATCTTATAGAGAAGACTAGAAAAAGATAATATTTATTAATATATTATAATAATATTATAATATTATAAATTGTTAGCTTTTCTAGACAGCTAACAGAAATACTCGCTAACATTATGTTCGACCACTCAACCACCCGTACGTCATTTACACGCAAAAGGAAGGATAAGCTAGTCCATAAAGCGATAATAGTTGAAGTCGACTGTCCTTTAAAAAAATCCAGTTTCCGTTTTTGAGACGGAATTATAATATTATAATATTATATATAATTGTCCAATGATACGTTCGATGTGCTCTTAAATTGTACAGAGCGTTTAAATAGTCCTTTTCAAGTGTTATGTTTTGGCATGAAAAAGAAAAAAATGATGTATTTATACGATAAAAACGGAAGAAACCAACGATGAAAACTTTACCGATTTTGTATTGTGCGAGTAACGATTAATTATTAATTCTTAAAAAATTAAATTATAACCAAATAATTAACTGAAATAACTTTAACTAATAGTTTGTAAATCGTTTAAGATATTTTTGAGTTTCTAAACAAACGAGTTCTCCCAAATTATCAAAACATGTATAAAATACATAAAGCTATGCATTTTTAATTAATTTTGAAATAGTACTTCAAAAGTTTGGATTTTAAGAAATAAGATGAAAGTTATGTGCAGTAAAAATGTACAGTATCATCAATTCTTTATTTATTTTAATAAATAAAGAATTGATGAATAAATAAAGTTATAAATAATAAATAAATAAAGTTATCAAAGTTTATTAAAGATAAATAGTTTATTAAGTTTATTAAGATAAATAAAGTATATTTATCTTAAATAAATTAAGTAAATCATTAAAAAAATTATTTATCTTATATAATTGGTTTATTCCTGAAAAAGCTAAGACATAAAAATATAGTTCTATAGAAGTCCTAGCGGCAAAACGTAAAGAAGTATTCTTTTATTTGTCGACTATCCGTAATGCTTCCTGAATATCATATATTTAAAGAACCCGTGATCTTCCTAAGATGCTTCTAATTAAGAATTAGTATATAAATTCGAAACGGAAAAATAAAAAAGATTTTCTTATTAAGAAGTCTGGCAAAATGCTTTGGTTTTGTATACCTTGCGTATACCTTTTAAGTTATATAAAATGAATTATTTACTAGACAGATTTCTTTGATAATAAAATCGTTTTCACTTCATGTTTCGAATATGTATAAAACTAAGTTATCTTAATTTATTTATATAGATAAAATGTTATCAAAATCACTGATTGGACTAGCATTTTCATTTTTATTCATCAGGCATTTTGTTCTTAAAAATCTACCACAAATCAAAGTCTAAAAAATCTTATTTAAAATCATTAAAACTGTTATTTAGGGGGAAACTGCTTATCCCTTGGCATCATTCGTTTTCTTTATTGCCGCGATCTTTATCTATGTTCATCAAGAAGATGAACATAATCTCAATCATAGACGGAATCTCAATTAAATTTAAAGTTTAACTAAATGCATTAAACTGAAGTATTAAAAAATGTACTTGCCTCCGTAATTTCTATACATAATTCCTATAGTTATGATAATCAAAGTGATTGGAACTATGCTTCCTAGAATGATAGATGTTGCAAATACCTCAGGTGTGAATAACTCCGATATATCCATTTTTATTCTTGTGCAAACTTTGCGTGATATGTATTTTATAGGTGAGGATGCATATCTTCACCATAATATATACTAGATAACCACCTCCAACATCCCATTGATTATATGTTGAAAAGGTTTTGTACATTTTTTTCGAAGTTGCTTACCAAACTGGTGTATTCGACAAACGCAAATGCGAGTAGCGTATAGTCACATACAAAAATTTGAATTGATATAGAAGTCAGTAAATTTTAAATATCTTAACGTGTCACTATTTTTACAGAGTTGTGACGTACAAATGCATACAAAATTGACTCTAAAGAAAATTTCCTAGTCCTAGAATCATAGTTCATGTTTTACTAAGATAAATTCGACGACTATTTCACCTTTTGCAAACGAACGATCAAATAGGACAACAACTCTATCACTAAACTAGTAAACCCATTATAAAGCTAACTTCTTGAAACTTCAGAGAAAAAGCATTGGAACGTTGTTAACATGGCGATATATATATTTAAATATTCAATTTAATTAATTACTTTTACTTTTTAAAACAAAAATGTGCGTCGGAGGTTCAAACGATTCTACTTTCCTGCAAATAATGTCGCAAATGGTAAGGTATTTAGCAGTTCTGTTACAGAGAAAGACACAGAGGTAAGAGATTTGTTGCCTAACTTTTCTACAGATATGGAGGTACTACCCCATTCCTAAACTAAACAATTTAGCTATTATTTCGGTCTCTAAGCCAATTGAGAGACAAATTATTTAATGTTTTTTTGAGAGACTTTGTAAGGAGTTACAGTAACAGAGTCTTATTTAATATAGTGTGTTTGTTCGAGACAAGTAGAAAGATCTCCTTCATTAATTCTGAGATCATGGATGAATATGATAGATTTTTAAGCAAAAATCTTGCCCATCTGAGCACTTTACGGTTGAAACTAATTCAGGCAACCCTTAAAATATCAAATTTTCCTCCTCTTCTAGAGGTGGAGGACGTGTGTGAATTAAAATCGAAGTACAATCTGCTTTCTGTACGATCGGTCAAATCTAAAGAGGAACAAGATCTACCAATTGCATTCTGCACCGTATATATTGACCAAGCACTCATACTAACAAAATCAGCCTACAACCCACTCTTGGGGGACAACTTAAAGTTTACATTGATAGAACAGGACAACAGGGTATACTCCCACTGCAATGTCTGCCACTTGTGGGGGCACTGGGGGGTCGACCTGTTTATCGACGAGAGTATGTGAAGTTTGCGGTAGTGACTCCTGCAATTTCCTACTTAAGAGGGAGAAATGTACGGCTCCCCCAGCCTACCGTAACTGCACCGGTAACCATGCTTCCTGCTCCAGACGTTGTAAACATTTCAATGCCTACCAAAGGACTTTTTCGGATCTTTCGAACAATACTAAATCCGTTACTGACTTCTATACTGTCACTGCTTCTTCTGACAGAATGTCCAATAAATACATACTTCAACTTATAGATTCGAACAAAAAATGTATATTGGTCCAGATGGAGAAGATGATCTCCCCTCTGGTATTTGCATTTTTGGGAACTTCCAATACTAAGGCGTTGCCGGAACTTGCCTTACCTAACTCAAAGAAACGAGCGGCTTCTGCCCGGACAGTTCTCCTCTAAAAGTTGGAAAGCTACTCAAGCAAAAGGCCGCCTCAATCCCTAGAAATGAAGATATTGCCTAGGAGGTTCCGACCCTGGATGGGGATAGTGGTGGGAAGGGCAACCTTCCTGCACCTATATCTGTCTAGGTTGGCTTCCCCCATCCAACTTATCCGACACAATGGTGAGAAAACCTGAGCCTTTTTCACTGAATATCCTTGAGTGGAATTCAAGAGGTGCTTCTGCCCTTAGACTTTTATCTGGTAGAGACGCAGATGTTATAGTCCTTCAGGATACGCGGTCTATCCGTCTCCCCCAGGACATTACTCGATTTATTTAAACTGACATCACGTAGATGCCTTTTAAATACATCACAAGGCAGCCAAAACGACTGATGGTAATTCACCCTACTGATGAGTGCTGCCGTCTACCATCAACTCGTCTAGGAGTAATAAGGAAGTCTGCTCTGCATGTAATCGAACTCCGGTTTTTGGCTAAACCTGCGATTATGAAAATGAAGCTTTTTGATTCCCGGAGCACAATTTTACACATTCTGCAATTAAATTATAAAAAACGTATCTGATAAAGGGATCCTGTGAGAAAGCAAGCAGCGACAGCAATTAAAATTCCTGCCGAATAAAATTAGGATGATCCGGAAAGCACGTTGTCAGTTTAAAGAGGCTATGCCCATGCTAATACGTTAGCAAATTCTCGTAGATGCCTTTTAAATATATCACAATGCAGCCGAAACGACTGATGGTAGTTCACCCTACTGATGAGTGCTGCCGGCTACCATCAGCTCGTCTAGGAGTGATAAGGAAGTCTGCTCTGCATGTAATCGAACTCCGGTTTTTGGCAAAATCTACGATTATGAAACTGAAGCTTTTTAGCTCCCGGAGCACAGTTTTACACATTCTGCGATTAAATTATATATATATATCTGTTTGTGTTCAGCTGTGCTCCAGGATCTAATAAGCTTCAGTTTCATAATTGTAAGTGTTACCAAAAACCGGAGTTTGATTACAAATTGGGCAGACTTCCTTATCACTCCTAGACGAGCTTATGGTAGCCGGCAACACTCATCAGTAGGGTGAACTATATATATAAATCTAACTTTTGCTTCATCGTTGATAAATCCATTGGTCGTTTGATGATTTAAAAATAGTCATGAGAACAGAAAATAATGTTGATTTTCATGATGCAAATAGTTTAAGAAATATATTTTATCATGGAATTATTATATTTTATAATTTTAATAAATAATGTAATTTAATAATTTTATCACTAAAAACCAAATCCAACAAGAAGATATTAAATTTATCTTTAATATTTCGGCTACAAGCAGCAGCCATTTTTAAGAAAATCTGAAACAGCACAAGTATCAAAAGGTGAAAAGTCTAAAGTTGTTTTGGACGTTCATTTGCAGATTTAATGTTTTAATTAAAACTGCCTCCATAATCACTCATTTGCTCGTATTATTTTCTATCATAAGGGTTTCTACTCCGTCAAAGTCAACGGCGTGTTGCGTGCAGTAGTCAGCGACAGAGGATCCTCGTGTGGTTGTCAAAGCAGCCTTATGTTCAGCAATGCGTGTTCCTAATTTTCGTCATGTTTGCCCGATATAGAAACATAAGCATTGTTTGCAATTAATTCTATATATACAGCAGCATCTATCCAAAGGAATACGCACAGATTTTCGTAAAAAAGTACCAATCGTAGTCCGATTTCATTGACGAACAATAAAGATTAAACGGAAGCTTAGAGACAACGATGCTTGTTATGCTTTTTAACCTCTCTAAAAATTCTATAATTGAAAGGATCAATACAGTCGATAGTAAAATAGTGCTGCAATGGCTGTGGACCTATCTTAATTGATCTTAAGATGTTAAAAGTTTTTCGCGCTTGTGTTATTAATGATCTCAAGAAATGATTGGGATAACCTAGTGCTTGAAAGTCTCGCACCAACGTGTCAAGTTCAACATTTAAGAATTCATCACATTTGCACAAACGAAAAGCGCGGAGACAAAAGCCAAAGAATACCGCAAGTTTCACACGCACAGCATGATTACTATCCCAAGGAATGTATGAGTGAGTTTCCACCTCTTTTCTGTAAACCTTAATGGCTGATATATCAGTTATCGAAATTTGACAATCGAGAAAGGGTATAAAATCTGATGAGGGCCAACACAGAGTGAATTGTATTTGACGGTGGAGTGAATTTAAAAAATGAACAAAGTCATCAGCGTCTTTGCGACCACCAGGACAAATAACAAACGCATCATCAATGTAGTCGCGCCACATTATCGGTTGCACGTTGTATTGCGCAAACGCACTTTCCTCAAAGTGCTGCATAAACAGATCAGTTTATGCTGGACCTAGTAGCGAACCCATTGCAATATTAAAACATTGTTCATAAAGTAGTTCTTCAAAAACAATATTGGTCTTAGTTGCTAGTGTGAAGAGTGATTTAACCAATTTTCTGTGTCTAGGCTGGTCCCAAGGTTCATTCAGTTTAGTAATAGCGAAATCAATCGCTTCGTTTGCAGGTACGTTGGTAAAAAAGGATTTTACATCTAACGTGAATATGCAAAGCTGATCAGTAGTTATGTTCACATTTTATAATTAAAGGACGAATTCAGCACTGTTTTTAACTTTGCAGGGAATGCTTAGTACACCTGGTTCAAGTAAATTCGCTAGAAATTTTCCTATGGCGTAATTAATAGCGTGTGACATTGCAACAATTAGACGTAAAGGTAAATCAGGTTTGTGGATCTTAGGGATACCATATATAAGGAACTAATTGGTCTGATGGGTACAAATTGAGAAACTGTTGACGATAAACTAATCAAACATTCGAAATTTCTTTTAGTATTTGGATCACCTCACGATATATTGCTTTAGTTAAATCTTTATGTGCAATTTCAAACGTATCAGCATCATTCAAAATATTTAACATTTTTGACCTATAAGAACTATAGTTTATCAGTACAGTACAACAACCTTTATCTGCCCTAGAAATAACCAAATTAGGATCCGCCTTATTTTCTTTCAATGACATCATTTCAGCTCGACTAATATTAGGTAGCGCATTTCTTCTACCGCTTAATTGACTTAACTTACAACGAATGCATGTTAACTTATTTATTAAGAACAAAGAGGAGGCCCGGTCACCGAAATGAGACACGACTTTACCGCACAACATTTCTAGTTCTGAAATAAACCTTAATTCGTGTCGTTTGCTAAGTGAACGGAGGCGAATATCAAAACTAAGACCCTTAGACAACAACGAAGCTACAGTACCATTAATACGTTTATCTGAAAGGGTTAAAAATGATGATGAGTGTGGCTCTTCATTGACAACCAGACAATCCTGAGGGCTATCACCCCTGGGTTGAAATGCGTGATATTTGCGAACTAACTTGCAAAACTTATTATTGTATACTGCGTGTATTCGATTTCTCATAAAACACACAATCCGTGACCACCATAGTGCATTGATAGTTTCCTTTAATTCCTGTTTGGAAATAATCGATTACTAGCCGATTTCTATGTCGATCAGGATGAACAACTAGAACTTGCACTCGCCATGGAGTAGTACTTGGTTGAATAATTTCGTCTTCGAGCAACTTTGATATTTCAGTTTTGATAAACGCTAGATCATACAAACTGAAGCGACGCGATCAAACAGCAATGGGTTTGTGATCACTCTTCATATGTTGGAAAGATCGAACAATGCTTATTTTGCACACTTCAAGCGTGCAACTACTAAGTCTGATTCTGGTCTGTGAAGTAATAATTCGAAGCTGTTGTGGCGCCGCATAAATTCCACACCAAGATTATTTCCACATAGACTTCGTCAATTTCAGCTCCGTAAGAGCGAAACGCGTCTACCGTTGTTGAAGTTTGTCGTCACACATAGGATGACTGGGCATACGTAGCGACTTTGAATATTGCGAGAATAATTCGGTTCTATTTCTTGATCTGATGAGGATATATAGAATGCTGCCTGGTGTTTATGCCTCTTCATGAGGAAAACATAGTGATTTATTTACGAGTACACCATTGTGTGTCCCAGGGCAGGTGTAACAACAAATTATATTTTATATATTTGCACACTTTTAAGTGTGCTTGTTAAACAGCATTTCTATGAAAAAGAATTTAGTGCCTGATGCATGGTTAAACTGTAATAGTCACTGCCATGCCCAGCGCTTATGCTAAATTTCCTCTGATGATTCAGATTAAGGGTAGTTCTGTTTTTCGAGCTTTAAACACTGTTTAAGCGTGTGTTAAGGTACCTATGGATGATTATTGAAGTCACTGTGCTGATAAGCTCTGTAAAGAAGACACAGGGGACAGTTCAATCTAATTCCTACAAATTTTGACAGCTTTCCCAAGAGGAACCTGAATATATCCTTAGGATCCACAGTGACAGCAGTCGATGAAATGTTGACAACATTGTTTTATTCAAGTGCATTCAACTCTTCTCGCGAGCCTGTTGATTCTTGTACATATTTGTCACTGTTATCATCTAAATGTCATCAATTATCATATCTTTCTAGCAGAACAAAATACAGTGCAGAACTGCGTTTGATGGATTTAAAATCTAATCGTCGTTTTCGGAAGCCATTTCGTAATGCACCGGTAAAACGATCTACGGACAATGTTGTTAACATTTTATCGACTGATGTCACTGTGGTTCTCTTGGATACATTCCGGTTCCTGTTGGGAAAGCTTTCAAAATATGTAGGAATTAGATTTAACTGCCCCTGCGGTCTTCTTTGAACTGCACCCGGGGTCTTCATTAAATGCTCTCTTATTGGGTATCTCGTTTGCACCAATGTCTCGTGAATTTACTCGTCTTAAAATGATTGATGGCTTGCGCTACATGGCAAATAAAATATATCCTCGAGCACCTGAATTGGCGACAAATGACGATAAATTGAAATTTCTTGATTGCAATTCAATTCAGAAATATGTGAATCTTCCACCTAACTTCAATTCGCAGAAAAACATGTCTAAAGAAGACCGTGATGCGCTTATTGAATTGCGTGATAGATAAGACCTTGTTATATGCCCAGCTGAAAAAGGTAGCACGACTGTGATATGGAACAAAAAAGATTATATAGATGAAGGTTTACGCCAATTAAATACAGTTTCTTACATTAATGTATCTTCAACCCAATTCGATAATATGGTTCGATAATATGTACGATCTACTATACAACAGCACATTCCCGATAAAGAACTAGCAGGATCACTACTTGTCGATAAGCTACTTCCAGGACATCTATAACTTCTACCATAAATTCACAAGAATGAAAATCATTGCCCATAAGACCTATTGTACGTAATTCTAGTACGTCCACCGAGAAACTTTCGAAGTATCTTCATCGTATCTTATATCCTATTTAAGCATCAACTAACTCGTTTCTAGCAAGCACTGATGACTTCATCCGTGTCTTCGAAAAGTACCGAGACTATACGTCCTTCCTCACTCCTTTGTACGCTGCATGTTGAAGCATTATTTACATCTATAGAGCATCAAAAAGGAATTAAAGCAATAGTGGGACATTTACACAAATCCAAATTCACAGAAAAAGAAACCGATGATATTGGTGCTCTCTTAAAATGTGTCTTGACGTCAAATATCTTTGATTTTGAAGGCACGTTACACAAGCAATTAATTGGAACAGCTATGGGGACTCCGGTAGGTCCGACTTACATATGTCTCTATGTAGCTGCAGTTGAGGACAATTATATAAATAACGCGCAATTAAAGCCAAGCATGTAGCTGCGATACGTCAATGATGTTTTCTGTGTTTGAGACTATGGCAAAGATAAGCTCGTAGAATTTAAAAAAGGACTTAATTGTGCATCGAAATTGAATTTCACTTGCAGTGATGACTTATCTGCAAAAATGGTCGCATTCTCAGATTTGCTCTTAAACGAGGCATAAACAATGTTTGGGAATCAACAGTACAACGCAAATTCTTACAGACGCGTTCATTGATACACGCGTGCAGTGTGCACCATCCCAAAACTAAACGAATGCTCATAATAAATGAAGCCATAAGAGCTAAGAAAATATGCTCAACTCGCTTAAACTTTGAAAACTACATATCCATATTATACGAGGAATTCATAAACAGAGGATATTCCGCCCACCAAATAAAACGGCAATTTCGCGAAGTTAGAAAAATGAACATAGACTGTCTGCTAATAAAAACGAAAAACGCTGAAGACGGTAAGCAATTATTCTCAACTTTCAATTACCACCAAGCTCTTTTACGGTTGCAGGGGATATCGACAATGCCCTTGGATCAGTTAGTGATAGAGATAGTTCAACGCTGAAGCTACCTAGTATGGCATTTTGAACGCCTTTCACTCTCCGTAATCTTTTTCGCAGCTGTAAAAAACAAGCGA